>CM065594.1:206373023-206973023 GCA_033119425.1 Bufotes viridis | reverse complement strand
TCAGAGTTATATACTCAGCTTTATAGGGCGTTTCATGCCATCTATGTATTCAGCGTTATATACTCAGCTTTATAGGGCGTTTCATACCATCTATGTATTCAGCGTTCTATACTCAGCTCTATAGGGCGTTTCATACCATCTATGTATTCAGCGTTCTATACTCAGCTTTATAGGGCGTTTCATACCATCTATGTATTCAGCGTTATATACTCAGCTTTATGGGGCGTTTCATACCATCTATGTATTCAGCGTTCTATACTCAGCTTTATAGGGCGTTTCTTACCATCTATGTATTCAGCGTTATATACTCAGCTTTATAGGGCGTTTCATACCATCTATGTATTCAGTTATATACTCAGCTTTATAGGGCGTTTCATACCATCTATGTATTCAGCGTTCTATACTCAGCTTTATAGGGCGTTTCATACCATCTATGTATTCAGCGTTCTATACTCAGCTTTATAGGGCGTTTCAAACCATCTATGTATTCAGCGTTATATACTCAGCTTTATAGGTCGTTTCATACCATCTATGTATTCAGTTATATACTCAGCTTTATAGGGCGTTTTATATCATCTATGTATTCAGAGTTATATACTCAGCTTTATAGGGCGTTTCTTACCATTTATGTATTCAGAGTTCTATACTCAGCTTTATAGGGCGTTTCATGCCATCTATGTATTCAGCGTTCTATACTCAGCTTTATAGGGCGTTTCATACCATCTATGTATTCAGCGTTCTATACTCAGCTTTATAGGGCGTTTCATACCATCTATGTATTCAGCGTTCTATACTCAGCTTTATAGGGCGTTTCATACCATCTATGTATTCAGTTATATACTCAGCTTTATAGGGCGTTTCATATCATCTATGTATTCAGTTATATACTCAGCTTTATAGGGCGTTTCATACCATCTATGTATTCAGCGTTCTATACTCAGCTTTATAGGGCGTTTCATATCATCTATGTATTCAGAGTTCTATACTCAGCTTTATAGGGCGTTTCATACCATCTATGTATTCAGCGTTATATACTCAGCTTTATAGGGCGTTTCATACCATCTATGTATTCAGTTATATACTCAGCTTTATAGGGCGTTTCATGCCATCTATGTATTCAGCGTTATATACTTAGCCCTATAGGGCGTTTCATACCATCTATGTATACAGAGTTCTATACTCAGCTTTATAGGGCGTTTCTTATCATCTATGTATTCAGCGTTATATACTTAGCTTTATAGGGCGTTTCATACCATCTATGTATTCAGCATTATATACTTAGCTTTATGGGGCGTTTCATACCATCTATGTATTCAGCGTTCTATACTCAGCTTTATAGGGCGTTTCATACCATCTATGTATTCAGCGTTCTATACTCAGCTTTATAGGGCGTTTCATACCATCTATGTATTCAGCGTTCTATGCTCAGCTTTATAGGGCGTTTCTTATCTATGTATTCAGCGTTCTATACTCAGCTTTATAGGGCGTTTCATACCATCTATGTATTCAGCGTTCTATACTCAGCTTTATAGGGCGTTTCATACCATCTATGTATTCAGCGTTCTATACTCAGCTTTATAGGGCGTTTCATACCATCTATGTATTCAGAGTTATATACTCAGCTTTATAGGGCGTTTCATGCCATCTATGTATTCAGCGTTATATACTCAGCTTTATAGGGCGTTTCATGCCATCTATGTATTCAGCGTTATATACTCAGCTTTATAGGGCGTTTCATACCATCTATGTATTCAGTTCTATACTCAGCTTTATAGGGCGTTTCATACCATCTATGTATTCAGAGTTCTATACTCAGCTTTATAGGGCGTTTCATGCCATCTATGTATTCAGAGTTCTATACTCAGCTTTATAGGGCGTTTCATGCCATCTATGTATTCAGCGTTATATACTTAGCTTTATAGGGCGTTTCATACCATCTATGTATTCAGCGTTATATACTCAGTTTTATAGGGCGTTTCATACCATCTATGTATTCAGTTCTATACTCAGCTTTATAGGGCGTTTCATACCATCTATGTATTCAGAGTTATATACTCAGCTTTATAGGGCGTTTCATGCCATCTATGTATTCAGCGTTATATACTTAGCCCTATAGGGCGTTTCATGTACTCAGCTAATATTGTTGTAATTGAGTGATTTTCTATCTATGTATTCACCTTTATATATTCAGCTCCGATCTAATTGCCTTGGGTTTACAATTTGTGTTGCCCTGGGGGAGTGATATATCATACATGTATTTAGCTGTACATACATAACTTGATAAACCATACATTTCTGTGCAGTACAATAATTGAGGCCCTCTTTACATTTTTCAATAGTGGATAGGTGGCTCCACCGGTGTGTAAATTGGACTAAAATGGTGCTCTATATCAATTGATACAAGCTCCTATGTATCAAAAAGGAAAAAGTACATCTAATTGGGGGATATGGCACTCAAACTCTGGGATGCTGGGTCACAATTATACAAATTTAATAAATTTAATAAACATATCTATATAAATTCAGAAATATTCCACATAAAATAACAGATAAAATGAAATTAGGATTAAAATAAAATATAAAATATGAATATATATCGGCCCAGACCGGTTCGATAAAATATGACGGGCTGATAGGAGAGAGTCGGCTAAGGACCGATTAAGGCATGGGTGCTCTTAAAGTGTTCAATTGAAGTTGTACAGGTTATGAATGTTTAAGTTAGAGATGTTCCCATCAGGGTTTGGCACCCTGTATATTAGTCAGTACAGGTAAGTATCAAAGCGTTGGTGGCGTCCCACCGTTCTAATGAGGAGGAGGTAGGAGGAGGACTTCATTAGAACGGTGGGACGCCACTAACGCTGTACTACCTGTACTGACTAATGTTCCATCAGGGTTTGGCACCCTGTATATTAGTCAGTACAGGTAAGTATCAAAGCGTTGGTGGCGTCCCACCATACTAATGAAGTCCTCCTCCTCCTCATTAGAACGGTGGGACGCCACCAACGCTTTGATACTTACCTGTACTGACTAATATACAGGGTGCCAAACCCTGATGGGAACATCTCTAACTTAAACATTCATAACCTGTACAACTTCAATTGAACACTTTAAGAGCACCCATGCCTTAGGCCCCTTTCACACGGGCGAGTTTTCCGCGCGGGTGCAATGCGTGAGGAGGACGCATTGCACCCGCACTGAATCCGGACCCATTCATTTCTATGGGGCTGTGCACATGAGCGGTGATTTTCACGCATCACTTCTGCGTTGCGTGAAAATCGCAGCATGTTCTATATTCTGCGTTTTTCACGCAACGCAGGCCCCATAGAAGTGAATGGGGATGCGGGAAAATCGCAAGCATCCGCAACCAAGTGCGGATGCGTTGCGATTTTCCCGCATTGTTGCTTAGCAACGGGACCCAATCTCTATTATTTCCCCTTATAACATGGTTATAAGGGGAAATAATAGCATTCTTAATAAAGAATCCATTGTTAAATGATGAGGAAGGGGTTAAAAATAATAAAAGTTAACTTACCTTAGCCACTTGATCGCGTAGTCGCGATCTGTCCTCTCTTTCCCTGCAGCATCGATGATCTAAAGGACCTGTGATGAAATTTAGCTTGAAAGATGTAAAGGACCTGTAATGATGTCACAGCATCACATGGCCCAATCACCTGCTCCATCACTAAGGTGATGGAGCATGTGATTGGTCCATGTGACCATGTGACATCATCCAAGGTCCTTAATCACTATCCTCAGGCTGTGGATAGTGCTTAAGGACCTTGGATGATGTCACGTGGTCACATGGACCAATCACATGCTCCATCACCATAGTGATGGAGCAGGTGATGGGCCATGTGATGCTGTGACATCATTACAGGTCCTTTACATCTTTCAAGCTAACGGAGAGGAGGCCGGGCTTCGCGATCAAATGGACCAGGTAAGTTAAGATTAGTTTATTATTTTTAACCCATTCTGCACCGGGTTCAACATTAGGGAGATGGCCAAGGGTATTATTTTACATTATAACTATGTTATAATGTGAAATAATACCAGCGGGACAATTTCTGACCCAAACATGCACTTCTGTGAGGAAGTGCAGGTTCGGGTCTGGGTACCAAAAGTGCCGATTTTTCTCCCGCGCGTGCAAAACGCATGACAGCGCTTTGCACTCGCATGGAAAAATCGCGGCAATTCCCGCAACGCACCCGCACTGTTTGACGGAGTGCACCCGCAACGCCCGTCTGAAAGAGGCCTTAATCGGTCCTTAGCCGACTCTCTCCTATCAGCCCGTCATATTTTATCGAACCGGTCTGGGCCGATATATATTCATATTTTATATTTTATTTAAATCCTAATTTCATTTTATCTGTTATTTTATGTGGAATATTCCTGAATTTATATAGATATGTTTATTAAATTTATTAAATTTGTATAATTGTGACCCAGCATCCTAGAGTTTGAGTGCCATATCCCCCAATTAGATGTACTTTTTCCTCTTTACATTTTGTATATACTCAGCTTTGTATATATAGTTTAACATATTTGGCTCGGATTGTGTCCGGCCATTCTGACATGGAGTGCTTTACCTGATCTATGCCCCTCATGCAATTTTTTCTGTAACTATTTCCATCGTGCCTTTCTCTTCTATGTTTTGTATTGAAGTTCTATATTTGGACTAAATAAATATTACAGTTATAGTCCCATGATCTCCCTTTTTTCATTTGGAATATAATTGTAGCTGTTTGATCTGGGAACAATGTTTGGATGAATATGAGGTTGTTGTAGGTTCTTATGACTCGTTGACGTATATACTTGTGGTATACATCGCGTTGTTTTTATGTGTAAACTTCTGCGTTTTAGGTGCAAATGTTTGTTTTGAAACATTTTTATTTTTTTATTATTCCTGTTTGTCACAAAGTTACCTGAAGGTGGACACATTCACCCTTTAGGGAATCTACAATCGTCAGGTTGTCTGCTTTCAGAAAATATACAGGTTTCGGGGGGGGGGTGCACTTACTTTTCAAGGACTGTAATCCCTATATTTTATAGTTAGCTCCTTTTTGAAAAATTTCCAACATAAAACCATATTTTGGCGATTTTACGAAGAGATGTAATGTTAGGCCTGTGTGGCATACATGAACTCTGCATATGTTTAATGGTGTGGTGCACATCACTTTCTGCTTGGATCACACTTTTACCCACTAATATCAACTTTGAAGAAATTTTCAGTTCAAAATTACATCTGTATCTGTGTGTATAAAGTGCTGACTGTCTACATTAAAGAAATATATTGGGTATGGGGGTGGGGGCAAGTATGATTTTTTTTATTTTATAATTTAGGTTTTATTTGTACAAAACTGCAAAAATTGTCCTGGTTACCGGAGGTGTAAAATGTCCAAAACACCAAATGACTGGTCTACAGATCCATTGGTGAAGGTACATGTTCCTCCTCAGCCCCTCTGGGGTTTTCAGTGCGACACAAAGTAGTGATACAGAGAACAATATATTGGGGAATTGCTATCCTGTAACACAGATTAACAGAATAACATTTATCCGACGTTCCTCTCACCATTCCACCATGAGCGGGAACTTTTCTTGACTGGTCCGATCTGGGTCGATCTCAAGGGGGTAGTAGATATGGAAGAGATCCTTCAACTACAGGAAGGATAAAACAATTGGAATACATATCTAAAAAAAGGTGCCACCAAAAACATCAAAACAGTTAAAAACATGTCCCCATTGAAAGGTGTCTAAGAAAACCGATAGGGTCACCTGTCCAATGAGACTCCAGCTTCACCGTACCCAAGAGGCATAGCATTACATTTGACACACTGTCATCACTACGCCCATGGCTAAAAGGCTGAGAAAAGGACCTCAGGGGCAGTGACTTTTGTCTTAAGTCATACAACACAGGACCGCATATAGTCATAACAAAATGTGCCGTGACACTGTACCTGGCTCTACACAACCAGCTGATTCATGCTGCATGACCTCCAAGTCACAAGACATTTAAATGTGTTGTGGAAGATTTAACAAAACAAACACGTTGCTACTTTTAAGAAACAGCGCCACTCCTGTTCACAGGCTGCATCAGGTATTGCAGCTCAAGTAAACCAATACCAGACACAGCCCACAGACAACCCTGCATTAGGAGATGCCAGCCCTGCATTACAGATGCCGCTGTAACTGCCAGGTAGGTATTTATGGGGAGGAATTCCAACTAATCCTAAACTTCCAGGTAAACCCATGACCTACCTTCTTCCTGCAGTCCTCACTAATCATCTTGCTGTTGTCAATAATATCTGTGTAGGAGAGATGGCATGAGATGTGCAGCAGGTGTGAAAGGAGACCAGCAGGGGGCGATAGGCGTATATACTTACTATAGCATGTGGGGCTCCTCTCTCCCTTATATTGGAACCGGCTCAGTGTCATGTCAAAATCAGAGATCACCTGAAATATGGAATATCAAAAGAAATGAATGAGAGGACAACTGAGGCTCATAATGTATACAAAGAGCAAATGCTAGCTGTGCAGATACATGGAGTCTTCTCCAGAGGACCTAAAATGTAGAAGTTCTGCTCCCACTGCTCTATATACACGGATCAGAGGCAGGATGTAAAAATCTAAACTGAGCGCCCATTGGCCACAACAGGAAGGTAGTGTTTCAGCCACGTTGCGGCTGCTGTGTGGAAATCCAGCCTAAAACAGCTGACCGGAACAATGGTCAAGCACAAGGATGACCATGTCAGAGGATCTCCAAAACAGCAGGGCTTGTGGGGTGATCCTGGTATGCAGTGGTTACTAATGGTGGTCCAAGGCAGGATAAGTGGTAAACCAGTCCAGGGTCTTAGACGCCCACGTTTCATTGATGCCCATGGGGAGTGAAGGCTAGCACATCTGGTCCAATCCCACAGAAGAGCTTCTGAGGCACACATGGCTAAAAATGTTAATGTCAGAACACACGGGGCATCACAGCTTGGGGCCATGAGCCAGACAGGTCAGAGTGACCATGCTGAAGTTTGTGGACCACTGAAAGCGCCTAAAATGGACATAGGAGCATCAGAACTGGACCAATTACATTAAGTGGAAGTTCAGGTGTGTGGTCTTACCCGGGAAATAGATGGCACCAGGATTCACTATGTGACGTTGGCAAGCCGGTGGAGGCAGTATGACGCTCTGGGTAATGTTCTGCTGAAAAACCTTGGGCTTCCATGTGGATGTTATTATGACACGTATCACCTACCTGAACACTGTACAGACCTAGTACATCCCTTCACGGCAGAGATAGTCCCTAATGGCAGTGCCCTCTTTCAGCAAGATAATAAACCCTGCCACACTGCAAAACATGTTCAGGAATGGTCTGAGGAACAGGACAATGAGTTCAAGGTGATGACTTGGCCTCCACTTTCTCCAGATCTCAATCCTTCTGTGGGATGTGTTGGAAAACAAGTCTGATCGATGGAGATTATACCTCACAATTTACGGGACTTAGAGCGGTTGTTCACCTTTGTACAGCTTTTCTACCAACCCCACAATGTAACGTGTCACCCATATGGCATGTGACCACAAACCGGACATTGACAAGGAGAGAACCGGGCACACAGAGCAGACAGGGCAGCCATCAAACGGAAACCTGGCAGCAGGGATCATGCTGTAGAGTATGTAGAAAAGCTGTGCAACCCCTTTAAAAGATCTGGTGCTCAAGACTTGGTGCCGTATACCACAGAACACCTTCAGAGCTCTTGTGGAGTCCACGCCTCCACTGTTCAATGCCATTTTAGCGGCATGAAGAGGACACAAAATTAGGCACTATGTTAAAAAGGGTTTTCTGAGATTTTTATACTGATCAGTGGGGGTCTGACACCTGGGACTCCCACCGATCAGCTATTTGAGAAGGCACCGGCCTTCTAGCAGCTCACTAAGCACAGCGCCGTACGTTATATAGCGGCTGTGCTTGGTAACGCACTCAGCCACATTCAAGTGAGCTGCGACTAGGCCACGTGACCAATGAACATATCGTCACGTACCTAGGAAAAGCAGAGAGAGGGCCGCGAGTGCCGGTGTCTAGTCAATCAGCAGATCGATGCAGGTCCCGGGTGTCAGACTGCCGATCCGATACTAATGACCTATCCAGAGGATAGGTCATCAGTAGAGTTGAGCGAACTTGTGTTTTAAGTTCGGCGTCCAAAGTTCGGGTTCGGGTTATCCAAGCATCCCGTTATGGATTCCACTACCACGGACCATAACGGCATTTGGAATCCATAAGGGGATTCTTCAATGAACCCGAACCTTGGGCAACACGAAGGACCTGGGGTGACGTCACCGTCATGTGATCAGTGCAAGGGGCCGTGGCTCAGTACTGGATTAGATAAGAGGTGGTAGCCTACGGCCTCTTATCCAGTCCAGTACTGAGCCACGCCCCCTTAATTAATTAAGTCCTTCATCCCGTGTTCCAAATGCTGTTATGGTCCGTGGTAGCGGAATCCATAACGGGATGCTTGGATAACCCGAACTTTGGACGCCGAACTTAAAATACAAGTTCGCTCAACTCTAGTCATCAGTATAAAAATGTCAGAAAACCCTTTTAATGCTGAACTATGGAACTTTATAACCGACCTGTAATTTCTTATCGCCTCCATTCTTTAATGCCAGGATCAGTTGTCTGACTTTTTCTGGGTCCTTCATGCGGACTGTGTCCTTACTCAGCTCCGGGATCTAAGGATGTATTAAAGACCTTAATTAAAACAGCAGATAATCTTGCCCTCACAGGTTGTTAGTCTGTAGGATGTGATGCATGTTCCTGAGGCAAAAAAGTCTAATAGAAACCCTGCTGATTTGTTCCATTTTTGGCTGGGGACTGCCTGAAGGATGGGGCTTAGTAATCTTTTTGTCCTACTGCAGATAAGGCAGAGGGGGGAGGCTCCTGCTACAGCCAGCTGTCTTCCAGCCAGTCACAGGACAGTGAGAAGTAAGGCGGGGGGCATGGCTGATCCCCTGAGACACCAGGGCTGTGGAGTAAGTAAGCCAAAGTTCTGTCTCTCCTTCATAGTAATTCATTTCCTGTAGTAAAATGGAGACATTGGGCTTTTTCTTCGTAATCAAGCTACTTAGAACATATTTATTGGAATACAATTTCTGAAATGTTCTACATTCCTGTAAGTAAATATGCATTTAATAACTAGAAAACACTGTTATACACTTAATTGTAAAAAATCTATGAATTTGTCCTCAGAAAACGTCTGCGGCTTGTTTAATTTGTCCCCAGCATGGGCATGACCATCTGCTCTGCTGCAGCCAATAACTGGTGACCACTAAAGCCAGTCATCGGCTGCAGAGGATTATACCTGTGTCAGTGTGCTGTCCGCATCCGTTGCTCCGTTCCGTGCCGCCGCAAAAAAAAAATAGAGCATGTCCTATTCTTGTCCATTTTGCGGACAAGAATAGGCATTTCTACAATGGGCCACGTTCCGTTCCGCAAATTGCTAAACCGAACGCGAAGCAGCTTCCGTGTTTTGCGGATCTGCGGTTTACGGACCGCAAAACACCAACAGATGTGTGCATGAGGCCTAAGGGACAGGAGAGGTGAGAACTGAATATCTATCACTACTAGAACACACTGCTTACCACAGATTATAGTATAAGAACAGGGAAGAACATGTGAGAGGTGAGAACTGATTATCCATCACCACTAGAACACTCTGCTTATCACTGATTATAGTACAAGGACAGGAGAGGTGAGAACTGATTATAGTACAAGGACAGGAGAGGTGAGAACTGATTATAGTACAAGGACAGGAGAGGTGAGAACTGATTATAGTACAAGGACAGGAGAGGTGAGAACTGACTATAGTACAAGGACAGGAGAGGTGAGAACTGATTATAGTACAAGGACAGGAGAGGTGAGAACTGATTATAGTACAAGGACAGGAGAGGTGAGCACTGATTATAGTACAAGGACAGGAGAGGTGAGAACTGATTATAGTACAAGGACAGGAGAGGTGAGAACTGATTATAGTACAAGGACAGGAGAGGTGAGAACTGATTATAGTACAAGGACAGGAGAGGTGAGAACTGATTATAGTACAAGGACAGGAGAGGTGAGAACTGATTATAGTACAAGGACAGGAGAGGTGAGCACTGATTATAGTACAAGGACAGGAGAGGTGAGCACTGATTATAGTACAAGGACAGGAGAGGTGAGCACTGATTATAGTACAAGGACAGGAGAGGTGAGCACTGATTATAGTACAAGGACAGGAGAGGTGAGCACTGATTATAGTACAAGGACAGGAGAGGTGAGCACTGATTATAGTACAAGGACAGGAGAGGTGAGCACTGATTATAGTACAAGGACAGGAGAGGTGAGCACTGATTATAGTACAAGGACAGGAGAGGTGAGCACTGATTATAGTACAAGGACAGGAGAGGTGAGCACTGATTATAGTACAAGGACAGGAGAGGGGAGAACTGATTATAGTACAAGGACAGGAGAGGGGAGAACTGATTATAGTACAAGGACAGGAGAGGTAAGAACTGATTATAGTATAAGGACAGGAGAGGGGAGAACTGATTATCTATCACCACTAGAACACCCTGCTTATCACCGATTATAGTATAAGGACAGGAGAGGTGAGAACTGATTATCTATCACCACTAGAACACCCTGATTACCACTGTTTATAGTATAAGGACAGGAGAGGTGAGAACTGATTATAGTACAAGGACAGGAGATGTGAGAACTGATTATCTATCAGCACTAGAACACTGCTTATCACTGATTATAGTACAAGGACAGGAGAGGTGAGCACTGATTATAGTACAAGGACAGGAGAGGTGAGCACTGATTATAGTACAAGGACAGGAGAGGTGAGCACTGATTATAGTACAAGGACAGGAGAGGTGAGCACTGATTATAGTACAAGGACAGGAGAGGTGAGCACTGATTATAGTACAAGGACAGGAGAGGTGAGCACTGATTATAGTACAAGGACAGGAGAGGTGAGAACTGATTATAGTACAAGGACAGGAGAGGTGAGCACTGATTATCTATCACCACTAGAACACTCTGCTTATCACTGATTATAGTACAAGGACAGGAGAGGTGAGAACTGATTATCTATCACCACTAGAACACCCTGCTCATCACTGATTATAGTATAAGGACAGGAGAGAGCACAGGAGAGGTGAGAACTGATTATCTATCAGCACTAGAACACCCTGATTACCACTGTTCATAGTATAAGGATAGGGGACTACACAGGAGAGGTGAGAACTGATTATCACCACTAGAACACCCTGCTCATCACTGATTATAGTATACGGACAGGGGAGAACACAGGAGAGGTGAGAACTGATTATAGTACAAGGACAGGAGAGGTGAGAACTGATTATAGTACAAGGACAGGAGAGGTGAGCACTGATTATAGTACAAGGACAGGAGAGGTGAGAACTGATTATAGTACAAGGACAGGAGAGGTGAGAACTGATTATAGTACAAGGACAGGAGAGGTGAGAACTGATTATAGTACAAGGACAGGAGAGGTGAGAACTGATTATAGTACAAGGACAGGAGAGGTGAGAACTGATTATAGTACAAGGACAGGAGAGGTGAGAACTGATTATAGTACAAGGACAGGAGAGGTGAGAACTGATTATAGTACAAGGACAGGAGAGGTGAGCACTGATTATAGTACAAGGACAGGAGAGGTGAGCACTGATTATAGTACAAGGACAGGAGAGGTGAGAACTGATTATAGTACAAGGACAGGAGAGGTGAGAACTGATTATAGTACAAGGACAGGAGAGGTGAGAACTGATTATAGTACAAGGACAGGAGAGGTGAGAACTGATTATAGTACAAGGACAGGAGAGGTGAGAACTGATTATAGTACAAGGACAGGAGAGGTGAGAACTGATTATAGTACAAGGACAGGAGAGGTGAGCACTGATTATAGTACAAGGACAGGAGAGGTGAGAACTGATTATAGTACAAGGACAGGAGAGGTGAGAACTGATTATAGTACAAGGACAGGAGAGGTGAGAACTGATTATAGTACAAGGACAGGAGAGGTGAGAACTGATTATAGTACAAGGACAGGAGAGGTGAGCACTGATTATAGTACAAGGACAGGAGAGGTGAGAACTGATTATAGTACAAGGACAGGAGAGGTGAGAACTGATTATAGTACAAGGACAGGAGAGGTGAGAACTGATTATAGTACAAGGACAGGAGAGGTGAGAACTGATTATAGTACAAGGACAGGAGAGGTGAGAACTGATTATAGTACAAGGACAGGAGAGGGGAGAACTGATTATCTATCACCACTAGAACACCCTGCTCATCACTGATTATAGTATACGGACAGGGGAGAACACAGGAGAGGTGAGAACTGATTATCTATCTCCACTAGAACACCCTGATTACCACTGTTCATAGTATAAGGACAGTAGAGGTGAGAACTGATTATCTATCGCCACAAGAACACCCTGCTCATCACTGTTTATAGTATACGGACAGGAGAGAGCACAGGAGAGGTGAGAACTGATTATCTATCACCACTAGAACACTCTGCTTATCACTGATTTTGAAACATGAGGGTGTTATAGTGATAGAGCATATATTTTATGTATGCTTAGCAGCATGCTGCAGTTTTCTCTTCGTCCAAAATTCAGGTGTTCTGCCAGAATGCTATACCCGGACGCGCCCGCACCGGAATCAGCTGGAGGAGGGTGTGTGCGGCGCTGCGCAAGCGCAGATCCACTGGTAAGTAATAATTAGAGCACCGCAGCAGGAGAAGCGCGCCCACTTAACGCACATGCGCAAAACTAGCCGGGGCACACTGCGCCCATTCTGCTAAGGTATAGTATTCTGGCAGGCCATATTTCTAAATGGGGCACAGGTGGGCATATTTCTGTGAGGGAGCCCCCACAGAAATATGCCCAGCTGTGCCCCTTCAGAAATATGGCCAGGATTGTGCCCCCACATAAATATGCCCAGCTGATGACACCAGAAAGACGGATCAGATATTTCAATGCATTTGTCAGACTGATCAGGCTCCTGATCAGTCTGCAAATGACATGCGGCAGGCAACGGAACTGCCTGCCGGAATCCAACAACGCAAGTGTGAAAGTACCCTAAGCTTGAGTCGATACATTTGTACCGACTCCACCCAAAACCAGCTTTGATGCGGACTCCACAACCCTCTGAGACACGAAGAGATTCTTTATGTATTTTTTAGTTGTAATTGTAACATGAGACAAGGGAATATAGGACCAAGAGAAAGGAGGTGATTAAAGTGCTCCCTTAGGCCTCATGCACACGGCTGTGGTTGCGGTGCGGCTCGGATGCGGACCCGTTCATCTCAGTGGGGCTGCAAAAGATGCGGACAGCAAACCCGTGTGATGCCCGCCTCCGCACGTCTGTTCCGCGGACCCACAAAAAAATAGAACATGTCCTATTCTTGTCCATTTTGCTGACAAGGATAGTGTTTTGCGGATCTGGTGCACTTTAGTCCTCGTTTGCATATTTTTAGAAACTCTAATTTTTCCTAAACAGCAGCAATGGATCAGGCAAAGAAAAGTATAGTAATGGTTTAGTCAGCAGGGTCAGTCCTGCCTTATAGCTGGGTTGATCCTGCTGACAGATGGTTAGTTTTATAAGGTGACACCCCTCCCCCATACCTGCACATCTATACATTATACAGGTTACTCACAAGCATGGCTCTTCCGCCTCGGAATCCTCTGCAGTCCCCGCGTCTGCTCACACTGTAAGAATGCAGGCAATAGAACTCTATGAGGATGGAGCCTGCAGAGTACAGAGCGCTCTTTACATTAATACAGCGCCCCCTAGTGGCGAAATACATGCAGCCCTTATGAGGCCGGTATCACAGTAACCCCAGAGCGCCCGCTGATAAAAATCCACATGTGCCGCAGACGTGTAGCCAAGGCACAGCGCGTACAGCAGAAAACAACGCCTCTTCCGGGTCACACATACTACTTCCGGGTGACATAAACACTGTCATTTGTCGCCAGTTACAGTCTTCAGCCATTTTGTTGGTTAGCGTCTTGTAAGTACCAAGTACAAGGGGCGTGTGTACTGATTTAGATATATATGAATGTGCCCCCGGCAAAAAATGTTCATGGCCTTCCCATAGCAACAAATCATGCATGATTTTAATTAGTAAAATCTGGAATTTGGTTGCAATGAACAAGTTGAGCAACACTGACTTTTTAAGTCCTTGGGTCAGATTTACCAATACTTCAGTTTTTTGGTTGTCTCAGCAAATAGCAATTATCATGTGGCCAAAACTAATATAAGGCACTTACTAATGTATTGTAATTGTCCATATTGTCTCCGTTGTTGGCTGGATTCATTTTTCGATAGCATTATACACTGCTAATTTCTAGGGGTTACGACCACCTTGCAATTTAAACAGCAGTGGTCGTGCTAGCACAATATAGGTAAATGCGCCGCCGCCGCCAGCCTTTCTATTGTCTGGGACCATGCGAGTGTGCATAGGCCACTGCTGACGGATTGCAGGGTGGTCATAACCCCTGGATAGGAGCAGTGTATAATGTGATGGAAAAATGAATCCAGCCAGCAATGGAGGCAATATGGAGAATCACAATACATTAGTAAGTGGCTTGTATTAACTTTCTCTACATGATAAATGCCATGATTTGCTGAAGTGAGAGGAACCCTTTAACCCCTTAAGGACTCAGCCCTATTTCACCTTAAAGGGGTTGTCCAAGTTATATTTATTGATGACCTATCCTCAGGATAGGTCATCAATATCAGATCGGCGGGGGTCCGACACCCGGCACCCCCGCCGATCAGCTGTTTGAAGAGAAGGCGAGCGCCGTGCCAGCGCTGCCTCCTCGTCATTGTTTACAAGCTGGCCGTTGCATCTGCAGCGGTGAGCAGGTGTAATTACACCCAAGCCGTTCCATTCATTTCAATGGGACGGCTCGCTCCTACTAAAGTGTATACTACAGAGCCGTCCCATTGAAATGAATGGAACGGCTTGGGTGTAATTACACCTGCTCACCGCTGCAGATGCAACGGCCAGCTTGTAAACAATGACGAGGAGGCAGCGCTGGCACGGCGCTCGCCTTCTCTTCAAACAGCTGATCGGCGGGGGTGCCGGGTGTCGGACCCCCGCCGCTCTGATATTGATGACCTATCCTGAGGATAGGTCATCAATAAATATAACTTGGACAACCCCTTTAAGGACCCGGTCATTTTTGGCAAATCTGACCAGTGTCACTTTATGTGGTGATAACTTTTAAACGCTTTTACCCTTCCAGGCCATTCTGAGATTGTTTTTTCGTCACATATTGTACTTCATGACAGTGGTAAAATGGAGTCAAAAAATTTCATTTTGATTTATAAAAAAATACCAAATATACCAAAAATTTGGAAAAATTAGCAATTTTCCAATTTTCAATTTCTCTACTTCTATAATACATAGTAATACCGCCAAAAAAGTTATTAATTTATATCCCCCATATGTCTACTTCATGTATCGATCATTTTGGGAATGCCATTTAATTTTTTGGGGACGTTACAAGGCTTAGAAGTTTAGAAGCAAATCTTGAAATTTTCTGAAATTTTCAAAAACCCATTTTGTAGGTACCAGTTCAGGTTTGAAGTCACTTTGTGAGGCTTACATAATAGAAACCACCCAAAAATGACCCCATTTTAGAAATGACACCCTTCAAGGTATTTAAAACAGATTTTGCAAATGTTGTTAACCCTTTAGGTGCTCCACAAGCGTTATTGTAAAATGGAGATGAAATTTCAGATTTTCAATTTTTTGCCAAATTTTCCATTTTAACCCATTTTTTCCCATTAACAAAGCAAGGGTTAACAGCCAAACAAGACTGTATCTTTATTGCCCAGACTCTGCCGTTTACAGAAACACCCTATATGTGGTCGTACACTACTGTGCGGCCACACGGCGGGGCGTAGAGGGAAAGGAGCAATGTGTGGTTTTCGGAAGGCTGATTTTTATGGACCGATTTATTTACACCGTGTCCCTACGGGATGAGGTGGCGGTTTTGTTGGGACTATTTTTAGGGTACATATGATTTTTGGTTGCTTTATATTACATTTTTGTGAGGTAAGGTTGCCAAAAA
The DNA here is from genome assembly GCA_033119425.1 of Bufotes viridis. NCBI lineage: Eukaryota > Metazoa > Chordata > Amphibia > Anura > Bufonidae > Bufotes > Bufotes viridis. The sequence continues at coordinate 206,956,886 of CM065594.1, read as the reverse complement.
TTGAAATTCTGAAATTTCATCTCCATTTGCCATTAATTGTTGAGGAACACCTAAAGGGTTAATAAAGTTTGTAAAATCAGTTTTGAATACCTTGAGGGGTCTAGTTTCTTAGATGGGGTCAGTTTTAGGGAGTTTCTACTCTAGGGGTGCATCAGGGGGGCTTCAAAAGGGACATGGTGTCAATAAAAAAGGCCATCAAAATCGGCCTTCCAAAAACCATGTTGGTCCTTTCCTTTTGCGTCCTGACTTTTAGTGATACAGCAGTTTACGACCACAAATGTGGCGTTTCTGTAAACTGCAGTCTCAGGGTAACAAATATTAAGTTTTGTTTGGCTGTTAACCCTTGCTTTTTTACTGGTAAAGACGGATTGAAATGGAAAAGTGCCAAAAATGACTGTTTTGGTACAGTTTAAAAAATTTTTTTTGGACCGTGTTAATCTGGGGGGTTAGGTCACAGGGTATTTTTTATAGAGGAGATTATTACGGACGCGGCGATTCTTAATAAGTCTACTTTTTTACAATTATTTAGGTTTTAGACTATATTATCCTTTTTGATACAAAAATTTTTTTTTGTATCTCTAAAGTCTAAAAGTCATCTTTTTTTAAAGTTTTTTAGCCAATTGTATTAGGTAGGGGCTAATTTTTTGCCGGATGAGGGGACAGTTTTAATGGCACTATTTTGGGGGGCATGTGACTTTTTGATCGCTTGCTATTGCGCGTTTTATTATGTAAGGTGAATTTTTGCCACTTTTTTTTTCCCCCGTGTTAATCTAAGGCCTCTTTCACACGGGCGTCATGTTTGACGCCCGGATTGGATGCGGGTGCATTGCGGGAATATGCGCGATTTTTCCGCGCGTGTGCAAACGTTTGTAATGCGTTTTGCATGCGCGTGTGAAAAATCGCCATGTTTGGTACCCAGACCCGAAGCCGGACTTCATCACTGTTTCGGGTGGAGTATTCTGTAGATTTTATTATTTTCCCTTATAACATAGTGGCATTCTCAATAGAGAATGCAAAGTAAAAAGGGCACTAGAGGGTTAAAAATAATAAAAACATAAACTTACCCCCTCCATTTGATCGCATAGCTGCCGGTTACCGGTCTCCTGCTCTGTATTCAGCCGGGAAGGGGGGTGAAGGACCTTCCGTGACGTCTGAATACAGAGCAGGAGACCGGTAACCGGCTGCTACGCGATCAAATGGAGGGGGTAAGTTTATGTTTTTATTATTTTTAACCCTCTAGTGCCCTTTTTACTCAAGGGGCGAGGAAGCGAGGCGAAACGCGCGTCGGGGTGCTGCTCATCTCTCCGCTCCAGGTCCAGGTCCGTGGGTAAGGGTGGCTCATTTTCCTATGGCTATTTCATTGTATATTTAGTCCCTATTTGGGGTATAGGTATGTCAGCCACAATAGAATGTTTAGGAGTAGTGATTAAGGTGGTATGGGAGTAATGGAGTCTTCTCCCTTATACCTTTCTTTTTCTCTCCTTTGACTAATAGTGACCACTGACTTTAGCATATTAACATTATATCTTCATACCACTCTATGAAGTTTTGTATGTAAACTGTATTTTAGTGTTAATCCTGTGAGCTGGATAAGGTGTAGCGTTGTTTCAGTCATATCAATCATGCTTTGTAATTTTAATATAATTATGTGTAATGGATTACTTATTGAATAAAGATGGTATTTGTTAAATTATTTCTATTTGCCAGTTTTTTGTCGGTTTTGCATATTGCACCCCCATCGGGCAATGTGGGGTTTCCTTTTGGTGAAAATCCTTTATAACTATGTTATAAGGGAAAATAATAAAGATCGGGTACGCATCCCGATCGTCTCCTAGCAACCATGCGGGAAAATCGCACCGCATCCGCACTTGCTTGCGGATGCTTGCGATTTATCCGCAGCCCCATTCACTTCTATGGGGCCTGTGTTGCGTGAAAAACGCAGAATATAGAGCATGCTGCGATTTTCACGCAACGCAAAAGTGATGCATGAAAATCTCCGCTCATGTGCACAGCCCCATAGAAATTAATGGGTCCGGATTCAGTGCGGGTGCAATGCATCCACCTCACGCATTGCACCCGCGCAGAAAACTCGCCCGTGTGGAAGGGGCCTAAGGGGTTAGGTCATGGGGTATTTTTATACGGCAGATTATTACGGACGCGGCGATAACTAATTTGTCTACTTTTTTAAATTTTTTTTTGTTTAACACTATATTATCCTATTTGAAACAAACTAAAAAAATGTAACTATCTACACAGTCTAACAGTCAGTTTTGTTAAAGTTTTTACCCGATTGTCTTCGGTAGGGGCTCATTTTTTGCTGGATGAGGGGACGGTTTTAATGGCACTATTTTGGGGGGCATGTGACTTTTTGATCGCTTGCTATTACGCATTTTATTATGTAAGGTGACAAAAAATTCCTTTTTTTGCCCTCCCCCCTGTGTTAATCTAAGGGGTTAGGTCATGGGGTATTTTTATAGGCCAGATTATTACGGACACAGCGATACATAATTTGTCTACTTTTTTAATTATTTTAGATTTATTAACTATAATTTTTCCCAAAACTTTTTTGGTGTCTCAAGTCTGAGAACCATAGTTTTTATCTGATTGTCAGTGGCTACATGTTCTCCGGCCTGCTCTTTCCCGGTCAGAAAAGATCAGGTCCTTGAGGACTGCCTCATAGAATTGAAGGAATTTCCCTGTGTTGCCAGCGCTCCGGAACAGTACAAAATAGTTGTACAAGGCAACCTGTACCAAGTAGACCGCAACTTTTTTGTACCATGTCCGGGTTTTGCGCATGGCAGAGAGATCAACTCCTCCCATATACCGATTGTAGTCGACGAAACAATCAGGCTTGAGGACCGTTGCCGTGGTACCTCGCACAGGAACAGGGGAGATGCCGTTACCGTGAATTGTGGTCAGTACAAGGACATCCCTCTTGTCATTATATCTGACCAGCAACAGGTTTTCACTGGTAAGGGCACGGGTCTCACCCCTGGGGATAGGTACCTGGAGGGGGACGGAAGGGAGGTGCTGACTTTTCCGCACGGTTCCACAAACGGACGTGCATCTGGCGGCGAGGGACTTGAACAAGGGAATGCTAGTATAATGCAGGCATTTCTGGATGGCCTGAAATCTGGGTACGTGTCATGGCCGTACTGTAAAGTGGGGTCTGGTAGAGGACGTCACCACTCCAGTACAGCCTGGCACTAGGTTTCTTGACTAGGCCCATGTGACTAGGCCCCAAAACGTCCTCATCTCGGCTGCACTGACCGGCGACTAAAAAAGTCGTATTCAGTGAAGCCCACTGTGTAAATCTGGATTCCTGATTTGCCAACAAAATCAGGAATTGCGGGCTCAAAGTTCTCTGGGGTACACCAGCCAAGTTCACCTGCAGGGGGCTCAGGTGAACTGACCTGGTGGTCCGAGAAACTAGTACGAGCCCCAGAGCTGCTCGTACTAGGGTGGGCCACAGGGTCCCTGACATGGCGGTCCCCATTGCTTCGCCTGCTCTGCCGCCTTGGGGGCTCATCATCGCTAGACGATGAGGACGCGGATGACAAAAGGAACGTGGGGTCATCCTCGTCCTCACTGGGACTCTCAGATGCGGAGGCAAGTTGGGCATATGCCTCCTCAGCCGAGAACGTCCGGCTGGCCATAGGGGAGTGTGTGGGTGCGTGTGTATGTGCGTGCGTGAAAAACTTTATTTAGTGTGCGTGTGTGTGGGGGCACGGGTGTTCACGACTTTTCCCTAAAGCTAACAGGGGAAAAAAATGAACTAAAAAAAAAAAAGAGTCACAGGACCCCCCTAGGCATTGGGACAGAGTGCCTGCCTAATGATTTCGGCAGGCACTCTGTTCCGATCACCCAGCACTGCGCGGCGGTGATCGAAAATACTCATGATGTACCGGTACGTCATGAGTCCTTAAGAGGTTAATGCTATCTTTGTGAAGACTCTGCCTCATATTTTCCAACACATTCTAATTAGCAAAAAATGTTGCGAATCTTCAGTCACAAAGTAGGACTCTTTATTTGGCCTAGCATGCCTAGGTTACCTTCATTAGCAGGAGGATGCTAAATCGGTATCATATATGTCAACTCTTCCAGAGTGACCCTGGTTCCAGGCCTTCCTACATGTAAATGGGTTCCCAGGACACAACTGAGCAGCTTCATGCACTGGCGAGACAGGAACCATTAGTTCCCTGTCTGCATTTGGCGCTTTTTTTGTGATGCAGGCGTCATCATACCGTCTGCAACATTCCCCAGGACCAGGCCTGACCAAAAGAGGTGAGGTCCGTATGGCAGGATGACATTGTGGGTCTGGGGACAAGGACAGGGGCACAGAGCATGATACACTATATATAGAGGGGGCACAGAGCATGAGGCACTATGTACAGGGACCGCAGAGCATGAGGCACTATATAGAGAGGGCACAGAGTATGAGACACTATATGGAGGGGGCACAGAGCATGAGACACAATATACAGGGGGCACAGAGCATGAGACACTATATATAGAGGGGGCACACAGCAAGAGACACAATATACAGGGGGCACTGAACATGAGACACATCATACAGGGGGCACAGAGCATGAGGCACTATGTACAGGGGGCACAGAGTATGAGGCACTATGTACAGGGAGCACAGAGCATGATGTATTATATACAGGGGCACAAAGCATGAGACACTATGTACAGGGGGCACAGAGCACGAGGTATTATATACAGGGGAACAAAGCATGAGACACTATATACAGGGGCACAGTCTGTGCTACTATGTACAGGGGACACAGAGCATGGGGCACTATATACAGGAGCACAGTCTGTGGCACGATGTACAGGGGACACAGAGCATGGGGCACTATATACAGGGGCACAGTCTGTGGCAAGATGTACAGGGGGCACAGAGCATGGGGCACTATATACAGGGGCACAGTCTGTGGCACGATGTACAGGGGGCACAGAGCATGGGGCACTATATACAGGAGCACAGTCTGTGGCACTATGTACAGGGGGCGCAGAGCATAAGTCACTATATACTGGGGGCACAGTCTGTGGCACTATGTACAGGAGACACGGAGCATGGGGCACTATATACAGGAGCACAGTCTGTGGCACGATGTACAGGGGGCACAGAGCATGGGGCACTATATACAGGAGCACAGTCTGTGTCACGATGTACAGGGGGCACAGAGCATGGGGCACTATATACAGGAGCACAGTCTGTGGCACGATGTACAGGGGGCACAGAGCATGGGGCAATATATACAGGAGCACAGTCTGTGGCACGATGTACAGGGGGCACAGAGCATGGGGCACTATATACAGGAGCACAGTCTGTGGCACTATGCATAGGGGGCACAGAGCATGGGGCACTATATACAGGAGCACAGTCTGTGGCACGATGTACAGGGGGCACAGAGCATGGGGCACTATATACAGGAGCACAGTCTGTGGCACGATGTTCAGGGGGCACAGAGCATGGGGAACTATATACAGGAGCACAGTCTGTGGCACGATGTACAGGGGGCACAGAGCATGGGGAACTATATACAGGAGCACTGTCTGTGGCACGATGTACAGGGGGCACAGAGCATGGGGGACTATATACAGGAGCACTGTCTGTGGCACGATGTACAGGGGGCACAGAGCATGGGGAACTATATACAGGAGCACTGTCTGTGGCACGATGTACAGGGGGCGCAGAGCATGGGGAACTATATACAGGAGCGCTGTCTGTGGCATGATGTACAGGGGGCGCAGAACATGAGTCACTATATACTGGGGGCACAGAACATGAGTCACTATATACATGAGGCACTAAACGGGCACAGAACTGTATAGCACTATTTAGAGCATGAGTCAGTATATCCAGGGGCACAGAACATATTGCACTACCGTATATAAAGGTGGCACAGTCTCTGTGGCACTATACACAGGGGACACTGTGTGTGGCACTTTATTTTCAGGTGGCATGCTATGTCAGATGAATGCATTCAGGGGCACAGTGTACGTTATTATATTGAGGGTACAGCGTGTGGCACTAAGAGGGTTTAGTGTTAGTATATGTATGTGTATCCGTAATGGAAGCTCTTATTAGTAATCACTTTATAAGAAGCACTGCCATTTTAACCCCACTTTTTTGGTGGAAAACGTGCATCTTAGACTACATGCACACGACCGTGTGTTTTGTGGATCCGCAAAACGGATAAGAATAGGACATGCTCTATTTTTTGTCGGGGCCACGGAACTGAGCAACGGATGCGAACAGAACACGGAGTGCTGTTCGCATCTTTTGCGGCCCCATTGAAGTGAATAGGTCCGCGTCCGAGCCGCAAAATATGCGGCTCGGACGCGGGCCAAACATACGGTTGTGGGCATGTAGCCTTATAAAGCGAAAAAAAATATGGTATATAGTTCTTTATTTATTTTGCATGTTTTAATCTTAAGCGGTCTTCACACTCCTGTCAGGAGAATCCGTCATATTTGACGAAAAGTATAGCACAACATGCAGCGCTATTCTTGCCAATAAAATGACGTACGCCACAATGGGACATGATGGACCCCATCGTAAGTGACTGGTGTCTGTCAGGTGCTATGGGTACGACAGATCCAGCACTGCATCATCTTCATTATTCTGCTCTTAGGACAGAACAGAAAACTTGATGGAGGTGTGAACAGGACCTTAGTCATAAGCGACAGTTACTGCATATATTTCTTTATTCATCTGTTTATGGAGATTATACATTTATTACTTCCTCTCCATCCCTATATGCTTCACAATGAAATCCATTCACAATTTAACAATTTTTAAATACAATTTATTAAGCCATATATGCACAGCGTAATCTCCCACATTAAAGGGGTCCTCTCACTTCAACAAATGGCATTTATCATGTAGAGAAAGTTAATCCAAGGCAACTACTAATGTATTGTGATTAATGTATTCATTTTTCCATCACATTATACACTGCTCGTTTCTATGGTTACGACCATCCTAAAGTCCATCAGCGGTGGCCGTGCTTGTACACTATAGGAAAAAATGCCGACCTTTGTAGTGACCGGGAACGTGGGAGTGCACACAGGCTGGTGCTTTTTTCTATAGTGTGCAAGCACAGCCACCACTGATGGATTGCAGGGTGGTCGTAACCATGGAAACGAGCAGTGTATAATGTGATGGAAAAATGAATCCAGCCAGCCAAGGAGGCAATATGGAGAATCACAATACATTAGTAAGTGCCTTGTATTAACTTTCTCTACATGATAAATGCCATTTGCTGACGTGAGAGCACCCCTTTAATGCAGCCACCTTTATAGTAATAACCACCAGGCTTCTAGTTTTTATACCATTGTCAGGAAGCACATGACTGCCGTCTCTTGGTATCTGTAGCCTAGCCCTCCTCTGTTCTAGATTCCAGGAGGCCTGAGCACCTTTGACCCCAAAAACTTGGGCTTTTTTATTTGCATGGATGGCACTTGTGTTTGCTTTGTGCTACACGGTTGTTGGGATCTGAAGATGGTTATACAGACCCCGAGATGTGTTATCTGTGGGTCTTATGCACCACATCACCTCTTCTTCTGGGCTGCACCTTATCCTGGTCCTTTTCTTCTGAGGTTTGATCCTGCTTATCAGTCTTTGTCCCAGATTAGCATCTTCATCCTCCACGCTTTCGCGTTTTTGTCTTTTTAAGGGTGCATTCACAGGACCGTATGTATTTTGCGGTCAGCAAAATATGGATGACGTCCATATTGAATTCATTCTTTTTTGGACGCATTGACTTCAATGCGTCCGTGGTCCAGATTTGCAGCCAAGAATAGGACATGTTTTATCCTTTGCGGAACGGATATATGGATGCGGAAAGCACACAGAAGACCTCTGTGTGCTTTCCGCATCGGTATGTCCGTTCTGCAGAAGATAGAACATGTCCTATTCTTGGCTGCACGGACCCACTGGAGTTTATGGTTCAGCAAAAAAAGAAAAAACGGATGCAACATGGACGTCGTCCGTACTTTGCGGGATCTGTGTTTTGCAGGCCCCAAAATACACATGGTTGTGTGAATGCCCCCTTAGACTGGGTTCTTCTTTGGGGGGGCACTTAGGTGCGACCCCTGGAATTCTTGAAATGGGATCAGATTAGCCATGTAACGTTTGGCATGAGACCCGTTCAGCCAAGTCTTTAGTTTTGAGTCATGTTTCTGGTGAGCGAAGAGTTCAGAGGGGTCAAGGTGCGTCTTGATTGACAAATTGGCTGCTCTTTCTTCCCACTGGAAGAAGAAAAGCCTACGCTCCACCTTCTTGTGACCGCACAAGCGGGCCACATCCAGTGCTGTGTGTCCTTCCCTATTAGGGTCTCGCATCCGCGCGCCGTTAGCCAAGAGTTCATCTGTGCAGTCGTATTTGCCTGTGGCCGCTGCCGCGTGAAGAGGAGTGTTTCCAAGATGAGTCTTGTATTGCACGTTGCATCCTGAAGAAAAGATAAACCACATTCAATGTAGTCGAATAGATCATTAATACAATGCTCAGAGGGGTTAGTCAGTTTCACTCTGGCACCTTGAATGTTTTTGGGGCCCGTAGGAAGTGAATTTCTATGAGAATAACCTTTCCATGACATAACTAGCTTATGAGGTTGGAAAACATGGCTACTTGCTACCGGAAACAGCGCCACACTTATCCATGGGATGTCTGCAGTGTTCCCTCTAAGCTGCGCGATCACGCCGCCTCCGCTCAAGGCTTCTGAAGCCCCACTCACCGCTGCAGCCCGACCCCTGAGTAAGGCTGATAACGTTCTGACGTTGCTGCGCAGCTGCTACCGGAAGAGGAGGAAGTCACCGCAGCAAGAAGGCAGCAGAGCCAGTTTTGAGCCCCGCACATAGGACTGCAGGTGCCATTTACAACATTATCTGTACTCAGAGTTATTACTGTGTTATCTGTGGTGTTACATAGGACTGCAGGTACCACTACTACATTACCTGTACTTAAAGAGTTATCACCGTGATATTTGTGGTGTTACATAGGACTGCAGGCACCACTACTACAGTATCTGTATTTAGAGAGTTAGCACTGTGTTATCTGTGGTGTTACATAGGACTGCAGGATTTGGGGGGGTACTATCTCTTCTTGGGGAGAGAGCGCGAATCAGCGTGAGGAGACTTATAGGCCATACATGCTCCTCTGGATTTCTGGGAAGAAAGGCATGCAAATGAGCATGAGCAAGCTCTGCCTCTAATGTCACTAGATGTAAGGCAGCTATCCTGTAAGTCAATGTCCGACCCTTTAACTAGGCCTTGAGACATGACTCGGATATTAAATAAGTCAGCACCTCATCTGCAGACAGCTGCCGCTGATTAAGGCAACTTTCTCACTAGCACATGGGTGTAGCTATAGGGGGGTGCAGAGGTAGCAGTCGCTACCGAGCCCAGGAGCCTGAGGGGGCCCAAAGAACCTTGTGCCGCATAAGAAGACACACAAAGCACTGAGGGAAGGGGGCCCAAGCTGAACTTTTGCACCAGGGCCTATAAACCATTAGCTACATCCCTGCACTAGCGTTTTGGCTTTCTGTTTGTGAGATCCGTCATGGGCTCTCAGAAGCGGTCCAAAACGGATCAGTTTTTCCAAATGCATTTTGAATGGAAAAGGATCCGCTCAGAATGCATCAGTTTGCCTCCGATCAGTCTCCATTCTGCTCTGGAGGCGAACAAAAAATACTGCCTGCAGCGTTTTGCTGTCTGCCTGACGAAGAGGATCCAAATGGATCCGTCCTGGCACACTATGTAAGTCAATAGGGACGGATCTGTTTTCTCTGACACAACCTGGCACAATACAAAACGGATCCGCCCCCCATTGACTTTCAATGGAGTTCAAGACGGATCCGTCATGGCTATAGAAGACATAATACAACCGGATCCGTTCATGACGGATGCATGTGGTTGTATTATTGTAACTGAAGCGTTTTTGCAGATCCATGACGGATCCGCAAAAAACGCTAGTGTGAAAGTAGCATAAGGCGTTCGCTCCCAAAGAGAGATAGTAGGCCTCTCACCCAGTTAAGTGAGTACACTCTGCTCTGCACTGATGAGGGGCAATCACCCTGAAACAGCTGTCTGCAGATGGGGTGCTGGCTTATTTAATATTTGAGTCATGTCTCAAGGCCTAGTTAAAGGGTTGAACATTGATTTATAGGCTAGCTGCCTTACATCTGGTGGCATCAGAGGCAAAGCTTGTTAAGAGTTCATTCGCATTCCCTTCTTTATAGGACTGCAGGTAACATCTACTACTATCATCTGTGCTCCACGAGTTATCACTCAGTTATCTGTGGTGTTACATAGGACATTTAAAGGGGTTGTCTGGGTTCAGAGTTGAACCCGGACATACCCACATTTTCACCCAGGCAGCCCCCCTAATATGAGCATCGGAACATTTCAGGAATTTTATGGAGATCTGGTGACGTACCTGGCGCTCCATAGGGACTGCTAGATGGAGACTCCGACCCAGCTGTGTATTCCGTCTTGTCACCAGCACTAATAGTCCAGCTTTAGTGCTGCCCTAGCTTGTAAAATAGCTAGGGCAGCACTAAAGCCTGCCCATCAGAACCAGTGACGTCACTGAATACACTGCTGGGTGGTAGCCTCCGCCTAGCAGTGTAAAAACATAAATAAAGAAGCCCTTGCCCTGCGCGATTTAGCGCAGGGCAAGGGAGAGCACTGGAGCATAAAATGTTCCGATGATATTATCAGGGGGCCTGTCTGGGTGAAAATGTGAGTATGTCCGGACAACCCCTTTAACAACTCAAATGGCATGGTCAAATGTGACCACGGCGTCTAAGAGGGCTGAAACCTGGAAGCGCGCGCCTCCGGGGCACGTTTCCCCCGGCAGAGAAAGCATTCTATGCTGGTAATGAGCCTGTACTAGGATTCTAAGCTCATTACCTATATATTACAGTTCAGGCCAGCAGATGGCAGCACTGAACTATAATATACCCACCGTAATTCTATATAGAATAATAGAGATTCCATTATTCTATACAAATGTCAATCTAATAATTGCAAATTGGAGTCCACTTAACTCCAGTAACCCTTTCCTCAAAATCAAAATCAAAATAAACGATTAAAAAAATAAGGACAATAACATCATGGGCATCGGCGCATGTGAAAACGCCCGTAATATTAAAACATAAAAAATTTATCCCATATGGTGAATGGCGTTAAGGGGAAAAAATGGTCAATTCGCAGTTTTTTCATCACTTCCCCAAAAAAATTTAACAAAAAGTGATGAAAAAAATCATACACACCCAAAATAGTATTAGCAAAAACTATAGATCTTTCTGCGAAAAATGAACCCTTAGGGCCCTTTCACACTTGCGTTTTCAGGATCCGGCATAGAGTTCTGTCCTCGGGGCTCTATGCCGGATGAATACTGATCCAGATTATACCAATGCATTCTGAATGGAGAGAAATCCGTTCAGGATGCATCAGGATGTCTTCAGTTTACTCACTGCACGTTTTTTGGACGGAGAAAATAACGCAGCATGCTGCGGTATTCTTTCCGTCCTGGGATGCGGAGCAAATCGGATCAGTCATGACCCCCAATGCAAGTCAATGTGGAAGGATCCGTTTTCTCTGGCACAATCTGCCACAATAGAAAACGGATCCGTCCTCCATTGACTTTCAATGGAGTTCAAAACGTATCCGTCTGGGCAATGTTAAAAAATAGTTAAAGTTAATACAAGCGGATCCATTCAAACGGATGCATGCGGTTGTATTATCTGTATGGGCCCTTTCACACTAGCGTTTTCAGGATCCGGCATACAGTTCCGTCGTCAGGGCTGTATGCCGGAAAGAAACGCTTCAGTTAAGATAATACAACTGCATGCATCCGTTTGTATGGATCCGCTTGTATTAACTTTAACTATTTTTTAACATTGCCAAGACGGATCCGTTTTGAACTCCATTGAAAGTCAATGGAGGACGGATCCGTTTTCTATTGTGGCAGATTGTGGCAGAGAAAACGCATCTGTCTCCATTGACTTGCATTGGGAGTCATCAATATAAAAATATGAATGAATAGCATGCAAACTACGGAGGTCAAGTGTGAAACAATCCTCTTACCGTTCTGTAGAAGGAATCGTATAATGTGGAGGTGGCCTCGATGGGATGCGACGTACAAGGCTAGCCCTGACCTAGCAGCCAACCACTCCTTCTTCTCCTTCCCATTGAAACGCAAGGAATTCTCTGTGTTGAATGAAGAATCAGGGGTGACCCCCACACCGATCAGCTGGTGAAAGAATGGAATAATGGTGCTATATAGCTGCAGAGACTATCTGGTAATAGACCATCAGTGCCTAATGTGACCCCTGGAATACCCCTTTAATAGGGAGTCTCAGCTGTTTTCCTCACAATAAACTTCTAGAATTGCAGTTTAATCCTCCACTGTGGGCACCTTCATCACGGATCGGTAGCGTGGGATTTCGAGAGCAGAGAGTGACATAAGCAGGACGCTGGGTGGCTTACAGAAAGCCAGGGGAGCAGTTACTGACCAGTAACTCCGAAGGGGGCCTGGGCACTTACAGCAACAGGAGCCGCCCCTGGGCGCTTGCAGCAACAGGAGCCTCCCCTGGGCGCTTGCAGCAACAGGAGCCTCCCCTGGGCGCTTGCAGCAACAGGAGCCTCCCCTGGGCGCTTGCAGCAACAGGAGCCTCCCCTGGGCGCTTGCAGCAACAGGAGCCTCCCCTGGGCTCTTTCAGCAACAGGAGCCTCCCCTGGGCGCTTGCAGCAACAGGAGCCTCCCCTGGGCGCTTGCAGCAACAGGAGCCTCCCCTGGGCGCTTGCAGCAACAGGAGCCTCCCCTGGGCGCTTGCAGCAACAGGAGCCTCCCCTGGGCGCTTGCAGCAACAGGAGCCTCCCCTGGGCGCTTACAGCAACAGGAGCCGCCCCTGGGCGCTTACAGCAATAGGAGCCGCCCCTGGGCGCTTACAGCAATAGGAGCCTACCCTGGGGAATTGCAGCAATAGGAGCCTACCCTGGGCACTTGCAGCAGTAGGAGCCTCCCCTGGGCGCTTGCAGCAACAGGAGCCTCCCCTGGGCGCTTACAGCAATAGGAGCCGCCCCTGGGCGCTTACAGCAATAGGAGCCGCCCCTGGGGAATTGCAGCAATAGGAGCCTACCCTGGGCACTTGCAGCAACAGGAGCCTCCCCTGGGCACTTGCAGCAATAGGAGCCTCCCCTGGGCACTTGCAGCAACAGGAGCCTCCCCTGGGCACTTGCAGCAACAGGAGCCTACCCCTGGGCACTTGCAGCAACAGGAGCCTCCCCTGGGCACTTGCAGCAACAGGAGCCTCCCCTGGGCGCTTGCAGCAATAGGAGCCGCCCCTGGGCACTTGCAGCAATAGGAGCCGTCCCTGGGCACTTGCAGCAATAGGAGCCGCCCCTGGGCACTTGCAGCAATAGGAGCCTCCCCTGGGCACTTGCAGCAATAGGAGCCTACCCTGGGCACTTGCAGCAATAGGAGCCTACCCTGGGCACTTGCAGATCATTTTCATATCTCTTAAAACGTCTTTTTTCTTATCACAGCGGCAGACAGCTCTGAGAACGGTACCATTTGTGAACCGTGATGTGACTCTAGCTGTATACTGTCAGGTAAATAGCTGGGCGACTCCCCATAATAACCTCTACAAGGAGTCATACCTTTGCCAAATTTCCCGTTGCTGCAAATTGTATCAGATCAGTCAAACCATCATAAGGCCAGACGCTCAGAGAAAGCTTGGCTCCAGGAAAAATGCCATTGAACTTGAATGTGGAACTATCTGGCATGTCCCCTACAAGAGAAGAGAACATCAGACTACACAGAAAACATGAAGTCCAGCGGGTCTGTTACCAGCAGCTCACACTGGGCATTACCCCTATTCTTGGTGCGTGTATACTGCCCATTTCTATGCCCCAGAGACTTCTGTGACTATCTAGATGCTGCTCCCAGTGCCTCATTTAGGGCCTGTTCACACAATGTTTTTGCTCAGCAGTAGTTTGGTCTTCTGGCATAGAGCGAGGTAACAAGTCGTGGCCTGCTGGAGAGGCAACCATTGTAGATATGCAGGTTCTACTCTCCATGAACTTAGATGCTCATACGGCATGGTGATAGAGTAGGTACCGTCCAGACTTAGGTCACCCTGTCGTGGTGGACGGGCACAGATATTTTTGATCAAAATAGATTTATTTTATGTCAATTTGTATGTCATGTGGTATTAGTGTATATATAGATCATACATACTGTACATTGATAGAGTGCTGCTATATGGTATATTCTGTTTTGCCACTTAAAGGGGTTGGCCCTTCTGGGACATTGACAGCACATCTCTAGGGTATGCCATTAATGTCACCTCTGGGACCCGCCTCTATCTCTAGAACGGGCCCTCGAAGTGGACAGAGCGCAGACACGCATGCAAGGCCACCCTCATTTCACCGCTATGGGTGCACCAGCTCGAATATTTCCAGCAGTCCCATACCTGTGAATACAGAGGCGGCTGCGCATGTAGGGTGCGCTCTCCATTCATCGCTATGGGACCTCCGAAAAGAGCTGAGCGCACTCGCTTGGCTGTTTTTGGAACTTCCATAGCGGTGAACAAAGAGTGGATGAGCATGTGTGGTGCGCTCTCCTTCACATCGGGGGCCCCTTTCTGGAGATGGGATCTCTAAGGCTACATGCACACGACAGTGTTTTTTTGCTGTCCGCAAATCACAGATCCGTCTTCCTTTTTTTTCACATCCACATCCTTTCCGTGCGTCCGCAAATTTTGTAGGTTGTGTTTCCGTGTGTCTTCCGTTTTTTTTTTGCGGATCTTCAAAAAAAAACGGAAGGTTTGAACCAGTTTCTTAAAGTACCTGTACAAGTGCCCTGGTTTCCAAGCAACCATCCGCAAACAAAAACGGATGCGGATGACAAACCGATGGCTTCCGTTGGTCATCCGCATTTTTTGCGGACCCATTGACTTCTAGGGTCCGCAAACCGTTTTTTGCGGACAAGAATAGGACATGCCATATTTTTTTAGCGGACGTGAAATGCGGACAGCGGACGCGGACAGGCAAAGGAAGAGGCATCCGCATTTTTAACGGATCCATAGAAATGAATGGGAAACCATCGGATCTGCAAAAAAAACGGAACGGAGGCCGCAAAAAACAACTGCCGTGTGCATGTAGGCTTAGGCTACATGCACACGACCGTTGCCTGCCTCCGCGTCCGCTCCTCCTGCAAATTTTGCGTCCGTCAAAAAAAACGGATGACGGACCGTTTTTTTTGACGGATCCGATTTTTATGGCAGATCCATTGTAAAAATGCCTATCCTTGTCCGAAAACGTGAAAAAAATAGGACATGCACTATTTTTTTTACGGAATGAAAACACGGACCACGGATGCGGAACAAAAACGGTTGACCATCCGCATTTTTTGACGGACCCATTGAAATGAATGGGGAAGCATCCTATCCGTGAAAAAAAACGGAACGGACGCGGAAACAAACAACGGTTGTGTGCATGAGGCCTTACACTGATGGCATAACCTAGCGATATGCCATCGATGTCCCAGATGGGCCAACCCCTTTAAGGAGACATCACATGGTGAGGGGGGCATTCTATTGTGGAGGGGGCACTCAGGGGTATCACACTGGGTGGGGGGACTTATGAGAAATTTCTACTGTGAGGGGGAATTCTATTGTGGAGGGAGCACTAGGGTGTCACACTGTGTGTGTGGGGGACTTGTGGGAAGATTCTACTGCGAGGGGGAATTCTATTGTGTGGGGGCATTTAGGTGTGGCATACTGCAGGGGGGACGCTAAGGGGGCGCCATACTGTGTAGGGAGGCACTAAGGTGACATCATACTGTGCCAAGGGCACTAAGAGTGCATTATTACTGTCTGAGGGGCACTAAGGGGACATTTCAGTGGGTATCCTTACTGTGAGGGGGTACAAAGGGGACTGGGCAGCATTGGGCATGTATAGATAGGCACCGATGGATTTTTCTAAAGCTGCATGTGTATGGCAGAGAGTGATCACCTCCAGGAGCCACATGGTTCCTTACACCCTCCTTGGCTAAAGGTTTGGGGTCAGGGTGACCCCATGAGCTTGGTGTTAGCTTTTAGGACTTTTCGCATATGTTCCAAATTAAAGGGTTTGTACAAGATTCGGCAAAAGAACCATTTTTACTCTTGACCAGAAACAGCGCCCCCTTTGTCTGTGGGCAATGTCTGGTATTGCAGATCAGCCCATTGATGTGATCCCCAGCAGATGTAGAGGCAGTCACTCACCATCATCCAGGTGGGACAGTGTCTGGACGTTTTGAGGGATCCCAGCCAGCAGCTCCAGCTTCTCCTTCAGTTCTCCCACCTTCATACGCTGGCTGCACCCGGCTACCGAGAACTTCTCCCCGGTCTCGAGCAGCCGGACCTTCACAGTGAAGTGTCCATCATGAGGACTGGTGGTCCCCGGCTGTAGGGGCTTCACCCTTCCACGGGAAGCCATCCAAGAAAGAAGCAATATTTCCTAGGCAACGGCCGAACGTCCCGCGTACTCCAATCACTCCCTCCGTCACTTAGCAACAAGTAAACGTTTCAAGTCGCGCTCCAATCACAATGCGCGTTGCCAGGCAACTTCAGTTCCCGCCTCCTTACTTCCTCCAATCACAACGCCCACATGCGATTTCCCTTATGCCGAACTTTCACAGAAGTCGGGTCAGAGATGTGTGACGACACTGACAGTCTAGCATCACCGTTTATGACACGCCGAGTATCATATATGACGTCACAAGCCGTATGTCACAAATCATTTACAGTTATGACGTTGTTGACGAAGCTGCTGTCATGGTAACATAAATCAAATGTGTGAGTAGTTTTTTTTTTAATTATTTTATTTTAGACCATTTGCTGCTAGTTTTATCTCTCTTTCAGAAGTCGGTTAAGCCCTTTAAAATAACATAAATTTAAAAATGTACCTATTTATTTCCGCTTTGGTCCAGGGCTGAACCTCAGTGGTCACCTACCACTTGGAGATAAGTCACTACTAAAGCCATTGAATGACTTCTGCGGTGCCAGGGGCGCCGAGCGTTGACAGGTGAGTGCTTTTTTTCCCTTAATGTTAAACATTTTCCCCACCCAAAACGAACATTGGTTTCGGGGTCGGACAACCATATGTTGGCGGTTGCAGAGTTTAGGGTGACCATATTTTGTTTTTGAAAAAAGAGGGCGCAGTGCATCAGTATGCTTCCCAAGTGTCCCTCTTTTGCATATTTTTAGAAACACACATTTTTCCTAAACCGCAGCAATGGATCAGGCAAAGAAAGGTATAGCAATGGTTAAGCATGTTTCCCAAATGTCCCTCTTTTGGAGGGACAGTCCCTCTTTTTGACCCAAGTCCCTCTGTCCCTCTTTGATCCTTAAATGTCCCTCTTTTTGACCTGGGAAATGAATGCATAAATGTGCATTAATACATTTACTAAATTGCTCCTTACTATAAAGTGTCTGTATGGTTTCTACCTGTATATTATACCAGAACTTCATTATTTTGTGCAATTTCTACCTTAAAATATCTATAATCGTGTGATTTATGTGCTAATATTCAAATGTAGATTGAAGCGCAAGAATAAAATTGGCCCAGGGGCTCCTCATGCTGTAAAAAAATAAAGGAACTTACACTCACCTAACCGTTCCCCATCTGCCGCAGTTGTGATGGGGGTCAGTAATTATGGTTTGGACGGAGTTAGAGGCGTGGCCTAGTATGAAAAAAGTTGCCGCGATGCGTCCCGGCATATATTGTCCCGCTTTGCGATTTTCAAAAGTTGGGAGGTATGCATCAGACCTCAGATCAGACCCCAAAGTAACGGCCCCTATAACACAAGCATCCCCTCCATCAATCAGACCTCAGATCAGACCCCAAAGTAACGGCCCCTATAACACAAGCATCCCCTCCATCAATCAGACCTCAGATCAGACCCCAAAGTAACGGCCCCTATAACATAAGCACCCCCTCCATCAATCAGACCTCAGATCAGACCCCAAAGTAACGGCCCCTATAACACAAGCACCCCCTCCATCAATCAGACCTCAGATCAGACCCCAAAGTAATGGCTCCTATATAACACCCCCCTCCCTCAATCAGACCTCAGATCAGACCCAAAAGTAACGGCCCCTATAACACTTCCTCCATCAATCAGACCTCAGATCAGACCCCAAAGTAACGGTCCCTATAACACAAGCACCCCCTCCATCAATCAGACCCTAAAGTAATGGCCCCTATATAACAGTCCCCTCCACCAATCAGACCTCAGATCAGACCCCAAAGTAACGGCCCCTATAACACTCCCTCCATCAATCAAACCTCAGATCAGACCCGAAAGTAATGGCCCTTATAACACTCCCTTCATCAATCAGACCTCAGAGCAAACCCCAAAGTCATGGCCCCAATATAACACCTCCCTATCCCCCTCCATTAATCAGATCTTAGAACAGACCCCCAAAGTAATGGCCCCTTTAACACTCCCTCCATCAATCAGACCTCAGATCAGACCCCAAAGTAATGGCCCCCTTAACACTCCCTCCATCAATCAGAACTCAGATCAGACCCCAAAGTAATGGCCCCTTTAACACTCCCTCCATCAATCAGACCTCACATCAGACCCCAAAGTAATGGCCCCCTTAACACTCCCTCCATCAATCAGAACTCAGATCAGACCCCAAAGTAATGGCCCCTTTAACACTCCCTCCATCAATCAGACCTCAGAAAATCCATAGCATTTACTCCATGGGTGGCCGTACCTGAACACTTCCAGTCAGAGCGTCCCCATAACAATGTCAGGCAATATGTTATATAAAAATGTAAAAAATAAACTGTGCTTGCATGGGTTGGCAGCTATCCCACTGAGATTGTCACCTACCTTTCCCATAACCGGCCTGGCTATGCCCTCATACACTCCGTGCCCTTATATATCTGTATCTCTGGGTCACGTATCTTTCAGGTCTCTTAGAAAACTGGGTGACAGCTACTGTGGATGCTGTCCACAGTATATATAGTAAATATTTGGTGACCTAATATTTATTGTGCACGGTCCTGGGCTTAATGGGGTTGTCTCCTAGCGATATACCCCCATTGTCTGATAGGAGGGACCCACACCTATCTCCTAAACGGAGCCCCGAAAGTGGTGCAGGGCGCACTGCGCATGCGCAGCCGGCCTCCATTTATTTCTATGGGGACACTGGAAATAGCTCGGATATTTCCGTCGGGCCCATAGAAGTGAATGGGGGCGTTGGCTGGTCATGCTCGGTGCGCTCCCATTCAATTCTTTGGGGAGAGATCGCTTTGGCATGCTCCGTTTCTGGTGTAGGTCCCAGCGGTCAGACAATGTGGGCATATCCTAGCGATATGTCCCCGTTGTCCCAGATGAGACAACCCCTTTAAAGGGTTTCTGTCACCAGGATTACACATTATAAGCTGTCTGACATTAGCTATGTGCTAATGTCATATCAGCTTGATAATGTGCTTTATATTTATTTCTGATGTATATTTAGGCTAAAAAACGTCTTTTTATAATATGTAAATTAGTCTCTAGGAGCAGGGGGGGCGTTGCTGCTCTGTATTCGGCCTGTGCCGCCGCTCTGTATTCGGCGCAGGCGCGGTGAGCTGAGGACAGCAGGCACCAGCGTCCTCAGCTCACCGCACCTGTGCCGAATACAGAGCGGCGGCGCAGGCGCAGGATTTAGCAGGGAGACAGTGCCGGAGGCAGGAGAGGATTGCTGCCCGGCACTGTCAATCAAAGAAAGAAGGGGCGTGGCAGCAGGTTGGCGCACAAAGCCTCTAGGAGCAGGGGCAACGCCCCCCCTGCTCCTAGAGGCTAATTTACATATTATAAAAAGACGTTTTTTAGCTTAAATATACATCAGAAATACATATAAAGCACATTATCAAGCTGATCTGACATTAGCACATAGCTAATGTCAGACAGCTTATAATGTGTAATTCTGGTGACAGAAACCCTTTAAGGCTTCATGCACGTGGCCGTGTCTTTATTTTCGTACGCAAATAGGGGATGCGCAAAAGTGGATACCTTTGTTGTGCACTCTGCATTTCTCTCACTCCCGTCAGTAGGAAAGGCTATACGGACAATAGGACATAGTCCATCATTTGTGGAATGGAAAAACAGATCCACAAAAACTGTAAAGAAAATGCGTGGCCCATAGAAACATGGATGAAAAAAAATGTCGTGTGCATGAGGCCTAAACCATTCAGTGCCAGTCACTTGGGCATAACCCGATTTGGGGAGACATTTGGTGTAAGGTCAGAAATCAGGATCGTTCTGAAATTATTAGGATATACTATAAAAACCTATTAGATTAGGGACTCTTCCCCATTCATTCTCCACCTTGGAGGCTGACGGCTGCCTTGGGATCACCTGTTCCCCTAATAGGAGGGTACCCGATCAGACATCTGGCGTATTCGGTGGATATATACATTCCAGATTTTACAGTCCCTTGAGCCATCATGTGCCCTGACATGTTTGTTTCACACCCTTTAAATAGATATTGAAATGATTTTTTGCAATATAATAACTGTATTTATGAAATATGTAATTCACCAATTATGACCTTCATGAGACTCCCTCAGATAATGCACTGCGTCTGCATATGTAATTAGAAGAGTAGACAGATAATTAGATGGCTATAATAAATTAGTTGCTCGGCTGTATTATGATCTCTGGGGTCTCCTCATCTCTGAGAAATTGTAAGATGGAAATGTAAACAGCTTGTGTTGTCACAATATGTAAATCTTTAGGTATAATACTCCTAATATTAATAACTTTTATTTATAGTGTCAAAATAAGGCTTTAAAACTAGGATGACACCCATTAACTGGAGTTCTTTCAAAAATAACTTTTTAAAGAGATTTGGAGTTCATGTAACCAGATCTCCCCCATCACAGGGCAGGAGAAACCAGATCTCCCCCATCACAGGGCAGGAGAAACCAGATCTCCCCCATCACAGGGCAGGAGAAACCAGATCTCCCCCATCACAGGGCAGGAGAAACCAGATCTCCCCCATCACAGGGCAGGAGAAACCAGATCTCCCCATCACAGGGCAGGAGAAACCAGATCTCCCCATCACAGGGCAGGAGAAACCAGATCTCCCCATCACAGGGCAGGAGAAACCAGATCTCCCCATCACAGGGCAGGAGAAACCAGATCTCCCCCATCACAGGGCAGGAGAAACCAGATCTCCCCCATCACAGGGCAGGAGAAACCAGATCTCCCTCATCACAGGGCAGGAGAAACCAGATCTCCCCCATCACAGGGCAGGAGAAACCAGATCTCCCCCATCACAGGGCAGGAGAAACCAGATCTCCCCCATCACAGGGCAGGAGAAACCAGATCTCCCTAATCACAGGGCAGGAGAGACCAGATCTTCCCATCACAGGGCAGGAGAGACCCGATCTTCCCATCACAGGGCAGGAGAGACCAGATCTTCCTTATCACAGGGCAGGAGAAACCAGATCTTCCTTATCACAGGGCAGGAGAAACCAGATCTCCCCCATCACAGGGCGGGAGAAACCAGATCTCCCCCATCACAGGGCAGGAGAAACCAGATCTCCCTTATCACAGGGCAGGAGAGACCAGAGTCCCTAATCACAGGGCAGGAGAGACCAGATCTTCCCATCACAGGGCAGGAGAGACCAGATCTCCCCCATCACAGGGCAGGAGAAACCAGATCTTTCCATCACAGGGCAGGAGAAACCAGATCTTCCCATCACAGGGCAGGAGAGACCAGATCTCCCCCATTACAGGGCAGCAAGACCAGATCTCCCCCATTACAGGGCAGGAGAGACCAGATCTCCCCCATTACTGGGCAGGAGAGACCAGAGTCCCTAATCACAGGGCAGGAGAGACCAGATCTTCCCATCACAGGGCAAAAGGACCCAGTTCTCCCCCATCACAGGGCAGGAGAGACCAAATCTCCCCCATCACAGGGCAGGAGAGACCAAATCTCCCCCATCACAGGGCAGGAGAGACCAGATCTTCCCATCACAGGGCAGGAGAAACCAGATCTCCCCCATCACCGATTACCCGATGAATTAGCAAAATGCTCATTCTTCAGGTAAACGATGATTTGTGCGGTCACAAAAACTATCGTTTGCCAGTAGCAGAATCTTCTGCCAGCAAGCAACTAGTCAGTATGGGGACAAGCGATGGCTTTAGTGATCGCTTCTCCCGATACTGTGGAGGAGATCGCTGCATGTAATAGCAGCGGTCTTCTTCAATGACGAGCAGGCGACTGCTGGGAAGGAATGGTTCTTTCGCGACAGTCTGCTGCTGTGTCGTCCCATGGAAAAAGACCTTTAGTGCCATATAATCATCTTATAACACATTGGTCAAAAGTAACCAGAGTCTCCAAAGCTTTTAACATAAGAGCTTCCATTCACCAGAAAAATAGAGCAGTTTTCAAAGCATTTTCCACTAGATGGCGCAGTTGTGTAACTGTTGCAGGATGTTGCAGCAGTTAAGAACTTGATCCGTTTGGAAATTCTACAAGTGTCCCGTGTTTTTCTTTGTTCATTTCCCGATTGATGCTTAGCGGGCCATTGGGTTACTCGGTTTACTAACTAAACAGTGTAACTTTGGAGTAGGCAGTCTAAAGATGCATCAGAAGTATCACATGCCTGCTGCTGGATGATAAATTTGGTGCCTCTTAATCTGTCTAGTGTAAGGGCTCATGCACACGACCGTTGACTGTTTTGCGGTCCGCAAATTCGCAAAACACAGATACTGGCCACCTGCATTCCGCATTTTACGGAACATCTTGCCTTCTATAGAACTGTCGTGTCCTTTTCTGTAAAACGACAATAGGACACTTTTTTTTTTTTCTGGAAATAGAACGGAACGGACATATGGATGCGGACAGCATACGAAGTGCTGTCTGCATCTTTTGCGTCCCCACTGAAGTGACTGGGTCTGCATCCCAAAAAAACAACAACACGGTTTTGTTCAAGAGCACTAAGGGGGAGATATATCAGAAATGGTGTAAAGGAAAACTTCCACCTATCATTTTTGATTCCACCTATCATTTTTGACAGCTCCTTTGGAAAATTAAAGGTGGAATCAGATTGGTTGCTATGGGCAACTAAGCCAGTTCTACTTTTCACCAGTTTTCCCTCAGTTTTTTTTATACCACCTGTTACTGGGCTTACTTTGCATCAAAATTCTGTCTCCATTTTGGCACACAACAGAGGTCACACTTAATTTTTTCTGGAAGAATTAAATATATTCCTCGCATTTTTGAGGAGTATATTCAGCAAAGGAGGAGTATGAAATAAGTCAGTGCTTGGCTATTTTTTTCTGGCTTTAATTTTTTATTAAATTTCTGCTGATGTAGTCATATGAGGGCTAGTTTTTTTTGTTGTTGGGCGAATTGTATTTTTTTGTGATACCATTCTGGGGCACACTTCACCTATTAACGTTTAATACTTTTTTTTGGGTGGTAATGAAAAAAACTGTTCTGCCCTAGTTTATTTGCACTTTAAATTCACTGTATGGCATAACTAGTGTGTTACTGTTATTTTGTGGGCCAGTACGATTATGTTGTATGATATAATGTATGATATGTACTTTTATGTGTTTTTTTTCTACTTTTGCACAATAATAGCGTGTCTTATTATGTCACTGCATTCCAAGAGCCAGAACCAATTCATTTTTGCATTCATGTCGCCCTGTGAGAGCTTGCTTTTTTGTTGTTGGGTGAGACATAGTTTTGATTGGCACAATTTTTTGGGGTACATTACATTTTTTTGGGCAGAGGTTAATTTTAAATGAGTAGGGGAGCGGTTTGAAGGGGGGCCATGCTGCTGCAAGTTGGGAAGGGAGATAGTGCTACTCCGGTAGTGCAAGGGTAGGGATAGGGACAATGCTGCTGCAAATAGGGGAGAATTGGAAAGTGGGACAGTGCTGCTGTCGGTGTTATATGGGAGGGATGGGAAGAGGGACAGTGCTGCTGCCAGTAGGGGAGTGGTGGGGAGGGTTACATTTCTTCTGTCAGTGTTATGTGGAAGGGATGGGAAGGGGAAAATGCTGTTGCCAGTGGGGAGGTGGGAGTGGAAAGGAACACAATGCTAATTCCAATGGGGGAGAGGGTGGAAATGGGGACAATGCTGTTGCCAGTGGTGGGGAGGGGACAATGCTCCAGTCAGTGCGGGAGGGGTTAGGAAGGGTGAGAATGCTTTTGTCAGTTTTGCTCTGCTGGGGTATTTGGCACTTATGGAAAGGTATTTTAAGGTGCACGGAGGTATTCTTTGGTGCTTCTGAGGGGGTTTTTTGTGCTTCATGGTGGTATTCAACTGGAACCTCTGGAGGTCATATGAGAGCTGTAAGGCAGCATTTATTTGACACTATGTTGTAGTATTTGTTCAGTGGTGAAGCCCCAACATCGCAACGATTGACTTATGAGGCTCAAGTAGAACAAGTTTTATAATCCATCTTCTAGACTAGAGTATCCTGTTTATACTGACCTTACGCCTTAACAATTTACCAGTCCGACCAAGACAGCAGCACCCTGGACAACTGTAGAGTACGACGGTAGATTTCAAACTCCTATAAAACAGTAACATAGTAAAATAGACTTACCGGTTTCAGTGACAGCTGTATCCTCTAACAATAAGATCATTACCTATGTATGTCAGCAGTTTTACATCAACAAAGCTTCTGGCAGACTCCCTGTAATATATGCACCTAGTCTGAAGCCACTGATCATTATAGGTGTGCTTATGGAGCAGAGCTAGGAAACCAAGCAACATTACCCAGCATGGCCTATCTATGACCGTCACTGTGACTTCTCTGCTGAGTAATCTGCCACAGGTTTAAACCAATACCTAGTCAGATCTAGTATTGTGCCAGGCGTAATTCATTGGTACCTGGTGGCACCACCTCTGATCTGGTCAACAAAATCTTTAAACTTAGTAGAAATTTACATAGAAAAACTTTAGTTTCCGCTTCATAGTAAAAAACATAGTATTAGTGAAAATTACCTTTCCCCCAGTTTTTCGTGCGACCTCGATAGCAGCAGACTGCCGGAAATGACAATACGAGTGAGTGGAGGGAAGCTTTGATGTGCAACGCACCAAACTGATTCCTACCCTTCCTTTCATCCAGCGTCTGTCAGCAGCAGAAAATTGGGACCAATAATGGATCTTCATTCATTATTTGTTCACAGCAAAGCCATTTCCAAAGATTAGTGCACCATATAGCAGAGGCGAGGAGAGCCCACCGCACTAACGCTGCAGTAATGGAGGCCTGGGGCTGTTTCATGTTACGTATAGCAGTGCACTCTGATTGTCGAACCTACACACACATATAGACAAACACTTATTCACACATAGAAGCACGTACACAATCACACACATATACACAGGTACACAAACAACAAATGCACGCAAACACCAACACACATATGTACATAAATGTACAAGTATTTATATACACAAATGCATAAAAAGTACACAAACACGTACATACATATCTACACATATATATACATATACAACCAGACACATATACATACACATACGCAGATGCATACATACACAACATCAGCACTTATATACACACATATACAAATGCAAACAGAGATACATGCATACAGCATTGTATGCATACATGAACACATAGATGTACACACATACACAACAAAGTTATCCACACATGCATACACTGA
This sequence comes from Bufotes viridis, assembly GCA_033119425.1. NCBI lineage: Eukaryota > Metazoa > Chordata > Amphibia > Anura > Bufonidae > Bufotes > Bufotes viridis. Next base: position 206,931,165 of record CM065594.1, on the reverse strand, counting down.
TTAACATGCAGCTTTCCCTAGACCATGTGAGGTCATGTGCATTGGTCGCATGCCCTAGGCGCAGCTCAGGCCCATTAAAGTGAATGGTGCTGAGCGCAATAGCAAGTACAGCCACTATGTATGGCACAGTAGCAAGCACAGCCACTATGTACGGCACAGTAGCAAGTACAGCCACTATGCAATCGCAGTAGCAAGCACAGCCACTACGTGAGCGCAAAAGCAAGCACAGCCACTATGTATGGCGCAGTAGCAAGCACAGCCACTATGTACTGCGCTGTGCTTGGTGATCTGAGAGAATGCTGTGGCACTACTACGAGCGCTAGTGCCTTCTCAAACAGCTGATCTACAGGGGCCCCGATTGTCGGACCCCACGAATCAGATACTGATAACTGAAGGACAAGGCTACTTTCACACTTGCAGTAGCCTTCTCCGGCAGGCTGTTTCGGCGGGGGAACAGCCTGCCAGATCTGTCCTACCGCTAGTCCACCGTGCAGCTGGAAGTCCGCTCCGGCCTATTCAATATAATGGCTGCAGCACGGCAAACATGCCGAGAGGCGGCCAGAATAAAACTACGGCATGCTGCAGTTTTCGTCCGGCCGACTCTCGGCATGTGTGCCGTGTTGCTGTCAGACCTCCGGCCCACCCCCATTATAGTCAATGGGGCCGGAGCTGATTTCTGGTGGCACGGTGGTCTAGCGGTAGCACGGATCCGGCAGGCTGTTCCCCCGCCGGAACAGCCTGCCGGAAAAGGCTACCGCAAGTGTGAAAGTAGCCTAAGTCGTCACTTAAAAAGTCACCGAAAGCCCCTTTAGGCCAGATGCATGCAGACGTGCACCCAGCAAACGCACTCACAGTGACAAATTCATACAACAATCCAGTTGAGAAAACTTCAGCGTTTCTTAAAAGCCAAAGACTTTAATAGAAATCCATAAAACAGGAAATAGTCTACGGTTTTCGAATACAAGCAGGTCCATGTTCAGGTTTCTCTATTGGGTCTTAAAAATAAGGATATTTACAAAGAAGTTATCAGATGCCAACTGCTGTCCATATATCCTTTTAGGTCATGTGCATGTAAGAAAGTAAAATCTCTCTTCTTGGGACACCACTCTACCTGAGAGGAGATTCACATAGGATTTTAGTGGAAATGAGCGCTTGCTGACAGATAGAGGTTGTCCATTACTCACAACAGTAGAAGGCTTCTCAATGTTACTATTCACTTTTTGGGTTGAGGAAATAACTCATAAAAAAACTCAAAAGTTAAATTAAAAATCATTATTAAAAGAATATTCTTAGAATCAGTCTATGGGCATGGTGGGTGAAAGGCTCATCTGTTATAACCTTCAAGAAATGCTCACCTTTACAGTAAGTTCCCATCAAACAGGAAACATGAATCACTTACAAGATCTATCAATTTCCTTGCAACTTGTAAATCGTATAGGTCAAGTGTGTCCAATGTGGGGAGTCGCTCTGGTAGACAGCGGTGCGGGTGCAGTTTAGAGGCAAAACAAGGAGTCCAGATTGTGCAACAAACAGTGTTTTATTCACACTTGCACACAAAATGAAAAACAGTCTCTTGGTGACAGTTCACACACAACGGAAATAACGTAGCCAAACAAAAACAGTCCAACACAGGTTCAGTCACCTGGGAGGTGTAGGTGCAGGTTCGCACCACGCTGTCGGCCCAGCCGCAGGAGAATCCAGCTTCAGGTAGCCAGGAACAAAATACCTCCTTGCTGAGCTCTTTCCTCCTGGACAGAGAACTCCCAGCCCTGTTAGCAGCTCCAGGATAATCACACTTCCCAGACACAGCTGCTGGCTGCGTTTTATATCCAGCCCAAAACATGGACTGGACCGTGGGGAGCAGCCACCCACCCTACTCTTTAGCTGCTCCCAGTAAGAGCCGGCCCGGATCGGCTTTGCAGCCATGCTATTTAACAAAGTCAAACAGCACTAGCTGCTGCAGACAAAAACCCGGCTCTCACCTCACCGAGGCCAGCAACCTCGGTGACACGTACCTGCCATCACATATGACACCTTGCACCTTACCACACCATCTATAAACATAAAGGAAAGTGCAGCCCAAATGTCAGAGTATGTTCACCCTGTAGACTTCTGTTAAATTACGTGAGCCGAAATCCACCCGGAAACAAGGTGACTCAACAAGTCTCCTGTAAAGCTACCTTCACACTAGCGGCAGGACAGATCCGACAGGCTGTTCACCCGACGGAAGAGCCTGTCGGATCCGTATTGCCGCTAGTGAACGTGTGCCCCAGACTACCGCTCCGGCCCCATTGACTATAATAGGGGAGGGGCGGAGGCACGGCAGCGCCCAGCGAGAGGTCTCCGTCAAGTAGCTTAATATCTGCAATGGCTTCCATACAATTTTATTCATTGTTTTGTAAGCCAAATAGTTTAATCTTCTGTTAACAACATGTACAAAAGATTAAAGGGTTGGCAGATTTTTTTTCTTTCTTCAAAATTACAAAAGTACAGGAATCTGTATAAATAAAGGAAAAAAAAAACATTACTCACCCCCTGCTCCAGCACCACCGCTTTAGTCTCCTCTGCTTCGTTCTCTGCTGATCCTCTAATGATCACATGCCATTAATGGTTCAGTCAATAACAGGCTTTATCGTGTCCATGAATAGCATATGACAGCTGAGGCCAGTGATTGGCTGTATTAGTCAGGTGGACAATAAATATGACTATAACATTGTTTTTTATGGGCACACCTTGTCACTGGAACAGATTTGTCCTTGGGCTACTCCTAAGGGAAATTTCAAAGTGGCTTCCAAGCTGTTCACTCTTTTACCCCTATACAGGGATCTGGCCTTTGCTGCAGGTGAACCACTAGGTCGTTACTTTGGGAGTAGTCTTGGTTCATGTGACCGCTGACCCATGGGGGTCAGGAGACACCGATGCAAGGCATCAAGGGTTCAGGCAAAAACCGTAGTCAGGGACAGGCCGAGGTCAGGGCAAACAGAGTACCAGAAATCCGATAAATTCCTTGGTCAAGACGGGCAGCTCAGGGTCAGAACAGAGAACAGGCAGAGGTTAGCAAGAAACTAGTGAACTAGAACCTATTGCTGTGACACTTTCCTACAAGGGAAGGTTCCAGAATTATCCCAGGGCAACCAACCTTTGGCTGGGGAAAATTAGAGTGCACTAGAGTTGTTTCGGTACCAAAATTTTGATTCGGTATCGATACCATAAAAAAGTATTGCGATACTCGATACCATTCGATACCACGCGAAAAAAATAAAAACGCCAAAAAAATCTGTGTGCATTCCACATTTTATGAAACCGCCAGCTCATAATACAACAGTCCTACCCTACTTTTTTGTGGGGACAAGGCGACTAAAAGAAAATGGTGAATCGTGCATTTTTTCTTTTTCTTTTTTTTTCTTTTACAGCGTTCACCGCATAAAAGTGGATTTTTTAATAGTTTGGACTTTTGAGACGCGGCAATATGTAATATTTTATTTATGTATTGTTTATATATTTTATATGTAAAATTGGGAAAGGGGGTGATTTATAATTAATATTTTGGTGTACTTTAACTTTTTTTTTTTTTTTTTACAGTTTATTTATTAACTATTTCCACCCTAGGGGCTAGAACCTGGGATATTCTCATCCTATTCACCCTAATAGAGCTCCATCAGGGTGAATAGGAGTTCACCCTCTCTCTGCTGCCCTGCACAGTGCACACAGCAGCAGGGAGCAGACTATGGCAGCCAGGACTTCCGAAGCGTCCTGGTTAACATGGTAACCGATCGGAGCCCCAGCATTACAGTGCTGGGGCTCCGATCACTGCCATTGCCACCAATGAGGAGGAGGTGAAGGGACCCTGTGGCCACTGCCACCAATGATTTTATTACTGGGGGGAAGGGGGGGGATGGGGGAGGCACGCACTGCCCACCAATAGTGTATTTATTACTGGGGACAGGAGGGGGCACACTGCCCACCAATGTTTTAATACTAGGGAGGGGGCGGAGCACTGGCCAGCCTAATAACTTTCATATATAAATGCAGGCAGAAGACACAGGCTGCCGGCACCTGCCTGTGACCGAGCGCTGCGATCAGAGGCTATTAACCCCTCAGGTGCCGCACCTGAGGGGTTAATTGCCTCTGATTGCAGTGCTGGGTCACAGGCAGGTGCCGGCAGCCTGTGTCTTCTGCCTGCATTTATATATGAAACTGTACTCGGCATTGCTGGCCAGTGCGCCCGCCCCTCCTCCCGCCTCCGCTCCGCCCCCCTCTCCCTCTATTGGTTGCAGCGGCAGCACAGGGGGAGGGAGAGGCTGCCTTCTTCTCCCTGTGCTGCCGAGGAGAACATGGCCGCGCTGAGAGCGGCGCAGCCATGCTCTCCTATACTGGGCTGTGCAGTAGCGCAGCCCAGTATCGATAAAATACTTTTCCTGGTATCGAGCGCGATACCAGAGAAAAGTATCGATTGGGTATCGAAAGTTCGATACCCGAAACAACCCTAGAGTGCACGTGTTCTGGCACTTTAACTTCTTGCCGACCGCCTAACGCACGGATGCGTCCAGGCGGCGGCAAGTTTGTTCCTCCTGGACGCATCCGTGCGTCATCTCGCGAGAGGCGAGATCTGCTGTGAACGCGCGCAAGCGCGCGCGCGCGTTCACAGCAGAGCGCGGCTCTGCAGTTATACTACAGCCTGCCAGGCTGTAAATGTAAAATAAATTAGATCAAAGAGGTATATCAGACGCTGTTTTGTGAACAGCATCTGATATAGCTGCTACCTGGTCCTCTGGTGGTCCCATTTACTGGGATCGACCACCAGAGGACCAGGTAGCTATGTAAAGTAGCACCAAGCACTACACTAAACCCCCCCACCCCCCCCTCACTTTATAACCACTATTAACCCCTTGTTAACCCCTGATCACCCAATATAGACTCCTGATCACCCCCTGTCACTGATCACCCCCTGTAAGGCTCTATTCACATGTCCATATGTGTTTTGCGGATCAGCGGTGCGGATCCACAAAGCTACGAACACCGTCAATGTGCTTTCCGCATTTTGCAGATCCGCACATTGCCAGAACTATATAGAAAATGCTTTTCTTGTCCGCAGTGCGGACAAGAAAAGGGCATGTTCTATATTTTTGCGAACGGAAATGCAGACCCGTAAGTGCGGATCCGCAATTCCGGATCCGAGCGGGACAAAGTCTGTCCCCATAGAAATGAATGGGTCCGCAATTCCGTTCCGCAAACAGAATTGCGGACGTGTGAATGGGGCATAAGGGTCCCTTATCACCGCCAGTTAGTTAGCTACTTGTTAGGTAGCTAGCGCCCAGCCCACCGCACCGCAGTCACTGATTTTGGCAGAGATTTTTCATCCACATTGATCGATGCGAATGAAAAAATCTGTGCCGTTCATTTTTATTTTTTTCAGCCCAGAGGCTGAACGGAAAAAATCTCATTACCCGTATGCTCAATATAAGGAGAATCGCAGAAACTCCTAATGCTGGCCATACGTGTAATGATTACGGAGACCCTCAAATGCCAGGGCAGTACAAAAACCTCACATGTGACCCCATTTTAGAAAGAAGACACCCCAAGGAATTCCGTGAGGGGTATGGTGAGTTCATGCAAAATTTTATTTTTTGTCACAAGTTAGTGGAATATGAGACTTTGTAAAAAAAAAAAAAAAAATACAATTTCCGCTAACTTGTGCCAAAATTTTTTTTTCTGTGAACTCGCCATGCCCCTCACGGAATACCTTGGGGTGTCTTCTTTCCAAAATGGGGTCACATGTGGGGTATTTATACTGCCCTGGCATTTTAGGGGTCCTAAAGCGTGAGAATCCAAATGCGTAAAAATGCCCTGTGAACTCCTAAAGGTACTCATTGGTTTTAGGGCCCCTTTGCGCATCTTGGCTGCAAAAAATGTCACTCATGTGGTATCGCCGTACTCAGGAGAAGTAGGGCAATGTGTTTTAGGGTGTATTTTTACATATACCCATGCTGGGTGAGAGAAATATCTCTGTAAATGACAACTTTTAAATTTTTTATACAAAGTTGTCAATTTACAGCGATATTTCTCACACAAAGTATGGGTATATGTAAATACACCCTAAACACATGCCCTACTTCTCCTGAGTACGGCGATCCACATGTGTGACACTTTTGCAGCCTGGAGTGCATAAAGGGGCCCAAATTCCAACGAGTACCTTTAGCTTTACATGGCTGCTCACAATTTAGCCCGAACAAAATGCCAGAACAGTACAAACACCCCACATGTGACCCCATTTTGGAAAGAAGACACCCCAAGGTATTCGCTGAGGGGCATAGTGAGTCCATGAAAAATTTAACTTTTGTCAAAAGTTAGCAGAAAGGAGACTTTTGAGAAAAAACAATAAAAAATCAATTTCCGCTAACTTGTGCCAAAAAAAAAATCTTCTGTGAACTCGCCATGCCCCTCATGGAATACCTTCGGGTGTCTTCTTTCCAAAATGGGGTCACATGTGGGGTATTTATACTGCCCTGGCAATTTAGGGGCCCTAAAGCGTGAGAAGAAAAATGCGTAAAAATGCACTCCTAAAAGGTACTCATTGGTTTTAGGGCCCCTTTGCGCATCTTGGCTGCAAAAAAGTGTCACTCATGTGGTATCGCCGTATTCAGGAGAAGTAGGGCAATGAGATTTGGGGTATATTTTTACATATACCCATGCTGGGTGTGAGAAATATCTCTGTAAATGACAACTTTTAAACTTGCCCTAAAATGCCAGGGCAGTATATATACCCCACATGTGACCCCATTTTGGAAAGAAGACACCCCAAGGTATTCTGTGAGGGGCATGGCAAGTTCACAGAAATTTTATTTTTTTTGGCACAAGTTAGCGGAAATTGATATTTTTTTTTTTTTACAAAGTCTCATATTTCACTAACTTGTGACAAAAAATAAAATTTTACATGAACTCACCATACCCCTCACAGAATTCCTTGGGGTGTCTTCTTTCTAAAATGGGGTCACTTGTGGGGTATTTATACTGTCCTGGCATTTTAGAGGCCCCTAAAGCGTGAGAAGAAGTCTGGAATCCAAATGCGTAAAAATGCCCTGTGAAATCCTAAAGGTACTCATTGGAATTTGGTCCCTTTGCGCATCTTGGCTGCAAAAAGTGGCACACATGTGGTATCGTCGTACTCAGGAGAAGTAGGGCAATAAGTTTTGGGGTGTATTTTTATATATACCCATACTTTGTGTGAGAAATATTGCTGTAAACGACAACTTTTTAAATTTTTTTAAACAAAGTTGTCAGTTTACAGAGATATTTCTCTCACCCAACATGGGTATATGTAAAAATACACCCCAAAACACATTGCCCTACCTTTCCTGAGTACGGCGATACCACATGAGTGACACTTTTTTGCAGCCTGGGTGCGCAAAGGGGCCCAAATTCCAACGAGTACCTTTAGCTTTTACATGGCTGCTCACAATTTAGGCCCGCCCAAAATGCCAGAACAGTAAACACACCCCACAAGTGACCCCATTTTGGAAAGTAGACACCCCAAGGTATTCACTGAGGGGCATAGTGAGTCCGTGGGAGATTTCATTTTTTTTTGCCAGAAGTTAGCAGAAATGGAAACTTTATTATTTTTATTTTTTTCCTCAGAAAGTGTCATTTTCCGCTAACTTGTGAAAAAAAATGAAATGATACATGAACTCACCATGCCCCTCCATGAATACTATGGGGTGTCTTCTTTCTAAAATGGTGTCATTTGGGGGGTATTTATACTATCCTGACATTCTAGCACCTGAAGAAACATGACAGGCGCTCAGAAAGTCAGAGCTGCTTCAAAATGCCGAAATTCACTTTTTTGCACCATAGTTTGTAAACGCTATAACTTTTATCCAAACCAATAAATATACACTTATTGTATTTTTTTATCAAAGACATGTAGAACAATAAATTTTGCGAAAAATTTATATAGAAATGTAGTTTAAAAAAAAAAATTACAACAGAAAGTGAAAAATGTCATTTTTTTTGCAAAAATTTCGGTAATTTTTGATTAATAGCAAAAAAAGTAAAAATGTCAGCAACAATGAAATACCACCAAATGAAAGCTCTATTAGTGAGAAGAAAAGGAGGTAAAATTCATTTGGGTGGTAAGTTGCATGACGGAGCAATAAACGGTGAAAGTAGCGTAGTGCAGAATTGTAAAAAGTGGCCTGGTCATTAAGGGTGTTTAAGCTAGGGGGGCTGAAGTGGTTAAGAGGCAGAGGGAATTCCCATGTTCTATGGGCAAAGAGAGGTATTGCAGGTAGGAAGGAGGCGTCATCTGCATGGAAGCAGCATCGCTACTTTGGCGATTGGGGCTGCGAGGCAGGAAGAGGAAGATGCCAATAATACCAAACCGCCAAAGCCCTGCAGCTATGGAGCAGGTGAGCAAGATCGTGGCTGTGCCCACCAGCAGGAGAGGAGCGACAGAAGGCACTGACCGCCACTATAACAGTACCCCATTCTTTACGCCCCCTTTTGTTAGGTCCAGACTGTTGCAAACATTTTTTAACAGAATTGATACATTAACGTTTTCAGCAGATTCCCAGGATCTCTCCTCTGGACCATAACTTTTCCAGTCCAGTTTTTTCTCCTTTTTTTCCTAACATCCAGGATGCTCTTAACTTCAGATTAATTCTCAGGACCATCAGGAGTGAGAGCAATGACAGAGGATCTGGAGGCAGACAGACAGAAACACAGAAACAGGATTGATCTATTTCAATATCTCGAATGGGTCCAAATTTGAAGTAGGGTACCTTCAAATGATTATTTTTAGAAGACAACCAAACCTTGTTCCCAGGAGAGAAGAGCAGCAGAACTCCACACTTCTTGTCTGTCAATCATTTTATTAGAAGCTGATGCTTAGAGTATGACAGTTTTAGTCTTTTACCATATCTGGATAAAATGCCTGAAGCATCTTCTTTCAAAAATGATTTTTATTAAGATTTTTAAATGTAATTTTACATTTATAACATTGAATTGCCTTTGGTACATGAAAGGAGATTGAAATGGGTAATGGATTATGTAGGTATTGGCCGTAGACAATGAAAAATAGTAACTTGCCTGTAGTATCTAAATTGTTGTTTTACGAAAATTCAGCCCAAGGAAGCAGGGATACCTAGTAGATAAAGTGATGCAGGTAGTTTTCTAGAGTCTAATTAGTGCGCGTCACCTGTCTGGGGATGGTAGGTAGTGGAGAAGTCCAACTTAACGTCCAAAAATTTCTACATGAATTGTACTCCTCGGTCAGAGACAATGGGAAAGATTTATCAAACTGGTGTAAAGTAGAACTGGCTTAGTTGCCCATAGCAACCAATCAGATTCCACCTTTCATTTTTCACAGCTCCTTTGGAAAATGAAAGGTGGAATCTGATCGGTTACTATGGGCAACTATGCCAGTTCTACTTTACAGCAGTTTGATAAATCTCCCCCAATGTGTTGAGGCAGGCCATGTAGCCTGAAAATATGTTTGACGAGCAGATTTGCCAGTTGTCCTGCAGAAGAAAGCCCAGATAAAGGAACCACCCATAACACGAAAAAGGAAGTAAAACAGTGATAAAGTCCATCCCGATTTATTGCCATAGAGTGTCTTTTCTCAGTTGAGTCTAGGAGACTTGTTCAGGCACATGTGACACTGGAAGCAGCAAAGCCTCGGACATCTTGGAGAAGCGAAGGCCACCTTCAAATAAAGTCATGTTACGAAGACCGGGATGTCCAGCCAGTTTAGATTTAAGGCCCCAGGTGAGGATCCGCTTTCTTCTGGCCAAAGGAATGTATGTCTTCCCAGGAAGAATATTCCTGAATAGGACAGTTGCCACAGAAATTATTCTGGTGGGATCAACAATATGTTGGGGCTCTTTCACTCGGTCAGCAGAATCGAAAGAATGAGGGAGAGTATCCAATTTGATATTCTTTTCAGCAGGGTGGAAGTATAACATGAAAGCAAAAATAACGACCATCGGGTACAGCGAGGATTAGGTTGCTGAGCAATCTGGAGATATATGTGAGATTCTTGTGATTGACAGGGTGACAAGCGTCTTTCAGGAGATGATCCCAATAGAGTACTTTGGCTCTGCTGTGGAGAAGGATTTGTAGAAAAAAACGCAGTCAGCCGTCTTATCAGAGGAATCTTTCTGGGTAGGGACAGCCATAGCTCCCATGAAGGATGCATCTGCCTTCAGGAAGAATTGTTTGGAGACATCTGAACAGTGCAGAATGGAAGCTGAAGAAAAGGCCTTTTCCTCGACTTCGCCCCTTTCTGGGTAAAAGTAGGTATGGGAGCAGTAAGGCTGGAAAAGTGAGGGATAAGTTGTGTATAGTAATTGACGAAACCCTGAAACCACTGTATAGCACACAGACCCAAGGGACAACGCCATTTCAGAAGTGCACTCAGCTTCTCAGGGTGCATTTCAAGACAGCGATGAGAGATTATATGAACCAGAAAGGGTAGGGAGGTTTTTCAAAAATACATTTTTCAAACTTCGCATACAGTCTGTTCTTCCATTGATGCTGTGGAACAGTGCGAATGTTTCTCAGATGTGATGTCAGATCAGGAGACAAACTTAGAATATTATCCAGATAGCCCACAACACAGAAGACATAAAGAAGACATCACTGACGAATGAAAAATAGGGGAAGCATTGCAAAGACCAAAAGGCATGAAGGGGTACTTGTAGTGATCATCAAAGGTGTTGAAAGAGGTCACCCTTGTGTATGTAGATCAGGTGGTAAGCCCCAATGACCCAAGAAGATACAATTTAGTGAACATCCTAGCTCTACGAAGCCTATAAAATAGTTCTGGGATTATGGACACTTTCCCTGGGATTCTCTCTGGACCGGATATCAATGTCGGTAACAAGATTAATAATAAGGTCATCCAGGGGAGTTGGCACAGGAAATATATATAATAAAAAAAATACTCAACACCGCTTGGCTGGGGAAGATTAGGGTGTGCATGTTAGTGCTTTTTCATAGCCCTACGGTTAGAGAGGGGCATTGCCGGCAAGAGGACCTCAGCCTGCGAAGAGAATTGCTACTCCGGCCATCAAGACTGGCGAGCAAAAAGTGGAAGATTCCAGCGGAACTGAAGCCCCGCAGCTAAAGAGCAGATGAGCAAGGCTTCACCAGCAGAAGAGGAGCAGTGCTGGGCGCCAACCGCCACCATAACAATGACATCATCAGTGCAGGACCAGTGGGGACTGCAGCATCAAGATACATGCTGTAACAGTGGTGAGTATTTTTTTTAAATGTTTTACACCTAGAGGCTCTGCTCTCTCTGCAACTGCCGCGCTCCCTGCGCTTTGAGCGTCAGGACCATGTATGATGATAGTGCAAGAATTTTAGCTTTCTGCCGGAAAAAAAGCTGTATGCATCACTTTAACAGGCTGAGTTACAGTGGCATATTTTAATAATACTAATAATAATAAAAATATAACAATAATATAACAATAAAGTCTCCCAGTAGCCTAACCTTTGAATGGCAAAACGAAAAAAAACCTCACCCCAATGATTTTCCTGTAGCTAGCCAAGACCTGATTACCTGAAACTGGGAATGTAATGTACGGTATTAAAATTTACAGTATATAATAATGAATGCAAATAAAAAATATTTTAGGGTAATACTATTTTATTACCAGGAAAAAGATAGCTATTTTGTACTAAAGCAACATTTTTTTTTTCAAACTATAAGCCTAATATTTCTATAAAAAAGTCAATAAATTTATGTATAAAAATTATATTAAAAGAAAAAAAGAAATAAATCATGTTGCTAGCCAAACAAAGAAAAATGTTAAAGCCATAAGAGCACTCTCAAACATTCAGTGTTTGGTCAGTGATCTTCATCAGTAAGGCCTTGTTCACATTTCCATGTCTTTCTGACGTCCTTGAAAAAATCTGTCTGCCTTTCATCTGTGAAGTGGTCCATCATGGATCCGTGTTTGGCCTGTGTGTCCGTATTTTGCTGTGTTTGGTCTGCACCATGGACCAAAGTAGTGCATGTCTCCGTGATTTTTTTTCCCTAACACGCAGTCAGTAAAAACTGCTGATGTGTGAACACATTAAAATCAATTGGTATGTGAAAATGTGGACCACACACGTCAGTAAAAAAAGGAATTTTGAACGAGGCCTAATTGTAAGCCGAAAACACAGAACAGGTAAAAATCTTTCCATTATACCTTATCTCCGTGTAGGTTTCACTCTTGGTTTTGGTTCACAATCACTGATGAAAATCACTGACCAAACACTGACTGTGTGAAAGTGGCCTTAGACTCATGCATCCAAAAATTACAAAAACTGTCTCTGGTCCTGAAGACTGGTATTACCCTGGTCCTAAACTGGTTATTTGAATGACCGGCTTGTAATATTACATGCGATTTATCCCTTTAAAGGGGTTGTTCACCCCTGGGGGCTTCTTGGGCAGACTCCCCCAGCGTTACCTGAACGGAATCATATTCATCTGATCCCGAGAGCTAGGTTCCTGCTCCTTCGCTCCCCCTGGTCCGCTGCAGCTCTCCCTGTGTCAGTTTGTCCTAGGGTTGTTTCGGGTATAGAAATTTCGATACCCATTCAATACTTTTGTCACGGTTCAATACCGGGATTTGCTTTTTTTTTAATACTGGCTGCGCTGCTGCGCAGTCCAGTATCACAGAACGAGCGCACTGCTCTCAGCGCGCTCTAAGCACAGAGGAGAAGCAGTCCCTCCCCTTGTTCTGCTGCCGCCGCCGCCAATGAGGAGAGTCGGGAGAAGAAGGAGGGCCGGGCACACTGCACCACCAATGAAAATTAACCTCTTATACACACAGGAGGCGGGTGCTAGCGGGGAGCTGCGATCAGCGTTAACCCCTCAGGTGCCGCACCTGCCTCCTGTATACTAACGTTAATTATCATTGGTAGCGCAGTGGGCCGCCCCCAACCTGCTGCCCGCCGCCATTACACACTGGGGGATTACAGTGTAATAAACCCCAGTAATAAAAACATTGGTGGTGCAGTGCGCCCCCCACCCCCCAGTATTAAAAATCATTGGTGGCAGTGGCCACAGGGTCCCCTCACCTCCTCTCTTCTGATTGGAGCACCAGCAGTGTAAGCCTGGGGCTCCGATCGGTTACCATGGCAGCCAGGACGCTACTGAAGCCCTGGCTGCCATGGTAAACTCTCTGCTTCTGTGTGTACTATGCACAGGGCAGCAGGGGAGTGTTAAATCCTATTCACCCTAGCAGATCCCTATTAGGGTGAATAGGAGAAGGGATCAAAAGATCCCAGGTTCTGCCCCTAAGGGGGGAAATGGTTAATAAATAAAAGGTAAAAATAAAATAAAAAATATTAAGTATAAATCACCCCCTTTCCCAATTTTACATATAAAATATATAAACAATAAATAAACATATCACATATCGCCACATCCAAAAAGTCCAAATTATTAAAATATAAAAAAATCTCCCATGCGGTGAAAAAGTAGGATTGGACTGTTCCATTATGGGCCGGACGTTCCATAAAATGCGTAACGCACGCGGATTTTTTTGGTGTTTTTCTTTTTTTTTCGTGGTATCGAATAGTATCGGGTATCGCAATACTTTTTTATAGTATTGAAATCGAATCAAAATTTTTGTATCTAAGTTTGTCCAGTACCAGGTGGTCACGTGGCCGCTGCAGCCAATGACTAGCTGCAGTTGTGGCGAGTCTCCCATGTGTGACGTGACCCATTGAGATAACACATGGAAGGAACGTCTCCACTGCAGCCAGTTAGCCGGATGTTGATGTGGGGTGATCTGAATGCTGCAGCGGCCTGGGGGGAGCGAAGGAGACGGAACCCATTGTTTGGGTTCAGGTATTATTCCCTCTGTAGATCTGACCACACTGGGGGGTCTGACCAAGAGGCCCCTAGGGGTGAGCAACACCTTTAACGGGGCTAAAACCTGAGCTAAACCCTGACATATCCCCATTTTCACCCCTCTGGCCCCCCTGATATGAGCATCGGAAGATTTCATGCTCTGATGCTCTCCCTTGCCCTGCGTTGGACCGCGCAGGGCAATGGCTGATTGTTTATGTTTTTAACTCTACTAGGCAGAGGCTTACGCTTGGCAGTGTTCCTCGTGACGTCACCGGGCTCACTGCTGGGCGGAAGCCTCCTCTTAGCTTTATCTGGATCTCCTAAAAAAGCCTTTGCCCTGCGCGACTCAGCGGGTTCAGCTCTGAACCCGGACAACTCCTTTAAGGATAAAACAGTTTTTTCTGGGGTTAAAAAAAAAAGTCTCAATCATTGTGTCACATCAGGGAATAGAGGCAAATCTAAGCGGCTGCTACGTGAGGATCAGAAATCCATTCAGCAGATAGAAGCATTTAATATGCCATGATTGACCCCAGAATAAAGGCCAGATCTGAACTACAGAGACGATAACAACGTTATCTCCAAGATTACATGGAAATTCACATCCCATCAAAATACATTACTAGGAGATGTGGTATCTTGGTGCATTAGGGTGCAGTATATGAAGAGGAAATCTGCTGCATTTTATGGATAAATAGCCAAATGTGTCCTGCAAGAAATCAAATCTTCTCCGCAAGTTCCATTATGGAAATAAATACGGTAGAATTATATATAATAAAGCCATGCGACCTCTCCGGGATTGTGACTGATCCTAGTGAATTCTACATTTATTTCTTGAAAATTGATTTTAGGAGGAGAGTTAAACTAATCCCGTAACATAGCAGTTTGTGTACTCAGCTTCTTGACTTCTCTTCGCTCCCTGGTGAAGTTTTATGAGATTGGGCTCTTTATAGAAATGTATGGATTATTCTGTATACTGTGCACATAATATCCGGTGTTTTTTTTTTTGTTTTCTCCTAATAAGTACTACTAAGTAAGGATTGGGAGTTGTACTTCTTGAGAAAAACCTAGCTACTGCATACTCATCAACAGTAAGCAAAGCAAGCTTCTGATCCTAGATCTAAAGTTGCTTTGGTCAAAACTTCATTTGAATGCTGTACGGAGATTCGTCTCCGTACAGCGTTCAAATGTATGGGCTCCGACTTATTCACAAAGTCTTGCGGGACTTCGGTGAATATCTTTGGGATTTGATTTTTAAGCTTTGAAACCATTTTAAAACATGGATAGGCTTTGGTACCAAGGTACCAGTTGGTATCGTAGCCGACTTTAGGTCCATGTTTTAAAAAGGTTTTAAAGTTTAAAAATCGATGGCCTAAGTTATTACCCAGTTTCGCGAGACTTCGGGAATAACTCACTTCGCTTCGCTGGAGCCCATACATTAAAACGAAGTTTGAAGCAAATAAACTTTGGATCTAGGATCCAAAGCTCGATTCGCTCAGCGCTACTTATTAACATTGCCGTTTGCAAATTAGAGTTAAGTAGACTCCATCCACAAGAATGACCCCAGCCCGGATGGAAACACCCATTTATGGATGGTGCTTCCACAGCCACCACCTATTTTTGGCCTGGGACAGCCCGAATTTACAGGGACTCTGAGTGAAAATTTTTGACTGTTGGCAGCTATGGTCACTGGCTCTCCCCTTTTCCCTTTGTGTTGGTCTCTTCCAGGCACCGTTCTTCCCATCATTCATTGGGGATTATAAAGTGTTCAGCCTACCCCTCCTTCTTCCTCTTCCCCTCTTGGTGAGGTCCTGAAGGCTTCATTTACCCACCCCTTTTTGTATGTTGGATATGTAATGTGTGCAAGAATATGTGGGCTGTTTTTTTTTTTTTTTTTCCAGTTTTCTCTATTATAGTTGTTGTTCTTTATGGTTGTTTTCAGGTCACTGCTGGTGGTTTGGCCAATGTTCTGCTGCTGGTGAAGTCCAGAGGGTGGGCTTTCTGCTGGGAGTGCACTTACTGGCAAACTGCTTCCAAATAAGTTTGAACATAACAGTTTGGTGATTGAAAAAATATTAATATTGGATAATAATGGTTTTACAAAAAAATGAATAAAGCTGTGATTGACCCCCTTCCAACAAATTTGCCATGTGTGGTGTTTTTACTTATTGAACTATATGTGCAAAGGTGCCATGAGCAGTAAGATATGCGGTTATTGCATCTCAGCAGTCGATAGAGGTAAGGCCTGGGCCAGGTCCGCAAAAGTGGCAATTGGTTTTGTTAGCATGTGATAACAATGCCATATGTAATGTACCCCAAAAACTACAAGTTAACCCGCCAAAGAAAGCTGTCATATATTGACAGAAAAGCAAAAAAATATATGGATCTGCAGTAATATACGGTACTTTATTATTAAAATGACTAGTGTTTTAATTGTGCAAAAGTAGAAACGCATAAATAGAAGACAAAACTAGCTTGGCGATTAAAGAATTTCTCCAATTTTTTTTAGGTTTGGCAGATAACAAGGGGCTGTGTAAAAATTAAAAAACTAAACAAAACAACAACAACTTACCTTCAAAATGTCCCCAATGTCAATCTGCTCTGGTCTCCAAAACTCTGATCACCACTGGGCAACCACACATTCATCATTCACATTTACTGGCCTCAGTGGTCACATTTGCATGAATTGCACTTGACTGCTGAGGCCGGTGAATGGCAGCAGTGTTCACTTAGTGTTCCCCAGGAAGCCAGTTTCTCTTCTTTCTGTGCAGATGGAAACTACAAGCAAAGTCTAAAGGAAGATTGTCCTCTGCTGTATCTCCACCCCTCAAAAGCTCTTCATTCTTCCCACTACAGCCCCCACCTCCTCCTCTTCCACACCAGCATAGAATGCTTAGAATCTCTAAGTTTCAAGAACCTTTTTTTCAAGGTCAAAGGTGTTGATTCCATAGTCCTAATTGGAGTCAGTAGGTGATAATGACCTCCCAGAAACAGGTGTCAAGACAACATTGTAAGTGGCAGACAATAGATGTCTAACCCCCTGCCTCTATTCTAGCTTGGCTTCTCCATTTTTACGTAGATGGCCTCCTTCTGTCTTGATACCTTTTTCTGGGAGGTCATTATCACCCACTGACTCCAATTAGGACTATGAAATCAACACCTTTGACCCCATGCTGGGTATAATGACCTAATTACCAGATGTTGATTCAGTTACATATTTATTCCCAGAGAATCCTCGTACAAGTCACTCAGAATTGAGAAAGTTTGTTGGAAGAACGAGTGAAACGTTTTCAAGAAATCTACAGCAAGTCCAGTTGCCTTGATTTATTCTTTACAGGTGTTCCTGTATTTTGATACATTTGGAAAACCCGTGGGATCTCTGATATATCTGAGTTAATTCAAGGGGGGTGAAAGATCGGTCTAATTCAGACTCCTGTGCTCCGATGAATGCAGGTCCTTTTAGTCAGCAACCATTTGTACATTAATGAGATATCCGTCTTGGCAATTTATCAAGGGACGCGAGCTGCTCAAACCAAGTGGGAGCGGGGGGCTCGTCATATTTGGCTACCAAGTCCCTACAAGCATTTTTAAGCTCACTATGTGTCAGGAAGTTCTTATCACCTACTAAGCCGGAACAGAAAGAGGTTATACCTCCCTCTGTCTTCAGTTTGGTAGAGAGGGATGCTGAGGAGGTGTTCCCAAGTAGCCCCCAGAATTGTGGTATGGATGGTGGGTCAGCTTTTAACAGGAAGCGGAAAGCCATAGCGGGTAGGTTGCTGGGGGGAGTTAAAAAAAGTTGCGCTTTAAGGTTCTTAACTGTCATAAATATACCCCTAGTCAGCCCACAGGTCCAACATCTGGAAGTTCAAGCCCCCATAATCCCGCCAACTGCTTATCCGTCAACATTGCAAGCTCAATAACTGAGCCCAAGGGTCTGTAAGCCGGTACGCAAAGAAGCAGTAACCTTTTCAATTGTATGGCTTTGTGGTAAAAAGCTAAATCTGGAAGGCCAAACCCCCCCCTGTGAGCGGGGACTATTCAGTCTGTCATAAGCCACTCTGGTTTTTTTTGCCCTTCCAGAGAAAAAATGTAATCATCTGCCGGACTCGCCTAAAAAATGAGTGTGGGGCGCTGATTAGAACAATTTGCAACAGATAGAGCAACTTTGGTACAATATACGTTTGTAGGACATTCTTGCGACCTATCAACGAGACCCAAGGGAGCGATAAAGACTGCAGTTGGGTTTGTATTTTCCTCAAGAGGGACAAATAATTGATGGTGTACAGTTTTAAGGGGTCGCTGGTGAGTTCTACGCCCAAGTATGTAAGGGATGGGTCATTCCATTTAAATGCTTTCAGCATGGCAGCCGGCAAAGATACTGCTGTCGCCACCGATTTAGTGTAATTTATCTTAAAATTAGATAGTTCTCCGGAGGAGAAGAGGAGGAGGAGAAGAGATCTAAAATCAAGGGAAAAGCCTGCTTAGGATTTGTGACCAGAAGCATTAGGTTATCCGCAAATGCTGCACATTTGTGTTCAACTGTCCCAACCTGCAGACCTCTAATCAACATATTGTCACGGAACGCCTGTAATAGCGTCTCCATAACCATTATTAACAACGACGGGGATAGGGGGCACCCCTGTCGGGTACCCTTGGTTATAGGGAAATGATTCGACAATGTGCCATTGACTTGTATCCTAGCACTGGGGGCACTATATAGGGACATTATTGCTCGTATGAACATAGAGGGGACTCCAAACCTGTGTAGGGTACGTTGCATGTACAACCAGTCGACCCGGTCAAAAGCCTTCTCGGCGTCAGTACTCAACATCACGAGAGGCTGCGATTTAAGCTTCGACCACATGATTACGTTAACAAGGTGGCAGGATTGGAAGTGTCCCTCCCTGTCCAATACGAAGCCTGCCTGTTCTCTATTGATGATCTTGGGCATCAAAGTGTTTAGTCTGGATGCTAAGAGTTTGGCCCAAATCTTTATATCTAGATTTAATAACGAGATTGGCCTATAGTTACCACACTCACCCCTTGCCAGCGCTTGACACCACTTCGTTAATTGAGGTAACAGGGATGGGAGAAACTTCTTATAATAGCCTATTGGCAGGCCATCTGGAGCTGGTGCCCTACCCAAAGGCATTTCCATGACAACCTGTTTTATCTACTCTTCTGAGAAAGGCTCCGTCAAATGTAAACAATCTTCTCTACTCAGCACAGGAAGTTTCAAAGCATTGTCTATGCGGTGTACTTTTTCAGACTCCAAAAGTCCATGCGAGGACCGTCCAGAAGAGGTCCCTAGATTGTATAATTTTTTATAAAAGGAACTGAATTCTGCCACTATGGCAGTAGTAGTAGAGACATAACCGCCCCCTGAAGATTTAATAGAGGAAATTAATTGAGCATCTCTTCTCTGTTTAATTTGGTGGGACATAAGTTTGCGTCCTTTGCCTCCATGTAGATATTGTTTAAACTTGGCATACTCATACGCTTTCGCGCATTTAATATTAAGCAACTCTTTCAGTTGTCTCCTCAAAGATTTAAGTTCGTCTTGGGCATGAGCAAATTTGGACTGTTTCTGGATAGATTCAATGGTTGCAATTTGGCCTAGCAGTAAGTTAAGTCTCTTTTGTCTTTACTTTTTAACTTTAGCACCTAATACAATGAGTTTGCCACGAACAAAGGCTTTGTGGGCCTCCCAGATAATTGTCTGGGACGTATCACTTACAGTGTTGTCGTGAAAATAATGAGATAGTTTAATAAACAAGTCAGGGATGTGCATGTCCACATCAAGTAGGGTTTCATTTAGGCGCCATGACCATTCCCTAACAGGGAGGTTATTGAATAAAAGCGTAGTTGTGACAGGGGTGTGGTCAGAGACAGTGATTGGGTCTATATGTGACTGCCGTAGCATGCCTATGTGTGGGCTAGAAAGGAAAATATAGTCAAGTCTTTGGAATGATCTATGCACCGATGAATAAAATGTGAAATATTTGTCTAAAGCATGTAAGGCTCTCCATGTGTCTGTCAGCTGTGAATCTCTCAATAAGCCATTAATCCCTCCCAATGTTTTCTGAGATATGGCAGATCTGCCCAAGGACGAATGTAACCTTGGGGTTAGGGAGACATTAAAGGGCTTCGGTCACCCCCACTGATGTAATTTTCACTAGCTGACATTAGCTACTTGCTAATGTCAGCTGAGTTCAAACATATGTTTCCTAACTTTTTTCCTGTTTTCTATCTTCTAAAAAACTTACTTTTGTGATATGCAAATTATCTTCGCTACCAGCAAGTTGGGCGGGTACTTGCTGGTAGCCGCCGCATCTTCATGCCCTTGGAACGCCCCCTCTTCTTTTGATAGACAGGGCCAGCGCGCTCTCCTCCTGTCGCTGGCCCTGTCTGCAGCTGCAATCCCGCGCCTGCGCCGTATCGGTCTTTAGTCGGCGCAGGCGCTCTGAGTGAAGGACGCCGCTAGGCGCTCGTCCTCAGTGCGCCTGCGCCGATGACGCCAGAGCTACACCCGGAAGAAAAGACGCCGGCACGCCTGCTCCTTACCAGGGATGCCGGCGCTATCTCTTCCGGGTGTAGCTCTGACGCCATTGGCGCAGGCGCACTGAGGACGGAGCGCCTAAGCGAGCGCCCTCACTCAGAGCGCCTGCGCCGACTAAAGACCGATACGGCGCAGGCGCGGGATTGCAGCTGCAGACAGGGCCAGCGAGAGGAGGAGAGCGCGCTGGCCCTGTCTATCAAAAGAAGAGGGGGCGTTCCAAGGGCATGAAGATGCGGCGGCTACCAGCAAGTACCCGCCCAACTTGCTGGTAGCGAAGATAATTTGCATATCACAAAAGTAAGTTTTTTAGAAGATAGAAAACAGGAAAAAAGTTAGGAAACATATGTTTGAACTCAGCTGACATTAGCAAGTAGCTAATGTCAGCTAGTGAAAATTACATCAGTGGGGGTGACAGAAGCCCTTTAATGTCGCCTCCAATGATCCTCACTCCCTCAGCAAAGTCCTGAAATCTCAACAGGGTCGTGCGTAACCATCGATGTTGTCTGGCGTTAGGCGCGTACAGGCCTGCTATAGAGACCAGGAGGCCCCCAATTTTGCCTTTTACAAATAAGAATCTGCCCTCAGGGTCTTCCTGTACTAAAATAGGCTCAAATGGGACATTCTTACCAATCGCAATACTCACACCTCTAGCGGCTGACGTATAAGTGCAATGAAACTATCTAGAGAACTGAAGTGCACTGTGATTTTGAGATAAGTGGGATTTTCCCCCTTTTGAGGTGTGTTTCCTGCAAGAAACAGATGTCGCTGCCAAGTTTTTTCAGGAGCGTAAAAATCTGGGACCTCTTCTGTGGAGAATTAAATCCCCGGACATTAAAAGTAGTGATTTTTAGTTCCGCCATTATGTAACGGTAACCAGGACAGAGGTAAGAAGCAGACAGTACACCGCAGAGACATTGTACATAACAATCAGAGACCCATCGGGCCAAGACCAGCACAGGGCAGGCACATGAAGAGAGGACACTTTGGCTTCAACAGAGGCACACACGAGAAGTCTTGAGTTACTAAGTATATATAAAAAGATAAGTAAGCTGAGTACATAAGAATGGAAGAGTAAACTGAGTACATAGCTATAGGCAATTATGTCGGGTACAGAAATCTGCACACAGAAGCTGAACACATCACAGTCATGATTATGCAGGGTACACTAAAAGAAGTGGGAAGGCTGGGTACATAGTGAAATTCCAACACGTTGAGTATGCAAGTATTAATTGGATGGCAGAATACCTGTCGGCAGGCAGATATGTTGAGTATTCTAATGTGTCTGGGGATGCTGAAGACATGCTGACAGTAAAAAAAAATGCTGGGTACACCATTGTATATGGAAAGGCTGTACATGCTGATAGGTAGGTAAGCTGGGTATATCACTATATATAGATAAACTGAGTACATGTAGACAGGTAGATATGCTGAGTACATCATTATATATGTAAAAACTGAATACATGCCGGCTAGTAGATATGCTGAGTACATCGGTGAGTATGAGGAGGTTGGATACATGTTGGCAGGTGAATATGCTGACTACAAGGATACAACTAAGAACGCTAAGTACATATGCTACTACATCTAAAAGGGCAGGTAGTCTGGACACATAGTGGAGAGTCGACACGTTTGGCAAGCAGCGGACACCTCCTCAACACTCTGCGAGGAAATGAGTAGGCAAGTTGAGCATCTGGGCACTAGTATGAAGGCTGGACACAATAAGATTGGTAAACATAGAAGGCATCTTACGTTGGGCAGGTGGGTAACTCCTAGAGGGAGCATCCGGGCTGAGCACACGACAACCAACCAAAGTAAAAACAGGTATAACAGAAATGACAAATAACCTCAAAAAGTTCACAGAGTAGGAATGCAGCTAAGGCTGTACACCAAATCTGCAAGGTGGGGGGGTAACGGTATATCCGGAGGTACATCCCAACCCGGTACCTCCACTACCCCACTTCTATTGGCGAGCATAAACCCAGCCTGGCAAACATGGCCAGAACCGGGGTCAACACATGGAATGCACACTCCAAGGATTAACCCTTTAAACAAAGGTTGTCAAAGTCTCCTGGAGAGAAGATATAGCGACAAAGTGGCCACAGAAGTAAACAACAAAGGAACGACACTGAATGCCATCAATAGGTGAAGGTTTAGTATGGAACCTGGTGATTAAGCGTTCCAGGAATTAATGCAAACTCTTGAACCCGGCACCTTTCTGCTGGTGGATGATCTCTGCTTGGGGACTACTGACCAAGAGTCTGGAGATGGTAACTGAGGCAGGCGTGAGGTAGAGATATCAATTGGCAACCAGGAATCTAGTTCCAACGGAGCAATGTCCAGGATTTTCCATGCAGCACGTAAGTCCTGGCGTCATCTAATTGTACATTTCCGGCCATTCTTAGCAAATGTGATCCCAAAAGGGAAGAGCCACTTGTACAGAACTTTCTGGCTCCTCAGGTAGTCTGTGAGTGGTTTCAGGACTCTGCGCTTGGCCAGTGTGGAGTAGGCTAAGTCCTGATATAATGCTATTGGCGAATCCCCATGAGACAGGGAAGACTTCTTCCTAGCAGCTTGTAAAATCGCAGCAGTGTCTCTATAACTTAAGAGGCCACAAATGACATCTCTCGGGGGGTCCCCGGTCATAGGGACGGGGTGTAGAGAGCGATGGATCCTCTCAATCACAATGGCGGACGCCCTCTCGTCCCCAATAGGTCTGCAAACAGGGCCATTGCAGTCTGTTCCAGCTCCTCAAGTGGCACAGACTCTAATAGTCCCTTCATTCGTATGTTTTTCCATCTGCTCCTATTCTCCTGATCCTCAATCATGAGGAAAGCATTATTTAGGCAGGCAATTTGCTCCTTAGAGATGTCCGCAATAGCTGCACTGTGAGCCATTATTTGCTCTTGGCGGGACTTCAGCAACTTAACTCAGGATCCCAGGGCCCGCATGTCATGGTGCAGTTCTTTTACCTCCTGTATAAGAGGAGCCAGGGCTTGTGCTAACAACACTTTAAGGAAGGATCTAGTGATCTGGTCAGCGTCGTTCTGTGGCTTGTCCTCTGCAGGGGACTCCACATATTCTAACTCCTCGTCGGCCTCTCCATCAGACTCCCGCTCCATGTGCTTGGGCTCCATCTTTGCCGGGCGTGCTGGAGACTGTGTGGATCTCTTATGCAGGAATCTGTCCAGGTCAGTTTGGTTCCTTTTCCCCTTGGTGTATCAGGGGCCTCTCTGGATCTTTCCCTATCGATCTTCCCCATCTTGGATGAATTTTGAGTGTGCAAAAGCAGTGAAGTGGGGTTTATGGAGGAGAGAGCTCTCACTCACAACTCCGTCCTGCACAGCAGTTATGCTCCGCACCCCCTTCAAGAACCTTTTGACATCACATGGTCATGCCACCAGATCAAGTCACAAGAAAATGCCCCCCCTCATTTACACTCTCTCCCTTAGGACAGGAGCATTCTGGGACTTTTAGGCAAGACTGCAGCAACATAAGAAGGAATTTTGAAAGAGCAGCTGCCATTTTTAATGATTGTAGTAGAGAGAAAAGGCAGATAAAGATGGCAGACCAGCACGGGAAAACCAGAAAGGAGACTTGTAGCAGGGATCAAGCAACAGTAAGAACTGCTTCAACATACATGT
Organism: Bufotes viridis; assembly: GCA_033119425.1. Classification (NCBI taxonomy): domain Eukaryota; kingdom Metazoa; phylum Chordata; class Amphibia; order Anura; family Bufonidae; genus Bufotes; species Bufotes viridis. Next base: position 206,907,122 of record CM065594.1, on the reverse strand, counting down.
AGATATATCTTTAAGTTTAGAAATAAAAGAACAATGTGAGTGCTTCTTTAGGGTACTTTCACACTTGCGTCGCCGGAACTGCCTGCTGGATCCTGCAATCTGTATGCAAATGGACAGCATTTGTAGACAGATCTGGATGCGGATCCGGCTCACAAATGCATTGCAATAACGGATCCGTCTCTCTGGTTGTCATATGGAAATACAGATCCGTTATTTTTAATTTTTTTACATCTTTAAAGGTCTGCGCATGCGCAGACTGGAAGAACGGATCCGTCATTCCGGTATTTTTAAATCCGGCACTAATACATTTCAATGTAAATTAATGCCGGATCCGGCATTCTGGCAAGTGTTCCGGAATTTTGGACGGAGATAATAGCTCAGCATGCTGCGGTATTTTCTCCGTCCAAAACACGTGCAGTGACTGAACTGAAGACATCCTGATGCATCCTGAACGGATTTCTCTCCATTCAGAATGCATGAGGATAAAACTGATCAGTTCTCTTCCGGTATTGAGCCCCTCGGACGGAACTCAATGCCGGAAAAGAATAACGCTAGTGTGAAAGTACCCTTAATTGTACACGGTGCAAATTTTTTAAAATCTTGTAGAACCCTCTTTACATAACAAACTAGACCTAGTCCTTAATGGGTTAATGCAATGATATAAACACATGTGATGAATTCTCACAATTTAGCATCTTATTTCATATATTTACATTCAACATCCGGTGCATTATGAGAGCGGTAAATGACACCGCAACAATAAAGCCAAGTTATTACTCTGTCATGTATTATTACATGTAAACCACTGTGCTAACACGCGTTACCACATTATGCACAGGCCACCACGATCTACTGGGTAAGTAGGCAAGTAAATAACTTGTGGTTTGAATAATTGAATAATTTATTTCATTTTTCTATTATTAAAGTGACACGAGATGGACTCATAAAATGCTTATTTTAATATCAGGAATGAAAACTTATAGTCATTCTGACATGGAACTTCAAAGTAAGTACATTAGCCTCATCAGGTCCAAGAGGTCTATTAAGTAATGTCTGCAGTTTGTGTAGAGAAATCTAGTTACAGAACCCATTTAAGAAAAAATAAAATAAAAGGGTAGCGTCACCAGTTGTCTGATGGGTAAGGTGCTCAAATCAAGCATGTTTCCCCAAAAACATAAAATATAGTGCTATCGTAGTTGTGTTGATTGGCACTCTATATCTGTGTCACCATAGAGAGGAAGTAGGTAGTAATATCATAAATATAGATCTTGTTTAAGATCATGTTTGTCTGTGATGTCTGACTGTTTTGTGTTTGTGTTATGGATGTTGTGCTATACCTTTATGTCCTTAGCCCTGCACGTTCTGTGTGCCTGTTTGTTTAAGGTTGAGTGGACGGGAGCTTTGAGTGGACCAAGATAAGGAGCTGTGGTTAGACCATTTGCGTTGCTTAGAGAACCCATGGTTGGCCTGTGTAATGGTAAGGCCTGTACTTGTCCATCAGTGAGGGTTAGGGGATGGTAGGCTAGAGGGGGCTTGTTTACTGGGGTGGCCATTGAAATGTAGTGGTGGTTGCCGGCAGATATGGCCCTGCTGGAATATCCCTGGGATTAGACAGTTAATCTGGGGGAATTTTCGCCTTCTTAGAGTAGTGGGCTGGGTTGTTGGTTGACCACATTATCTGCCTGAGGCTGACGTTGAGGCGACCTGGTTGAGCACATTGTCAACCTGGGGATAGCTTAGTTCTCAAGAGTCTGCTGGTGCTGTTAGATCTGGAGGTTGGGTGGTTTTAGACTCATATCCCAGGAGGCTACAGCTGTGACTGGTGGTGATTGGTACTTAGTTAGAGGTTGGCTGCCATGAGGCCTGAAATCTGTCCTGGTTAGTTCAGTCATTTGGTGGACTAAATGGGCATTTGGTGGGGCTTGACTTAAAGAACGTTGTCAGAAATAAAACTGGGTGTGTAGAGTGACCCCTGTGTGGAAAGTTAGTATAAACAGTTGTTGTGTGTTACCAGTTTTTGTGTAGTGGTCGATGTGAATCTTAGGCTGGGTTCACATAACGTTTTTTCCATTCATTTAATGTATGCAAAAATATATTAAATGGATGCCTCAGACTGATGCCATACAGTGGACACGTTCACGATAGAGTTCCATTGTATAAGGTACATTAGGTAAGATTTCCGTAAATATTTCAGTGTTATGTTCCATCACAAGAGTAGAAACTCGTAAAAAATGTGGGGTCTGGTTCCGACATATTATGGACACCAGCGGGTCACAACGGGCCCTATTGACCATAATGGGGTCCGTTGTTTTCCACTGTGGTGTCCGTCATTTTCACGGGAATAATATCGCTGCATATGGCGGAATCCTCTGCGTGAGGCTTTGAGCAAAATTACAGACAGAGCCTAACCTCCCTGTTCACATAACGTTTTTTCCATTCATTTAATGTATGCAAAAATATATTAAATGGATGCCTCAGACTGATGCCATACAGTGGACACGTTCACGATAGAGTTCCATTGTATAAAAAAAAAAATTATACGTTAACGTATAAGTTCTTTTTACCAGACGCTGCAGGATACAAATGCGTGGTGTGCTACACTTTTTTTTCCCCCAACGTATTTGTTAAACAGATGGTAAAAACGTGATCCCACCCTAACATCGATTAGCCATCTCTATGAAATAAATACTTTCCTGACTGACTGAAGGTAAGCGTCTTTGTGTATGAAATACTGTTTTGACTTGGTTCTTGTTAGTGGTGTGAAGCTAACACTCTCCCAGAGGTCTGTATGAAGGCAACGCTGTACAGAATCCCCTGCAAGGTCAACAATCACCTTAGAGAGATAGTTAAAACCACTGTATTATAAAGACCATTTAAAGGGATTGTCTGACTTCAGCAGATGGCATTTATCATGTAGACAAGGCACTTACTAATGTATTGTGATTGTCCATATTGCCTTCTTTGCTAACTTGATTAATTTTTCCATCACAGTTATGATTACCGCTGCAGTGCAGATACAAGGTGGTGCCGGCCACCAGAAAGGCCAGTCCTTTTTCCTATAGTGTCCAATCACTGCCACTGAGGCTGGATTGCAGGGTGGTCGTAACTGCTGGATAACTGATAAATGCCATTTGCTGAAATGAGGCAACCCCTTTACACCTTATTCTGAAATGTTCAACAAATATCGCCACTTTCTGTGAACTGTAGCCCGTAAGCTTCTGTGCCTCATATGGGTTTGTAACCATCAAGAGTTGTTGCGCCACCATGTGAAAAAGAAAAGTACCGGTCTGTATTTTAAAGGGAAACATAACATTTGAACTGCATGTTACATGCATGAAAGCTATTTGGATAATTTAAACCTACTGTATGTTGAGCCCTTTGAGGCACAATTGTTTTTACAGCACACTATTCTAATGAGTCTGTTGGTCATCTTTGTAAAAAGAAAAAACAAGCAATTTTTTTTACTCATAGTGAGTGTCCTTCTAATGCCAATACCCTGAGAGGGGTTGTCTCAGTTATGTAAAAGCAAAATACAGCACTGTAAATCTGATGGTCAGCAATATATACATAAGCTAAGCAAGTTTTAGGCAAAAACAATCTATTTACTCATTTCCCTAGTTCTGTTCTAGCCCCTTGTTTACACGCAGTAACAACACTCTCTGAGGTTTTTCTCATTAATATTTGTGGCCTTCAAAGGGACTGCCCCTTCCCCTGCTCTGCAAATGTAGTGAATAAAATTGCTGCCCTGAGTGAACTGTCTGACTGCTGGGATACTCATGTTGTATGTGTAGGACTACACATCCTGGCTGAACACTACAATGACATTGCTGATACACACAGGATCTTCTCCCTACCTGTTCTTGTGAAATGCTCTGCAGAACTACTCCAGTCTGTCAGCTCTGTGTTTGCAGGGTGAGGAGGGAAGATCCTGTGCCCAGCATTTGTCTCTTTACTGCCTGGAGAAGCCCTGCAGCTGCTCAGCAAAGCCTCAAACTCTGAGTCTGTGCTGCTGATCGTAGAAGGGGTTAAACTTTCCTGAAGAATCCAGTGGGAGGGAGACACAGGGCAGACATCAGCAGCTTGGCCAGTGCAGAGGTGTGTGGCCAGCACAGTGATGTTTCGCGTGCACAGATACAGACCTGCTCCTTGTGCACAAAACATTATCAGAGCAGGGAGAGAAGCTAACATTACAGGTCATGTGACCCTCAGTGAAATCTGAGAAAGGGGCCACTGCAGATAAAGTAAGTGAATTGTAAACCTCTTACATTTAGTTAGTAAGAAACATACAAAGAACAAAAAATAACTTGGACAACCCCTGAAGCCACCATTGCCATCATTGCTGTTTCAGCTGAGGCTTGTCTCTTTATTCTTGGTTGACTGGATTCATAGTTCAAAGCAGATTCGTCTGACTTTATCTTAATCCATTGCCTCCTGGTATTGGTTTGATATTTTGACTGACTTGGTTACAGTGATGTACTTCACATGGAGTTAAACCATGCCACTGCTTTGAGGCCTTTGATGAGTCCGGATAAAGCGCCAAAGTCCTTTTTCTGCTTTCTGACATAGATCCATGGCACTAAGGAGAGCTCAGTGCAAATAGATATTTTTAAGTTTCCATTAAGTTCAATGGTAACCATATACAGTAAATTACATGGAGCCCCACCTAGTGGTGGCTGCAGACAGATTTATAATATATTGTGTGAAGGGAAGTGAGGAAGTGAGAACAGTATAGGGGAGATTTGTTAGTGTATTCATTGCAGTTGTCTTGTGTAAATACCTTCAGAAATATATAAATCACCAGTTCTAATTTTTACAACATAGTGGCTGGGTATAGTGGGTAAGGTGGAGTGTGACATCTTTAGTTTTAATCAAAAACCTCCACTTGAGACCTCCGTTTCTGGCACCATCATGGCTGGCAGCGCGAGGTGAGAGCTGTCTCCCAAATACCCCAGCCATAGAGGGACATTCAGTCCCCATCACGTAGGGTTATACACATCCCTCCATATACATAGAAAAATATCTGACCACCATGGTGAGACAAAAGCAAAGGGTACTGGAAAGGGTACTGCAAAAGCAAAGGGTACTGGAAAGGCGGGGAAGGCTGCGGCATGCACATCAGCACCTGCAGTGGTGGATGAGGGGAGCTTAGCAAGTCCTCCACGCTCTGACACACCGAGGGCATCTGATGGAGAGGAAACCGAGGAACACGCTCAGGTCAACTACAACCGCCTGGCTAAGGTGGTGGCAACGAGGATCCTACCGGACTTGCAGGAATCGCTAATATCTACTGTGGCTACTGTGGTCATTTTTACAACTTCAGGCAGAGGTGACGCAGCACGTACACAGGCTCGATGCGGTGAAGTCCATCACTAGCCAGATGGAAGCAGATCTAAATGTCACCCGCAACAAAATTCAATAGGCTGAAAGCGAGGTAAGAAAACTGTGGGACAAGATGGACGACCTTGAAAATCGGTCTCCGCGCAGTAACCTTCGCCTTGTGGGGATCCCGGAATTGGTGCCCTTCCACGATTTGGGGACCATATGTGAAATGGAACTACCGGAGGCTTTAGGCCTCCAGGGAACTTTCAAGGTGGAATGGGCACATCGGATAGGCCCGGACATCAGAGAGGGGGAAAACAACCCAAATAGCCAAAACCAAGGGCCCCAACCACAGCAGCGCCCCAGACAAGTCATTGTAAAATACCCAGACTTTTCAGAAAAGGCGGCCATATTGCATAATTATAAAAACAAGAAGGGGCCCGTCCTCGTCAGAGGACACAAAGTACTGATCTTTAATAACTTTTCTGCAGAAGTCCTAAAGCGACGTAAAGCCTTTGCGCCTCTCTGCACTGATCTTTATAACAAAAAGACAAAGTTCGCTGTACTATACCCCACTATATTGAAGATATTTGGATCTGATGGCTCGACGACATTGTACCACTCCCCCAAGGAAGCAGCTGAGGCGCTGGGCAGAAGGGAGATGTCGACAAGGAGCTCCGAGATGTCGCCACTAGGCTCAATGGATGACTGGGATGCAGGGGCAATGACGCGGATACCAGCACCAGCCACGATTTCGGAGGCCCCAAAGGAGAAGGGTACGAAAGAAAAGAGTGGCAGAGGACCTTGACCAGATAAGTGTACAGAGTCGTGAAACGCGACTCTCGTAGTCATTATTGTTTCCTTCAAAAAGGGACGGTGAGACTCTATAGACATGGAGTAAGTTTGAGACTCCCTATATGGAGGACATAACATGTACCCGACCTCTTGGTTGCTGATAGATTTATTAGCGAGACGCCAATGCCCTCTTTCCTTTCTCTAAATGGCTACTCGCTTACAGCAATCGTTTGATCATACCCTTTGTCTGACATACAAGGACAGAGGAGAGATACTAATGCTATTGATACCTTATCTGTCTATGCTTTGCAATTTTTGATAGAATAAAATGAAGTCCATAGACATCCTATATATATTTCTAGAGGTGTATCTTAACACCTTAGCCCTCTTGGATGTCTTTAATGGAGGCCGTTATGGCACCAAAAATGGTAAAAAGCAGAGTGGACCCAGCATGCATGTGGAACCTGCACTCCCTGAATATTATGGTGGCCATTTTAGTACATCACAGGTAGTATTTAGTGTTAGGTTTCCGTCTTATAGAGATCACCTTGACGTTTGGCAGACGGCCCAAATAATTTTGTACAAAATGTATTTGCCAAGAATCTCAAATTTGTAAAATAAGCGTAGCATTAGCACCAGAATATTTTCTATAATTATGCCATTATTGTATTTTATTTGTGTTTGCAGAGTGCTGTTACATTGTATTTTTTTCTTTGTGTTTCTAACCATGGTAGCATGCACCTGCATTGGGATGTGCTGACTGACCCCCTTTTTTTACAAGTATGGAAGGAGACACAATTTAGGATCATACGTAGGGCAGTATATGGTTTCTGGAAAGGCAAAACAACTATGGGTCAAGGTAGACTGGTTGCATTCCCCAAATGCTAATTGGAAGATGCTGATCTATATCATGGACTTTGGGCAGGTCAGGTTTTCAAACATTATTGGAGCCAGGTAAATAAGCTACTTAAAACTAAACTGGGGATTATGCCACAGGAGATACCAGAAATGATACTCTTCCAGGCATCGGGCGGAAATAATAACCTGCCAGAGATTGCACACCTATTCATTCTGGCAGCCAAGAGTCTTCTGAATAGGTGGCTTGACCGAGAATGTCCTAATGTGTCGGAGGTGGTAGCCCAGGTGAAGCACTGTATGATGTTAGAGAGAATCGAGACTGAAAGGAGGCAAGAAACTCAGGCAACTGCATTCTTCAAGATATGGAGACAATTTATTTGTGCATTTATGTCAGAAACAGACATACATAAGCTAATATCCCCTTTTAAAATTCAAGCTGGTACCTCACGGGAGACATTGCTGGCACAATAGGGAAGTTGAAATGTACTGACTGAACAACTACTCAATGAAGACGAACCAAAACATACAGGCAGCTCGAAATCATAACAAAAGATATGAGGAAATAAAGAGTGATCACCTGAGAAAGGGGGGAGGGGAGGGAATGGGATGTTTTGAAGGATTAATCTTTCACATGTGAAGAAGTTACAACCATGATACTGATGACATGTAAATTGAGAGATTTGTTTGTTGAAAAATCTTAATAAACATTTTGTTTAAAAAAAAACTAAAAAACTCCTTTTAATAATAATTTGTACATTTTTCAGAAATCTCACTGGGGATCCAAATGTTTTGCTATGGACCCCTTTGAAATCTGTGTACACTCCTGCATGGTTTGCTCCATTGTATCTGGTTCTGACCTCTGACTCATTTGTCTATACTTCTTGGTCATCTCTTGGTTCATCATCTTTAAATTCCTGATGACCTTGTAAAAAGCTTTCTAGTCTTGTATTCTTGATATTACACTTCTTGATGTACACCTCTAATTGGTTTACTCCATTTTATCCAGTTCTGACTTCTGACTCATCTGGCTATGCTACTTTATCATCTCTTGGAGCATCATCTAGGAAATTTAAGCCCTGTCCAGACACACCCCTAAACTCCACATAAGCCTCACCATTTTTAGACCCGGACAAGCAAACTTACCCAGATTGTCTTCGAAAATTCAGGACAATTCTGGCAGCCTATGGATGATGGTGCTAAGCTATGACTGGTGATTATGTTGGGGCATAACACGGAGGAGCCGTGTTAACTACTTGGCTCACAAGAGCGCCTGCTTGCCTGACTTATGTGGTTATATGAACGTTGCAATGTTGTGAACGTATACTTAAGAAAATGTGGGCTTCTAATTGGCTTTTATTTCACCATTGGCCAATATCCTCAATGGTAGAATACCCTTCTCACTCCAGTGTTATAGACGTCGAGTTACATTAAGGGTACATTCAAATGACCTTATGTATTTTGTGGTCTACAAAACATGGATATGCCACATATGGATACCGTCTGTGTGACGTCCGCATTTTTTGCAGACCCATTGACTTCAGTGGGTACGTGGTCAGTAAGTGCAGCCAAGAATTGGACATGTTCTTTCTCTTGCGGAACAAACATACAGATGAGCAAAGCACAAAGATCATCTGTGTGCTTTCTGCATCCGTGTGTCCATTCTGCAAAAAGATGAGGACCACGTTCCCATAGGATCTCAATAGGGATCTGGGTTTTGCAGACTGCAAAATACGGTTGTGTGAAGGTACCCTGAGTCTAATTAGAAATGGCCTTGAATCAGATCATGAAACCTCATAAATATATTTTCCCATTGACGGCTAATGAATTCTTAACCATGTATAATAGTCTCTCCGGCAACTTCACACTCCAGACTTTTTAATATTAATGTTGCATGTGTTATCTCCCCTACTTTTCTTGTAGTGAGGTGAATTTCTTGGTGATTCATTCTGTGTATTTTTCCATTACTTGACATAATTTGTCCACTGCTTTTTTCGCATTGTGTAATGAGTTAGGAGAGCAGAGCGCTAATGAGTTATGGAAACAAAATGTTCCCTATCTGCAAGTGTTTAATTAACCTTTTCAGATATTTTCATGCCGATAAATGTTATGACTTGCAGATGCCCAAAGCGACAACCTGCTGGGTATAGCATCAAAGGAAATGGAGGGCTCAGGAGTTATGTGTGCAAAAACCAACATGAAGTTCGTGATCAGTAGTGGTGTGCCATATGTGGTCATCAACAGTGAATGGAAGTATGTGACAACAATAATTGTATAGTACTTCAGGAAATGGGGTACCATGGGGCTCATTAATTATGTTTGTGGTAGGGTCTCCGGCGAGGAGCGGAGAGACTGAACCTAACGGCTGGATGTGTGCCTGGAAGCCGCGTCTGCGGTACGCCAAAAAAAGGGGGCATACCTAAGAGTAATATGTAATGAAAATGGTAAATGAGAGAGAGAGGGAGGGGACGCGAGCCTGGGAGGGATGTCGCGTTGTCCTGCCGTGCAGCCTGAAGGCTTGTGCTGGAAATATATAGTCCTATGCCCCTCCCACAAATGCAGGGCTGTAACCAGCCTGCTATACTTGTGGTAGGGTCTCCGGCGAGTACGCCAAAAAAGGGGGCAAAAGCTTCGTTTAGGAGACTTTATTGACTGAAATGACATTACATGACCAGAGTGCTAAAAGCCCGTGCTATCTCGTCCTGCGGATGAGGGATGTACCTGGCGTAACAGGATGAACTCCACCGACCCATCTTGCGTATGATATGTGATGGGACACCGTGTTTTGAGGCGGCTGAAGCGGCACCGATGCGGAATGAGTGCCCGGAGATTCGTTTAGGATCAAACCCGGCGCCCGCGGCCAAGGTGCGTATATGGTTAATGAATTGCGGAGTCGTGAGTGCTCTGGACGGAAATGGTAATAAAGGGCTGTCGGGATCCCTTGCTCCTAGTAACTTGATTAGCTGTTGAAGTGCAGCTACCGGGCACCACGGATTGCGGGACGGGAAATAGTGGATCCGTACCGAGGCCCTGACTGGGAGGTTTTGGAGACTGGGAGGAGCAGGATGAAACGGTCGTGCTCGGCCCGGAGTTGGCTGAAGGAAGGGCCGGGACGTGTGGTGCCCAGGCTGGTGAATTCGCCTGGTCTCAGGTACCCTTAAAAGCTGAGGTATACCTCCGCTTTGAGTATGGTGCTTTTTAGGGGGCCAAAAGGATGTCCATCCAGGGCTGATGACAATGCCCTGAACAGGTCGCCGGTCACAGCTTGTCTCCTTGGTTCTGTCTTAGCGGAATTTTTCCGAATCCCTCGCAGCGTAGCTTTTACTGCGTACGCACTAGAAATGGAACAGCTGTCGGGCTGCTGCAGCATGAGAAAATGTTGGACACCTGCCAGATACATCCTAATGGTGTTATAGGCAAGCCCTAAATCCTTATGACAATAGGCCAGAAAAGAGATGATGAACGTGATCCGGTCGGTAGCCCCCCTAGGGAAGTTTTGGGAAAATATTTGGAACGCCTTCCACCCTGACTGATAATTCCTAATTGAATTAGCGGATAAGGATCTACGAATCAAGGATTTGGCGGCTGCGATATGGGGTCCTAGTCCATTATGAGTTCCTGCATCAGTGGAGGGATGGTGCCTGATTCCCTGGCTTCCGGCATGACCTGGAAAAAGAGATTAAAGTTGAGTCTAGAAAGGGCGTCTGCCGCTACGTTCCTGATGCCCTGGATGTGCGAGCATGAGATATGGAAGTTAAACTGGAGTGAAAGCCACGTGAGTTTACGGAGAAAACTTGACATTAGCGGGGAGTGGGCCCTGCCTTTTGCTAGGATATCGACCACCACTTGGTTGTCGGTGACAAATCTAACCGGCAGGTTTGCCCACTCGGAACCCCAAGCTTGGGCCGCTGCTATGATGGGGTAGATTTCCAGGAGGGGGGAGGACTTGGATGCGTGAGGGTCCGAGGCGATCTGGGGGGGCCAGCTGCCGGCGAACCACCGCCTGCCCCAGATTGCCCCGAATCCGAGGGAGGCGGCTGCATCTGAGAAAATGATTGGACAAGATTCCTCCCATTGGGGCACGAAAAGGGATATGCCGTTCCAGTCGGAAAGGAATCTGTCCCACATGGCTAGGTCGGAGAGGGCATCTCGTCCTAGCTTGATACTGGATTCCTGATCGGGCATGCCTGGGAGCAGCTGGAGTAACCTGGACATGAATGCGCGTCCCTGGGGCATGATCCTTGAAGCAAAGTTGAGCGATCCCAGGAGAGATTGTAGCTCGAGCTTGGTGATGAACCGTTGGCCGACATGTCTATGGATGAGCTTCCTGAGATCGCTCAATTTGCCCTCAGGCAGCCTGGCCTCCATCCTGATGGTGTCCAAGGTGACCCCCAGAAAAGTGATGGTGGCTACGGGCCCCTCTACCTTGGCCGGGGCAACCGGAACTCTGATGGCGGAGAAGACATTGAGTAGCTGGTTGAGTGCCTGTGGGGTGGCGTCGGGCCGCTCTAACAGCAGAAAGTCGTCCAGGTAGTGGATGACCCTGGGGCATTTTGAGATGTTTACGAGTATCCAGTGGAGGGCCTGAGCGAACTGGTCAAAGAGCCAGGGGCTGCTCTTTGACCCGAAGGTCAAGCGGGTGGCGAAGTAATACAGACCCTTCCACTTGATACCGTAAAACCCCCAAAGATGCGGGTGGATGGGTAAGATCTTAAAAGCATCCGAGATATCGGCTTTGGATAGCCAAGTCCCGGGACCTAGCTGAAGAATGAGCTCGATGGCCTGATCCAGCGAAGCGTACTTCATGGAGTACTCTTCTGAAGGAATCAAAGCATTGAGGCTGGGAATGAAGGAAGCGTGGGGAGAAGACAAGTCGTAAATTAAACGTTTTTTTATTGATGATTTTTTGGAGACCAACCCGATGGGACTCACCCTGTAAGAAGGGAAGGGAGGAGTGGAGAAAGGCCCTATGATGAATCCCTTGTCAAGTTCGGCCTGAAGTAGCTCGTCCACAGATGGAGGATCCTCCAGGGCCGAACGGAGGTTGGGACATTCCCAGGGCGAGTGGGGAAGGGTGACCAGACCTGTATGGAACCCCTCCCTGAAGCCGTTGATGAGGAAGCCCACGAATGCTGGGTCGTGGTGGTCCTGTAGGAGAGTAGCCAAGACCGGGATGTCAATGTCGGCTAGTCAACTCCTGCTTGACCGTTGGGAGCAGGTAGCCTGGGGGTGGGCCCTGAAGCAAATCGCGCAGATGTGCAGGGCCCTGCACTTACTGTAGTTACAGAAGGATAGGTTATAGTTGTTACAGATCTGGCTGTTGCCCAGGAAGGTGATGGGTCTACCTAACTTGTCGACCGAAGGATTGGATTTTTGGAGGCCGGAGGGGCCTGGCTCGGTTTTAGGCGTGGTCGACGCCGCCTGGTTGGGACACCAATCGGAGGAATGCGATATTGACTGGCAGCTAGCGCACACCGGGGTCTTGAGCCCAGAAAAATGCCGACAGAAGAGTTCGGTATCGAGGACCGACCAGTCTGTGGGCTGCTGGAATTGGGCTAGTGTAGCTGCTGCCTTTGCCGAGAAGGCCCGGTGGTAATCGTGAAACGCGTATCCTCCGTATTTGTATCCCAACTCGGCAATGCGGTAGAGGTAGGTGTCTAACTCCTCGCGCCTCTCCGGGTGAGCTGAACATATTATGTCCCGGTAGAGGCTAAACGCGAGCATGAACTCGAGGGGTGACAATTTTTTGTTGAGCCAGACATCGCGTGCCTTGAGCACTACCGACACGTCTCCGCAGGCGATGGTTTTGCTATCCACGACGTCGTGGGTGGAGATGAGTATGGCAGAGAGGTTGACGTCCTTGCCGGCTAGGATGTCCTTCCTAATGTTGTCTGGCACGAAATAGGAAGGAGCGATGCATGGCCGGACAGAACTTGTACCTGTGGCCGGTGGAGTGGTGGCGATGGTACCGGACTCGGGTGTGGAGGGAGTGCTGGCGGGGGCCTCTCGTTGCTCGACCGCCTGTAAGCGTGAGTTGAATTCAGCCATGGAAGAGGACAACGTGTTGATTGTGGCATGGAGCTAGGTAAGTGACACCTGGATGGTGGGCAAGGAGACCTGTTCTGTCTGGGAAGATTGGGGATCGGGGAACAGCAAATGATAGAGCTCGGCCTTGCGTGCCGAAGCAGAGTGGCGGATTCCCCTTTTATTCAGTTCTGAGATGAGCTTAGGCACTGTCCATGCCCGGTAAGAGGAGTTGCTCCCTCTTCCTGAAACCGCGGATTCGACCACGGAGGCCGTGTCCTCAATATCTGACCCGTGCGACATGATGCCTGTAAGGAAAGGAAAAACGACTGCAACAAGAGCGCCAGGTGAGCCGAGGGATATTATGCCGCGAGAAGGACCATCTTACCTGAGTTGTCCAAGGCGGGCTATGCTGGGTGGCAGGCAAATCGAGTCCTCTGGCAGGCGGCAGGAGTAACGCCAAGAGAACGCCAACCGTGAAGCCGACTAAGGGTGAAGCGGGTGCCCCTGTTGGCCTTTGCGGAGTAGAGGGTACGGCCTCATTAGTGGGCCGTGTGCAAAACCGTAACTGGCCCTCCTTACCTGAATGTCCTAGCGTTCATCTAAAATGAAAAACCAAACGACCCAGTCCCTGGTATGACGAACGGGTGGGACCACGTGTCGCTTGAACCTATGGAGAGAACATAACAACCGGAGCAACTGAGTGATCAGACCGTGCGGGACTGATACGGGGACGTAAAGAAAATGCCTAGTAACCCACGTGGGAGAGCGCGACTCCCCGAGTGACTGCTGGGATGCCGGAGGATCCGACCGAGTGCACCGCATGAGTGACGAGAGTAGTTCAGCAAGAGGCAAAGAATGAGGAGAATAGACCTGGGCGCGCCAGGGGTGAATAAAAGAGTCCTGAGCGTATCAGGGAAACTGAGCGACCGGGCGATCCGGCGAAAAGGACCAGGGAATGTAGATAGGAGGAGCGTGGCGGTGTTAGTCCCCCACCGAGCCCGTGACGGGAAAAAGGGGGATGGAAATCAGGTGAGGAACCTGGGAAGGCGTGGTATCTGCCGAGCAGAGATGGGAGCACCCCCCGCGGCGGGTGGTGATATTGGAATGAAATATAAAGACGTGGCATGGCTGAGTGGTTGACACCCAGAGGGGCGGAATGAACTGCCGTGACTCTCGAGTGGGTGGCGACTCGAACCTGAGAACCGGCTGTGGGAGAGGTGATGAATGTGGGAGTGCGCTAGTGTAATTCAGACTGGGGTGAGTCTGATGTGGAGGGAGCACCCGTCTGCTGCGGTCTCTCTGGGTGGGCCCCTTCCAACGTCTGGAACGTATGTCCTACCTGCGGGGGGAGTCAGGTGGCACGAGCCGAGATGGACCCACAGGGGGAGGCCCCTAAGAATCCCTGCTGCGGGGGGTGGCCTCTATCTCCTGCCGCTGACTTGGCGGCCAGAATATAGTGCCAGAAGGGGGGGGGTGTTCTGAGTGCCAGCTGACTGCCCCCGGAAGAAGTGCATGCGGCTGGGAGCGAACACGCGTGCCGGTTGCTAGGACAACCGGAACGCTCCCGGCCTGCCGAAGAGGGAGACTGCAGGCGCGTGCAGTGGACGTGGAGGGGAGGATGGATGGGGTATCGTGCCCGGTGCGGGGCCCCCCGGAGGAACTGCCCGGGCTGACCTACTGTGCCTGTCCGAGACAGGGGCAGCCGGGCGCGCCCGCTGCGGGGCAACCAGGACGCCACGGTGGGCCGGAGGAGCGCTGGCAGCGTGAAGGAGGATGCCCTGGACGTGAGGAAGGGGAAGGCAGCGCTGATCGCCGGTGTGGCCTGGACCGGAGGTGAGGAAAATGCCGCGTGCGGCGGACATCGGGTGTCCTGCGGCGTGACTCGGTCGGCGGGTGCGCCGGATCGACTTACCTTCCACCAAAAGACCCGGAAGTGACGCGGGCGGGGGGGGGGGGGCGTATGTCGCGTTGTCCTGCCGTGCAGCCTGAAGGCTTGTGCTGGAAATATATAGTCCTATGCCCCTCCCACAAATGCAGGGCTGTAACCAGCCTGCTATACTTATGTACAAATCACCATCTATGGCTTTTATGTGGCAACCAAACCCAATTAATTGTTTTTAACTGTATCTTGAGACATGATGGCCTAGCACTTGGTGTCCTCTTACCCCCCTTAATATCACCTGTTGAAGAGAAGAACATCATTACCCTCTCAATATTTCTCTTTCACTTATTTGCTATTGTTCTTGTGATGATTTACAAGATGTGGGCAGCGTCACAAAACCCATAAGAACAGGAATAGGGTTTTACTGAGCTGAGTCCCCTTTCTATAATGGACCCCATACAGAGGTGTAGCTATAGGAGATGTGGAGGTAGGAGTCATGCTCAAGCTTCAGGTTCTGGTCCCATAGCAGTTTCATGGGTTGCATCTATTGTATTTATGTCTGTAGGTATTCCCAGGCAGATCTTTTGCTTGAAACGAGCACAGATCAACGATATAGGATGTAGATTGGTTTATAGCATGTTCATACGGGTGGTGGTCATATGCATTATTCTGCTCCGGTAGAGGAGTCGGACAATGAAAATAATGGAAGTGCCAGATTCTGCACATAATTAAACCAAATGGAACCAAAAAGACCCTATAGACCATAATAGTGTTCTGTTTCGGTTTCGGAGTGTGCTTTTTCAGAGGAAAAAGTCCTACATGCCACTGTCACCTCTTTTTGGTAGCATATGTCATGGAGGCCCCAAAAGGAGCCTGTGATGCATAAGTGAACATGAAATTACAAAAAACAAATACTAATGAACTAACACAATAGATGCAAGCATTATATATGGACTAAGCCCTCATTCTGATATAATAAAATCTGAGACTCTTAGCCAATATTTTTTGATCAAAACACATTTGTGCCCACCTACCCTCGTCAAGGTGGCGCCTGCCTCATCATTGGAAACTAAGTGGTTTTACAGGATAAAAAAACATGGTATCTTACTGATAAAGCCAGATTCACACCTGTCCACATGGCATGTGTGTTATTGCAGCTCAGTCCTATTCACAATGGAGCAAAGATGCAATAACAGATACAGTACGTACCATGGACAGCAGTCGTGCTTTTTCTAGAAGAAAGCAGTCACGTTTTTCTAATCATGTAAAACCAATTTCATTTGGTAATGAGGCAAATTAACCCACTCTTCAAAGTATTAGGCTGTCTGTACATGATATGCAGTACTAGAGCAGGAGGGTACGTGCTAATTGTTTTGTTTATTTATGTTATATCATTAAATGTTTTGCATCCCCAGTATGGTAATGCATGGGAGTGACAGAGTTAACCAGTTCTGGCACGGCCCCTAGAGAAGCTGAGACCTCTAGTCTCTAGTCTATTCTTAAGTATACTGTTTTAAGCAGAGGGAGTGAGGGGTTGTGTTTTGCCTCACTCCTCAGTATTAGGCCTCAAGATGTAGAGACTAACCATTTCTGCACGATCTACCCAATCTTTACATTGAAATAATCCTGGAGACATAAATAGAAAGATACAGTAGATAGATAGATTACAGAATCTGTAATGGCTGAGAAAATTGAGTGAGTAAGGTACACTGCAATCAAAAGCTATAGACATTACTGCTGTGAGGGGAACATTGCTAAGGCACCATCCAAACTTAGAAAATTGAGTGAGTAAGGTACACTGCTATCAAAAGCTATAGACATTACTGCTGTGAGGGGAACATTGCCAAGGCACCATCCAAACTTAGACATGACCTGGTCGGTAATTTCCCTAAATCCGTATGCCTCATTAGTGTATTACAGCTATCTTACCAAAAGTATTATTGTCAGCTTCAGCTTCCGCAGAGGAAGAGTGCAGGAGTACATTGAATCTAAACCTAGTCTATACCCTTACACAATCATCTGGGGAAGGTTTGCACTGTACATTGTTGGAACTATGGTGGGAGTGTTGAGAATGTTGGGAGTACTACTGTATACCCTAATTTTGCACTACAGTAAAGAGAGGCATTAATTCTGTTAAATCTGCACCATATGCCAGCCATCACACACCCTACACACCCTGCCTCACACTTATACAAACGTTAGCACCAAGGGCAACTGAAACTACCATCAGACAGGAGCCCTAACACCGGGGAGTGCCCCAAGTGAAGAAAGTGTGCCCTCCTTTCACTGCACTGACCCTAGGGAGCAATGGTGTGAGGAAAGCCTCTGTGATAGACTTCCTGCAGCTTGACCCACCAGTTCTATCCTCTGCTCCAGCTCCTCAGGGACTTGCAGCATACGTGTTTCAGTAGCTGGATGCCCATGTGGATTACTGCGAATCACTGGTCCACACTAGTACTTCACAGGCTGCACCTATACATGCTGTTTGTTGCAAATAGTGTTTACAGACATGGAACTGCAAGTACAGTTGTCACCTAGCAATGACTCGCATTGTGTATGGGTAGCCATACGCTGGGACTACACTTAGAATTTTTGTACCACTTTTGGTTGATTTTTAACTTTCGAATGACAGCTGCAGTGCACAAGAATGCAAGCAAGTCAATTTACCACTTTGGACTGAAGCTGTCCCCTGAAATTAAAAATCAATTAAAAGTGGTACAAAAAGTCTAGGTGTACTAGCCCTAGCCTTAGACAGATATAAGAATAATTAATCCATCAACAGCTCCTTGTTGATGGATTCTAAATACAAAAGGAAGTTTGTTTGTTTTCTTACTGCTGAAGACAAGCTAAATTGTAAAACCCAAAATGGGAATGAAGATATACATTTGAATTGGTTAACTGGCATACTTTCATTTGCTTCTTCCAGAACTGTACAGGTTTATCCATTAGTGACGTCAGCCTGCATGCTGCTCCATTGATCTGTCACTGTGTATGAAACAGCTGCTTTACTATCTCGTCTTTCCAGGTTTCTTCCTTTCGACTTTCGATTTTGAAGGAGAGAAAAACCAAGGATAGAAAATCACGGTTGAAGAGTCTCACTCATCACATGTGATATATATGTCACCATAATTATCATTCATCAGTCACAAGACACGAAATGAAGTCAATTAATGGCGACTTTCAACAGCAAAATTCTATCAGCAGCACATCAGAGTAAAAAATCAGACACAAAGAACCACATGGGAACAATGCCAATCACATGCCAACACTAATAAGATTTTACAATGTCAGATTACTGTGCACTACAAATCGTACTAGATCTATTTTTGAATTTTACATATATTATTAGGATTTTTATTGTATTTTTTATTATTTATTTGTATTCTACTGGCCAGTACAATTACAACAATAACATATATATATAAATATATATATATTACCCGAGAGCGGGCACTACTATTCCTACACCCTGCTTCTGTCTCTAATGTCTACTAATAATGTCATCCGTGTATTTATTCTAGGTCCTCTTATACTGTGCATTAGAGATGAGCGAATTTTTTAAAAATTCGATTCGCCTGTTCGCCGAACTTTTTGGGAAAAAATTTGGTTTGGACCAAATTTATTTGCGGCGAATCTCGTTAAAAACAGCTATTTCCTGTCTGCAGAGAGCCTTTATAGTGATGTAGAACACTGTGCCTTGCAGTAACACGCATAGGGAGTCTCCTCTGGTCCGTATGACATGCAGGTGACAGGCGTCACTCTTAGAATCACTGCACACTTCACTTATTTGGGCAGTCATGGGGCCAAAACTGACCAAATAACTCAAGTATGAACTCAACTTTACAGGTCGATGTTAGCGCCAAGAAGAAGCACACTCCTTTTGCACCGTCGTCAGCTGATTCCACATAGATGTTTACAGAACCTGTTCTATTAAACACTGATACAGGTAGAGCCCCTCGACAGAGTGGAGAGGGTGTCAGCAGTAAGTTTGTGTTGACTTCAATGATTATTTTGCCCTTCCTCTGATCCGTCAGAACAATAACCCACAAGAAACGGATCCTGTCTGTTGAGGATCCGCCTCAATCGGTCAGCATTCGGTCAGTAATCCATCAGTATTGCTAATGCCAAAAAAAAACAGGAGTGGATCGAAAACAGAGATGACACGTGAATGGAATATTTGCATGTCTTCTGTGTTTTGTACCCACTCCCGCTTTTGGCTACCAAATCACAAGCCAATTCTGTTGGGTCCATACAGGCCTTACAGCTTCTACACAGACAGGATCTGCTGTGCGTCTCATTTTTCCTTACTTCTGACAGGTCAGAAGGAGGGTCAAATAAATGATGATGTCAGCCAGGCCGAAAAGCAAAATAGTGGCCCAGTCATAAAGTGGGGAGGGTAGGAACAGCATGAGGAGGCCACAGAGTGGCACAAGGACAGTGTGGAGGTGGCAGCATCAGGAGGCCACAGAGTGGCACAATGACAGAGTGAGGAGGTGGCGGCAGCAGCAGCATCAGGAGGAGGCCACAGAGTGGCACAATGACAGTGTGGAGGTGGCAGCAGCATGAGGAGACCACAGAGTGGCAAGGTGACATTGTGTTGAGGTGGCAGAAGCATGAGGAGACCACAGAGTGGCAAGGTGACATAGTGTGGAGGTGGCAGCAGCATGAGGAGACCACAGAGTGGCATGGTGACATAGTGTGGATGTGGGTGGCAATAGCAGTACCCGCTGAAGATATTGGATGAAAGAAGGAGCACTTGGCATCAGATAAGTGGCATCATGCGGATGACAGCATCAGAATAGTAGCTGAGGCAGGTAGCCAGAAGAAACCGGTCTCTTTTGTCAAAATGTTGGTGTGGCACCATAGATGATTTAGTCTGATGCTTCAGGCATTGGTGGGTGAAAATCCTGGATGATCCACGCCTGATTCATCTTGACAAAGGTCAGTATCTCCACATTTTGGATGGACAGTCGAGTTCTTCTTGGAGTAACTATGGCCCCTGCCACACTAAAAACCCACTCTGATGCCACACTACTGGATGGGCAGGACAGCTTTTCCAAGGCAAACTCTGCCAGTTGCAGCCACAAATCCAGTTTGGCTGCCCAGTAGTCCAGCGGATTTTCAATGTGGGGTGGCAGGGTCCTGTCCAAGTATGCCACCACCTGCTGGTTCTGGTCCTGCTCCCAGTCTAGCTGCTGCTGCTGGTGAGTAGTTACTTCACTAGGCTGGTGAAGAAAGCTGCTCATCAGCTACTCTAGACTCAGGCTTCTGCTGATAGAGCTTGTACTGCTCCTGCCACCACATTCCTCCCCAGCAGCCATGGCAGTGGAACGTGAGCGCAGAGGGCCCCCGGTCAGACCTGGAAGAGGATGAACAATGGTGCAGATAGGCAGCGAACAACTGACTACATAGGATGTCTCTATAGTAGTTCAGTTTGTCTTCCCTCTCAGTGGGTGTAAAAAAGGCCCCCATTTTGGACAGGTAGCGAGGGTCCAACAAGGTGGAGAGCCAGAAGTCATCCCTCTGCCGAATGGGGACAATTCGGCTGTCACTACGCAAGCAAGTGAGCATGCATCGGGCCATTTGTGCAAGTGACTCTGAGAGACTTCCTGTCTCCATCTCCACTGCATACTGCCACGGTGTGTCTGGGTCCTCTGCCTCCTCTTCCTCATCGCCCTGTAGCTCCTCTGGCTACTGCTGCTCCTCCTCTCCTGTCACTTGTGTAGAAAAACCACCCGTTTCACTACACATTGCTTGTGCTCCAATGTCCTCCTCTTCCAGTTCAACCCCCACAGGGCTCATTTGGCCATGAGATCTAGGCGCCACGTCTCCAGTCCCCTGACCAGCCAGATTTACCAGCATCTGTTCCAGGATATAAAACAGTGGAATGACGTTTATCCCGTAGGGCCTGAGCAAACAGCAGGCGTCACACATGAGCTGCCACTGGCTGACATCGAGGTTACACAGAGTACTCCTGTCCACTTGGATCATCAAGAAATCCTTTATGGCCTTTCTCTGTTCGTATAGTCGGTCCAACATATGGAGGGTGGAATTCCAACGGGTGGAAACATATCAGCCTATGTTGGGGGATGCCGTTCTGCAGCTGCAGCTCAAGGAGGGTGTGCTTTGCGGTGTATGAGTGGCGGAAGTGCATGCAAAGTTTCCTGGCCATTTTTAGGATGTCTTGCAGATGGGTGGAATACTTAAGGAACCGCTTGACAACCAGATTGAACACATGTGCCATGCAGGGCGCATGGCGCAGCCCTCCTTGACGCAGCGCCGACACCATGTTCTTCCCGTTGTCGGTCACCATGGTTCCGATTTTGAGTTGTTGTGGAAAAAGCCAGTGTTCAATTTCTTGATGAAGGACATGGAGCAGTTCCTCCCCTGTGTGACTCCGTTCGCCCAGGCAAACGAGGTACAGTACAGCGTGACACCGCCGTGCCCTGCACTTGTGGTATGCTGGAGGGGCACTGTGAATTGTCCCTGCAGTGGAGGCTGAGTTCATGGTGAAGGATGAGGAGGCAGAGGCGGACATTGTCGCAGGACCAACGGCGTGGCAACGTGGAGGCGGAAGCGGTGTCACCTGGCCAAGTTGCTGGTGTGGCTGTGCAGGAACCATATTCACCCAGTGGGCCGTAAAGGACATGTATTGTCCCTGACAGTAGTTAAAGCTCCACACGTTGGCACTGCCATCGACTTTGGCAGACAACGACAGGCTCAAGGTGTGGCCCACCTTCCGTTCTACATGTGTGTGCGGGGCTGGTACTGCCTTTTTGTCAAAGAAATGACGGCTTGGGACTCTCCACCTCGGCACGGCACAAGCTATAAATTCTCTGAAAAGTGCAGAGTACACCACTTGGAAAGGGAGGGACTGCAGCACCAGCAACTTGGACAGGAGCACATTCAGCTTCTGCGCCGTTGGATGAGTGCACGCATACTGTTGTCTCTTGGCAATTGCTTCGGTGATCAATTGCTGACGGAATGACTGACGAGGAGTAGGAGGAGCAGGAGCATCAGGACCAGCAGATCATGGGAAGGTGGTGGAGCCCTAACTGCCTGAAACCGGGTGCATGCCACTGGGTGATGCAGCGGTTGCTGCGGCAGGCTGGATCACCACATCGGAGCCTTGGTTCTCCCAGGCCACTTTATGGTGACACTGCATATGTTGACGCAGGGCCTTGGTGCCAACATTGGCACCCTGGCCACGCTTCACCTTCTGCCCACAGATTCTACATATGGCCATGTTCACCTCCTTCGGCAGCTTAACAAAAAACTGCCATACCGCCGAGTAGGTGATTTTACCCCCAACACTACGCACTGACCAACTGCTACCGCTGTTGTCTCCGTGCACCGCTACTTCCCGGGCAGGTAGGTTCCTACGAAGTGGGTGGTCTACAACGGTTATGTTTGGCTGCCGACCTCCCACTACTGCCACCCTGCTTACTCCCGGCCATGCTACCGACTTGCTGGCTCCGCTGCTGGCTCACGGACAAGCTTCCACCCTCTTCTCTTGATGATGATGAAGCCCCTTCGTCAGCCGGCTCCCAAGTGCGATCAGCTACATCATCATCATCGAGTACTGTCTGCACGTCACTGATGTCCTCCTCAACCGTATCTCGGCCAGGAGTCTGACCGTTCGCAACACCAGCTCCCACCCCACTCTCCTTATCACTACTTGCCCACCTAGCTGCTGACTGTCTTCTAGTAGCTCGTCCTCACTGTATAGTTGAGCTGAGCCCACAGCATACAATACTTCTCTGGCTGAGAGAACAGAAAAGGACAGAGGCAGGTTGAGGACAGGTGAGGGCACAGGGCCTACTCCTGGGCTATGCCAACTGAGGGTTGTGTCTGACGAACCCACTGACTCTTGTCTGGGGCAGTCTGATGTCACTTGTGACAAAGTAGAAGTTCGAATCAACCATTCAAGAACCGCTGGGTTGCTGGTCACGACACAACCGCTCGCTGACCCTGCTGTCAAAGCACCTTACTCTGCTGCGACCTCTGCCTGCACCAGAAATATTTAGGCTTTTGCCACTTCCCTGTGCAGGGCCTGGCACTTCTCTGTCTGACATACTGTTAGATCAAATAATCAAAAGTTAGATGAAAAAATTTTTCTTTCGCCACTAATACACGCCAAACAAGCACTAATTATTTTTCTATTTTTACACAACTCAAAAAACCTTTCAATAGATAAGTGCAACGCTGAACGGCGAATATATTTTTATTTTACCACTAATACACGGCAAACTGGGCTTTAGAATATATCACTGCACCACTGAACGGCAATTAGGCTTACATTTTTTTAAACTTTTGCACAACACAAAAGGCTTTAGAATATATCACTGCACTGCACAAGGGCAAATATATTTTTCTTTTGCCACTAATACACAGCAAAAAGGGCTTTACAACATATAACTGCACCGCACAAGGGCAAATAACACGTTCTGTAGAAATATTTCCTTGTAAAAAACCCTTTTAAAGGCTGTATCAAACAGCACTTGCATCCTAATAACAAGAACGGTTTGCTGGAATGACAGAGCTATATAATGGCAAATTGGATCCCCAGTCAGTGCACCAAGGTGTAATAAGATTGTTCCTATTACCCAGTTTGTAACCTCCCCTACTGAACCCTGTTCTACATAAATGCTGTGGAACGATTCCTCCCTATCCTTTCCCTGCACTTATAAATCATTTTTTCACCACATTTAAGTCTTTCCTATCACTGTCCCTAGCGCCTGCAGACGTCTCTCCTTGCACTAAGTACACTGGTAAATGGCAGAATCTAATATGGCTGATGCTATTTCTAGGGCTGTGACATCACAGGGCTGGCTGGCTGCTGATTGGCTGCATTTATGGCATTATGGGTTATTCCTCCTTCCCAGAGTTCATGTCCTCACACGTGCAGCAGCGATTTAAAAATAAATGCAATTTGTTACCACAGGCGTGAGGAAAGTCGGCCTTAGTGCGAATAGAGTTTTTCCTGACATTCGGATCAAATTCCACTTTGTCAGATTAAATTCGCTCATCTCTACTGTGCATTCATAATATTGGTATGTAACTGTTCTGTTCATGTAAAGTACCTGGTTCACCAGCAGGTGGCA
The DNA here is from genome assembly GCA_033119425.1 of Bufotes viridis. Lineage (NCBI taxonomy): Eukaryota > Metazoa > Chordata > Amphibia > Anura > Bufonidae > Bufotes > Bufotes viridis. The sequence goes on along the minus strand of CM065594.1, from coordinate 206,883,140 downwards.
GTTTATCTGGCAAAGAGTGAGATCTTTAGTTAGAATGTTACTAACCATTCAATTCTCCCCACTTTTGGGCTGAAGTGGGCTAGTCCTGTTTCCTACCAAGGGAGGGGTTGCACAAGCTATATTCAGTTTTGGTCTAGCCGAGTCTAGAGTTAGAAGCAGATGAGTCAAGATAGTGCAGTTAGGGGAATGTCTGCCCCTCCTGCAGCAGGAGTCTTCCAAGGGAATCAGCTCATAGAGCACCATGACTCCATATAGATACAGATAGAGTATCACGAGGGGGTCAACAGTCAAAGGCACCCGGCTCAAAAGGTACCAGACCAGTCAGAAAGTCCAGCTACCAGACTAAAGCTAGAGTCTAGCACAGCAGAGAATGAGAAAGCAAGGTATCCAAGTTTCCCTGCCAGTTTACCCCAAAACCTGCTGGTGCCAAGAGAAAGACTACTTATTGACTTGATGCAAGTTTATTCAAGTACAGCTGTTGAACTTTTACCAAGTCTGGACTCTTACTCCACCAACTATTACTGTCCCCTTTATTGCTACGGAGCCTAACCCTGGGGAGCGATGGTATCCAGGTAGGAGCACAGTGACACACAAACTCTTAAGGCTGCATCACCATTCGGCATTCCTAAAAACCTGGGCTGCGCGTTGCATATATATATATATATATATATATATATATGTATGTACAGAAAAATGGACAGCTCTCCAAGAAATAAAATAAAGAAAATTTATTTACCCATGTGGTCCAAAATTGCGACGTTTCGGCTCAACAATAGAGCCTTTATCAAGCAAGAAACACTAGTGAAGTGCTAGTAATATATAGACCAAACAATTAATGAATGTTCATACAAATTTGTGCATACAATGTGATACAAGCGTGCATCAATAAACAAAGATCAAAATACATAAATCATGTGATCAGAGAGTTACATATTACATCCAAATTCATATCTAGTATTGTGTAATATACATCATAACTAAGATGTACAATAGAAAGTGCTGATGTGCAAAAAAACAAATAAAATAGTATCATCAACTATAATTAGGGAGCGGAGAGCTGGGGATAGGGAATAGGAGTACAGATTACTAACCCAACAGGTGTGTCCATCTGTCCAAAAACATACCGCCAAAGTCGGTGTGTGACGTGCCATAGAAGCGCCCGCTACAAAAGACAAGGAAGCTGCGGCCTCAAGGGAGGTGTGCAGTGATGTCATCAGACATGCGCACTCACCACCAAAGGTGCGCAGCTCCATATTAAAGTGGTCACCTGCACGCAGGCGCATAAGGTGCAAGAGGACAGAACTGCCATCTCAACTGCTGGCAGGCTGACCCAATATAATTAACTATATGTACACATGGGACTCGTGTGTTGCAAAAAGCCGCTAGCTGTCAAAGACACCGCAGAGCGGGACCCCTCACATCAATGAGGTGAAACCCCCCCAAAAGAGGGTCCACAAGTACACCCGGCAACAGAGCCTGTCACCCGATGAACTCATGTTTCCCAAACTGTGTCACAGAGTACACGGCCATGATCAGGGATCTAAAAAATAAGCATAACAAAAAATGCACATATATCTCACAGATGACCACCAAAAAGATGATAATATAGAGGGAAGCAAAATTGCACATAAATTATAACATAGAGTAGAGGACAGTCCAGGACTTTATCAGTTTGGCACATCTGTACCCTTCACCCCAGATGTAGAATTCGGGAGTACTAAAAAGAAAAGAAAAAAAAATAATCAAATACCCCAGATTATGGCATAGCAGTCCTGCCAACACAGAAGGTAAATTAAACAACAAACCAAGGATTATAGTCAACATTTAACCCAAAAGGTTTTAAGGTGTCCAAAGCATGTATCCAGCGCATTTCTCGTTTTTTAAGAAGAAGGGCTCTATTACCTCCACGTCTAAGTGGAGGAATATTATCAATGATCCAACAACAAAGATCATGCTCAGTAAAATAACAAAATTGTAATTGCAAGTCAAATAGTGCTGAATCGTAAAGGATGCATTTGTTCTAGGGGGAACAAATGTATTACCTTTACAAATATACCGGCAGTTGACACATGATAAACATGGGAAACTGCCTGTTCATTTCTGTGTCAACATGCGTTGGATCAAGGTCTTTTTGGGACCAATGTCAGCACATACAAGCTAATTGCGAAGATTCCTAGATCGCCGGTATGAAAAAAGAGGAGGATTCCGAAATTCTGCTATATTACGTATACAGCCCCGTAATATGCCCCAATGACGCAAAATAATTTGATGAATCTCATTACTATACTCTGAATATGTAGAGATAAAGGGGATCCTATGGACAGTATCAGTAGGAGAGTGACCTACTAATGTGGAGCTCCTATCTAATCTACATACCTTGTCAACCTGAGTGCGTAACAAACCACACGGATACCCCCGTTGTGTAAATCTATCGGTCAAATTATCAAAGGTTTTATCAAGGATGGCAGTTTCAGAATCAATCCTTTTGGCTCGAAGGTATTGAGAAAAGGGAAGGTGATCAATCATCTTTCTAGGATGATTGCTCTCATACCTCAACAAGGTATTCTTATCCGTCGGATTGGTATATAATGATGTGGAAATATTGCCCTCTATAATGCTAACAGTGGTATCTAGAACTTGAACCACAGAATCATAATACACCAAAGTAAATTGTAAGTCACTATTCACACTGTTAAGCATTCTGTGGAAGTCACTCAATTGTGCCGGGGTACCTGTCCAAATGAGGAAGATGTTGTCTATGTAACGCCACCACCGCAGAACATGTCTTTGAAGTGGTGGGAGACATAGACGACATCTTCCTCAAAGCGTTTCATAAAGATATTGGCATAAGTGGGTGCCACATTTGACCCCCATGGCCACACCCCTTTTTTGATTGTAAAAGGTATCCTGAAATAAAAAATAATTTTCACGTAGAACAATATTTAACAGACAAATCACAAAATGTGAGGCTGCTGGAGTAAGTGTAGCCATTTCCAACATACTTTTAACAGCAAGGGTCCCCAAATCATGATCTATAGAGGTATAAAGAGAAACTATGTCAAAAAAAGCAAGATACACTCTATCGTCCCTGGGTAACTCAACATCCTCCAATTTGCACAGAAAATCAGTTGTATCTTGTATATATAAAGCGGCTCCAGTGGAAAAGGTACGTAATATTCTGTCAAGAAGAGTAGCAATATTGGAGAATATGGAGTTTGTCCCTACAACAATAGGTCATCCCAGGAAGATCAATCAACGACTTGTGGACCTTTGGCAAAACATAAATAACCGGGGTGACAGGGTGGGCCACCGTGAGGTACTCACATAGATCAGTATCAATGATACCAGCAGAGACTGCTTCAGTCAAGCAATTTTCAATTAAACAAGCTATATGGAATTTAGGATCAGTATGAATAACTGAATAAACTTCTCTATCGCTCAGCTGGCGCAGAATCTCCGCTGTATATTTGTGAGTATCCAAAACCACGATGGCACCACCCTTGTCAGCCGACTTTATAGTGATGGACATATTATCTCTCAATTGTTGTAATGCCTCAGCCTCCAATCTAGTGATGTTGGGCCGTTGAAACCCACTAGGTGCACAGGAAAACCTGAAGTAAACTATGTCAGTTTTAATAGCTGACATAAATGCCTCCACAGCAGGATCATTTACAATAGGACAAAAACTGCTACGAGTGGACAGCTTTAAATTACGTAAAGTAAATTCACTAGATTGTACAGATGCTACCTGTGACTTATTCTGAAACCACACCTTTACCTTAATGGAACGAAAAAAAGCAAATAATTCACAATTAAAATTGTGCCAATCAAAAGGTGTACAAGGACAAAAAGACAGACCCTTGGATAAGACACTCACTTGGGCAGAAGAAAGTACATGTGACGATAAATTAATAACAGTCATTTCCTTTTGACCGTCTGAGCCTTGTTCTGAGATCGTTTGTTGACACAGGATCTTACGGGACCTGTAACATCTGCGGCCCCCCCGTCTGATACGCCGTCGTCCCTGATAGACGTCATGTCCTTGTCTCCTAAAAAAGCGCTTGGTGCTTCAGTAGAGACAGTAGGATGTTTATTTTTCTTCCTGGTGTCTTTAGCAATGGAGGTGGTGTTGTCAGATTGCCAAATATATATGGTACCTCTCCTATAGTCCACCTGATCTCTGCTCCACTTGATGCGTTTACCCTCCTCTGTTTCTGCGGTAAATTTAGAAAGTTGAGCAGTAAAATGTTTGCAAAAAGCAGCAAAGTCCTCCACAGATAAAGCAGTCTGAAGACACTGTTCCACCTCTGATAATTCAATATTCGAAGCAGTAAGGTCATGTTGTAAAAATTGGAAAGAAAATTTATTTATCCATGTGGTACAAAATTGTGACGTTTCGGCTCAACAATAGAGCCTTTATCAACTTATAAGGTTGACAAGTATTCCCGAATTCTACATCTGGGGTGAAGGATACAGATGTGCCCAACTGATGAAGTCCTGGACTGTCCTCTACTCTATGTTATAATTTATGTGCCATTTTGCTTCCCTCTATATTATCATCTTTTTGGTGGTCATCTGTGAGATATATGTGCGTTTTCTGTTATGCTTATTTTTTAGGAGATCCCTGATCATGGCTGTGTACTCTGTGACACAGTTTAGGAAACATGAGTTCATCGGGTGACAGGCTCTGTTGCCGGGTGTACTTGTGGACCCTCTTTTGGGGGGGTTTCGCCTCATTGACGTGAGGGGTCCCCCTCTGCGGTGCCTTTGACAGCTAGCGGCCTTTTGTAACACACGAGTCCCGTGTGTACATATGGTTAATTTTATTGGGGCAGCCTGCCAGCAGTCGAGATGGCGGTTCTGTCCTCTTGCACCTTATATGCATGCGCACAGGTGACCACTTTTAATATGGAGCTGCGCACCTTTGTTGGTGAGTGCGCCTGTCTGACGACGTCACAGCACACCTCCCTTGAGCTTCCTTGTCTTTTGTAGCAGGCGCTTCTATGGCACGTCACACACCGACTTTGGCGGTATGTTTTTGGACAGATGGACACACCTGTTGGGTTAGTAATCTAATATATATATATATATATATAGTTATGTTTTTTTTTTGTGCAATACACTTCTTGTGTCATCATCATATTTAAATTTTTGAATTTTAGTTTTGTGTCAACTGAGCTGTATGGGGGCATATTTTTTTTAGCTATTTTGATGTTTTTATTGGTTCCATATTCCAGAAGATAAATGAGGTTATAATATTACACAACAGGTCATTACAGATGCAACTATACCAACTATTTGTAGGTTTTTTGTTGTTTTAATCTCTTACATAATAAAACAATGTGTGGTTTTTCCATTTTTTATTTTTATTTGACTCTGCCTCTGTAGAGAGTAGAAAAGAAGGTCTTGTGAAGACTGGAGATTACATGGGGATGTATTGGGAAAGCATTTGAGAGATGCAGGGAGGGGACAGATTGTGAACGTTCCAGTAGTCCAGGCGGAAGATGATTAGGGCATTTTGCAGACTCCTGGTTGAGGAATGTGCTGATCGGAGAGATATTTTTGAGTTGGAAGTAGCAGGAGGTCTCAAAGGTTATCATTAATTTACAGTATATGCCCATAAATTTTAATACTAGAATCTTCATGTCTCTGATGTTGTGGTTAGGACTACAAAAAAGTATATCTTGTTAAGAATTAGTTCTTGTTCTTAACTTCTGTTTTGTTTCACCTAGATAAATACCCCAGTTGAACATTTTGTATATACAATTAAGTACACCACATTTGGTGTGTTGCAGATGGAAGTACCTTGCAATTCTAATTCGTGTTGGGAATTATGTTGCATTGGGATGTGTGGACAATGGAGGTCATTTGTCATGCTGATATATGCCTAAGTTAGGCATATTTCAGGCGCAACATTTAGTGGCAGGAGGGGACCTTTTTCCATTTTCTATGCCTGCTCCAGGAAGCTGTCTTACATTTAGAAGCGGCACTAGATACGCCGAAGTTATGAATAGGCCTGCACCTCTTTATAACTCCTTCTATCCAGAGATGTGCCCCAATATTTTTTTGGTTGCAGGGAAATGTTCCATTTTTTTTTTTTTTTAGGGAGAGAAAGAACAGTGAGCTCCTGATAATGATGCGACTCAGATTTGGGGGCTGCCTTATGGGGGTTCTGCACCTTTGGGGAGTCTGGAACTCCCTCCCCTTGAGCAGAGCTGTGAAGAGAAGCATACTTATCTGCTTCCCGGCACTGGTTCCTGTTAGCGCAGCAATGCAGCTGAGGCCAGGGAGAGAAGGAGCCAGCACCAGGAGGCAGTTAAGAAAGCTTCTTTTCACAGGTCTGCCAAACCTGCCAAAGCGGAAGGTTTGCCAGTATTTACTGCTACAACTGTCTGCTCCTCTGCACATACTGATAGTTTTGTTTTACATCACTTATCTCATTTACCACACTGCTCAAATGTACTTTTGTGTATAAACATGTGACTCTTCAGATATTGTCTTAGACCATGCCTGATGAAGAGCCTTAAGTAGTCTCGAAAACTTGCTATTTGCTATCAGCTATTCAATTAGCTGTTAAAAGGCATCAACGACTGAGGACTCTCAATGTTTATCTTCCCTACCTACTGGCTAACACAGCATACAGATTTTCTTTAATGTCTACAGTGTAAAACATTTACAGGTGTTATATGTATGATAAGTGTCAAAATGGTCCTGTCCAGGAATGATGGATAAGAGTGGCTATGTTCCTTGAAAATAAACTTAGAAAATATACAGTGTATATAATTTCACACAAGTTTTCTGCTCAGTTATAGTCTTTAAAATGGAAACGTATACGTAAATGTATGCAAACTAAAACGGCACAACATTAGGGTCAGCATTGCTATCTTCAGGTTCAGGTGGACATTCCAGAACCACTAGGCATTCACAAATAGAATCCATGCAATTAGATAATGATGCCAGTATAAGCTCTTCAAGAGTTTTCATCAGTGGTTTGGAATAATGCACTGAGATAAGTGCTGGTCCTGATTTTGCATGATCAGTAAATGTTCTGAAGAGTCTTTTTCAACATATATTATGACTACTTTATTGATGTACAGCACATAGTAGCACTGTATACGCCATCGTCTGTTTGTTCTTTGGGGATTTACACTTCCTTACATCAGCACTGTGGGCAGAGGTAATATAGGTGTTTTAAATCACTATTGATAGGGCATCAGATGAGATAGGATAAGGAAATCTAGTGATGGACTCCATTCAAATAAGCCTGGTTTGAAGTGAGGTTGGTTGGTATACCTGGCTTGTTATGGAAACAGGTGTGGATTTTATCATAATTTAATTATACTGGCTGATCATTTACTGTAAAGTATCCCCACTGCAGAATATATCTTTTCAGTTAAAGTGGATTTGTCTAATCTCCTAAGGGCACCATATTGTAGTAAATACAAATTTGCTATCAATTTATTTTGTATTAAAAACCTGTTAAAACGCTGCCATGAGGCAGCCTGTGAGTCCTGCTTCCCCCTCCTAGTCATAGAAAAAGCCTGCGTCCTCACCCACTCATTGAGAATGCTTATTAGTCCTGCTTCGCCCACCCACTCATAGAGAAAGCCTTTTAGTCCTGCTTCCACTACCCACTTATTGTAACAGCAGTAGCTGGCCACCGATGTCCGTCTACTCACTGCCCCGATCCTGGGCTCCGTGTTCGGTACAGTGCTGTTCTTCCTGAAAGCCTTCGTTATTGTCTGTGTCCAGCCGCATTGCGGGACAGGTAGTGGTAATGGTCAGCTGCCATTGTCTACCTATTTACTTCTGTGGTCCCGGGCTCCGTGTTGTACCTGTGTCGCCTGCCCTGACTGATTGCTTGTGCGACTTTCCCTCTGCCTCATTGTTTGGTCCTGCACTGTCGCTCTTGGTTAGGACTTGGCCTGTTGAGTACGTTCATACCTCTGGTACATTGCTGTGGTACCCCCTTGTTCACCTGGGCCAGCTGCTTGTGTGCCAACTCACCTCAAGAGGTAGCAACCTGGTGTTCTCCTCAGGAAAGTCTATCCTCACCATCAGGGAGAGAAGGAGCCATGAGGGGTACCATGGAGAAAACGCCCTTAGGGGAGGTTGGTCACGTGGAATAGTGGGTCCACACCCGCTGGTTCGTGACACTTACAGAGACAGCCTGTAAGTCCTACTTCTGCCACCCACTCATAGAAAAAGCCTGTGAGCCCTGCTTCCCCCACACAGTCATAGAGAAAGCCTGTGAGTCTTGCTTCCCTACCCACTTACAGAGGAAACCTGTATGTCCTGCTTCCGTCACCCCCTTAAAGAGAAAACCTGTACATCCTGCTTCCCCCACCCACTCATATAGAAAGCCTGTGAGTCCTGCTTACCCTGCCCACTCCTAGATAAAGCCTGTGAGTTCTGTTTCCCATGCTCACTTATAAAGAGAGGCTGTAAGCTCAGCTTCCCCTGCCCACTTATAGAGAGGCTTGCTTCCCCACCCACTCATTGAAAATGCTCATTAGTCCTGCTTCCCCCACCCACTCATAGAGAAATCCTGTAAGTCCTGCTTCCCCTGTCCACTTATAGAGAAAGCCTGTTAGCCTTGCTTCCCCTGCCCACTCATAGAGAAAGCCTGTGAACCTTGTTTCCCCACCCACTCACAGAAAAAGTCTGTGAGTCCTGCTTCCATGCCAACTCGTAGAGAAAGCCTGTGAGTCTTGCTTTCCCATCCACTTGTATAGAAAGCCTGTAAGTCCTACTTCCCTCACCTACTTATAGCGATAGCTTGTAAGTCATAGTTTCCTTGCCCACTCATAAAGAAAGCAAGCCTGTAGGTCCTACTTTCGCTGTACACTCCTAGAGAAAGCCTATAAGTTCTTATGATGCCCTCAGATATGTCTAGCCGCTAGCCGCTACTCCGATGCCTCCACTCTATGCCAGACATTGCACTGGTTGCCCATACAGTATAGAATCCAATTTAAACTGCTCGTTCTCACCCATAAAGCTCTCCACAGTGCTGCACCCCCCTACCCGTGCTCTACGCTCTGCAAATGATTTACAACTGACATCCACCATAATCCAAACCTCTCACTCCCGGCTTTAAGACTTCTCCTGAGCTGCACCAATTCTCTGGAATGCCCTACCCCTAGAAATTAGGTTAAATCCCAATATACACTGTTTTAGGCACTCTCTAAAAACACATCTTTTTAGGGTGGCTATCATGGCCTATAGATGCTATAATGTATTACCCATTGTCCTATCCGGGAAGAGCGTGGAAACCTCGATGCGCGTTTCACCCCTCACAGGCTTCGTCAGGAGGATTCGGGCTGTGCGTAGACTTTGTTCTCCGGGTTGTGGCCTGCTGTGACAGGCACTTTGGTGTTACGCTTTTCCCATATGTTACTATATATATAATGATGACCTGTCCTAGCACAACTGCCGATCAGCTGTTTGAAGAGGAGGCCACGCTCAATGTGAGCACCGCTTCCTGTTCATTACACTGCCCTCAGCTCTGTGTCCAGACTGTTAATCAGGCAGCTGTCTCTCTCTCTCTGTCTTTCAGCATTCGCAGCAGCCATTCCCTCAGCTCTTTGTCCAGACTGTTAATCAGGCAGCTCTCTCTCTGTTTCTCTTTCAGCATTTACAGCCGCCATGCCCTCAGCTCTGTGTCTAGACTGTTAGGGTACTTTCACACTAGCGGCAAAAAGTACATGTTGTACTTTTATTCCAGGCGCCTCTCGGCATGTTTGCTGTGCTGCCGCCGGAACTCCGCCCCGCCCCCATTATAGTCAATGGGGCTGGAGTGGTAGTCCAGGGGCACGCGTGCACTAGCAGCAGCATGGATTCCTTGTCGCTAGTAGGAAACTAGCCTTAATCAGGCAGCTCTCTGTTTCTCTTTCAGCATTTACAGCAGCCATGCCCTTAGCTCTGTGTCCAGACTGTTAATCAGACAGCTCTCTCTCTCTTTCAGCATTTACAGCAGTCATGCCCTCAGCTCTGTGTCCAGACTGTTTAGCAGGCAGCTCTCTCCCTTTCTCTTTCAGTATTTACAGCAGCCATGCCCTCAGGTCTTTGTCCAGCCTGTTGATCAGGCAGCTCTCTATCTTTTTCTTTCAGCATTTACAGCAGCCATGCCCTCAGCTCTGTGTCCAGACTGTTAATCAGACAACTCTCTCGCTTTCAGCATTTACAGCCGCCATGCCCTCAGCTCTGTGTCCAGACTGTTAATCAGGTAGCTCTCTCTCTTTCAGCAGTGAATATCAGCACAATCTCAAGTGCCAATCAGTAGCTGAATTTCATTTAGTTTTCATCTGACTGAACTTTTGGTGGCATACTGTATCCTTAGATTGAATTTTATCACTATGGAAAACAGAATGAACACAATTATACTTCTAATTAACAAGTAAGTTATGAGAGGAGAGCTGTTAAATGGGTTTTCTAACACAATGATATTTTTTACTAACAGTTTACGATAGTATATGAAAAAAGTTACTTTACTAATCCCCAGGAGGTCTTGTGCGGTTTTTCCCTGGTCCATTGCCAGACTCTTCTAGGAATAATGTGATATGTGGACACATGACTGTAGCAGCCAATCAATGACTGTAGCAGCAATGTGAGGACACCACTGAGGACACCTGTTTTGTTGACATGACATCACTAATGCTGGATGGGACAGAGACCGGTGGCGGAGCATTAAAGGGGTTGTCCCACGAGAAATATTATACAGTTTTTGCCGCCATCAACATAAATGTAAATAACATCACTGCCTCCCACAGCCGCCATCAACATACAGTCCCATGTAAATAACATCACTCCCTCCCACAGCCGCCATCAACATACAGTCCCATGTAAATAACATCACTCCCTCCTACAGCCATCATCAACATACAGTCTCATGTAAATAACATGACCCCCTCCCCAGCCACCTCCAACACACAGTTCCATGTAAATAACATCCCTCCCTTCAGCCTTAACATACAGTCCCAGTTAAATAACAACTCCCAGCATTGCTCTGCCTCTCCCTTCACTTACCTCTCCTCATGTAGCAGACCTCACCACAGCTTCTTCCCCCAGGTTTTTTCCTCTTTACTGCCATTTTCTCCTGCACTGGTCACGTGATGGTGACATCATCGCAGGTCGTTCTCAACCACTGCCTGTTTTACTGGTCACATGACCTGTGATGTCACCACAGGTCCTTTAGCTCTTCCAATGCATTAGATTCAATTGTATTGCCGTCCTGAGGACTGCAATACAGTTGTATCTAGCGGGCAGGCAGGACATTCGGTGCCTAGGACACAACATCAGGGGCCCAGGCGCCAAATGTTTTAACCTAGCAACGCCCCTGGCATTCACTGTGTGGTGAAAATAACATAATTTTATTATGTGGGTCACTATAATGATGATAATGCCACATTTCTATATATTTTTAGTATTTTTTCTCTCCTCCTGCAGGCTGTCATCTCTGCAACTGCTCCCCCTCCTCCTCCAGACTAAAGGGGAGGGGGTGGCTACTTTAGCTGCTCATATCTCTGGTTTGGTAGCAGCTTTGTATTGTTTGAAAGCTGGCATTCCAGCTATCAAACAATACTAGAATTACAGCATTATTTTCAATAAATGGGAGGATATCACTGTTAGAAATCTGGATGCAGTGAATGCAGCTGAAAGTGAAAGTAAAAGCAGGCTTTACAATAAATTATTCCCAACTCGATAACATAATACCTTCTGATTATCTTGGGCTAATGCTGTCATTTTGTTCAGCTAAATATCAGCTGATATCAGCAGCCCCCCCCCCACCACCCCAGTTCCACTTCACGGGCAGAACAATTAAGTACTTTTCCCACAGCTGGAGCTGAGCTGGGGCAAAACAGTTATGTGGTTAAACTATTAATGTACTAATTTAACTTTTGTCCACTACGGTTGTGCTGTTGTTGTACCCTATGACAGTCGATTCTGTACCTCAGAGTCAAATGAATTTAAAGGGTTTTCCCACATTTGACTTTTATCACCTAGTCATTGGGACCCCCGCAATCACTGTAATGGTGAGTTTGAATGGAGTGGACGATGTTCCCTGCCTCTCTGTTTAATATCTATGATGCTTATGGAAACATCCAAGTAGTACAGAGCTCAATTCTTTCCGTTAGCTCCATAGACGTTGAAAGGAGCTGCAGGGGGCATGCTTGACCGCCACTCCATTCAAACTCCTCCCTACTAAGATGAGAGCAGTGAGGAGAGAGGGGAACTCAGGACCCCTTTCTAGTGATCTTAGGATCTCCAACGAACAGATATCACCTATCCTGTGAGTAGATAATAAATGTCAATTGTCGGAAACCCTGTTTATTTCAGAATGGCAGGACATATTTCATTTTATACAATACTACATTGTTTTACTGGAGCTTTTTAATCTAATAAGCAACTCACGTACACTGAGTATAGATTCCAATAAACATTGCTGTAAGCACTGTTCTAGTGCTGTCAGTAAGATTATTAGGAATCCCATTTACACTCTTGAATCAATGCGACTTTCAATACACTTCACTCTTAATAGCTTTATTCTTGTCGTCTGTATAATTATATTATTATGCAGCAAAAGGGATCATTAGTGAAGACAATCACTCATTGCCATACATTAAGGCAGCCATTAACCAATTACTGATGGTGCAGATTATCAACCCTTCCAAAATTAGATTTTTGTTTATTATCACAAGTCTATTTGTGACTGTCTAGAGATTGTGAGATTGCACATATATGCCCTGTCAATCATAAAATCTGGATAGTATCCCATGAAAAAGTTACTGTAAATGCACTTCTATATTGTGTAGTTTTGTGCTTAGGGGTTTTTCGAGACTTTTCTACTGATGACCAGGGGTGTAGCTATAGGGACTGCAGAGGTAGCAGTCGCTACCGGGCCCAGGAGCCTGAGGGTGCCCAAAGATCCTTGTGCTGCATAAGAAGACACCGGTATTATGGAAGGTGCATGCCGGTCAAGTTACACCTCTGGGTGGAGGGAAGGAGTTAGGTCAAGAATTTGGCACGGGGAGGTTGCCTCCCTGGCCACAAAGCACTGAGGGAAGGGGGGCCCAAGCTAAAATCTTGCACCAGGGCCCATGAGCCTTTAGCCAAGCCCCTGCTGCTGACCTATCTTCTGGATAGGTCATCAGTCTCTGATCGGTGGTGGTCCAACAACCAGGACCCCCACCGATTAGCTATTTGAGAAGGCACCAGGTGCTTGCAGTAGCGCTGCAGCCTTCTCTCAGCTTTGCCTTGACTATGTAATGTCACGATCATCAGTCACATGGTTTAGGTACAGCTCATCCCCATTGAAGTGGATGAGGCTGAGCTGTGATACCAAGCACATCCACTATCAAATGGATGGCATTGTGTTAAGTGAGCTGAGAGAAGGGGCTAGTGCCTTCTCAAGCAGATGATCGGCGGGGGTACTGGGTGTCGGACCACCACTGATCAGATACTGATGATCTATCCAGAGGATAGTTCATCACTTTTAAAGTGTCACGGATGTGGTGTGGGCAGGAAACTCCACACCGAACACAGGAGGAAAGGGGACGGGAACTAGGCCTGGAAACTAGGGAAAAGGAGAAGGTCAACTCCTAAAACAACCCTAATCCAAGTCCTGACTGACTATCAGTATGAACTGACCTCGATGGTAGGAAAGTTCATACACAGGAACCAAGAGCCCTAACATACCCTGTAGGGCCCTGGTATAGTGACAGGACTTGAGACAACCTATTCCTCCACCAGAAGGATTAACAGGAGTCTCCCTCAGGCTTAGATACAAAAGACAGGGAAATACAACAAACAAAATACAAATAGGGAAGACGACACTTAACTTCACGTGGAGAAAAGGCAGTGCCAGGAGCTCAACCGAGATCCAACAAACAGCTAGCCCAGAGTCCAGAAACTGAAGCTATAAACCGTACCCCCAGAAGGGGTAAGCAGTAATAAATAGGGGAGGTTAAATGACCATACCAACAACACCTGCAAGGGGTGTGGTCATTACCAAAACAACACAAACAGAAATGATCCACAAGGAACCAGTCAGATTAACCCACATTTTGCCAGTCTGTCAATCTCCTGGCACCTGTCATAGGAGCGTTTATGACAAAAAGTCTTTTCTACACTGTAGAAACTAGTTGTGCACACTACTTCATGAAACATTTTCCCATGGCAGTAAAAGTTTTAAACTCACTGCTCTCTATTTATATCAGTTGACCAGTGTACATAGTCATATGGGCTTATTATAATAAGGCACTGTTTATTCAGTGCCTGGAATTGTCAGAGGTAAAATATTCTTGATTATTCCGTGGTACTATAAGATCAATAAATTACAGTATCCTTAGGATAAGTCAATGTTTGACGATTGATGATCAGGACCATAAAAAGGCTGTGGCGCTCATAAAATGGTGGTTGAATGGGATTAAGTGAAGGACCAGACAAAATTGTTCATAAAGAATACCATGGTTCCTTCACTTCCCTAACTTGTGGATTTCCAGAGGTCATAACCCAGACTATCAAACATTGATTACTTATCCATACGATAGTTTGTCAATGTTGTAGTCCCATAGAACCCTTTTATTGCTTCAGACACCCATAGGATAGCACATAATTGTATGTGTGTTGTGTGAGTTTTACAACATGGGATGGAGAGAGGGCAACCTTTGGAAGTAGATGACTAGCTGTTGCATTGACTTTCATCCCCTCTGGACCCCATCCTATGCATAACAAATTAGTGCTGGGCTCTACCTACTGTGAACTAGTACATTTCCCCAACCCCACAGGTGTCATTTTTGCAAAGTGTCCAATTGTTACTGGCCTTAAGAAACGTGTATCCAGTTCCCATATATGGCCTAAAAGCCAAATTGATCTAAATCATGAATATATGCCTCCTAGATATGAGAGAATTGAGTATTAGAACAAGCTTCAGTTCACGCATAGTGCTATTATATGACCTCTATAGGGGGAATTTATCATGAAGGAATTATTTGAAGTCACTTTTGTTTAACTCTAGGTTGATTTACTTTCTGCCAAATTTATACAATGTTGTACATTATTTGTTAAATTTGGCACGTCTTAAACCTAATACCTTTGTTTAAAAATGCTCCTCCAGTTTTCCTATGCCAGCATCTACTGGAGAGACTTTAATACTTTTTTACAACTTTTAAAATAGTCCCAGTGATTAAATCTTGAGTAAAACCCATTGACATAACTAACCATGCCCACTGTCCCACCCACTCTTCAAAACTAATATCAGCTTTGACTCAATCAATACTCAATGCCATAGATCATCAGTGATATTGGCATTGATTCCTTCTCCACCCTAGACCACCAAAGATGCAGACACTGACCTCCTAGAGCAGGGATGGGCAAACTGCGGCTCTCCAGCTGTTGCAAAACTACAACTACAGTTATCAGCCTACCGCAGGACATGGTGGGAATTGTAGTTTCACAACAGCTGAAGAGCCGCAGTTTACCCATCCCTGTCCTAGAGTATATGGATATGGTTGATACAAACCCTAGACCACCAAAGATGTTGTCATTATACCATTTTAGTACCCTAGACCACCAATGATGTTTGCATCAACCTATTGACTAGCATGGACCAACAATCATTTTGACAAGCTCTTGAAGGGGTTATTCCTATTTGCTGTCCACTTTTTTTTCAGATCCCACCAGCATGGCGAGACTTGTAGTGGTGAGTATACTTACCTGTTCTCCACCACTAGATTCTGGTTCGATCGCTTCCCCTCGGGCACCACAGGTCCTGGGTCTAGCTGTGTCAACATCCTGTTTGATGTGGATCATGTGACTGTTGCTGCCAATGATTGGCCACAGTGGTCACGTGTCACGGCTTGTTGACACGGTTAGACCAGGACCTGCAGTGACTGAGGGGGAGTTATGGAGGTGGAACCCAGCGAAAGGGATCAGGTAAGTATTATCACTACCGGACGCACAGCAAAGGTGAACCACTCCTCTAAAGTGGGTTTATATTCACCTCATGCTGGACCTATGGAAGAGAATAATCTATTCTTGAAACGACAAGATTCTTGTACGACATTTGGTTGTGCTGAATTTCCATTTGGAATATCTGTAATTCGTTGTCCTGGCAATGTGATATAAACTGATCTGACTGCTTCTTAATCTATTTTGTGCCATTAATCTATATGGCACTAGCTAACAAATTATTGCCAATGTGTGGTAAAACATCCCTAGTCTGCAACCGTCTGAACTGAGTATACATCTGCCACTTCAGGATTCATGATACTATTAGTACCTTGTGTTCCTAGTAAAACTCTGTAATGGCCAGACTGCTTCAATAGCTCAGGAAGAAGGTGAATTTACCATACCCTGGGCTATAATCTGTAATGGAATGAAGAGAATCATGGTTTGAGTTTCTTTTCCGCTGAGATCTAGTCAACAACATCTATAAACAGCCTAAGGAACTGTAAAAATCTTCACGGTCTTGAGCCAGCAATATCTGTGATTCATTACCTACTGCTGAACCACGTGGAGCGCCTCTAAATCTTCTATATTAGGGATTTTATCACCTGTGACAGACTGTCCAAGTGTGTTCAAGGTTTTTGCCTTTTTCTGGAATAAGAAAAGAAGTATATGAGTTTGGTTCTGTTCACACTTACGTGGAGGCTATGTCAAAAGGACTCTATTATAAGTAAATGAGGTCTGTTGGACACCATTGGATACAATTGATGGAAAGTTAATTAAGCCTTATTATGGACTTTGCTTCTGATAAACTCAATACCCAGTTTAGTATTGCAAAGGGTGCAAAGGTACAAATGACTTCCATTCCACATGGACCTTGTATTCCCTCTCCATACTTGGGTCAAGCTCCTCCGGGTGTCCTAATTTCCTCTACTTCTAAAAGCATATACAAAGGTCCATTGGCTACCTAGGTGGTTGGTCCTGATGTATGCCTGATATAGAGAAATTAGATTGCAAGCCCCACCAGGGAAGGAAATGTGGCACTTATATATTAATGTGCAGGAAATATTGATAATAAAGTGAATAACAATATAGCCAGTAAACTAGGCAACAAATACGTTTATAGGATCTTGCTATTAACCCTTTGCAGACATCCACTGTACATGAAAAATGGCGCCCACTCGCAATTGCAGCAGGCGTCATAGCTGCCAGATTCATGCTGTTTCATACAGCAGACACCCGGTGCTAATAACTGTGATTGGTGATAATGCCAATGCCAGGCATTTAACCTTTTAGTGAACTGTGACCACAGCTGAGAGAAGCGCTGTGCTTCTGGGCCTGGAACAGCTCCCCCACGCGGCGATTGGGGGAGCCATTCGTTGGTTTGAAAGGCCGCAGCCTGCTGAGCCACCCATGTCTTTCAGAAGCATATTCCAATCTAGGCCTGCAGGTGGCAGTACTACATTGCAGTATATTGAACCTTCTATTTATCAATGGATTTATTGCCCTTGATAAAAAGAAGTGGCAATCTAAAGCTTTTATAATGTTAGGCCCTTGGAAAAATAAATAATCAAAAAAATAAACAGCATGGGTATCACCGCGTCCCTAAATGCCTGTACTATTCAAAATATAAAAATATTTGCTCCGTATATTATCGTAATGGAAAAAAAATCAAAATGAGCGATTCCCCATTTTTTTGTCATTTCAGCGTCCAAAACAAATTGGAACAAATTGGAACAAAAGGAATTAATAAAAACTACAGATTGTCCCGCAAAAAATGAGCCCTCACACAGCTCCATAAACATAACTATAAAGTTATGTGGATCAGAATATGGTGATAGATTTTTTCAGTATTACAACACAAGAAAAACAATATAAATGTGGTATAATCATAAAAGAATGAAGTGCCTGGGTCATTTACCACATAGCGAACTCCTTAAAAACAAAACCCATAAAACTGTGGTGGAATTGAGTTATTTTTTCCAATTCCACCCTATTTAAAATTTTTCCAGCTTCTCACCACATTGCATGTAAGATTAAAAAAAATAGAAAATCGTCCAGTCGTGAAGGGGTTAATCTTTTTATGTAGATAACTTAGGTATAATAGAACAGAGAGAGGTCTTCTGCGCACTGATGTCTTATCAAACCATGTTTCATGCCTCCCAACTGCTCTGGATGCAGCGGGACAGTCTTGGATTTCTGACACTGTTCCGTGGTGTCGGGAAGGCTGCTGTATGCCCAGATTTCAACTTGCAAATACTAGATGCAAATATTGCTGACTACAGTGCTGAAGAAGGGAGCCATCATATCCCATGCACCATTCACCCTTAGACCCCCTAAGGGGGATAGGTGAGTACTGACAGAGGCACTAAGGGGGCATAATACTGTGTGGGGAAGCCCTTAGGGAGCATGTTACTGCATGAGAGCACTAACAGGGCATTCTACTGTGTTGAGGACACTAAAGGGCCATCATACTGTTTGGTTGACACTAGGGGTGCATCATTACTGTCTGAGCGGCACTAAAGGAGCATCATTTCTGTCTGGGGGTTCCTTTATTGTGTTTGTGGGGGTCACTAAAGGGATATTCTTCCTGTTCTTCTGAGGGGAACACTAATGGGGATGCCCTGCTGTGGTGGGGGCATTTTTACTGTGTGGGAGCACTATTACTTTGTGGGAGCACTAATACTTTGTGGGAGCACTAGGTTGGATTGCACATGTATGGATAGAGTTTGGGATGGCTTAGAGGTGGTGCATAATGTGAATCAATTTACTGCAGTGCGCTACACCTAAACATATCATGAGTCCCATAGGTCCATACTACACCTTCACGTGCCTCTGATTTTATATAAAGCATACAGATTTTTTTCCCCTATAGATTCCAATGCAGGAACCCAAGCATGCACCACAGAACTGCACTGCATATGAGATACCTACAGATCTGTAATACAAGCCCATAGGGACTGGTAGAACTATATGGATTGTGCTGTGAGTGCTTTAGGTTGTGGGCATGAGACTTCCATTTGGCACATAATACTGTATAAATATATTTATGTTCCTGCAGAAAACTTCGACCCAAGTTTTTACTGAAACTTGCATGGGGCAGAAAAGGAGTTGGATTTCTTACTTATATGATCATTCATATAACTGGGCAAGGCAGGGACATTTGTTTAAAAAAAATTGTGTCCTGGACAATATTTAGGGCTATTTGAAATATATATCGAAATAGTGAAGGGGGGAACCTGTGGTCCAGGGCATTGAAGGTTAACATGATGCTCCACTCTCAGCTTTCTTCTAAGGTCCATTCATTGGGGGCCTTCTGGGAAATGGGGGTTCCAGATTGCCATTTGCTAAAAAGTCATGGTCTGGGACATCAACCAAATTCAAAATAGGCATTTTTTTACCTATGTAAAACTATTTAAACTGGAAACTAAAATGATAATTTAGGCTGGGCATGACTTATTATACCAGTAAATTAATGAGAAATATGAAACATAAAATTCATGAAGCAATCTCCAAACTGGGATAATCTACGCCCTTTAATGTGACCTGTGTATCCTCTGACATCTCCTAAATGGTGTGCTGCCAAGTAAAAGCTGGTTGAAGAGCGCACAAGCAATTTCCAATCTAAAGCTTTCATTAGCTCTCCACTCCTAAATGAAATGGAATGTCTGAGGACCAGCTAGTAGTTCTGTCACAAATATTGGCCAACGTGGTCTACACCATTCTATTCATTATTTTCCCATTTGATTTCCCATTCTCATTTGATTTGAACATTCCTCGGATGACACACTTAGCATCTCAGCGTCTGTCTTGCACCATGTATCAGTAAAGGCTTGTCTGTGCATGAAGCATTAACGTCTTCTGTTGTACCTGCTAATGTTATGCAAATGGAGCAGTGCATAGTCTTGGGAGTGGATTTAAAGAGGTCGTTCCACTTCAGCATTTATCATGTAGAGAAAGTTAATACAAGGCAGTTACAAATGTATTGTGATTGTCCATATTGCCTCCTTTCATTTTTCCATCTCATTATACACTGTTAGTTTCCAGGGGTGATGGCCACACATACAAGGCGGCCGGAATGGTAGCTGCTGTGCGCGCGTGCCTATACATGCTCCCACGGTTCCGACCAGATAGGCCGTTGCTTTTTCCTATAGTGCACATGCACAACCACCACTGCTGGATTGCAGGATAGTAATAACCCATGGAAACAAGCAGAGTATGATATGGGACCTAGGAGACTAGAGTCCAAGACAAGTTCCACAGTCTCTTAATATGAACCTTTGCAGTCTTAACCCCTTTTGTAGGTACAGCAACTGGATCAAATAATTGAGGGGGTATCAGGTTCAGAGCTATGCTACCCCTACTGCAGGTAGGGATGTAACTATGGTGGTGCAGACCATCTGCCTGAGGGGGCCGTGGGCCTCTTTGCCACAAAACTAGACAGACACCAGTGTCATAAACATACTTGATAACTCTTCTGAATTTTCTGTGAGGTATCTTAACATTTACGAGACGTCCTGGAAGGGCTTGCACATCTTCTGGGTGCCCAACAGAGCACCGAAGTGGAGAGGATAAATGGTGGCTGAAGGACCTGTATCTTCACCATGTGATCAGTGCATGAAGGGATGGTGCTAAGCTGTAGAGAGAACAACTGGTGGATAAAGGACCTGTGTGATGTCTCCACCATGTGATCAGTGTATGAGTGACTGAAGGACCTGTGATGTGAAATGAGGAGACAGAGCTCTTGTGGTGTGCTGCTTATATAGAGATGCAACAGAAGAAGTGATAAGCTCAGTGTGAGAGCTGGGAGCCAGGTAAATGCTGGGAGTTGTAGTTCTCTCCTCTGTTTAATATCTTATGAGAGCACATAATAACAGCCCAGACATTCTGAGTTGTAGTTCGTTCTCTCCTATATCGCCTCCCTGTAATTTCCTCTGATATCTCATAGTAACAGTCTGGTCATACTGGGAGTTATAGTTCTCTTCTCTTAGGCTTCCTCCCTGAAAAGTCCTCTGACATCCACTATTAGTTCTCCCATTCATTTTAACTCCCTTTAATGTTCTCTGATATCTCATAAGTTCCTAGACATTCGTCAATTTAATATCCCATGATAACAGCCTTGGCATGTGGAGAGTTGTAGTTCTCCTACATTGTCTTCCTGTAATGTCCTGTAATATCCCATAATAACAGTCTGTACATGGTGGGAGTTGTGGTGCACTCCTGTTATACAGGGCCTCCTCTTAGACTGCAATCACATTAATTAAGAACAGACTTTCTGTGTCGGGCGTATGTTTGAATATCCAAAAAGGCATGCCTCCTTCTATCCATGATGCAGTACTGCACCGATCTGTGATGAACACTCTGGTCATGATGATCTAGCGTCCTGTTGCCATGAAGAAGCTTCTCATCTGGCTGCACTGCGTTTCGCCTCTTGTTGGTCATGGCTCTGTAGTGAGTCAAAGACCAGAAGATAGGAGAGCTCAACCTGCGCGGCAACTGATTGCTGCTGTGTGCGGTCGGCAGGAGTTAGAGGGGCTGCAAAAGGCAGTGGTCTGTAAAAAGGGTAGTGGTCTGTAAAAAGAGTAGCAGTCTGTAAAAGAGGAGTGGTCTGGGGGGAGAATGACCTTTGTCCGGAAATGTTTCACAACATTATATGAGCTCATCCATCTTGCATCTCCTTGAAGTTAATTTTGGAAAGCTGTTAATTATCATTATAAATGGCATATGATAGGTGTGGGATTATGTTACAGACTTTGGCCCAAGGACTGCAAAATCTATTATAGATGTAAGGTGTGTCACGCCCCTGGCTGTCCCATCCTAGGATTGAGGTATGTGGAGATGCACCTAGATGGAGGCCAATCTTGAATTTGATGATGACATTTTTTTGCTGATGATATTTTTATGCTATTATAAAAGGCTCAGTAGTTAGACATTTCATATTGCAGAGGAAAAACCCAAAGCCATATCTAAACAATGAAAAAAAAACTGTCCCAAAAACCCGAGCGTAACTTAAAGGGCTTGGCTGATTAATGCTGCTTTTTGAAACTGAACCTGGCTTGGCAATAGGCTGATTGGACTCGACTTCAGAAACCCCACTGTATTATTGTGAATTCTGAGATTCAAGCAAAAAAAGAGTTTACTAAACTATGATAAAAGATATATATGCAAAATATAACATACAAAGTAAAGTAAGTAACAGTCACCGAAAGCCGTGAAACAAATGAGTAAGCTCCCCATCGGCCAGTTCCCAACATGGCACCTGGATGTCTTCAATGGAGCTGAGCTCTTTGTTACATAGCTAGATGTTTTCTAGCCTCCTGGCCCCTCCTAAAGGTCTTTAGTGTGCAGTATGCATGTACAGTTACTTAAGACTTTAGGAATGTCAGGTACCACTGTGTACCACTAACCATCCACATTACAAGGAATGAAAGGGGAAAGAACCACTAAATACCTAGCTATACACCCTTGCATGTGCAGTAAGAGACAGAACTATTAAGTTTCATGATTTACATATAGTAGTGGAAAGTTAGGCCTCTTTCACACGAACGATACAGATTGTGCAAGGATGCGTTCAGTGAAATTCGAACCATTTCGCAAGTAAGTTGAGTCAGTTTTGTTTGTATTTGCGTTCAGTGTTTCAGTTTTGTTTCCGCTTGGGTGCAATTAATTTTGATGCGTTTTTCACACACATGAAAAAATTACTGAAGGTTTACAAACAACATCTCCTAGCATCAATCAGTGAAAAACGCATTACACCTGGATGCAAAGCGTTTTTCACTGAAGCCCCATTCACTTCTATGGGACCAGGGCTGTGGAGTCGGTAGATAAATGCTCCGACTCCGACTCCTCAGTTTTTGGTACTTCCGACTCCGACTCCTCTGTATTTAATATAATTTTATACATTTATCTAGTAGAATTCCATAGTCATGTTTAAAGTTTAAGCTAACAAATTTAACAAGTTTTTATAACCTTAGCTGAATGACAGCAGTTTTTCAAATGGTTTACAGCTTCAGTCTTGAACTATTGACTATCCAGTCCCTTCACTTATACAAGTGTCTCTAGTCCTGCAAAAAACATATTTACTTAATCAGTTATCAGTGAGAGGCTGGGTTACCCATGGGCGCTGCGTTCCCTGTAACAGCGGAACACAACACAATGGAAAGTATAAGTATTGCCGCTCCTTAACTGTGCGTTGCGTGCCATATAGTAAAGCATATGAAAAGCATGCTTCTTCACGGTCCCTTAACGTGTTCGTTTTACGTTAACATGATGCACTGCATGCATTGGCCTTTATTCTTACAGTAGAGAAGTAATTAATTATAACTTTTTGTGAATTGGGACATTTGAACTTGCTTTTTTTTTATTCCAATTTAAATTTAGTAGGAGTCGGTTCATTTTTGCCGACTCCGACTCCAGGTAAACCAAAATTGCCTCCGACTCCGACTCCTCGACTCCGACTCTACAGCCCGGAAAAAAACGCTCATGTACACAGACCCATGAAAATGATGGGGTCAGGATTCAGTGCGAGTGCGCAGAAAACTCATGTGAAAGGGGCCTTAGAGAGACATAAGCAGGTGCTTTATGGTAAGATGTTGGAGAGCAAGGGGTCCATACATGGTTTTTGCATAGAAGGTTCAGATTGGTGGAAAACTCATCTCTATGACATCCATATTCCCTAATAAAGCACATGATGCTTTGAGATAACTCTTTTAAAGGAGTCATATTTCGGAAGGCCCATAGCAGTGATAGGGGGTGGCCCCACAGCCTCAAGGTAATATAAAGGCATTTGACTCATGTCAATTTTTATTACATTGATTCATTTCCAAGGCATTATAACACCAAGTAATTATCGCACCACTATAAAAATCTATGCTATTGTTAGAGGTATTGGTAAATGTCACAGGTCAAAAATATATATTTACTATATGTATGTCAGTAGGATCAAATGCAGTGCCTTGAAAAAGTATTCATACCCCCTTGAACGGTATGGGTGAAGTGAAAAGAAAATGTTACATGGTTTCATTTTTGATAAATTAAAATATGGAGACTGTGGCATGCATTTGTATTCAGCCCCCTAAATAAAATCCAGTGTTACCAATTGCTTCAGAAGCCCAAAGGACATAGCCCAAAAGACTTGCAGCTGTAATTGCAGCGGAAGTTAGTCCTACAAAGTATTGACTCAAGGGGGCTGAGATTTTTACATGACATGGTTTAATCAGTGCTGGTAGTGTTAGACTTCAAGTGTCCTATTGGCAAGGCAAATGGTAACTCACAGATAGCAATTTATTCATCGATTTCCAGGAGGAATAACAGAGGGACATCACAATTTAGAGTTCTAACCAAAGGTGTTTCAAGTATTTACTAAAAAAAGGACATGTCAAGAGGGCAAAGAAGTTCCTTTTTGATAAGTAATAGAAAAATTAAATACAGAAAATTTATGAATCTGTCAATGAGCGTTTAAGTGTCCCGTGATTTTTAGATAATTGCCTATTGCAACCTAATTCGATCCGCACGTCAAGTAAACTGATTTGATTTTCATCCAGTGTAATTAATTATGAACAGCAATGATTTGATTTGCAGTTTGAGCAAATTAACCAAACAGTACCCTGATTTTAATTACACCAATCAGTGGTTGTTGTAAGTCACTGCACTGTGTTACATATTTGTTATCGGAGTCTCTTGCATCTGTTGCATCTGGATCTCACATCTGTAATGTTCGGTTTAGGAAAGACTATAGATGCATAGCTGTGATAATAGGAGGGAGAACATTCGGATATATAAGCGGACCCCATCATAGCACTAATGAATAGTTAGATCCTCTTATAGGGGATGCAGAGGTATGAGTTGTATCTAGACCCTGGTGTCTGAGGGGGCACAAAATCTCAATTTCCACCAGTATTACCTTTGGACATCAATTTACAGTTCTTATATGGAGTAAATGTTCATGAAAAGTTAAGTAACTTTGATTATTTCATACTATTCCTGAGTTATAGTCTGTATAATACCCCCAGAGCTGTATTCACATTTCTGCACACTTCAATCTTTACCAGTGACCCAGGATCAGTACTTAAATGGTTACTAACTGTTGACACAACTTTGCTTAAATCAATAGTACAAACGACCATAAAAACATTGTAATATGTCTTTTCAGAGAGAATTGTTTAGTTCTCATGTTATCAGTTGATGACCTCTCACCCCCTTTGCTAAAGGCATTTCTGTTTTGAAATATGCTTTGAATATGTCCAGGCCGTATCAGATCCACTGAAAGATCATACTACATATGTCAGTACAAGTCTATGGGAAGGGGAGGGGGGGAAGTGAGCAGGAGCTGAGTGAAACAGGAGAGATAACAAAGAGACTACTGCAGCTACATAGGAAGTTTTTTTTTATCTCAGCCGAAGTGCTTTATTCACAATCATACAGGTCAATAATTCTCCATGATCCTGGGGCCGAGTAAGAGAAAGTTAGGAAGCAGATTCTCCTCTACTTTCTGTGTGCATTGCATGTTGACACTTTTACTTTTTTTAAATTGGTGGGTCAATTTTGTTAGTTGAGAGCTACCCAGTCATTGGTTCAAATATCTGCTCAATTTAACTTGACGACAGTCGCCAGAATCTTCCAAGGCACCCAGTAACAGAGGATCATTGGACATCAGTCCTAGGACCTTGTCATGGGAAGGATCATAGAGCTCTATGCTAAATCAGGACCCTTGCCCCTACCTACTTGCACGATCTGTCCTAAACTACAGTCCACAACTGGACGACTGTCCCTCCTTAATCACGTGCTGGCATCCATGAGGAGAAAAAAACAGGGAGAAAATAACAGTTAGGCATGAAGAAAAATAATACCAAAAACCAGAGACAAAGAGGCAACATATCGACCGACTCAGGTGATAGTCAGGTGACCATGCTGGATGTGCCAGTGTTGCTTCCTATTGGACGGCACGCCTGCACTTGGAGCCCTAGTTGTCCTGGACAATGGTGGCGCTACCCACAGAGAAATGCGCCCACTGCCGAATCTACCACGTTTGTTACAGCATTGTCCCACTGAATCAGGTGCCCAACCTGCCTCCCAATTGTTTATTTTATGATCATCCATCTGGATAGACTGGTTGGATGGAGACAGTTATGGAAAATTAGGACATGTAGGAATCCAGCCCTTGTTGACAATGGTTGTGTCATTCTTACAACTTGTCATCATTTTACTCAATTTCACCTTCATGTACTATTAATCCCAGAAACTTCTGTCTAATTAACATTCTGGTTTACGCTTGGAGTTCACCATTCATTACACTTGTAAGATAATGTCTAAGCTCTGCTTTCTGTTTCACGAGGAGCTGATGAAACACGTCTAGAGATTGTGCAATGAAACTTGACAATAATTACAAATAATATGCATAGGTTTAATTCACACCTTTCAAAAGCTGCCGCTGAGGAGAAAAGCAATGTACAGCGGTGGGAAGAGAGATTACAGCCAGGCCGTTCCTCTGTACTTAACATTTTAATTCTGTTTTGCTACAAATGAGGTAGCAGGAGAGAAGCTGAATTGATTTCTGGACTCCACTTATCACACTTTGCTTCTGGTGCACTAAGTAAATGGAGCCACGGTTCCTGTTCTCAAGCAAATTGCTTTCCTCAAAGTCCCATAAGCTGTGGAGGAGATAAAGATGGATAAAGGTGAAGGAGCCAAAGATCACGTGAGCCTTTCTTTACATGTGCTAATGTTCCGATTCTAAACTTAGTTGCTGATAGAGATGATATTATTACATCATGTGACTAAATGCAGGTCGAGGAGGCGGGACCGTGACAACAACCGAACATCCATTGTCATAAAAGATGATTGCTAAAGTGTATAGAGGGAGTATAAATGCAGCCCCTGTCCGTATGAACTATTGGGTTTGACTGGGACCCCTTGTATGAGGCGGGGATTAGAGCCAGTCACAAAAAGGAACATTTTTTCTAGAAGAACTAAAGAGGTTATGCCATGATTGATATAAAAAAATAATGAAAATCAGACATCATATACAGTACATGAAAATCTCTTCCTAACAAAGCTAGAACCAGCTCTGTACCTCACATGGATCCAGAGATCTCCCCATTCATTACGCCAATTGTTCTGCTAGATTTAGGAGCATGTCCTTGATCAGCAGGTATGTCCTTTCTGCTGTATCTCTTTCTCTGTAACTGTCAATGCTTTTAAGAGAAGATACGGCCGGTGGCAGTTGAAGATTTAAGCCGAGTGCATACGACCACCTCAGTGAGGTGGACAAGGAATAAGGAAAAGAACAAACAGCAGGTGGCGCTATACAGATACATTTTATTGAATAACTCCGTTTCTATACCAGATTTTTAATTACATGCAATCACAAAATTATTCGGATCCAGATGATATTGACTGGCTTTGCTCACAACCATTCAGAAGCTGTACGTGAAACACGTTTGTGTAGTCCTGTTTCTTAAACAATTATTGATCCTCATGAGATCATCAGATTGTGAGGGTCCATCTGTTTCAGTAGCTGTTGAAAGTCTGCATTATTAATCAGAACCTAGATGGACCTCCCATGAGAAGGGTGGAATTTAAGAACAGTTATGTACATTTTCCTTACAGTATTGTCGATAATGACCAGCGCGGACTTATTAAGTCCTGGAAACCTATTGTCTGTCAACATCTATTTTCTCTCAGTGCCTGTGTCTGGTAATCTGCTGTTTCCATGGAGAGAAGCCAACAATCTTGTAAATGTTTCTCTTCATGACAAAGCCATCAACAAGAATAGCTCAAGGGAATAAAGACCTGAGGAGTTATTACTGTTCACAAATTTTCAGATAATTAGAGATTGTGTCACATTTTGTCTGAACAGTTCAGGCCAGATGTCAGGTTGTATCTAAAAGCTCCAGTAACTATGAGTCTGCAACGAAGAATTATGCGATGTCTCCACGTCAGCGGTGTTCTTTTCTACAGTATGTGCGTTCTTTGTAACCCCTGTGGAAAATGAGAATGTTTGAAGGACTAAGACAAAGCTGTCAAAACTACCCCTTGAGGTGTGACGATTTCATTGTTAACGTAGCCATGTACAAAAGTCTAAAGTTGATCAAAACAAATTTAAAGCAAAACGATCGTGAAATTTAACATTGAACGACCGTTTTAGCCAACCAGTGACATAGAAAAGAAGTTGGTTGATAGCCAGATGAAATATCTTTCTTTGAGAGGGTCTTCCTAGAAAGTTTTTTAGTCCATCGCCTCATTTCTTTGAACATGTAGGGCCAGTTTGAACAACTGTAATGGCCAATATGGACTAAAATGTGTATGGCCATGTCTGCGAAAAAAACGTTCACCAGATGTTTGTTCAACTGTTGTTCAGCCGTCAAGCAACTTCTATCTAACGTGTATGGCCATTTTTCTGCATCCAGTGGATTGGTGCTGAATGTTAAGGCAGATGTACACTGATCAATTGGCCTTCCCAATAATTGGCCCATGTAACGGTGCCACAATCACTCAAAGAACAAGCAAAACTGTTGTTCATGGGGTGAATTAATCATTGATGTAGCACATTAAATGATCATTTCAGGGAAGCTGATTATTCATGTAAACAGCGATCTGCTGTCCAGAAACAATGAATATGTATGAGAACGTGCAGTGGCAGTAGCCATCACTCCCCTGTACAGTAGAGGAGATTGCTGCATGTAAATGCAGCTCTTTACGTCCATTGATGAGCAGATAGTTATCAAGAAGGAACGGTCCCTTCCCGATAACTACCTGCTTGGACTGCACATCTTAATACTCCTTTCATTACCTTGCCTGATCCCATCGCTGCTCTGTGATGCTCTCTCCCAGTGGCTCTGTCCAGCCTTATCTCATTGTCATGTCTTCTCAAACACCCTACCTGAGTGTCTTTGTGCTTGTCCCTACCCGAAGACCTGATTTATTGCATCTTTGGATGACCCATATCTGCACTCTTCACTGGTTCCTGCATTTTTCACTGGTGCGGACATCTCCAGTTGATTTCCGGTCCTAATCTTAGCTACAGTACATTTACGACTTTGCCTGTTTTCTGCTTCCTGATACTGCTTTCAGCTGAACTTGGGCTCTGGCCTCTAACTATGCATTAACCTCCTCTAATGGTTCTTGTAGAGCAGTGTCCACCAAACTGAGACTAGCCTAGGGACCACAACCCAGGGAATACCCTGCAGCAAAGATCTTAAGTGAATACAAGGACTCCCTTAAACTCCGTACCCCAAGTTAATCTGTACCAATGTGATATAGTACAAAGGGTCCACTGCCTGTCCTTTATCATTATTTATTTTAAATCTCCATTCCTAGGTGCCGTACATGTAAAAGGGGGTATACATACATAATACAGGGTAGCCCACAAAAAAGTAGCCACCTTCAGCACTAGTACATAGTAACATAGTACATAAGGCCGAAAAAAGACATCTTTCTATCCAGTTCGGCCTGTTATTCTGCAAGTTGATCCAGAGGAAGGCAAAAAAAAAACCCTGTGAGGTAGAAGCCAATTTTCCCCACGTAAGGGGAATAAAAAATTCCTTCCCAACTCCAATCAGAATAACTCCCTGGATCAACGACCCCTCTCTAGTAGCTATAACCTGTAATATTATTACACTCCAGAAATACATCCAGGCCCCTCTTGAATTCCTTTATTGTACTCACCATCACCACCTCCTCAGGCAGAGAGTTCCATAGTCTCACTGCTCTTACCGTAAAGAATCCTCTTCTATGTTTGTGTACAAACTTTCTTTCCTCCAGACGCAGAGGATGTCCCCTTGTCACAGTCACAGTCCTGGGGATAAATAGATGATGGGAGAGATCTCTGTACTGACCCCTGATATATCTATACATAGTTATTAGATCTCCCCTCAGTCGTCTTTTTTCTAAAGTGAATAACCTGAATGGGTACTATAGTTGCCCCATTCCAGTTATTACTTTAGTTGCCCTCCTCTGAACCCTCTCCAGCTTTGCTATGTCTGCCTTGTTCACAGGAGACCAGAACTGTACACAGTACTCCATGTGTGGTCTGACTAGCGATTTGTAAAGTGGTAGGACTATGTTCTCATCACGGGCGTCTATGCCCCTTTTGATGCAACCCATTATCTTATTGGCCTTGGCGGTAGCTGCCTGACACTGGTTTTTGCAGCTTAGTTTGCTGTTTATTAAAATTTATAGATCCTTTTCCATGTCAGTGTTACCATTTAGTATGTACAGGTGACTTGCATTATTCCTTCCCATGTGCATAACTTTACATTTGTTAGTGTTAAACCTCATCTGCCACTTATCTGCCCAAGCCCCCAATCTATCCAGATCCCTCTGTAGCAGTGTATTGTCCTCTTCAGTGTTAATTACTTTACACAGTTTAGTGTCATCTGCAAAAATTGATATTTTACTATGCAAGCCTTTTACAAGATCATTCATAAACATTTGAAAAGAATAGGGCCCAGTACTGACCCCTGAGGTACTCCACTAGTGACAGTGACCCAATCTGAGTATGTACCATTAATAACCACCCACTGTTTTCTATCACTCAGCCGGTATAACCCACAAGTCAGAAAAGATGCTGAAAGTGGTCCCCGTTCAGGTCTCTACATCTTTGGGGAGGTCGGATTGTGTTGGCTGATACTGCTCGCAGCTCTTCAGCAGTGATGCTACAGAAGAAAAAATGTCCTGCTTTTTCCAACAAGATGCCACACCTCAAGAAACTCACCGGCACGGGTTCATGAACTGTTTATGGAGGAGCGAACTGTGAACAAGGGGTTATGGCCACCACGATCCCCAGACTTGTCCACATGCCATTATAATCTGTGGGAAAATGTAAAACAGAAAGTGTCCGCTAACAATCCACATCCCCTGGATAAACTCAAGGAGAACATCACAAACACCATCCGCAGCATCACAAGCAAACATAATCTGATATGCCCAAAGATGCAGAGATGTGAACAGGGACCACTTTCAGCATCTTTTCTGACTTGTTGGTAATTACAAAAAAACACTCCACTTGCTCATTTATCTTGTCATATTATCGCTGGAGGAAGCTGCTTTTCGTGGGCCTCCCTGTATCAAAGAACACGTACAATAATCTTGAACTTATTAATAGAGTGGCTCATTGTGGCTGTAGACCTTCCTTATGATGTGGGTTTTCAGGTTGCTTTTGAAGGTTTGGATGTCGGGAGAAAGTCTGGTGTGATAGGGTAGTGAGTTCCAGAATATGAGGGAAGCACGTGAGTAATCCTGTAGATGACAGATGTGCAAATGAAGAGGTCATGTGAGGATCGGAAATGACGTGTAGGGATGTATCAAGTCAGAAATGTAAGAAGTGGACAGATTGTGGGTGGCCTTATATGTTGTTAGTATTTTGAACTGAAAATTTTGCTGAGCAGTGATAAGCCAGTGAGGGGCTTGTCCTTGCAACACTTAAAGAGGACCTTTCATGGGGATAAAAAATATAAACTAAGTATGCCTACATGTAGAGCGGCACCTAGGGATCTCCCTGCACTTACTATTATCCCTGGGCGCCGCTCCGTTCTCCCAGTATAGGCTCCGATATGTTCAGAGATTTGGCTCAACTGAGAGGAGTCTGCCTTCTCCCAGGCTGTAGCGCTGGCCAATCGCAGCACTCAGCTCACAGCCTGGGAGGATTTCTCCCAGGCTATGAGCTGAGCGCTGCGATTGACCAGCGCTACAGCCTGGGAGAAGGAGACGCCCAGGACAAAACAGGCAGACTCCTCCCAGTTGAGCCGAATTTCTAAACATAACGGATCCTGTACTGGGAGAACGGATGAGCGAGCGCCCAGGGAAAATAGTAAGTGCAGGGAGATCCCTGGGCACCGCTCTACATGTACGCATACTTAGTTTTAATTTTTTATTCTCATGAAAAGTCTCCCTCTTTAAAGGGATTGTGTCATCAAAAAATGACCTATTGTTTAAATCAAGTTTATGTTAAACAAATATTTTGAAATTGTTTAGTAATGTTAATTTTTAGTTTTTCCTGTCCCTATCTATACTTTGAAAAAGTATGTGTCATCAGAAAAAGACCTATTGTTTAAATCACAAATCAAGCATATTTTTTAATGTTAAAGGTGATTTTAATTTTTTTTACCATGTCTCTGTTTATCTTTAACCCCTTTACTCCATCCTCCATAAATGTAGGGTGGATGTCATCTCTTCAAAGATGGCACTCGCTATGGAGCGGGACAAGCACCATAGCCGCCAGGTGCGTCCTGTTTGACACAGTAAACACCCAGGGCTAATGTCTGCAATCAGTGATAACGCCGATCACTGACATTTAACCTCTCAGATGCCATGGACAAATTTGATCACAGCATTTGAGCACAGAAAAAACAAAGCACTGTGCTCTCAGGGCTGGAATGGCTCCACCTAGTATTACCTGGTGCAGGCTTGGTCCCTCCTAAGGATCCATGGCTGCCACAGCTATGTTCCTATGGAGACCCTGAGGCAGTGCTCCATAGAAACATAGCAAATTTCTTATAGACTTCAATGCTAATTCATTGGAGTTTATGAGAGAAGTGATCTGGTGATGGCATTTTCACGTTCCCTAGGGGAACTTTTAAAAAATGTAAAAAAAATGAAAAAAGTTTTTAAAAATCTAAAAAAATATATCTTGCATCCTAAAATACCTGTACTATTAAAATATAAAAATATTTATCCCATATGGTGATCAACATTTTAAAACACTAGAAAAATTATACAAATGTGGTTTTGCTGTAATTGAACTGACCTATAGGTCAGTTTTATCACATAGGGAACACTGTAAAAACAAAACCCACAATTGCATTTTTTTTTCCAATTCCACCCCATTTGGAATTTTCCGTTTTCCAGTACATCATATGTAATATTAAATGGTGCTAATCGAAAGTACATCTTGTCCTACAAAAAAAAATGGAAGAATAAAAAAGTTATGGCTTCGGAAAGGCAGGGAGTAAAAAACAAAAAATTATAATTGCTATGTCCTCAAAGGGTTAACAAACAAATATAAAATCCTGCATTTTTGACACTGGCCACTAAGACTTCATGTATTTTAAGAGCAGCTACACGAGCCATAGACAATGGACAGGAGCCAACTCATTGACTTCCATGGTACTTCTATTAAAGAGTTTTCTAGGCATGCTCTGTGAGCTGTACAGAGGTCAGAAGGGAGCAGATAAGCTGTGATATGCTGTGTTATCTATGTAAGGTATTACTTGCCATTGCAATTCTGCCTGTGGTGATAATCATAATGGCTACTAAAAGGTTACCAGTAGAGAACAAGAAATCACGACCTAATATTAGGCTTAAAGGGTTATGCACTTTGTTTAAACAGATAATCTATCCTCTAGATAGATCAGCATCTGATCGGCAGCCGGGACCCCCGCTGGCCAGCTGTTTGAGAAGGTAGCGGCGCACCAGGAGCACCGCAGCCTTCTCACTGTTTACCGCAGGCCCAGTGACATCACGACTAGTATCAACTGGCCTGGGCGCAGCTAAGCTCTGTTCACTTCAATGGAGCCTAGCCCCGCCCAGGCCAGTTAATACTAGTCGCGACGTCACTGGGCCGGCGGTAAACAGTGAGAAGGCCGCGGCGCTCCTGGAGCGCCGCTACCTTCTCAAACAGCTGATCGGCGGGGGTCCCGGGTGTCGGACCCCTGCCGATCAGATGCTGATGATCTATCCAGAGGATAGATCATCTGTTTAATGGCCAGCAAAATATAGACTGTGGCATGGAAAATAAAAATAAAAAAACTTCAACTTCACCAGAATGTTCTTAAAAAATATGTTTAACTTAAATGTGATTTAAACAATAGGTTATTTTCTGACGACAAAAATAAAATACTGCAGTTTTCATACTGGCCACTAAGCCTAATAATAGGCTGACATTTCCTGTACCATAGGGATCACTTTTCAGCAGTGAACTCAATATCTTCACAGATAGAATACAATGAAAGATAACACATATGCATAGATACTGTAACTGTCATAATTATTTATTTTTTGCTAATGTATAGGGACAGGGATAGGAAACATTTTGCTAATATACTTTATTTAGGGAAAACCTATTTATTTGAGAAAACTATGGCTGAGATTTCCATTAACATCTTTTTCAGAACCGCTGGTAAGGGACATTTGTCTTCCTAACAGCGCAGTGCTGAACTGACTAGAAGGACTGGCTGGGAGCTGGCGGGCGTATGCCCACATTGCTGCTTCATACAGTGAGGCCAAAATAAGTGATAACTGGTGTAAATATACTGTATATTAACCCCTTCCTGACATATGACGTAACAGTGTGTCATAGCGGCAGATGACTTCCTGCTATTTGACGTACTATTGCGTCCGGTGCCTGCCCGATCAGTGCGGGTATCCAGCAGTCACTGGTAGCTGGGCCCCTGCTGTATCCACTGGCATAGCTGTAAAAGCTGTTGCCGACATATTATCCCTTTTTATGCCGCGGTCATCACTGACCGTGGCATAGAAGGTGTTGGCGGCGGGTGAGGGATCCCAATGAGTGAAAAGGCAACCCAATGCCTTGCAGAGGCTGTCCAATGCCTTGCAGAGGCATCGGGAACAGCCTTCTACGGAAGCCTAGGAGATTCAGCCCCAGGCTGGGTCTCCTAGGTAACTGTTAGTGTATTACACAGGCTATGCATTACAATACAGATGTATTGTAATGCATTGCAGAGGGGATCAGACCCCAAAAAGTTAAAAAAAAGTAAAAGAAGTAAGAAAAAAGTGTTTATAATAAAAAAATAAAGTTTCCCTGATTTTATAATAATAAAAGAAAAAGAAAACACACACATATTAGGTATCGCCAAATCCGTAATGACCGGCTCTATAAATATATCACATAATCTACCTGGTCAGATGAACACAGTAAACCCTTCATGTGTTACAGAACAAAATTGATTAAAACGGAAAACCTGCCAAAAAAGTGACATTTAGAAATTTAATCTCCATTTTACTTAAATTCTTGTGGAATATCTAAAGGGTTAACAAAGTTTGTAAAATCAGTTTTGAATAACTTGAGGGGTGTAGTCTCTAAAATGGGGACATTTATGGGTGGTTTCTACTAAGTAAGCCTCACAAAGTGACTTCATAGCTGAACTAGTCTTTAAAAAGTAGGTTTTGGAAATTTTCTTAAAAATTCTAAAAATTGCTTCTAAAATTTCTAAAAAAAATAAAATGACATTTACTAAATTATGGCAACATAAAGTAGACATATGGGGAATGTTAAGTCATAAATATTTTATGAGGTATCACTTTCTGTTTAAAAAGCAGAAAAATGTAAATTTTAAAAATGGAAAATTTTTCAAAATGTTTGGCAAATTTGGGATTTTTTCATTAATAAAGGTGAAATATGTTGACTCAATTTTATCTCTCTCATAAAGTACAATCTGTCGCGAGAAAACAATCTCAGAATGGCTTGGGTAAGGAAATGTGTTCCAAAGTTATTACCACATAAAGTGGCACAAAAAATGGCCTGGGTGGGAGGGTGAAAACTGGCCCAGGGTAGAAGGGGTTAATATAGTAAATACAGTAAATAAAGTTAATAATAAATATAGTTGATAAAGTAAATATACATTCTTATAGCAGATCGCTGCCAAGGGACATGTCAGCCCTAGTTTTCTACTATAAATAAAGGTTTTCCCTAAATAAAGTATATTAAAAAAATGTTCCCTTGTCCCCTATCCCTGCCCCTATCCAGTAGCAAAAAAATGACAGTTACACTTTAACAACTTATGATATCACAGCTTATCTACTCCCCCTCCCTGCATAGTGACCTCTGCGCAGGTCATAAAGGATATCTAAAAGAGTCTGACATAGAAGTCAGAGAGTCATCTCTTTACATTGTGCTTATGGTCCATGTGGCTTCTGTCAGGCATATTGCTTAATGTTGTTAACCCCTGCCCGACCAGCGGCGTACATTTAACCCCTAAGATGCCGTGGTGAAACATAATCATGGCATCTGGGAGCGCAAAAACCCTGAAGCGCACGCTTCCAGGTGTGCACCGGCTGCCCGCCGCGGCCATCACAGTGTCGAACCTCTAACACTTTAGCACGCCGTCCCTCTTATTAGTAGTTGACGGCTCAAGCAGGGCTGTAGAATTTTACAAAATATGTCGCTCCTTACACTAGAGGTCCGGCAGTAGGCAGGGTAAGGACACCTATCCTGCCTTTGGGGCCACCACAATACCAAGGGTTATTAGCCCCTTTGTTACTGCTCTCCGGTTTTAGTCACGTTATCTCGTTGTGACTAGTGCTATCAAGCAACTTTTGTTAGGTGTGGTGCTCAACTAAGCCCACATCTGTTAGGTGCCAAACGTGCTCCTGATGAAATGCACCCTAGGGTTCACGGAAACGCGTTGAGCAATCCTTCCTACCTTTGTGCTGGTACAGTGCGATATTTTGGTGCCCTTGTCCACCTGTGGGCTACCAAGATTCTCCAGCCTTGCACCCATTTGTATTATCATCACGGGAGTGGTCATGCGCGCGACCATTTTCTGTTATGACGCATAGGCACAGTCTTGTGCCATTGTACTAGTTGCATCTGTGTGTGAAGTGGTAACTACTATATACACATATCCAGCCACTTTACACTTCTCACACTTTTGTTGAATTGGGCCATAGTAAGCCTATATGGGACATCAGCCCCAGTGTTTTAACAAGAATTCTCAATAAAGTTTCTTTGTTTTGTTTTAACGTCCCTCTCCTATATAATTGTTGTTCGATAAAAAGAAAAAACAAATTTTTTCAAGGCTTTTATTTTTTTCAGTATTAAAATGCAAGAAAAACTATACAAATGTGGTGTAGCCATAATCGTACTGACCCGGAGAATGAAAGTAACAGGTCAGTTTTACCGTATAGAGAATGCCGTAAAAACAAAACCCATAAAACTGTTGCGGAATTGCGTTTTTCAAATTTCACCCCATTTAGATTTTTTTTGCAGCTCTCCAGCATAGCATATGCAATATTAAATACTGGTATTAAAAAAGAGCAACTTATCCCGCAAAAAATACCTCATATGGCTATGTGAACTGAAAAATAAAAAAGTTATGGCCCCGGTAAGGCTGGGAGGTTAAAACGAAAATGCAAAAATCTCCGGGGCTGAAAGGGTTAGCAGCAGCTCAGGCAAAAAAAAAAAAAATTTACAATAAGAAATAACAGCAGTTTAGAAAAAACAAATATGTAGTCTGAATTAGATGATAAATTTCCTTCAAGACTTACCTGGTAAGCATCTGCTCTCCTCCGACTCAATTCTCTTGGCACCTTGTAAAGCCCTGACATCACATTTCTGCTTTAAGTAGATGATAAGCTTAGAACAAAACCATACATGTGTGATGTCAGGAGTAGTTTGCTTTTTCCATACTTGATTTGGTGGATTATCATACCACACCATGCAAAAAGCAAGGACCTCACAATCTGAAAGAATAAAGCTGACCATACACATGAAATATGGCTTTTTTCATACTCCGTCTTAATATTCCATTTAATGTATGCGTCAGGAAAGGTACTTAGGGGCGGACTGACCATAGACCCAAAAGGGAAATTTCCTGGTGGGCCGATGCCCAGGGGACCGCTCAAGCCCTCTTTTCTTCCGGTCCAGGTACATAACCATCTGATGCTCTCAGCATTTATTATGCACCCGGCCAGCAGCCGCAGGTGGCCTCCTGAATTCATCTGTGTCATCATCCTCAGCATAGTGATAGGGCAGTATTTCCTGCCTCACTGTGGTACTTGGTTCTTCTGGGGCGGTATTTTGTTCTGCACTACAGTATTTATGGCTCGGCCTGCTTCGGCTGTTCATTCCTACTTATGGCTTGTACTGGTCCTGCCTACTTGTGTTGCACCACCTTATGTCAATTTTGACTCGCCTACAACTTGGTGCCACTTTTAGGTTTTTTTCCAGGGCCACCTTAAAGGTATTTTCTTACTTCAGCAAGTGACATTTATCATGTAGACAAAGTAAATACAAGGCACTTACTCATGTTTTGTTATTCTCCATATTGCTTCCTTTGCTGGCGGAATTCATTTTTCCATCACATTATATACACTGCTCGTTTCCATGGTTATGACCACTCTGCAATCCATCAGTGGTGGTCGTGCAGTGTCCCAGGGGGTCAGTAGTATAGCTTTAGGTATGCTGGGCTTTGTAGTGCAGGGCAACCCACTAACCTGGGACTGACTGTCGTCTTCAATCGGGTCAGCACTGGAACAGGCAGGTGATGAATGTCATGACGCCAGTGCCAATTGAACGGTGGCACGCCGTGTAGTGACAGGTAGAATAATTGAGGAATCTTTACATACTTGAATAACAGGATAACTTTACTGAACGTAGTTGAAGATAGATGAACAGTCAGTAAGTACAGTTCCAGAATATTCCACACGTTACAATACAGTCACAGCAGTGGTTCAGAATATTAATCATAGTCCCAAAGGCTATCTTCAAGACAGGCCTCCTAAGATCGGGGCTTTCATCTTACTCTGAATGCAGCAATACACTTCAGGCAACTGTTCTCTCTCTCTAGGGATACTTGTCCTGTATGCAGCTTGACTAAGGAGGCAACACTTCTCCACTAGTCCTAGGGTCTGAACTCCTCCTCCTAGGGAATGAATCTTCCTAGGCTGGACCCTCTCAGGCTATAAGGCTTGGGCTGACTTCAGCAGGCGCAAGGCCTGGGCTTAGCCTTCACAGGCACATGGCCTGGGCTAGACTTAGACTCAGACTGCCTTTCCTTCCCCTGACTGGGCCTATATATAACTAGGGCTCCCTAGCTCCCTCTAGTGTCTAAGAGCTGGAATGACATCCCTAGCAGGCCTGCACATGGCAATATAACAGTAACAGGGAAATATAAGCATTGCTTTACATGAAGATGTTTTTACACCAAACTCCCCATATTTGAGGGGAACGACAGCACACAAGTGACCCTTCTGTAGTGACGGGCATTACAGCTCCCGTACACTACATACCCCGCTGCTTTAAGCTGAGTACGACCTCGTACTCCAACAGGGCCCGCCCAACTGGAATTTTCACCTGAAAGAGAAAAAGAGAAAACATGCAGGCATACATATACGTAATTCATCTGCATATATATTCATATCAAGTCCGTTGGCAAAGGTGAAGGGTGGTGACAAGGGGCGTCGTTCTCTTCCTTTAGGATAATGAATGGAACTGGGGCGCTGACCTGGCACAGCGGATGTTAAGGAATACCAGGATAGTCCATGACTGTGTAAGAGTCCACAATGACACATTATAAGACTTGGTTCACACTTATGGAGTCCATGGAATTAAATATCACAGAGGCTTGCACCTGGGGAGTCCATCTCTGGGCGCATTGACATGAATAAGAATAGCAATAAATATATTCAGCAGCACACACATAATACTGACAATACAGGACTCTGACAATACCAGGGACACACTATCCTGGCAAGTACTGCGTACCCTTAGAGTGCTGACATAAAAACTCCTTTCAACCTGAAATGGGGGTTAAAAGGGGGTAAGGTGCAATAAAAAGCACAACTTGGATAGTGAAGATTTTCTTTCACAGCAGGCACGGTGTCCCGGAAACAGCAAGGGCAGGCTGGGAGCAGTGGTTCCACAGTGGCAACTTAATTTTCACAAACATGCCACCGGCCGTGGGGAACTGGCAGCAAGCTCCACCAGCCTGACAACATAAGGGACAGCTCCTGCAACAAGTATGATGTCCCTGTGAGGTTTCAGCAAAATGGCCTAGCAGGCCTGCTCACAGGTAGGTGTCATAAGAGCCCTGTTCATCAGAGGTGGTGCAGCCCGGTACTGCCCGCAACCTGGGCCATGTACCAGGGACACCTGAAGGCAGTGCCCACCAGACAGAATGGGCCGGAATCATCACTGGAACTGGGCCTATCCATCTCATTGGCCCGCTGGGTTGAGGGTTCACAGGAGTGGCTGGTCTCGGGACACGGGCCGGCACTGGGGCAGACACTTCCACTGGCCGGGATAAGGGGGTCCCGTCAAGACGGACTCGGCTCCTGGCATAGGTTAGTTTGTCCGTTTTTACACTGACTTTGGGTGGCTCAGCGCTAGTGGTAGGACCTCGGACTACGGGTTCAGGCTGTACAGGGGTCACAGGTGACTCACCACGGTTGGCCTGCTGCGATGCTGCTCTGGAACTTGCCACTTGACGCAGGCCATCCAGGTATACTTGCAGCTTGGTGATCCGTTCCTCTAGGGCGGCGATCTCACTGCTGGATTCCGGTGCATTTGCAGCAGGCTCAGGGGACGTCTCCTCTCTATGGTTCCCCCGCAGGTTATCCAGGGCCTCACCAAACTGGGCCATCCGCGCCCAATCTGCCGCTGTTTTCTCCCGTCGTGGCAGCTCTGGAGAGGGATACGGACTTGCGGGCTTGTCCAAGACGGTCGGCTGCCAGAAGATGTTCGGGCCTAAGAAGGAGCCCTTCTCCTGATAAGTATTGCGGATTGGCCCCGGCGGGTCTTCTGTCTCCGCCAGATGCTCTGCCTCCTCCCAGTTTTCCGGTACTGGTCCTGGACGGGTCACCGCGGTGGCATATGGGCCTCGCAGGCCCTCCGCGGGAGTGAACTCCACCCGCTCACCCACTGCTAGATTATGCAGTTTCTCCGGTAGGTAACTCCACTCCGCTTAACAGACTGGCGATTTACATAATAATCGCGGTTGGTGCCAGTCTCTTGGATAAATCCGAACCCCCGGGCTTTATCAAATTCAAGCACAACGCCTGTGCGGCGCTCTAACTGGGGTTTGCCCTGAACGGAGTCTTCAAAGATACGTTTAGTGACCTCCTCAAAGTATTTCTTCTTGGTGGTGGTCTTCAGGGTTGCCGCCACGCGGATCTCTGCCATCAGAGCCGACCACGCAGGATTCCGTGGGAGAAAGCCTTCCCGCGGCCGGTGAAAATGGCAAGGTTCGGCCTGTGGCCATGGGCAGGACTGGGCCACTTCACTTGGGGCAGAAGCAGGAACCGCATGGCACTCACGAGTTGCTCCAGGGGTCGCCTCCATCGCTGCTCCTAAGGATCCGGATCCCTCTGGCTCAGGCAGGCAGTCGCGGAGCAGGGTGAGCCACTGTTGCTGCAGGCTCCTCCCTGTCGCTGCTGGCACGCCCCCTAGGTATTCTAGTATATGGTAGGCGGTATCTCCAGGCAGTTTTTTCCTCCCTCTTGGAGAGTCTTGGCACCAAATCTTCGCGCCACTGAGGACAGTGATGGCGCAGGAAGAAGTCTAATGGCGCCGGCGGCCATCTTGGGCGCCATGATGCAGCCATTCACTGACAGCAAGCAGGATGGTAGAAAAAGTCCACAAATTGCAATCCACAAGCCTGATTTTCTCTCTGGGGGTAGCGCAACACAGCACAGCGCCTCCGATTCCTCCCAGGCACAATTGTAATCCACAGGCTTGGAAATAAAGGGTACAGTCCTTGCAATACGGTGGTGGAATAGTTAAAGCACACATTTCACACTCCTCTGCACTCCAGAAGCATCCGATCCTGTTCGTGACGCCAAAAAGAGCGATGCAGTGTCCCAGGGGGTCAGTAGTGTAGCTTTAGGTTTGCTGGGCTTTGTAGTGCAGGGCAACCCACTAACCTGGGACTGACTGTCGTCTTCAATCGGGTCAGCACTGGAACAGGCAGGTGATGAATGTCATGACGCCAGTGCAAATTGAACGGTGGCACGCCATGTAGTGACAGGTGGAATAATTGGGGAATCTTTATATACTTGAATAACAGGATAACTTTACTGAACGTAGTTGAAGATAGATGAACAGTCAGTAAGTACAGTTCCAGAATATTCCACACGTTACAATACAGTCACAGCAGTGGTTCAGAATATTAATCACAGTCCCAAAGGCTATCTTCAAGACAGGCCTCCTAAGATCGGGGCTTTCATCTTACTCTGAATGCAGCAATACACTTCAGGCAACTGGTCTCTCTCTCCAGGGATACTTGTCCTGTATGCAGCTAGACTAAGGAGGCAACACTTCT
The DNA here is from genome assembly GCA_033119425.1 of Bufotes viridis. Classification (NCBI taxonomy): domain Eukaryota; kingdom Metazoa; phylum Chordata; class Amphibia; order Anura; family Bufonidae; genus Bufotes; species Bufotes viridis. The sequence goes on along the minus strand of CM065594.1, from coordinate 206,841,201 downwards.
CCACTAGTCCTAGGGTCTGGACTGCTCCTCCTAGGGAATGAATCTTCCTAGGCTGGACCCTCTCAGGCTATAAGGCCTGGGCTGACTTCAGCAGGCGCAAGGCCTGGGCTTAGCCTTCACAGGCACATGGCCTGGGCTAGACTTAGACTTAGACTCAGACTGCCTTTCCTTCCCCTGACTGGGCCTATATATAACTAGGGCTCCCTAGCTCCCTCTAGTGTCTAAGAGCTGGAATGACATCTCTAGCAGGCCTGCACATGGCAATATAACAGTAACAGGGAAATATAAGCATTGCTTTACATGAAGATGTTTTTACACCAAACTCCCCATATTTGAGGGGAACGACAGCACACAAGTGACCCTTCTGTAGTGACGGGCATTACAGCTCCCGTACACTACAGTCGTGCTTGCAGACCATAGGAAAAAGCACTAGTCTTTCAAGTGGCTGGTACCGCTGGAGTGAGCACAGGCTGGTACTTTTTCCTATAGTGTGCAAGCACGGCCACCACTTGTGGATTGCAGGGTGGTCATAGCCATGAAACTAGCAATGTATAAAGTGAAGTAAAAATGAATCCAACCAACAAAAGAAGCAATATAGGTAATAACAATACATTAGTAAGTGCCTTGTATTAACTTTCCCTACATGATAAATGATAAAGATTAATTTTTATTTCATTGGTGAGAGTTTAATGTGTCTCTGCTAGCAGCTCATCTCAGAGGATCAGGCATGTTAAAATCCAACATATCCAATCAGTTGTTCCCCAACATTTGATTGTACGTCATTTCTACCACAATTGGTGGGTTTGGCCGTTTTGTCTCGTGTATGGGCACTTTAAGGCAGGAAGAACCCTCAAGTTCACTGCTTTTAGACAGGCCATGTGTTTGCCAATGAAAGCTCTAATGAATTTCAAGTTATTTTTGGATTCTTGCTTTTTATGCACAGTCCTGATTAATTCATTTTTTAAGCCAAAAATATTGAATATATGCGAGAATTAGATTACATAACTTATACAAAGATAAAATACACCATATGAAAACTCTGCAAAATATACTGGTCTAAAGGTAATCACAGATCCATTTAAAAAGCACTCAGGGCACCTACTGTGACAACCCCTGCTGCCTGCTGATTTTTTAAATTACAGTACATCGTCTCCCTACGGGTGTCTTGTTCTGTGCATTTTTAACACATTAGTAACTATGTAACACAGCATAGGATACATTAAAGAGGCATTGCCCTAGGAAGCTGGAAAAAGGACTATCTGCTGTTTATGTACTCTATTATTATTGTCATATGTGTGTTGTACCATGGAAATTGCCACACAAAATGGATATAATAAAATGAACATGCATCTCCATATATAGGATGCATTGTCAAGCTGTGTGTTTCCTTACATTGTAAGTCGCACATTTGGCCCGGGACAAATGTTACATCTGCGTATTTAAAGAGGTTATCCAGGGCTTTTTAAGCGATGGCCTATCCTCTGTGCAGCCTGTTAGCAAGTCCCCACTAGTCCATCTCTCTTCCATGCCTGGAATATCCAATGCTGTGTAGCAACTAGAGAATATAGCCAGGTCTTTTTTTAAAGCGGACATTTTCAGCTTTAAAACAAGACCAAGATCGAGAGAACACCTAAATATCTGGTCAGAAGTAAAAGCTTCAGGTATATGTAGCTTTTACTGAGACCCACTTCCACAATTTAATGTGGTTAGCACCACATTCCTAGCCTAGATTCACAGCTGAGATTGACAGCTCTTACTCAGCCTGAGATCAGAATCAATGGACATACAAGATACCTCCTTGGCAGTATGCAATGGGGATTGAGATCCGTGTGTGTGGAAAGGGAGACTGTCCTATTATCGGCTGTAATAGATGGTTCCTGGTCTTGCTGACTGCATATGACCTTTGTAGTCAATCAGCCAGACAGGATTGTGGACACACTGACCTGTAGTTGCAGCTCTGTAGTTGATTGAGCAAAAGCATTAAATCACTCCTTTGCTGTTTCTCAATCAGTTACCAGATTCTGCAGCCATGAGTCTGTTTGTCCACAGTCGTGTAACTCTGAATGACCACATCGTTTATGTACAGACAGCATGACCAGGAACAATGATGTTTTTATTTATTTTTGGTTTTCCTGGAAACCCTCTTTAAGTTGTGTTTTATTGCACTGTACATCGGCTGCAAGTACACCTGCACTTGCTGCCACTAGATGCCACTGTCGTACCACAGACTATATACAGAGGCTGCAAACAGGAAGAAGTCAGTGTGTGGCTGATGCCACAGTGAATACGTTTGGAGTCTAGAAAGAGAGGGGACGTGTGGGACAGTAGTGGTAACCTCCTGGTGTTAATGCAAGTGCACGTAGGTGAACCTATCAAAGGTTCCATTGTTAGGCTGGTAGGGTAAATCAACTATTAAAAGACTACTGTCTTGAGACTGCTCAAGACTTGTTATTCTGTTGGGCCCTTGTTAAAAAGGTTGCTCCAAGATACCAATTTATCCCCTATCCATGGAATAGGATATAAGGATCTGATTGTCGGGGGTGTAACAACTGGAACCCCGACTGATTGCAAGAACGAGGAAATACTATGCTCCCCTATGAAGGGCGCAGCAGGTAAAACGTTTGTGCTGCCGATTCATTTATTCTCTATGGCACTTCTGTTCCATAGATAATAAATGGAGTTCAAGAATGTGCTTGAGAAGCTTTATTCAAATGGGCACACAGAATCTAAATTTTCATAATGATGGGGGTCCATACGGTCGGGCCCCCGCGATCAGATGCTTATTTCCTATGCCCACATAAAGGCGTAAGTATAATTTACCACTTTGGAGTAATGAAGCTAAATCATTTAGTTGACCCACCTGCATATAAATGTACACCGCTCCATATTGGTCAATCTTGTGTGTAGGTTAATCCCATACACACCTCTGTGTTTGCTATTCTTTCTTGCGATTAGTATAAAAGCTGAGGCTCTCCTACCCTGGCGCAGTAACACTTACAAGACAGCCCACGCACAACTTAATAGCTAGCAACACAAACCACTTCTTCCATGGTTTCATTTCTCATTGTTCAAGCTAAGACTAAACCGTAAATGGCCCCAAAATGTCCGTTAATTTGACCTAATATTCTTTATCTTCTGTGCTGTCTCTTTTGACTGTGCTTTTTATATTTCATAGATTCATGTTAGAATTTGGCTTTTCCTTTAAAAACCATACCATTTGTCATTTAAACAAAACCCGGTCTGAAAGTTGTAGTTTGTTTTATCGGTTATGCTAATCTGACCACTAGGGGCACTCTCCATTGAAGCGTGCTTTAGGTAAAGTTCTTCATATTATCAGAGCAAGAGTTTAGAATGATCTCCCACGTATTATTAGATTCGAATCCGCTAAAGGACAAGGTTTAGTGCACATTAAAATCTATGTGTGAAGACTACACTGAATCCTTTCTTAATAATTAAGATAATAATAATTAAGAGATTTGAATTTTTTTGTCTTTTTTTTAACAAAAAAAAAAAGACAAAAAACTACAAGTCTCTTAATAATTGCAGTAACACTGACAGTACTGGAATCATCCGAAATCTGCTAGAAAGCCAGTCAAACATAGAAAAACACAGACAGCAGTTTCTGAGTACAATGAGGATATTTCTTGGTTGGCTTATTTGACTCAAAGAAATTCTCTGCATAAGGGCTCATGCTCATGGTTGTTGTCTGCAATCCGGAAGGTGTGGTGCGGCTTGGAGTCGCGAAACCTCTACAGAGTGCTTCCGTATTCTATTTTTTTGGGTGTGGACAGATCATGGACCCATTCAAGTTGAAGCCACACGGATGTTGCCCGTGCATTGGGGACCGCAAATTGCTGTCCCCAATCCACTGAACGGCCAGGCAATGGCCGTGTGCATGAGCCCTTAGGCTACATTCACATATGCGATGTGAACTCCAGCCGGATCTGAAATAGGAACACACTGCCGGAGTTCACTGTAGCCGGATAGGGCCACGCACCGCTGAGTCCTCATTGACTACAATGGGATCCAACAAGGATCTGGCCGCTTTCCGGCATAAATGCCAGCTTTCAGCTGGATACCGTGAACTCCGGCAGTCGGTTCCTCTGCTTGACCAGGCTGCCAGAGTTTACATTGCAGATGTGAACACAGCCTAAATCTAATTTAAAAAAAAATCTGATTACTAACATGGTGTGAGATGAGAAATGTCACAGAGTCTCTCAGGCCTTAAAAATTGAATTGATGAGATTGACCTGTTTCTAGGGATGCACTGAGCCCTTTATATACTGTAGACCAGGAGTGCACAACCTGCGGCCCGGGGGCCACATGCGGCCCTCAATACCATTCTGTGCGGCCCCCAAACATCTGGTAAAAGACATGTAGGTCTATGTCTTATGGCTTCTTACATGTATCTTTCATGCGTTCTCCTATTAGATGGGAGTCCTAGAACTGTAGAACTAAACATTTATAGTGTATACTATATGTTCAACATTCCAAAAATACAGTATTTCATTTGGTAATACCCCTTTAAGTTTTATTTTTGGCCCTTGGAATTGGTTCAGGCTGACAATGTGGCCCCCAACTAGAAAAGGTTGTGCACCCTTACTGTAGACCCTCTACTAGTTTATCAGATACTGAGGCCATGTTATAATCCATGATGACTGGCCAGAAGATTCTGTGACATCTATATGTTCTAACTGAGACACTGTCTCAGACTCTGACTCTTTTAAAGATGTATAGCATATCTGGCTGTGCCTCTCAGGATGGGTCCTTTAACACGGGCAAGTGAATTGCCTAAACGGACACTGATTGACGATATGAAGAAAGTCAACCAGTGCTCGTATTTACTTCCATTTCCACAGGGAAATTATTATTTTTGCGATCAGTCATTCAAACCCCTCCTCATAGCATTAAATTATTGTTGGATGAACAGAACATTTGTTAGCCAATGATTGGCCCATGTAAAGGGATCCTCAAGAGCTTTACAGGGGATTTTTTTAAACATAATATATTATACCCAACATACCCATGTATGGATGGCACAGCCATGGTTAATAATCCTTGCTCAGGGGGTTGGGTGGGGATTCAGGATCTGCCCCCAACTCAGGCAGTTCCAGAAAGAGTTTGATGGAGAAAGGAATCTGTGACCTATGCTCCTTCTCCTTAGGCCCAGAAAGCTTCAGATCTCTGTGAGAAAAAGGGTACTTTCACACTTGCGGCAGGACGGATCTCGCAGGCTATTCAGCCTGCCAGATCCGTCCTGCCGCAAGTGGCCGTGCACTGCCGTGCTGCCGCTCCGTCCCCATTGACTATAATGGGGCGGGGGGCGGAGCTACGGCGCAGCACGGCACTGCACGTCCGGAGATCGGCGGACGAAAAGTACTGCATGTCCGACTTTTCATCCGGCGATCTCCGGCCGTGCAGTGCCATAGCTCCGCCCCCCGCCCCATTCATCCTGCTGCAAGTGTGAAAGTACCCTTACTGCAAGGTAAACAGAAAGAGAGAAGGAGGAAGACAAAGGACAGAACTAGAGAACTTAGAATCTGCATGGGCGAGCATTGGAGTCAACAAGTTAAGCTGCTACTACAGCCATTCAGACTTTGCTAACATAAAATCATAACATAAGCTAAAAAAAATATTAAAAATAACACGCAATCACTGTCCATTATTATTATTTGTAATAATATTTTTTATTTTATGATTTTATGTTACATTTAGTCGATTTAATGTCATTTTACAATTAAATTTGGTAAATTACACTAAGAGCCAGTCATTTGTGTGAAATTGTAACTTGTTGTTAGGGGTTATATAGCAGACTGTGCATTTGTGTTCCGTGTCTTTGGTGAGCGTCCTTATAATATCTGTTATATTTGTACGAATGACTGATGATCTTTTATATGCTCACACACTCTTCTAAATGCATCACTGTCCAATGCAGTTATGAATCCTAATGATAAACCCTTTTCCACCGATGACCTTACATCAAACTGGCATCATACCAGTCATTATAAGATCAATATTACTATCTATGATAATTTATGACTGAGATTCAGAATGCATTCATGGCTTCAAATAAAGCTCTACAGAACATATGAGATTTCTCTTCTATACTAGGAATAAGATCACCTACATGCACCGTCAGTGGAGGGGTTATTAAGGTGATATGCTGCATTATGGCGATGATCTAAACAATCTGCAGAGGTTCCTTTCATGTAAAGGATTGGAGGGGGGCTTGTCGTAGGTAATTTACTCTTATTACTCATAGGACTGAATACGGTATTATAAAAGAAATGCCCTGAGGCACCTCCTGCCTGTGCTAGAAGATACTTCATGCGAAGCAGGCTTTTTCTACTGTGCATAAGACCAGTAAATGCATATTGCTCACCATCTACTACACATAAAGAATATGGAAGCATTTATAATTTGCATCAGAATACTGGGGGAGATTTATCTTCTCCCTGACACTGATTTATAGTGTAAAAAGTTACAAATCTCGTGTTTGCGACTTTTTAGACACCATTTTAACAAAATATTATCACAGGTAAAGCTGCCATATATTTCTGTTTAGGTGCATCCTCCGGCAGCGAAGTGCAGAAAGTGCCAGTCATTGTAAATCTCCTTAATTGTGTCTGCACCATTTTTAGTTTGTGCCAAATGTGTCTAAGGGCTCGTACACACCAATGTATGGCGGCTGGACCCGTATTGCGGCCTACTCACTTGAATTGGTCCGCAATTAGGAAGATGCGTGCAGAATAGAGGTACTAGGTTTTTGCGGACCATCGGATGCTGATCACGGACGCCATTCAAGTGAATGGGTCCGGGTTCACTGGCGGTGGGCACACGGTCGGTGCCTGTGCATTGCGAACCGCATTTTGCACTGCCAGCTCAGCCAGCACATGTTCGCATGCATGAGCCCGAAATCTGTGACGCTGTTTTATAAAGTGGTAAAGGGAGGATACAAGACAATGGTCCATAGGGCTTTATACTGTCAAAATATTATACCACTTTTTATTCACTGTTTCTAGTGCATTTTATATTTCCCTATTGACTTGAAGTTAACATTGGCGAACAATGGGGGTCATTTAGTAATCTGGCGTATTTCAGGCACAGATGGACACTCGTCGGTTAGTTGCGTCGATATCTGCGGGAAGGGGATGGGCCGGCAGGTCTGTCTCATTTACCATTTTCTTCTCCTGTTTTAGGTGTAGAAAATGGTCTAAATGTAAGACAGCTCGGAGGCCGGCACCTCTTCATAACCTTGGCGGATCCACCAACAGCTACATTTATTAGGACGCAGGTCTTAATAAATGTGCTCCAATATTTTTAAAAAAACTAAAATGCAAAACATGACACAAAAAATTTATTTAAAAAAAAAAAATGTTATGTCCTACACCACAGTAGTGACAAATATTAATACTTAGAAAAAGTATGTTGCTCATTCTAAACATCATATTTTTCACTTTATTTATGCTATAAAACTAGAATAAATATGCTGATTAATCTCCTTCAGTGAACTCCATATTCTATACATTTCTGAGTATAGAGTATATAATGTTCCTTTATGCTATATTCACTGTTTTATGCTGCTAAACAATTAAAATGAAAAAAAAAAAAAAAAGGTCCAGCAATATGGTATGATACAAACGCTATAGTCGAGTTATCTGTGTAGAAATATAAGGTCCATGACACATTTTAATTGCTTATATAAAAGATGGTCAAAAATGTTATAGACATTAGACAATAGGGGACCAACAAAAAATATGTAGGTCCCACCTTTCCCCACCCTGTCTGCATCCCTATAACCTGTCTACATCTTTTTTGTTGGTCCCCTATTGACTATAACATTTTTGACCATCATTCTTTATTATTTTGTATTTAGGGGTTGGTCCCCGACTCTTTTAAATGATTAATTAAATGTTATTACTTTTAAGTGTTTGTTTTTTCTTTGCTGGACCTTATATAAGCAATTAAAATGTGTCATCAGAAAATGATCTATTATTTAAATCATGCCTTTTATGTTAAACATTTTTTTAAAGCATTTTTTGTGATCTTACATTTAATTTTTCAGATTAGTATCTATATAAAAAAACAACAACATACATTTCTGCAGTTTTTACTCTGGTCACTAGGCCTTAAAATCAGTGCCACTTCTTGGTCTGTACAAATCACTTTACTGCAGTTATCTTCTTATCAGCATGAGTGAGACAGGACTTAAAAGGGTTGTCTCACCTACAGTTTTCAGTATTTCCCTGCTTGTCTCTAGGCGCTATACACGAGCTGTAGGGGGCGGTGCTTCTTTGTTTGACTGATGGTACAGGTATGCGGTGCTGGGATAATGTAATCCTGCCTCTTGCCTGTGCTTGCATCCTCCCGAGGCTGCTCGTGTACCAAAATCTTTAGCGTTTTGCAGATTGTGAAAACCAAAGGTAAGTAATTGCCATGATCTGTTTGCTGTTTTTGTTTTGCATTGCAGCGGTTGCCGTAACCCCTAGAGACAACCAGTTTCTAAAAATGAGAAAAAAGATCAATACCCAGCACTGGAGGTATTATTGATAAAGAATGTACTTTGGTAAGTCACTTATATTACGTTTTTACACAACATACCAAATGTTGAGGTGAGACGACCACTTTAAAGAGAGAAACTAGAAAGACTGCACAGAGATTTATAACGCAGGACAAGTGCCAAATTCACAACCAATACAGGTCAGTACCTCTCTGTTATATCCTTCATGATCTTCTTGAGTGAGTAAGAGAAGCTTAGGAAGCTACTTCTCCTCTACTTTCTGTGTGCAGTGGATGGCATTTAGCCTCCACCCACCATGTCTCAGAAAACTGCAATCCAAATGTTCACCATGTACAGAGGAAAACTGCTAAAAAATGCTAGATACAAGTTATATAGTGTTATATAGGGGTCAGAAATAGTGTTATCCCTCATGTACACACACTGTACTGTTGAATGATGCAGAGTTTGTTAGGTTAGGTACGTTTTACAGGGCTTTTCTGAAGTAGAGGTGTGGATGTTACCAGGGGTCAAGTCCTGGGAAAAAAAAGTGTGGGAACTACCCCAAGATCCAGTGCCTCCGCGTGATGTCACAGCGCGCGGCGTATGTAAAGGGCAGGGGAGGTTGGGAGGAGGAGCAAGCAAGTACCGTATTTTTCGCCCTATAAGATGCACCGGCCCATAAGACGCACCTAGGTTTTAGAGGGGGACAATAAAAAAAATATATATTTTTCATTACACCTCAGGTAAGACCCCCAATGTTAATCAGACCTCAGCTAACAGCCCCAATAATATCCCCAATGTTAATAAAACCTCAGATCACACCTCAGCTCAGACCCCAATATGAATGACCCCCAATCAGACCTCAGATAAGAGTCCCATGCCTTATAGCAGCCCCCAGTATAATGTGAATATTAGCCATACATCATCCCCCAGTAGCCTCATAGCAGCCCCCAATGCCTCTCTATTAGCCCCCAGTGCCTCTCACCAGCCCCCAGTGCCTCTCCACTAGCCCCCAGTGCCTCTCCGCCATAATTTGTGAATATTAGCCATATATCAGCCCCCAGTAGCCATATATCAGCCCCCAGTAGCCTCAAAGCAGCCCCCAATGCCTCTCTATTAGCCCACAGTGCCTCTCACCAGCCCCCAGTGCCTCTCCACCAGCCCCCAGTGCCTCTCCACCAGCCCTCCCTCGTCACCCTCATCCCCCCTAACTCCCTTGTCACTCTCTTTCTCACCCCCACCTCTAGTGAGCTCTGTCCGGTCCGCGGTACAGGAGCATTTGTTTCCTGTATCCGGCTGGACTGAAAGGAAGTGCACACTAAGTGAGCACTTCCTGTCAGTCTGGCTGGGTACTGGAAACAAAAGCTCCTGTACCACGGACCAGACAGAGCTCGGCCACGCTACACTAGAGGTGCTTCCCCCGTCAGTCCCTCTCCTCATGCTGCGCCTGGGCGGTGCGCCCTCTTGAACACGCCAGCCCTGCAGACATTAGAAAGTGTTGAGGCGCACAATAATTGATGCGAGGCCCTGCTTGAAGGGAACGACGTTCCTGCTATGAAAAAAGTGCAGGAATGCGGTTCCCACACGTTCCTGCAGGACTCGAGCCCTGGATGTTAATTGTGAATGGGCCTGACATCTCTTCTGCCATGAATTGGGAGGAATTTCGTGTGTGAATACCCTGATTGCTCCTGGAAATAGATGGCTTATGCTTTCTTTTGTACTACTCGTTTTCATTCACCTCCTCCTGTCTCGCACTGCCTGTAGAAAACAATACAATAAAGGTCCCCATGTATTAGTCAGTGGTTGTACGCAGCGGAGCTGAAGTGTGTCTTGCAATCTAGCAGTAGTGGTCCTTGGTGTAATAATACAAATAATCCGACAGCTGTTAGGTACAAAGGTGTTTTCACACATCTCTTTCTGGAAGTAATAAACAACACAGGTGCCCTTATCTGTTGGTCCGTGATTATATTTCATGCTGTGAAAGTGAAGCGTGCAACATGTCTTGTGTAGTAATAATCAAAGAGACCTTCCATAGAATACATCTCCCCTGAAATAATATGAGGCTTATACCACTTGAATTTGACTCCATATCTAATGTGGGCTTTTCTGTTTAGCTCACTTGTCCGAGCAAGTCCAATGCTATAGAGACCCAGACAGACTTTAAGGTTTCACATACACAGAAAGCACATGTACAGGATGCACGGTTCAAAAAGAAAACATAACATAAAGGAAATCCTGCTCGTCCGGGCGCTAACTAGACAGTAGCATCCCTGACTATCCCAAATACAACAGAGTAACGGCAACCTGTAACTTGTGCTCACACACAAAGCAACAACCTTGTTTGGCTGTCTCTCACATAATGAGCCTGGGTCTTTAAGTAGGTCTCAGCTCAGCTCCATTAATCAAGTGGCTCCAGAGTAAATTGGTCCAGGGCTAAGAACGGAGCCCCTCGCCATGTATAGGTGAGAAACCTAGGTGAAATATATACGCCATTTAATACTTTAACTGCTGCCACCTTACATACCCTCCCCCTCTGGTCAGACCTGTGGGGAAGAGCACCTTGTGCCCCTAGACAGTGGACCCGTGACAACGCCTCTGCATTGCCTTGCAACAAAAAACTTAAAGTCTTGCAACGCCAAAAACCACCGAGTCAGGCCTCATGCACACGGCCGTTGTTTTGGTCCGCGTCCGAGCCGCATATTTTCACTTCAATGGGGCCGCAAAAGATGCGGACAGCACTCTGTGTGCTGTCCGCATCCGTTGCTCCGGTCCGTGGCACCACAAAAAAAATAGAGCATGTCCTATTCTTGTCCATTTTGCGGACAAGAATAGGCATTTCTACAATGGGCCGCATTCCGTTCCGCAAATTGCGGAACGGAACGCGAAACAGCTTCCGTGTTTTGCGGATCCGCGGTTTCTGGACCGCAAAACACATACTTGTCGTGTGCATGTAGCCTCACTCTCACATTCTTGCCTTTATTTGGTGTCATCCACTTTAATGGCGAATGATCGGTGATCTGCCTAAATTGTCGCCCCAGCAGATAGTACCCGAGGGACTCAATGGCCCACTTAAGGGCTAGGCATTCACTTTCTATTATTCCATAATTCTTTTCCACTTGCTTTGTACACAGCAGGGTCTGCTAAGACCCGGCACCTCGGCACCTTTGATCTGCCTCGAGACACCCAGCGATCACTTGATCACCTGATCCAGTAGAGGAAGCGGCACGACCGCTTCTCTATTCACTATATAGCACCCACTCAATGCTCTGCTCTGTGCGGAGAAGGCAGAAGCTTCTTTTCATTCTTTTCCGATGGGTTCCCAGCTGTGACTTATAGCTGAGGACCTTACCTGCTCCAGCTAGAATGCAGGAGCAGAACCTTTAATCCAGCGCTGAGGTCAGACGCACAGCTGATGATTCAATCAGCTGTGTTTCTATCCAGGATGACGGGGGTCAGAAACTGTGGCTCTGTGGGCTGCATGCGGCCTGTGGGTTGTCAGTTGTGCACATCTAGTCTAGATTGTAGTGGTGGTGCACTGTAATCATAGCTTAATCTCCCATTCAAGTGTTATCCTGCACCTTTGCCACAAGGGAGGCAACATGGAGGTAAACGCTGAAGTGGACAGAGGGATTGCGTGTCTACAGTGGCCTCTTCAAACAGCTGATTGGCAGGGGTCCAGGAGTCTAACCACCGCCTCTCTGATATTTGTGACCTATCCTGAGGATAGGTCATCAGTATTATGACACTGCACAATGCCTATGATGCTATGGCAAATATGTCAGCCCGTGAGAGCCCACATTCCCTCTGCCTAGCCGACCCATTTTCTCAAAGGAGGCGAAAGTAGAGTGAAAAAAAAATTTGCTGCCAATTTTCTATTAATAAATGTGTCTAAAATTTTTGGGCTGCCGCTCCTCCTCAGTAAACTACATCCACTTTTTTAATTTTTTTTTGCACAATTTGCAAGTTTTTGTTCATTTTACACTCAAAACTAGCGTTTGCTGATTGATAAATGTGGGCCATTGGGTTACAACAGTTGCATTACAACTATGGTGGTTGGTAAGGGTCTTGTGACCGTTAGTGCCGAGACCTCCTCTCTCAGTCCTTCTTTTGCCTGTTGACAGAAGATTCTTTGTGGATCCACCAACTTCAGTTAGGTATGCTGATAATCTCATGTCTTTCAGGGATACCTTACTTGGATTTTAACCAAACCAATCCTGTCATACCTATGGTCAGTTCAAGTCTCTAGGAGGTCGTTTTACCTGCTTTCCTTGGAGATTGGCATGGCCTTTCAAGGCCTTCTTGCCATTCTTATTTCTGGAGAAATGGCTAATTTTCAAGATTTAAAAATAACATAGTAAGGTTGAAAATCCCCTAATCTTATAGTGTTGATTCAGGGGAAGGCTAAACAACCACTATAAAGTGAATTGCTTGATTTTAAATACAGCAGCCAGAATGAATCCCTTAATCAACAATCCATCTCAGCAACCTAGTAGATGCATATTAAGAGGTTCTGGGTTTGAATCCAACCAAAGTCAAACATCTGTATGGAGTCTGTATGTTTTCCCTGTGTTTCCATGGGTTTTCCCCAGTTTCTGAGAACACATACTGACATAAATCTACCCTAGTGTGTTTAAGATCGGGAAATTAGATTGAGAGCTTCACAGAAATAGGAACTATTGTGAATGGAGACAATCTCTGTACAGCACTGAGGACTATGTTGGCGTAAATGGAAGGGAGATTAAATAAAATAATCTGAACTCACGCAACTTCGTGACCAGGTCCGCTCATTATGCATCTCCAAAGCGAAGGCGACCCTGGTTAAATGTCGTAGACACTACTACGAACACGGAAACAAACCGGGGAGAACTCTAGCTCGTGCATTACGCAAAGTTAGGTTAAGCTCTTATGTGCCCCATGTATATGATCCTTCTGGGGTTAGACGTTCCCTTCCACGAGACATAGCGGAATCCTTCCAAACATACTATCGTTCCCTTTATAATTTAGATTCCCACAGCCCAGCTTCCTCTCCTGCGTCATTACCCCCCATGACAGCCTACCTTGAATCATCGGGTCTACCCACCCTTCCTGCAGAGGCGATCTCGTCGTTAGAAGCCCCTATATCTCCGACTGAGTTGCAGGCAGCTATTAATGACTCCCAGACTGGGAAGGCCCCGGGGCCAGATGGACTCCCGCTGTCATATTACAAGCGGTTTGGAGACATCCTTTCCTCTCATTTTTTATCTGCCTTCCACTCATTTGATAGAGCCCGTACTTTACCCGCTGATACTCTCCGAGCGCACATCACTGTAGTTCCTAAAGAAGGGAAAGATCTGACTTTATGTCAGAGCTATCGTCCCATCTCCCTGATCAATGTTGATCTGAAACTGTTTTCTAAAATCATGGCCACACGCCTCTTGCCTCACCTCCAGAAATTGATCAATCTAGACCAAACCGGCTTTTTACCCCTCAGGGAAGCCCGAGATAATACCACTAGAGCGATTAATATGATCTATAAAGCCGTCTCCTCTGGGATCCCAACCTTATTACTCTCTACCGACGCCGAAAAGCGTTCGATAGGGTTAACTGGAATTTCATGTTGGAGACCCTACGGTATATTGGGTTGGGGGAAAAGATGATGGCTAGAATAGGCAATCTCTATTCCAATCCGGTGGCGATGGTCAAGGTAAATGGTCAGTTTTCTTCTCCCTTCACGATTCGTAATGGCACGAGACAGGGCTGTCCCCTTTCCCCTCTGATTTTCGTACTCTGCCTGGAACCTCTCTTGTGCCATATTAGAGCAAACCGAGATATCTCGGGTCTGCAGATCCAGGGTTCCCCACATAAAGTTGCCGCTACGCGGATGATCTACTCTTTTTTTTAACCAACCCGCGGATTGCTCTGCCGAACCTGCTACGGGAACTCAAAACATATTCAGCCCTCTCAAATTTCAAAATTAATTATCAGAAATCAGAAGCCCTTAATGTTTCCCTCCCTGCGGATCTCGTGACATCCCTATCCGTTAACTTCCCGTTTAAATGGGCGAAATCCTCACTCAAGTACCTCGGGATACATCTAACCTCCACCCTCTCAGATCTATATCAAGCTAACTACCCACCACTTCTCCGATTCATAAAAGCAGACCTGGACCGTTGGCACGGTCACACATTTTCTTGGTTCGGTAGGGTCTCCATATTCAAGATGAACATCCTTCCGAGGATCCTATATCACTTTCAAGCCATGCCAATTCACATCCCTAGATTGTTTTTCCATAGTCTCCTGAAAATGATGACACACTTCATTTGGGCGGGTAAACCCTCTAGAATTGCTAGGTCACTTCTATTCCGTCCTAAACTTGAAGGGGTTTGGGATTACCCGATTTTATCTCCTACCACAGAGCCTCTCACCTGTCCAGAATTATCGACTGGTGTCGTAACGCAACATACAAGCAATGGGTTACAATTGAGCAGTCTTTCCTCCCTACCCCATTGGCTACTACTCCCTGGCTAGATACTCATACACCTCTGGCTGCGTGTACACATCCGACCATAGGCCCCACCCTGACAGCCTTCGCGTCTGTGCGGGAACGTCCTGGTATTTCACCCTCCCCTACGCCAATGTTCCCTATTTTGGGTAACCCTCGATTTCCACCTGGGGTAGAACGTGGCCCATTCCGGGAACTACTCTGTCGAGACTACTTTAGGGCACTTCACTTGACTGCTGCGAATACTTGGCTCACCCCCGTCAGCTCACGGATATGGCGGGGACTCCGTCCCTGAACCCTTGGCAATCTCGTCAGCTCACCCATTTCCTGACCTCTTTGCCCCCAGTCTCGACGTTTGACCGCGATAGAACGGGCTTTGAACTCATTTGTGACCACATAGGAGACACCAGTCATACCCTCTCCAGGATGTATTCCTTGTTAATTTCTCCGCCAAACCAACCTACGCCACATATATCTCCCAATGGGAGGCTGATCTGAATACCACTTTTTCACCAGAACAGAGGCTGAGACTGTATACCTGTGTACACAAAACTTCTATAGCCAGTAATGTCCAAGAGGCTGGGTTCAAACTCCTGTCCCGTTGGTACAGGGTCCCCACCAGACTAAATAGTATTTTTCCTTCAGTCTCCCCTTTGTGCTGGAGATGTACTCAAGCAAGGGGCACTATCCTCCATATTTTCTGGGAATGTCCAGTCCTCTCGAGTTTTTGGGATGCCGTCTGGAACATCACCTCCAAATTCACTTCATATACCCTGCCCAAATCGCCTGCCTTGTTCCTGCTCCATCAGTGCGAGATCCCCTTATCTACGTACAAAAAGTCTGTGGTTAGACATATGGTCAATGCAGCGAGAGCCTGTATCCCGTGTCTGTGGAGACAATCTTCTGCTCCCACTGTACCTATGTGGATCAACAAAATACAGGAGACCTTGAGAATGGAAGATCTTACCTCATCCATAAAACACACTGAGAAGCAATTCATTAAAACCTGGTGCCACTGGATTGAATTTCACGATTCAGCTGAATGCCGTGTACTACTATCCACGACGTGAGAGAGAGGCTTGTCTACCCCTTCCCCTCCCCCACCTACCTCCCTATTTCTTGTCTCTACCCTTCCCACATCTTTGTTGTGCAAATCTTTGATTCTCACAGCTGACCTCTTTTGTTCATAATTCAATGTTATGCCTCAATTTATGACATTTGATCGCTCTTTGTGTGTCGGCTTTTCCGACTTTCCTGTCAGCTGGCATATTTTGTTATAAAATTTATGTGAAAACTTAAATAAAGAATTTACAAAAAAAAAAAAAATAATCTTTCGACCACAGCATACTGGAATGACGGTCATTTTTGATCTTTATTATTATATCGACTGTATTGTATCTTCTTCATCTGCTTAATGATCAGACAGACTCTGTGATGATCTTTGTAACCACTTTATTCTCTGTTATCAAGAAATTGTGCAAGCATTCTTTATGTTCTGTAGAGCATTGTTAATAAAAACTATCTGATTTAAAAAAAAAAAAATAATCTTTCAAGAGAGTCGCCCCATGAGCTCTTTATGCATCTTGTAGATCTTCTTGTAGAGAGTTCCTTGGTCTTAGAGTACTTTCACACTTGCAGGCATGGCTATCCGGCAGTGTGAACAGCCCGCCGGATCCGCCATGCCGCAATTACCTGTGTGCTGCCGTGCTGCCACTCTGTCCCCATCGACTATAATAGGGGCGGGGGGGCGGAGCTATGGCGCAGCGCAGCAGTGCACAGCAATGATTGTTGGACTAAAAAGTCGGTGTCAATTATAGTCAATGGGGATGGAGCGGCAGCACGGCAGCACACGGTTACTTGCAGCATGGCGGATGCGGTGGGCTGTTCACCCGCCAGAACAGACTGCCGGATAGCCATGCCACAAGTGTGAAAGTACCCTTACTGCCTGAACAGTAAAGAATCCCTGTCTATGCCGATGGATCAAAATTATAGGTATATGATATCCTAACAGAGGGCTGCTTTCCCGTGTATTTAGGGCCTCTTTTAGATTCTTGTTTGTTGGTTGATTTGCATCTTTCACCAGGATAAAAGATATTAGGATGAAACATAAATGACTATTAGGCACCACTTCTCCCTGTGTGATGAGGGATGTGCTGCCGATAACCAGTGGACCCGAAGGGGAAAGGAACGACTGTAGTAGTGATCATTCTCCCCCATTCACTTTGCATCCACCTCTGTAATAGGTCAATGCAAACAAGCACCAATCGACATTTTTTTCTTGCGGTCCCCTGAACAATGTGATAATGCGGCCCTCAAACCAAAAACGGGAGGGGAGAAGCATCGCTGGGACTGTGCGTAAGAGTGTATATATATATATATATATATAATAAGAAAAAATGGTGAGCAGCACACTTGCAAAAATCTGGTGCAAAAACCGCCCAAAAAGACCCGGACCGCGGTCAATTGAGTATAGGAGAAAAAAGGTCGGCAGCACTCAAAAAATAAAGTGAAAAAAGTATGATTTATTACCCAAAACAGCAACGTTTCAGCTCTCACATTGGAGCCTTTTTCAAGCCATGTTCACATGTGCTCACACAACAAATATATATAGTCATAGTGATTACAATTAAAATTACATCAATTAAGTGCATGATCAGAGTATTAGTGATAAAATAGTAAATATCGTGTACAGAAACATGATCAACAGCAGTGTACATAGTGACAAAATGAATTTCATTTCAATACAAAATATAAATACATATAAATCGTGTATTTCATAGATGATATAGTGTTAATTACTTTAATTAATAATAATAGTGCAGCTGTGATTATTAAAAAATAATTAAAAACATACTTGGAAGATGAGAAGTGCAGGTCCGACATAGCGTTAGGTTATGCAAACTGGGCATGCGCCAGCTTAGCAAACCATCGCGATATCGCGATTCAAAACCCATAGGTTGACCACAGGCAATATGGCCGAAGAAGGCTATTATCCAAGGTGCGCATGCTCATGCCCACAGTGACGTGGATCCAAAGAGTGCGTCACCGGCACTGTATCTTAGTAACAGGGACGCTCAGGACACGTCACTGACATTGCTTCACAGTATCGAGGACACTCAGAGATCGGCATAATATCCAATAACTTTATACATATTGCTGTAGCGCCGGGGGACCTCCCGCCCGACCAGGATCCCTCCCGGCCGAAAACAGCTGTCCCTTTAGATAAAGGTGAGACGGTATCATGTTAATGACATCGCTCGCCTAATCAGTTCCCGGCGTATTCATACATTACTATGGATAATTCCTGCCGTATGGTGTCTATAGAAATCCATGAACTCAGAGATAAGAATATCTATTCAATTGCCCGTGGTAACCAGGGGAACAAAAAACAATATATAACACAAAACAAAAACACATCGTCCTGCGATTCATCATCTTCCAGGTTCCAAATTTTCTAATAATGGCTTGCAGCATCTAGAGAAAAAAAAGAAAATAATATAAGTATAATATAGCACATGTAAATTTTCATACACGAGGGTGCAGATATATATACATATCTGCACAGGCCTTTACATAAGTTTGGTGCTTCGACTGGAAGGCCATGTGACAGACCTAAGTTTGCGCCAGGCCTCTTGCTGGCGTAGATTTAAGTTATTTTTCACACCAAAACCCGGTGTGAAAAATGATAAATGAGCTGGGCCTCCCTGCCGCGAAGGGGGAAATGTTGCAAATTTTACCTGACAAATGTTGTGCTACAAAATTTGCAACCTATTTATGCCACACAAGTGGCGTAAATAGATTAGTAAATGTCCATATATATATTGTATAAAATTTGATCCTGCCAGCAGCAGCTCTGATCCTTTCTCCACCAGCTTCCAGGATTCCACATCAGCAGTCTCCAACTCTGAGCGCATCCGTTTCCGCACCTCCTTGTGCTGCGTGCTCGTGCACAGTGCAGACTTCAGAAATATAGGGCACAGAATCACGAACTGAGTTTTTTTCTGCCGGACGCTATGGACGGCAGAAGAAAACACATGGTTTTTGCGAACTGTCTGTAAATTTATGGACAGTTGGCAACCCTGATACTGTACATACACACACACTAGCGGAAGATGAAAAAATAATACCTGAAACATTTAATGTGATTGAGCCGCTCTCATTTTTGTGTACATAAACAACAAGTACCGGTAGATCTATTACTCCTTTTTATATACGTTTTTTTTGTGTAATAATATTTTTGAGGGAATTACTTTATGAAAGGTTTAATATGAACATTTATGAAATCAGATATGTCAGTTTTGTGATTTAAAAAAGTCACAAGTTATGGCAACTATGACATTTCCATGGCAACTGCAACATTTTTTGCGACATTTCGTGATCCTTACCACTTTTCACAGTGGTCTATGTTTGAAGGCTAAAAGTGAGATTACACCTGGATTATGGCTTATTTACTATGTGCGACTTTTGCAAAAGTTGGAACCCATGCCAGTCAGCCCCCTGGTGTGCCACATTGCACCAGATATATTAATAAAGTGCATCAGTTCATAAATTTTGTGCAGGCATACAAAGCAAAGTCAGGCTTGAAACTGACACAAAAACTACATAAATGATAAATGACCACCTTAGTATTCATCCAGATCCCAGATATTCTCGATAGGGGAGAGATCTGGTGGTTGACCTGGCCATGGAAGCTGCTGGATACCCTGAATAACACGTTGTGTAGCACGGGGAGTCTGTGGGTTGGCGTTGATTTGTTGGAAGACTGTATTTCGTAACTGAGTCGAAAAAGGCAGTAGGACTGGTTCTACGATGACCTAGACATACTATACTGATATGAGCCCTGCATTCTCTTCATACAGCTGATCGTCTGGGGTGTCGAGAGTCAGATGCCCACCAATCTGATATTGATGACCTGTCCTGAATATAGGTCATCAATATAGAAAACCGGCCAACCCCTTTAACCAATGTTTCTAAATGTACTACAGTTCCCACAGTGAGATGTAGATCCTCCAACGGGTAGTTAAAACATGGTGGGCATTTTAAATGATGTACTCTTTCCACTAGTAGTAATTCCTGTAGCTATAGTGGAGCATTTGCACTTACTGCCTGTCCTTTGCACCAGTCCATTAAATTGGTCCTCCACAGTCTGTATATTATGTACTTCCATCTCTTTCAGCGGATGGTGGTAGTTGTTGGGATGCCAGGATGAGGGTGGTGCAGATCTTACTTCTACACAGGCACCTGCAGATGCTTCCTCTTACTTGACCTGTTTAAACTACCAAGCTTCTGACCTAGAGGAGAAGGCCCACCTCCTCCCATTGAGTAGGGCCAAATAACTAAACAGCTTTCTCATTTCACCTCTTGAATTACAAACATTACATAGAAAAAGTGCATTAACATTAACAATAGACAATAACCCATTAGTAGAAAATAAAAAATTTGCAGTACCCTTTGGTATTTCCTTTTCATAGCCAATAACCCTCAAATTGTGCAGCAGAATGGTCACAATGTGCTCTGACTTAATTGCATATTTTGTAGTTTATGTAACTTTGTGTGGCCCCATTATACATTGATGAACCTTCTGTCTGTTTTTTTATATTCTATATCTTCTTGAATGCTTCTTGAAAGTTATATCCTTGACATATTCTGTGTGTGCACACAATGAAATTTTTTTATACTCCCCTATCATTCTGATTGATTTATAAATCCGTAATAACAGTGTAAGACGCGGTGTGCAGGAGGAATACCATAATCTGTAAGATATTGAAAATCCTCAGCTCATGAGTAGACCTTTACACAAGGTTTCTGCTTGTGAACTCTTTATGACAAAGATTTATGCTATAGAATAAATGCTGCACTATTTCGTCTCTCCACCGAGAACAAATCATTTATCATTATAAGTGATTGACTATCCACTTTAGATCCCTGAGTGTACAAATGAGGAATCTAACAAGTAATAGGATTCCTTTGTAAAGAGCGGGAACGGTGATAAGGGCAATTGACGGCAGCAGCTACCCTATAATTCATGAAAAAAAAAAAAGAAAGAAATAAGGCGCTGTTCAGGTGATCTTTAATATTAACATCAAGAATATACCTGAATTCTAGATTAAATAGTAAAGTAATGCCAAAATTATGCATGGGAACTTACTAGTATGGAACCATAGCTACCATAGAGATGTATAGAGGCATACTTGTATGTATCCATAATAGGCCACCTATAGAGATGCATGGAGTTTTACTAGTATGGAGCCATAACATGGCACCCATAGAAATGTTTAGGGGCATACTAGTATGGAGTTATCACAGACCTCCAATTGAGTTGGATGGGACTCTCTTTGATTGGACCCATCATAGGGCACACATATGTTTAGGGGAATACTAGTATGGAGTTATTATGAGACTACAATTAAAATTGGATGGGGTCTCTTTGATTGACGCCATCACAGGGCATCCATAGAAATGTTTAGGGGCAAACAAATATGGAGTTTTTATGGGTCTCCAATTGAGATATATGGGGCTCTCTTTGATTGGAGCCATAACAGGGCATATATAGATATGTTTAGGGGCATACTATTATGGAGTTATCATGGGCCTTCAATTGAGTTAGGTGGGGCTCTCTTTGATTGGAGCCATAACAGGGCACACATACAAATGTTTGGGGCATACTATTATGGAGTTAGCATGGGCCTCCAATTGAGATGGATGGGGCTCTCTTCAATTGGAGCCATTACAGGGCACACATACAAATGTTTAATCATACTAGTATAGAGTTATCATAGGCCTCCAATTGAGATGGATGGAAGTCTCTTTGATTGGAGCCATAACAGGGCACACATAGACATGTTTAGGGGCATACTATTATGGATTTATCATGGGCCTTCAACTGAGTTGGGTTGGGCTCTCTTTGATTGGAGTCATAACAGGGCACACATACAAATGTTTAGGGGCATACTAGTATGGAGTTATCATGAGACTCCAATAGGGATGGATGGGGCTTTATTTGAATTTATCCATAACAGGGAGCACATAGATATGTATAGGGCCCTACCTCAACATAGTCATAGCATAGCACCTGTACCTGTGATGGCTAACCTCCGGCACTCCAGCTGTGGTAAAACTACATCTCCCAATATGTAGACTTTCTTGGCTGTTCTCAGAACTCTATAGAAATGAATGGAGCATGGGAGTCGTAGTTTCCCCACAGCTGGAGGGCCGGAGGTTAGCCATCACTAACCTATACCATGGTATAAGACCCTACTGCACTTCCATATGCCTCAGACCATAAACAGAAGGGAGAAGGGGGTTATGGCATGGTCCATTAGATTCCATATTATGGAGGTATTCTTCCCAGTTTTCGATAATAGAGTGCTGTATGGAGTAACCGATAAGCAGCATAGTGTGGAGCTGCATGAAATATTCAGATAAACATCTTCTGTATCAAAGTTATCAGTGGCAATTTGCATTGTGTTTCAGTGTTTCAGTGTTCAGTGTTTAGCTGGGAGCACAAGGCATCCGCCATATAATATTATGTTTGTGTGTTTCTTACACAGTAAATGTACAGTAATGCTCCATATCTAAACCTACTTCACAGCTGGTTCCTATTACACAACAGGTACATTGCATTTGCTTGGTATGCTGGTGGAACTACTTTCATTTATTTCCTATCACTGAGGAACAGAACTTTCTGTTCAATATTATGCTCTATAAACTTGCTGTTCTGGTATAATTTTATGATATACACAGTTCATAAAGGGCAACTGTTATGATGCTCTAAAGGCTGCCATATCAAGATACCATCACAAAGTTTAACTTTAGTGCCATCTGTTTAGACAGGCATGTGGTGTTGCAACAGAAGCTGTACCTAACAGGGACTCTTTTTCCACATAGTGTCTAGGGCCTTAAGGGAGTTCTCTCTCAAAAAATTGTCTACATTTTCAAAACCAGCACCTGGATCTGAATACTTACTTACAAGTAATTAAAAATAAAGTATAGCCACTGAGTTATTCAATAAAATGGGGCTATCTGCTGTTTGTTATTTTCCTGATTTCTCTGTCTACCTCACTGAGGTGGGCGCACATGCTCAGTTACTGCCATCAGCTGTATCTAATGTTAGACGCTGTGACAGTTACAGGGCAAGAGTTTCAGCAGAAAGGACTTGTGCCCTGAGAAAGAACACACCCCATAGATGTGATAGGGAGAAAGCTGCAGCAGAAAGGACATATCTCCTGAGAATAGACACTCCCCGTAGCTGCCAGCCTGAAGAAAATCTAGGAGAGTCAATGGAGCAATAAATGGGGAGATCTCTGGATCCATGTGAGGTACAGGGCTGGTTTTAGCTGTGTTAGAAAAAGATTGTCATGTACTATACTATGTCTGATTTTGAGTGAGAGGAAAATCACCTTGAATAAAGACCCCTGGTTGCTGCCCCTTTGGCAAAGCAGATTCAGATATTTCAGGGATAGAACATTTGGGGCCTCGAGTTTGAGTCCTTACTGGATGCTAGGAAAAAAAGGCAGGAAACTCATGTGGTCAGTCCTCCCCAACACTGGGGTGCTACCAGATGATGTTGGGGTTGGGAACTATTAAGTGCATTGAATTTCAACATCCTAAGTGCTCATGCACATGACCGTTGTTATAGTCTGCATCGGATCTGCATTTTTTGTGGGTCAGATGCGGACACATTTACTTCAATTGGGCCGCAAAAGATATGGACAGCACACAGTGTATTTCTATTCTGCGGCCCCGCAGAAAAATAGAAAATGTCTGATTCTTGTCCGTGTACGTAAAAGGATAGGACAGTTCTATAGAGGGCAGGATATTCCGTTCTGCAAAATGTGGAACGCACACGGACGGTATCCGGACCGCAAAACAGCTACGGCCGTGTGCAAGACTCAAAAATAAGGTACCCCAGTGCTGAAATTGTCAGCAATTAGCTGTAATCTACTAGGGAACCTGTCTGCAAGTATTGAGTTCTCCTTCAGCGCAGCACAGGGATATAAAGCCCAGTATGGAACCAACCGATATTAATTGATTATTTATCAGTTCCACCGACCTACTTGGTCCTCCATCAGGTAATTGGTGGAAATCCCAAATAAAGGACCCTCTATTATCTCAAAATGCCCTAGCAGAGTTCCTAATTGGTGTTCTAGTGTGGAGAAGCCTTTAAGTGTCCAGTTATGGATGGCATAACATGGGAATCATGGCCCTAGTGAGATTCCCGATGTCCATGGCAGCTGATTTTTCTGGAGGGTGCCCCAGCTGCTACAGTAGTATATGGCCATCCATGTAATACAGTCTCTAGGGCTTAAATAGTAGTTGTCTCTGTTAGCATCACAGCCAGTGAGGTAACTGAAGATGAAAGAGTTGTGGAGTGGGCGACACGATCCCTCTTCAGCAATCAGCCAATGGACATATACTAATTAGAATGCATTTTCCATTCTCTAATTAACGGGGGAGCCATGGAGAGTTTAGAGAGCCATTTAGGAGGTTAATAGCACTAATTTAGCATTATTATGTCTTCGGATGGATGAAACAAATAGAAAGTCCAGCGTAGTTCCATCAGCCACTGGAGTAAAACCATGTCTTTTATTTGGGCAATATTAAAATCCATAGTAAGGGTACTTTCACACTTGTGGCAGAGTGTTTCAGCAAGCAGTTCCGTCGCCGGAACACTCTGCATATCCGGCAATCTGGATGTTAACTGAAAGCATTTGGAGACGCTTGTCATGCAGAGAGACGGATCCGTTGTGTATTATTTTTTCAGTTTTAAGGGTCTGCGCATGCGCATACCGGAAGGACGGATCCGCCCTTCAGGTATTTCTTAATGCCAGATCCGGCACTAATACATTCCTATAGAAATTAATGCCGGATCGTGCATTCCGGCATGTGTTTCGGCATTTTGGATGGAGATAAAACTGCAGCATGCTGCGGTATTTCCACCGTCCAAAACGACTGACAGTGACTGAACTGATATAATCAATCGATGTGGAACCGCACTCGCCAGATCATATGGTCCACCGGAATGCATCAGCCAACCTGGAGCCCCAGATCCGTACAGGCTCCTATGTAAACGATTCAGGAAGAGATGGTGGAGGCAGCATGTCCGGTTGAAAAATCCCTTTATTTTGGGAACTGCTCACATAAAAAATGTGAATATAAAAAGTTGCTACGTTTCGGCTATCACATAGCCTTTGTCAAGCACTAGCCGAAACGTAGCAACTTTTTATATTCACGTTTTTCATGTGAGCAGTTCCCAAAATAAAGGGATTTTTCAACCGGACATGCTGCCTCCACCATCTCTTCCTGAGTGACTGAACTGATAACATTGTGATGCATCCTGAACGGATTTCTATCCATTCAGAATGCATTGGGATAAAACTGATCAGTTATTTTGCGATTTTGAGCCCCAACGACAGAACTCAATGCCGGAAAAGTTTGCCACAAGTGTGAAAGTAGCCTAAATGCAGCAATAGCATACACCACACTGGTTTCAGACATTACCCAGTATGAAGGGGTGCAACACAGGGAGGTGTATGACAACTGATCACAATGAGAAATAGGCAAAAGGTGTGCAGATGATTTTAACAAATTTGTATAATTTCATATCCAAGTATATTCAAAAAATTGCAAAATATAATGATCAACAAGAAGAAAAACAGAACACATTCTAAAAGGCTAAAAGGGTATTCCCATCTTAGATATTCAGGCCATGTGTTGTAGATATTGGTGCCTCTTCTGGGAACCGTACTTATCTCCAGAATAGGAGTGTCCTGACCGCATATGGCTTTGTGAGAGCTCTGCTGGCACATGTCTGAGGGTCTGTCTATTCATTTCTAGAATGCATGTGTGAACATAGAGAGATGTGGAGATAAGTGACCGTCTCTCCATACATCCGCAGCCTGCATGTGGCAGCCAGTGAGATGGGGGTCAAGGTACTCAAGCTGCTAGCGGCGAGCGCCGGCTGTTCCTACTTTAAGGTACTCAAATTGGACTCTTCATCTGTCCATCATTTGTAGCATATTATATGGATACGTCATAAATGTCTAAAATGAGAATACCCCTTCAGTAATGCAAGATGAGATCTAACCTTCTATTAGGTGTTGAGCAAAAAAAATAAAAAAATAAAAATATGCTTCTCAACTGAGCAGCTTGTGCTGATAGTCTCCTCCCTCCCGTGAGGTTAAAGAAGAACTTCAAAAATTTTTATTTTCTGAACTGTTAGAAAGGTACGTGATGTAAACTATAGTGAAGGTAATTTTCTTATCATTTACTATATTTGTGGGTTATAACCTGCCTTCTGTTCCTCAGCTGTGTCATGTGACCAGCACTCTGACTTTCAAAAAAACACAGCATCTTATGTGTGGACAGAAAGCCAGTTTCTCTATGTATTTCTATGTGAGCCTCAATGTCAATCTCAAAGGAATGAATAGAGAAGTAACTGACTTCCTGTACTGAGTCAGTTGGAGAGCCAGAGTGTTGGTCACATGACACAGCTGAGGATCAGAAGGGAGGTTGTAACTCACAAATACAGTCACTGGTAAGAAGATTACCATCACTACAGGACAGAGAATAAAAATGTTTGTGGGAGTGCTTCTTTAAAAGAAAAGCTAATGATAACTTATCAGGATAGGTAATCATTATCAAATCAGTCCCAGCACCCCGTTCAGCTGTTTCATGGAAAGACAGCTCTCAACAGAATTCTGGCGAGTGATGTCGATTCCTGGTAGCTTTCCAAGGACAGCACCATATATCGTATGGTGGCAGTGCTTGGTATTGCAGTTCAGCCCCATTGACTTGAATGGGGCAGAGCTGCAACTAGGCCACATTACCAATGTACAGCCGATCGGCAAAGGTCCCAAGTGTTGCACCCCTGCAGTATCACGACCGGCGTACCGATCACAGACGTGTGATGCAAAGGGAGGGGAAAGGTCCCTGTCCTCCCTGTCCAAGGGAGAGGGAAAGGTGGGATGACCCCTAACTCACCTAGAAGCTGGCCCCTGACTGCCCTGACGTCCCTAGACGGGTTCTTTACCCATCACATGCCTAAACCCTGGCTTTCCTTAAGCTGAGCCCTAAGTAGTGAATAGGGCGGTGAGAGCACTAGTCCTCACCACTAACACTAAAGGAAAACACCAGGGAGAGGACAGACAATACAGACAAAACATATAAGCCCAGGTGGGCGACAACAGCGGACAACAAAAGCCCAACAGGGATCCGGAGGGTAATGCTCTGGTACGACAACCAGGAACAACAGCTTCAGTGGGTCAGTATAGAAGTCCAGGCAGGAAGCTCTATATCTGGCAACCAGAGAAGTGGGAAGGGGGAATATAAGGAGGTTGAAAGTGGCGGACAAGAAACAGCTGAGGAGAAGAAGCTACGGATCCCTGAGTGAGAGAAAAAGGATTGCAAAGGAAGGCAAACACAGAAAGCTACCATTAAGTAACAGCATGATCTTTAGACATAGAGCGCGCAGCTACCCGCTGCGACTTCCTGACCCCGGGTATAACTGAGTCAGACGTGGCTCCTGACACCCTCATGACACGCAGATCTGATACTGATTACATATCCTGAGAAAAAAGGTCCCTTTACACAATACAACACATTATTATTTATTTTTTGTTATTTACAACATTCATCTGACAGGTTAGATCATGTGCTATTTTTATAGAGCAGGTTGTTATGGACGTGACTATACCAAATATGACTACTTTTCAGTTTTTTTGTTTCAGTTTTGTTTCAGTTTTACATAATAAAGCATTTTTTAAATAAAAAAAAAATGTTTTAGTGTCTCCATATTCTGAGAGCCATAGTTTTTTATTTTCTGGCCGATAGTCTTAGGTAGGGTCTCATTTTTTGTGGGATGAGATGATGGTTTGATTGGCACTATTTTGTGGTGGATATGACTTTTTGATCACTTGCTATTACACTTTATGTGATGTAAGGTGACAAAAAATGGCTTTTGTCACAGTTTTTTTTTTTTGCGGTGTTCACCTGAGAGGTTAGGCCATGTGGTATTTTTATTGTGCAGGTTGTTACGGACATGGCGATACATAATATGTATACTTTTTATTATTTATTTAAGTATCAAGTTTAGGCCTCATGCACACGGCCGTTGTTTTGGTCCACGTCAGAGCCACATATTTTGCGGGTCTGGCGCGGACCCATTCACTTCAATGGGGTCGCAAAAGATGCGGACAGCACTCCGTGTACTGTCCGCATCCGTTGCTCCGTTCCGTGGCCTCGCAAAAAAAATAGAGCATGTCCTATTCTTGTCCGTTTCGTGGACAAGAATAGGCATTTCTACAATGGCCCGCGTTCCATTCCGCAAATTGCTTTACGGAACGCGGAGCAACTTTCGTGTTTTGCGGATCCGCGGTTTGCGGACCGCAAAACACATACGGTCGTGTGCACGAGGCCTTAGTCTGAGAGCCATAGTTTTTTTATTTTTTGGGTAATTGTCTTAGGTAGGGGCTCATTTTTTGTGGGATAAGGTGACGGTTAGATTGGTACTATTTAGGGGGGCATAAACCTTTTTGATCGCTCGGTGTTGTACTTTTAGTGATGTAAGGTGACAAAAATGGCTTTGTTTGACACAGTTTTTACTTTTTATGGTGTTTATCGAACGGGGTGGATCATGTGATATATTTATAGAGCCGGTCGTTATGGACGTGGCAATACCTAATATGTGTGTTTTTTTTTATTTATTTTTTCTATTTTTTATTATAAAATAAGGGAAAGGGGCTTTTTTTCTTTTATTAACTTGAAACTTTATTTTATTTATTGAAAACACTGTTTTTAAAAAAAAAAATTAAACTTTATTTCTGTCCCACTCTGGGACTTCAACTTTTGGGGGTCTGATCCCCTCTGCAATGCTTTACAATACATCTGTATTATAATGCATTGCCTGTTAGTGTATGACACTGAGTCATACACTAACAGGTTGCTTAGGAGACCCAGCCTGAGGCTGGATCTGCTGGGCACCCGTAGAAGGCAGTCCCCGATGCCGTGCAAGGCATTGGGCAGCCTCTTTACGGCATCGGGCTGCCTTGCGACAAATCGGGTCCCACTTCACAGCAGCGCGGGGAGCCAATACGCCCCTCGCCCTGCCGCAAACCACCTCTATGTCGCGGTTAATGCTGACCGCGGCATAGAAGGGGTTAATCTGCCGTTGTAAACAGCAATGTCGGCGGATACAGCAGGGACCGTACCCCCGCAGTGAATGGGCGAGCTCAGCTCCTGCACCCGCCCGATCATCCCACCGTGCATGTACGGCGGAATGCGTTCTGGCACTGCATCCCCCGCCGTACATGCACGGCATTTTGCATTAAGGGGTTAAGGGGAAAAATTCCTTCCCAAATCCGATCAGGCAATCAGAATAACTCCCTGGTTCAACAACCTCTCCAGAAATATAATAACTATAACCTATAATATTATTACACTCCAGAACTCTTTTAGTGAACTCACCATCACCACCTCCTCAGGCAGAGAGTTCCATAGTCTCACTGCTCTTACCGCGAAGAATCCTCTTCTATGTTTATGTACAAACTTTCTTTCCTCCAGACGCAGAGGATGTCCCCTCGTCACAGTCCTGGGGATAAATAGATGTTGGGAGAGATCTCTGTATTCAAGTGGGTAAGAAGAATCTTAAAAGGGTTGGCCACTTTCTGGCTACTTGTTCCCAATGTGTTTGTGAGATGAATATGTGGCACTTACTAATATAGTCTTTCTTGACATTCTGCACAATTTTCTATAATTCATAAGGTATGCTGCCTTGTTTGCCAAGTCTTTTGTGCTGCTCACACACAGGTTCGGTCCATAACATGGCCGCTGATAGAGAGTCATGTGACCAGGGAAATCACTTCCATGTGATGTCTCCTCCATTCAAATACACTGCACTTACACTAAACTCTTAACAGAACAAGTGCATATGACAGGTGCAGTGTGTTTGAACAGAAGAGACATCACATGGAGGTGATTCCCCTGGTCACATGACCCTCCACCAGCGGTCATTTTATGGACATGACCTCTGTGTGGACAGCACAAAAGACTTGGTAAACAATGAGGCATACCTTATGAAATACACTGATCCCTCAAGATACATTGGCCTCAGGATACAATTAACAGACAATGGTCTTTTCTGACCCATCGTAAGTTGAAACCAGACTCAACCAGACTCAACATACAATTTCTCAGACTCAGATCAAACCAATCAAGGCCACTACTCTGGTAAAATAGCTGGATTAGTTGCTAGTTATCATCTATTCCTGACCGTTATATGTAAGGACTTGTTTTATCTGTCTTAGTTATCTACTTATTTTTCTTAAATCCTCATTTTCTCTTATCTTGGATGACATTTTGGGGCTTTGGAACCAATCACTCAAGTTACAATGGTTTCAACATTCAATGGTCGTCCTGGAACCAATTAATATTGTAACTTGAGGGACCACTTGTATAGAAAAGGGTGCAGAATTTCAACAAAGACTATATTAGTAAGTACCAAATAATAATCGTACAAACACATTGGTCAACAATAACTAGAAGGTGGCCAACCCCTTTAAGGACAGCTCTAAAAGTAGACAACCTCTAGACAACCCCTTTAAAGTGCCAGAGGGAAGTGCCAGAAAGATAGATAGATAGATAGATAGATATAGCCTTTTAATATATCTATGTATATATCTATATGTATATGCCCTCTGTATATGTGTATATATATGTTGCTAGATATGCCTCCAGTAATGTCCCCCAATTACGGGTGCCCCCCACATGCCAGCATGCCTACAGGAGGGAGATTTCGCCCAGATAACTGGACAAATGTGTCCAGTTGCGGGCACATCAAAAGGCAGAGGATCAAATGGGATCCTCTGCCTTGTGCTAAACCCCACCATCACTGTACTGGGCAGTGCCGGAGATGTGCGGCACATCAAAGACAGAGGATCAAAGCGATCCTCCGCCTGGAAGTGCCAGGTGCACAGGCTAGTGCAGTGATGTCATATCACTGCGCCATCCCACGTGCACTGCCTGGAGGCGTGCGGTCCAATTTTTTTGTCCATTGTAACTATGCCTCTCCTTGTTGGCAAATCGGACTAGAATACAGTAGGACTTGTTCTATTTTTTTGCGGAACGGACATCCGGACATACGGAAACGGAATGCACACTGAGTCATTTCCGTTTTTTTTTACAGACCCATTGAAGTGAATGGTTCTGCATATGGATCTGTAAAAAAACGGAGCCGAAATGGAAAAAAAAATACGTTCCTGCGATTCTACCTCCAATCTGGTGCTTATAGTGCAATAAGAAATTGATTCACTAAGTTAAATTCCTGGGCACAGCACCTCACGTCTCCTGGCAGAGACTTAATTTTTTTTTTAATATCCAAGCCTATGTATTCATTTGCTCATCCTGTAAGTCTCCTGTGTAATTCCGACAATATGTCTTCAGTGAATTGATGGCGTTGCATTGGTCGTTGTGCATGCACGACGTTTGCCTCAGTATCTGCTGCTTGTTATGTTAAGTCTCTGGGGAGGATGAAGCGGAGGAGATTATTTAAATGAAAGCTTTCATAACGAACCTGAAATAGATGCACAGACTTTATCAGGTGCGCCGGCCGCAGCTTCTTAATAAGCACTGAGATATTAGCTAAAAGCTCATTATAGGCTGTCAGATACAAATGACAGATTTATATTATTTTTATTTATTTTACTCACTTATATAGTGCAGACATGCCACAAGCCCATGAGGAGTGGAGAATAGGACAGGAGGGTGCACCCGTTCCTCCCTCAAAGAACTCCCTGATGATGTTGGGGTTCTTGCCTGACAGTAGGTGGGGTGCCCTTGGTGTTAGGTGTCTTGGCAAAGTGCAAGGCAGGAGGTGTTGAAGCAGGTGCAATATCCAGGTTAGCTGTAGTAAATAAATAAAGTTCAGAGTAGGAGTAGTAGTACATCCAACAGTATCCACAGTTCCAAGCACATCACAATGTAATTCCTCCCATTAGCAATGTATGGATAGCAGCAATGATGGGGGTTGTGGGACTTCTTCTCTCTGTCCTTCTAAAGTCTCTCTGCAGAACCTCAGGAATGCAGTTGAGGTTTTTGATCTTGGTTCTGTAATTCCTAGGCAGAGCAGTACAGAATAAAGATATCGTATGGCCACCTCTCTATTCACTGCAATGGGACTGCCAGAAATAGCTGAGCAGTTTTTGGAATTCCCATAGCGGTCAACGGAGGGTGGCCGTGCATGCATGGTTGCTCTCTGTTCACTTTGGGAGCCCATTCTGGAGGTAGGAGCCGGTCCCAGAGGAGGACATTCTGACATTTGTGAAATGTTCTAGCAAAATACCATTAATGTCCCAGATGGCCCAACCTCTTTAAGTTGTTAGCAGCAAGATCATTTCAACCATACAGGAAGACCATGTGGCTGCTATACAAGCCTTGAAGAGAGGGGGACAGCCATGGTTCGTTCCATACCTTTCACAGAACCTGGTCAGGACATCCGGTTCCAGAATACTTAATTTCCAGCTGGCTAGGTAAAAGGGAATTGGCCCGATGCCCTTCTGTCTTGGGTAGCAAAAACTGTCATCTTAATTTCCTTTCCTTTTGCTATGTACCCTTTACTTTTCTTCTCCACTGGGTGGCAACATGTTAGTCTATGAGCCATGTCAATTCTTTCAAGGCTATGTATCAAGACACATGATATAAGTATCCATTGCAGCATGTCACAAGCAATCT
The DNA here is from genome assembly GCA_033119425.1 of Bufotes viridis. Lineage (NCBI taxonomy): Eukaryota > Metazoa > Chordata > Amphibia > Anura > Bufonidae > Bufotes > Bufotes viridis. The sequence continues at coordinate 206,808,496 of CM065594.1, read as the reverse complement.
TGCTGCCATAGTTTAGGGTTATCCCATTGACCTTGCAAAACCTAAAACCTAATAAAATAAACATATTGCAGGCTCACAGGCTAGCAGCACATACTGTATGTAATTCGCCCATCTGCCTGATTGAAATTGCAGACCTTCTTCATCTGGACAACCTCCACTGAGGACAAATAGCTTTGTGTCCTATGACTTCTAATCCTAGGGATGCTTGATATTATTACATTCATAGCCTGGATCTGGGAAATGGAGAAGTAAAATGACTGGGTTTACTGTAATCCTATCATGAAATATGTATTTATTTAGCCCTTGATGTCCCTGTACAGTAATCTTCCTCATGGATTATTTTTCATAGTTTTTAGACTGATGGAATAAGGAATCAACGGGGAAAAAATGAAAAAAAAAAAAATCATTTCTTCATGTTTCTGCCCAATTTTCCCTCAAACAAATTAGAGTAGAACATTTCAGAGATCTTTTCCCAAGTCCTCCAGAACATATAATATTGGAGACATAAGGAGGTACAGCACAGCCCCACAGACTGCTATGGGTGCCATTTTGTTATACAGTATGTGCTTGAGACTTTAGAAATTGCCATTTAAAAAGTGATATATTACACTGAGCCCTGAGGGAATCTGTCACCAGGTTTATGCTAGCATATCTGAGAGACAACTTAATTCTAGGCGGTTGACACTTCCTTTTTTTACAGTAGTTTCCTTGAAATTCCACTTCATTAGGTATAGTGCAGACTGAGCCTGGAGTCCTTGTATTTCCACCCTGCATTGGCTGATAGACTGCTTTCTCCCCATTATTCTGCATAAGAAGAAAGCTATCAATCAGCAGCTAGTGAGTGAGAGGAGCTGGCTGCTCATAAATATTAAGGACTCCAGAGTGCAGACACATAATTGAGAGGACATTACTATTGATAAGCTATCCTCAGGATAGGCCATTAATACCTGATCAGCTGGGGTCCGACCCTCTAGACCCCGGCCAATTAGCTGTTTCGGAGTGGATGAAGCAGTATAATTCCGGTATTGGAGATACCTCAAAAAGCTGATTAGGTTGCAGGTTGTTGGACCTCTGCTGACCAAATGTTAATGGCTTTTCCTGTAGATACTCCATCAATTCTAAAAGCCTGGACAAAGCCTTTAAGGATAATAGATCACTATGACTATAGCACTGAATTATATTAACGGGAGGATGTAGTCTATGTTTGTAATACATTACGAGTCACAGTTTGATCATCAGTCTCCAATTCTGGAGATCAAAGTGTCTTAATTTTAAGGGGCATGTTTGGTAAGAAAAAGAATTACCTAAAGTACCTCTAGGACTTTTATATAGATGGGATACTCTTAGAAAAGGATGGAACTAACAAAACTCCTGACATTCAGCTGAAAAGGGATCACAGAGCTCCTCCTTATGGTATACCCATCCAGGAACATTGACATACATATTGCTGTGACTGTGCCTGGACTTCACCTCACTGCACCTCAGTCCCAGGCAGTGGAATGGGATGAAGCTGCAGTACTAAGCACAGCAATAACTGTATATATGATCCCGTGACTAGGAAGGCAATGAAGAGGCCCTTTCATTCAGCTGAAGTCAGAGTCAGATCCTAACTGATCATAGAATCCCATATACCCTTACAGAGCATATAGTAAGGCGTTATCTTGGAACAACTCCTTTACGATGCTGACTTTGCTGTTTTTATACTCCTAGTTCTCCTTGTCTTCTTCTTCTTAAAATACATTTGGTGTCATTGGTAGGGTTTTGCCCCTTTGCTTCTTTATGTTCATTCTAAGTTGTCATGTTATGTTTATTGGTGATGTGACATCTGAGTTGTATTAGACAGTGTTAGGTAGCAGATGCGACTTTTATTACATATTGTACCGGCTTTCTTCTTCTGCAAAGACTGTGAGATTAGCCAGAAAATGTCAGAATTGAATGCAGGACTGACATCTTGTTCCATAGTAAATTTACTGCTCAGGATTGCATATCAGCTACAGCAAAAAAGTGAAGTTCCACCTTAGGAGATATTTTAAATATAATTTTAAAGTGTAACTGCCATTCTTTTTTATTTTTGTAATGTATAGGGGCAGTGATACTGAGTCTGACTGTTTTTGTAATATACTTTAATTACTGAAATCGGATACAGCTCTAAAGTGGCCCATTTTGAGCCTTAGCAACGCTCCTCTGTCTTCTCTTTACATAACAGTGGAGACTTGCTCGACACGGACTGGGTTATGTAAACAGAAGACAGAGGAGCGTTGCTATGGCTCATTTTTTCTAATCGAAATGTAGGATTTCAGTAATTAAAGTATATTATAAAAATGGTCAGCATCTCTGCCCCTATACAATACAAAAATAAAAGCTGATTGGAGGTTGGCTTCCTTTCATAAAAAGGTTGACGCTACCCTTGGAAATACATTTTTAGCTAACAAATATTTCTCCAATAATTCAGAATGTCTGATAATCAACACATTTGATAAATTAAAGGAATTTTATTTAGAATTTTACTTATAATAACTTATACAATTTACACAAATTATCTATTAGTTAATTTTTGGAAAGTAGTATTTTTAAAGGGGTTTTCCAGGACTTAGATTTTGATGGCCTATCTTCAGCATAAGTTATCAATATCAGATCAGTGGGGGTCTGACACCCAGCCACCAACTAATCAGCTTTTTCAGAAAGCCAGAAACTATACAGTGTACAGAGCTGAAAGCAGACAGCTCCATCCACCATGTAGTGGCCATGCTGGGGCACTGCAGCTCAGTTCCCATTCAAGTGAATGAGAGCCAAGCTGCAGTATGCAAACACTGGAAACTACATACTGTACAGGGCCTTCCGCCGACTGTATAGCTTCCGGCAGGGGCAGCTGACCAAAACAGCTGATTGGTGATGGGTGAGGAGTGTCAGACCCCAAGTAATCTGATATCGATGATCTATCTGGATATATCTATTTTACTTTGCAGATTTTAATTATAGAGTGCTAATCGCGAGGGCATCGCTTCACACCTTACAGGGGCCAGGCTTGTGCAACAGCAATTCTTCATTTTATGTTATTATATTGCATTTGCGATTTAGATATTATTGTTTTTTATTTACAGTGTTTTTATTAAATTTTCAAAAAAAGAAAATAACAACAAATTCCTGGACTTACATGTACAAAAATTATTGAAGTCAAAATCTCAGATAATGGGTGTTTGTCACATACAGTTGCAAGAAAAAGTATGTGAACCCTTTGGAATGATATGGATTTCTGCACAAATTGGTCATAAAATGTGATCTTCATCTAAGGCCTCATGCACACGACCGTTGTTTGTTTCCGCGTCCGTTCTGTTTTTTTTCACGGATAGGATGCTTCCCCATTCATTTCAATGGGTCCGTCAAAAAATGCGGATGGTCAACCGTTTTTGTTCCGCATCCGTGGTCCGTGCTTACATTCCGTCAAAAAAATAGAGCATGTCCTATTTTTTTCACGTTTGCGGACAAGGATAGGCATTATTACAATGGATCTTCCAAAAAAACGGATCAGTCAAAAAAACATTCCGTCATCCGTTTTTTTTGACGGATGCAAAATTTGCAGACGGAGCGGACGCGGAGGCAGGCAATGTTCGTGTACATGTAGCCTAAGTCACAACAATAAACAATCACAGTCTGCTTAACTCCTTAAGGACACATGACGTATGGGTACGTCATGTGTCCAGTCCCTAAAGATGGCGCCCGCTCCTGGCCGCTGCGGGCACCATCGCTGCAGGGGTCCGGCTGATTCCTGTAGCTGACCCCCGCAGCTGATGATCGCGGTCGGCAGCGCTGCCGACCGCGATCATTTAACCCCGCAGATGCCGTGATCCATCCTGATGTAAAAAAAAACTTTCGGCAGCGCTCCGGCTCCCCCTAGTGGTGATCGGGAGAATCGGAGCGCTGTAAGGGATAGCCTCAAGCCTTTCATTCAGCTTGAGGCTATCACTTACTATTTCCTATGGAGCCCTTGTTAGCAATAGGGCTTCATAGGAAAGTAGTAAAATGCTCATAAACTCCAATACAAGTGTATTGGAGTTTATGATAGAAGCAATCAGGTAACTGATTTATATAGGTCCCTATGGGATCTATATAAAAGTGTAAAAAAAAAAAATAAATAAATAAAAAAAACCTAAAAATTTAAATCACCCCCCTTTCCCCAAAATTAAAATAAAATAATAAAAAAAATACACATCATGGGTGTTGCAATGTGTGAAAACACCCATAGTATAAAAATATAAAAATATATTTCCCATACGGTAAACATAAAAACGGAAAAAAGCGCCCAAATGGCCGATTTGCCATTTTTGGACGCTTCATTTCCTCAAAAAAAATTAAATAAAAAGCGATCAAAAAGTCCTACACACCCCATAATAGTATCATATAAAAGTTAAGATCGCCCCGCAAAAAATAAGCCCCCATACAACGCCATACACTTATATACAAATACGTTATAGCGGTCAAAACATGGCGACAAAAAAAAAAAAAATTTTTTCCCACTTTTGAATTTTTTTTCACTATCAAAACGCAAGAAAAGCTATACATATTGGGTATCGCCGGATTCGTACTGACCTGTAGAATAAAACTAAATGGTCAGTTTTATCACAAATCAAACATCGTAATTTAGAAACCCGTAAAACTGTGGTGAAATTGCTTTTTTTTTGCAATTTCACCCCATTTGGAATTTTTTTCCCGCTTCCCACTACACCGTATGCATTATTAAATGATGGCGTTGGAAAGTACAACTTGTCCCGCAAAAAATAAGCCCTCATATGGCCATGTGAACGGAAAAATAAAAAAGTTATGGCTCTTGGAAGGCATAGAGCGCAAAACGAAAACGCAAAAATGTAAAAACCCTGTGTCCTTAAGGGGTTAAACTAATAATACACAAATAATTAAATGTTACCATGTTTTTATTGAACACACCATGTACATTCACAGTGCAGGTGGAAAAAGTATGTGAATCCTTGGATATAATAACTGGTTTAACCTCCTTTGGCAGCAATAACTTCAACCAAACGTTTCCTGTAGTTGCAGATCAGACGTGCACAACGGTCAGGAGTAATTATTGACCGTTTCTCTTTACAGAACTGTTTCAGTTCAGCAATATTCTTGGGATGTCTGGTATGAATCGCTTTCTTGAGGTCATGCCACAGTATCTCAATCGTGTTGAGGTCAGGACTCTTACTGGGCCACTCCAGAAGGAGTATTTTCTTATGTTTAAGCCATTTTGTTGTTCCTTTACTTCTATGCTTTGGGTCGTTGTCCTGTTGCAACACCCATCTTCTGTTGAGCTTCAGCTGGTGTACCAATGGCCTTAAGTTCTCCTGCAAAATGTCTTGATAAACTTGGGAATTCATTTTTCCTTCGATGATAGCAATCCATCCAGGCCCTAATGCATCAAAGCAGCCCCAAACCATGATGCCCCCAGCACCATACTTCACAGTTGGGATGAGGTTTTGATGTTGGTGTGCTGTGCCTCTTTTTCTCCACACATAGTGTTGTGTGTTTCTTCCAAACAACTCAACATTGGTTTCATCTGTCCACAGAATATTTTGCCAGTACTGCTGTGGAACATCCAGGTGCAAACTGTAAACGTGCAGCAATGTTTTTTTGGACGGCAGTTGCTTCTTCTGTGATATCCTCCCATGAAATCCATTCTTATTTAGTGTTTTACGTATCGTAGATTCGCTAACAGGGATGTTAGCATATGCCAGAGACTTTTGTAAGTCTTTAGCTGACACTCTAAATTTCTTTTTCACCTCATTGAGCAGTCTACACTGTGCTCTTGCAGTCATCTTTACAGGACAGTCACTCATAGTGAGAGTAGCAGCAGTGCTGAACTTTCCCTATTTATAGACAATTTGTCTTACAGTGGACTGATGAACAGCAAGGCTTTTGGAGATACTTTTATAACCCTTTCCAGATTTATTCAAGTCAACAATTCTTAATCGTAGGTATTCTGAGAGCTCTTTTGTGCGAGGCATCATTCACATCAGGCAATTCTTCTTGGGAAAAGCAAACCCAGAACTGGTATGTGTTTTTATAGGGCAGGGCAGCTGTAACCAACACCTCCAATCTCTTCTCATTGATTGGACTCCATTTGGCTGACACCTCACTCCAATTAGCTCTTGAAGATGTCATTAGTCTAGGGGTTAACATACTTTTTCCACCTACACTGTGAATGTTTACATGGTATGTTCAATAAAAACATGGTAACATTTAATTCTTTGTGTGTTATTAGTTTAACCAGACTGTGATTGTCTATTGTTGTGACTTAGATGAAGATCAAATCACATTTTATGACCAATTTGTGCAGAAATCCATTTCATTCCAAAGGGTTCACATACTTTTTCTTGCAGCTGTATGGGGTGACATTGGTATTGTACTTTTATTACTTAACTAAATCTAGCCGAACAATTGGAAAAATTAAATGGGGAGATGTCTGGATCCATGTGAGGTACAGAGCTGGTTCTAGCTTTGTTAGAAAGAGGTTGTCATGTACTAGATTACATATGATTATCACTTTTTTTTACATTATTCATGGGATAATCCCTTTAAATCAAGAATACCAGTTTTACAGTAATACAAACATCTATCTTGGTGTGGACAATGAGACCAGGATAAGAAGAAAAAAAAAGAACTAAAAAAGCAGAAACAATACCTCTGTCCAACCCTAACGGATAGTTGTCCCATGCTTTAGTGGGGAAGATGAACAGAGAATTTGTAAGTCTCCCCCTGGTGTGCTGACCCCCTTATATCACTGCTTAACATGGCACAGAAAACATTGGCTCGTTAGAAAGATTCTCATTCTATAACTGGAGAACCATTTCCATGTAACTGCTAGATGGTTGGTATTTAATACTGTGCTCGATAGTAAGAAGTAAAGTGGAAGTGGTTAGGATGGGGATATCAGCTATTCATTTATTAAAGGACGCTAGTGAAATCCAGTGAGACATGTAACAATAAGTTATATTGAGAGGTATGACCTCTCAGAGATAGGATAGTTGGGATAGTGCCATGTGTACAGCTGTATTCGACTAATTTTGCGAGTGAAGTAGAAATATCTTAGATATACTATGATTGTAAATAATGGAAGAATGTTCTTTGAACATGGGGAAATTTAACTTGGAGGTCAGGACAGGGGCTGACTGGCAACTTTTGGCCCAGGGAGCAAGTAGCACCCAGAGGCCCACTGAGCCCCCCTCTACTTCCTGATTCGCTGTCACAAGAGGCTGGGCGGGAGCTGCGGGAGGAGAGCACAGCCTCCTTTGACAGCATTGACAGCTATCTCTTCCCCCACACCGCCGCTCGCCTGATCTGTCACAGGAGGCTGAGCATTGCGGAGAGGATAGATGTTGGCCACTCACAGCGCTCATATGTGCCAGTAGCCGTCCCCCCTTATGTGCCAGTAGCCGCCCCCCCTTATTTGCCAGTAGCCGTCCCCTCTTATGTGCCAGTAGCCCCCCAATATGTGCCAGTAGCCCTCCTTATGTGCCAGTAGCCCCCCTTATGTGCCAGTAGCCCCCCTTATGTGCCAGTAGCACCCCATTATGTGCCAGTAGCCCCCCTTATGTGCCAGTAGCCCTACTTATGTGCCAGTAGCACCCATTATGTGCCAGTAGTCCCCCCTTATGTGCCAGTAGTCCCCCCTTATGTGCCAGTACCACCCCCTTATGTGCCAGTAGTCCTCCCTTATGTGCCAGTAGTCCCCCTTATGTGCCAGTAGTCCCCCCTTATGTGCCAGTAGTCTGTTGTATGCTCCAGGGATAAAAGATAGGGTGCCACATTGGTTCGATATAAATGGGATGGTTATTTAGAGATGCTGACCCTCAGGTAAGAGAAATAGGACTGGTCTTCTAGCCTTTAGGGGTACGACCTCAGACTTATCCCAATTAACTTGAATACCTGAGAAGCCAGGTGTTTTCCCAGTGTTTGGATGTCTTGCATCAGGGAGGATAGTGTGGTGTTTTATAATTAGTAAAATATCATCAGAGAATGACTCTAGAGAAATGTGGTGGTGAAGGGTGTATGAGGCAGAAGAAGGGTGAGTTTGACACAGGTAATAAAGCAGCGGATCAATGGAGATGTTAAAAATAGGGGTGACAGGGAGGGGACAATGTTGATGGGCCTCCTAAATATGTCAAGAAGGGCGGTATTATGGACATTGAAAGGGTTATCCAAGAGTAGAAATGAGTTTTCAAACATTCGGTTCGGCTGCTTCGCCAAATTTCATCAAGAAATTTGATTTGTTGGAAATTACTCCATAATGAATGGTATTCTATTGTATGGAACCGTGATCGTGCCAATCCCCCATCATTTAAACCTTTCGATGCCGCTTTCAAGTTGATTGCTGCATCTAAGAATCAGATCCAGCCTATCAGTTGGTTAATCGGGGTTAAAACAAAAAAATATATACACTCACCTCATCCATTTGATTGTGGAGAGGCTGTCGCGGCCATCTTGATTGAAGAAAACAAGGCAATTGCGGGACACATTGACATGATGACATAGTGGTGTTTCACAAAACACCAGGAAATTCAGATTTGTGGGGAATCACCTTATTAACTTCAATTCGCTCAACACTATCCAAGAGTAAGACAGACCTCCTAGAGTGACTGAACAGCAGTGGAGATCATACTTACCTGGTCCCTGCTGCTGTGTTCGGTATCTGACGATCCTGGGCCAGCTCTTTCTCTCCCTGCGACGCTGAGATCAACATCTATTGATGGGATGACATGTAACCACTGCAGCCAATTACTGGCCGCAGTGGTGACCTGCTTACCTTGTGTCATGAAAATTGGTCATGTGACATATGGGGAGCAAGTCACCACTGTAGCCTGTGACTGGCTGCAGCGGTTACGTTTCTTCCTATTGATTGAAGTTGATCTCAGTGCGGCAAGGAGAAGAAGAGCCTGCCTGGGAGTTTCACACACCGAATCAAGTGGCGGGGACCAGGTAATTATGATGTCCACCGCAGGTCAGCCATTCTGTGAGGTATCTCTTACTTAAACCCGTTAATAGTAAGTCTTGAATGTGCATCTGTCTGGAGATAATGAATAAGGATGCAAAATCTAGGGCCAAACAGTCTACTGAAGAATGAATAAATGGCAAAAACCTTTTTTGCATCAAAACTTAGTAGCATGGTTAATGGGAAATCAGGTGCATGGGTGGTTACTGTGGAGGCTCTAGCCGATCTGATGTTTTTGACCAACTGTCTGTTTTTTCATGAAGCCTTGTTGAAATTCCCTGGTTTTCAGCTTATTGAGAATTGACTGTTCTTCATCTGAGACCAGGTAATGACAGTGATCTTAAGAAGGAATTATTAAAATTTTTATATTTTATCATTTCATTATTTAATGCTAAATCCTTGGTAACAAATCCCCCTCCCCCCCCCACAAACACTTTTGGTTTTCCTTTCCCGTTTTTCATAGTCTATGTGGAAAGAAAGAAAGGTCCTAGGAGACCTCTGAGTGTCATACACAAATTTTCAGGCCTCTTGATTCAGGTAGAACGAATATGGACCGGAATGAAATCAGTCGACTGATTGGGCCAGATCAAATTTTGCTGGATTTGCTCATCTCTACTAAGTTTTATCTATATTCATCAATCTAAATTCATGGCAAGATTGCTTGAGGGCCAGTAATACTATTCTGGAATATGTATCACAAAAGTGTTTTGGTGCTGCTTCTTTATGCTGTGGACTGCATAAAATCAATATAAAAAAAGAGATTGCTCTCGCTCCCCGATGATGATCACATTGTGCGTTGTTTATAATGTTTATGCAGATGAGGCGTAAAGTGATTCCTTGGCCAATATAAAATTCATGCCCTGTTTTATTAAATGTCTGGAAGTAGCTATTAATTGCCTGAGAGATTTCACATGTTTCACTAAGTTTTAATAATACATTTATATATATATTATATGCGTGTTTTCATTCTGTGTCCCAGCCACATTAGAAAACATTCAATTATTAATTGCTTTGCTCAGTAGTTGTAAAATTTACACCTTTACTGCAAATATATTTTTCATGCTTTTGCAAAATGTTATGGAGAGGATTTATGATTGGCTTTCGGCCAGAAAACTGGTGTAAAAAAGTCATACATTTTCTCTCGCTTGCTTAAAGATTTGAAACTTTTGCACACACATTAGATAAGTTCTCCTATTGCTGTGAAGCGTATTTAGAGTTTTGTAATTCCAATTTTCTACATTCCCTCTCTTTGCCCAGCTTCCATACCTGTATTGCAATCTTCACTGTAGGTCTGAAAACCATGCTAGATCACAGTTGTGGAAAGACAGTCAAAATGATACTGCAGGCAAAAGCCAAAAATCTATTCCCTCCATCCTCCATCTTCAAAGTTTAACCAGCATTCTTCAACTATAGCTACATGTATTGTAGATGAAGAAGATTAGAGATGAGCGAATTGAAGTTGACGAAGTGGAATTTGACCTGAATTTCAGGAAAAATTCGATTCGCACTGAATCCGAATTTCCTCACGCTTTGTGGTAACGAATAGCATTTTTCCTTAAAATGTCTGCTGTACGTGTGAGGACATGGAGCAAGAAACTCTGGGAACGCGGGATCACCCATAATGCCATGCATGCAGCCAATCAGCAGCCAGCCAGCCCTGTGATGTCACAGCCCTATGAATAGCCTCAGCCATCTTGGATTCTGCCATTTTTCAGTGTACTTAGTGCAGGTAAAGACATCACCAGGCGATAGGGACAGTGCTATCAAAGACTTCATTGTGCTAAAAAACATGATTTACAAGTTCAGGGAAAGATTATTAAAGGTGTAGGGAAAGGATAGGGAGGAATCAATCTACAGCATTTATGTACAGGGAGTGCAGAATTATTAGACAAGTTGTATTTTTGAGGATTAATTTTATTATTGAACAACAACCATGTTCTCAATGAACCCAAAAAACTCATTAATATCAAAGCTGAATATTTTTGGAAGTAGTTTTTAGTTTGTTTTTAGTTTTAGCTATTTTAGGGGGATATCTGTGTGTGCAGGTGACTATTACTGTGCATAATTATTAGGCAACTTAACAAAAAACAAATATATACCCATTTCAATTATTTATTTTTACCAGTGAAACCAATATAACATCTCAACATTCACAAATATACATTTCTGACATTCAAAAACAAAACAAAAACAAATCAGTGACCAATATAGCCACCTTTCTTTGCAAGGACACTCAAAAGCCTGCCATCGATGGATTCTGTCAGTGTTTTGATCTGTTCACCATCAACATTGCGTGCAGCAGCAACCACAGTCTCCCAGACACTGTTCAGAGAGGTGTACTGTTTTCCCTCCTTGTAAATCTCACATTTGATGATGGACCACAGGTTCTCAATGTGGTTCAGATCAGGTGAACAAGGAGGCCATATCATTAGATTTTCTTCTTTTATACCCTTTCTTGCCAGCCACGCTGTGGAGTACTTGGACGCGTGTGATGGAGCATTGTCCTGCATAAAAAAAAAATGTTTTTCTTGAAGGATGCAGACTTCTTCCTGTACCACTGCTTGAAGAAGGTGTCTTCCAGAAACTGGCAGTAGGACTGGTAGTTGAGCTTGACTCCATCCTCAACCCGAAAAGGCCCCACAAGCTCATCTTTGATGATACCAGCCCAAACCAGTACTCCACCTCCACCTTGCTGGCGTCTGAGTCGGACTGGAGCTCTCTGCCCTTTACCAATCCAGCCACGGGCCCATCCATCTGGCCCATCAAGACTCACTCTCATTTCATCAGTCTATAAAACCTTAGAAAAATCAGTCTTGAGATATTTCTTGGCCCGGTCTTAATGTTTCAGCTTGTGTGTCTTGTTCAGTGGTGGTCGTCTTTCAGCCTTTCTTACCTTGGCCATGTCTCTGAGTATTGCACACCTTGTGCTTTTGGGCACTCCAGTGATGTTGCAGCTCTGAAATATGGCCAAACTGGTGGCAAGTGGCATCTTGGCAGCTGCACGCTTGACTTTTCTCAGTTCATGGGCAGTTATTTTGCGCCTTGGTTTTTCCACACGCTTCTTGCGACCCTGTTGACTATTTTGAATGAAACGCTTGATTGTTCGATGATCACGCTTCAGAAGCTTTGCAATTTTAAGAGTGCTGCATCCCTCTGCAAGATATCTCACTATTTTTGACTTTTCTGAGCCTGTCAAGTCCTTCTTTTGACCCATTTTGCCAAAGGAAAGGAAGTTGCCTAATAATTATGCACACCTGATATAGGGTGTTGATGTCATTAGACCACACCCCTTCTCATTACAGAGATGCACATCACCTAATATGCTTAATTGGTAGTAGGCTTTCGAGCCTATACAGCTTGGAGTAAGACAACATGCATAAAGAGGATGATGTGGTCAAAATACTCATTTGCCTAATGATTCTGCACTCCCTGTAGAACAGGGTTCACTAGAGAAGGTTACAGGCTGGGTAATAGGAACAATCCTATTACACCTTGCTGCACTGTCTGGGGATCCAAATTGCCATTATACAGCTCTGTAATTCCAGCAAACCGTTCTTGTTATTGGGGTTCAAGTGCTGTTTGATACAACCATTAACAGGGTTTATTACAAGGAAATATTTCTACGTCTTATTAGCCCTTGTGTGGTGCAGTTATATGTTCTAAAGCATTTTTTGGCTTGTATTAGTGTGAAAAAAAGGGTTTATTAGCCGTTGTGTGGTGAAGTGTGAAAATTACAGCCCTTTTTGTCATGTATTAGTACAAAAGAAAAATATATTTGCCATTCAGCGGTGCAGTTATATGTACTAAAGCCTTTTGTGTCGTGTATAAGTGGAAAAAAGAAAAATATATTTTCCATTCAGCGGTTCAGTTACGGTATATATTCTAAAGCCTTTTGTGTCGTGTATAAGTGGAAAAAAGAAAAATATATTTGTTGTTCAGCGGTGCAGTTATATATTCTAAAGCCTTTTGTGTCGTGTATAAGTGGAAAAAAGAAAAATATATTTGCTGTTCAGTGGTGCAGTTATATATTCTAAAGCCTTTTGTGTCGTGTATAAGTGGAAAAAAGAAAAATATATTTGCCATTCAGCGGTTGTTATATATTCTAAAGCCTTTTGTGTCATGTATAAGTGGAAAAAAGAAAAATATATTTGCCATTCAGCAGTTCAGTTATATATTCTAAAGCCATTTGTGTCGTGTTTAAGTGCAGTTATATATTCTAAAGCCATTTGTGTCGTGTTCAGCAGTTCAGTTATATATTCTAAAGCCTTTTGTGTTGTGTATAAGTGGAAAAAAGAAAAATATATTTGCTGTACAGCGGTGCAGTTATATATTCTAAAGCCATTTGTGGAATGTATAAGTGGAAAAAAGAAAAATTTATTTGCCTTTCAGCGGTGAAGTTATATATTTTAAAGCCTTTGGTGGAGTGTATAAGTGGAAAAAAGAAAAATATATTGCTGTTCAGCAGTGTAGTAATATATTTTAAAAGCTTTTGTGTCGTGTATAAGTGGAAAAAATAAAAATATATTTGCCGTTTAGCGGTGCAGTTATATATTCTAAAGCCTTTTGTGTCGTGTATTTGTGCAAAAGAAAAATATATTTGCCGTTCAGCAGTGCAGCTATACACGACACAAAAGGCTTTAGAATATATAACTGTACCTCTGAATGGCAAATAGGCCCTTATTGTTTTTCCACTTAAACACGACACAAAAGGATTTAGAATATATAAGTGGAAAAACAATAAGGGTCTATTTGCAGTTAAGCGGTGCAGTTATATGTTCTAAAGCCCTTTTTGTTGTGTATTAGTTCGAAAGAAAAATTTCTTTGCCGTTCAGCAGTGCAGTTATATATTCTAAAGCCTTTTGTGTCATGTATAAGTGGAAAAAAAAACAATATATTTGACGTTCAGCAGTGCAGTTATATATTCTAAAGCCTTTTGTGTCGTGTATAAGTGGAAAAAAGAAAAATATATTTGCCGTTCAGCGGTGCAGTCATACATTCTAAAGCCTTGGATTGTATAAACGGAAAAAAGAAAAATATATTTGCCGTTCAGCAGTGCAGTTATATATTTTAAAGCCTTTTGTGTTGTGTATAAGTGGAAAAAAGAAAAATATATTTGCTGTACAGCGGTGCAGTTATATATTCTAAAGCCATTTGTGGAATGTATAAGTGGAAAAAAGAAAAATTTATTTGCCTTTCAGCGGTGAAGTTATATATTTTAAAGCCTTTGGTGGAGTGTATAAGTGGAAAAAAGAAAAATATATTGCTGTTCAGCAGTGTAGTAATATATTTTAAAAGCTTTTGTGTCGTGTATAAGTGGAAAAAATAAAAATATATTTGCCGTTTAGCGGTGCAGTTATATATTCTAAAGCCTTTTGTGTCGTGTATTTGTGCAAAAGAAAAATATCTTTGCCGTTCAGCAGTGCAGTTATATATTCTAAAGCCTTTTGTGTCATGTATAAGTGGAAAAAAAAAACAATATATTTGACGTTCAGCAGTGCAGTTATATATTCTAAAGCCTTTTGTGTCGTGTATAAGTGGAAAAAAGAAAAATATATTTGCCGTTCAGCGGTGCAGTCATACATTCTAAAGCCTTGGATTGTATAAACGGAAAAAAGAAAAATATATTTGCCGTTCAGCAGTGCAGTTATATATTTTAAAGCCTTTTGTGTTGTGTATAAGTGGAAAAAAGAAAATATATTTGCGATTCAGCGGTGCAGTTATATATTCTAATGCCTTTTGTGTCGTGTATAAGATGAAAAAAGAAAAATATATACCGTATTTTTCGCCATATAAGACGCACTTTTTTCCCCCCAAAAGTGGGGGGAAAATGGCAGTGCGTCTTATATGGCGAATGCTACCATTTTCCTATAGTTAAAGCTGATACATCGCACAGCATGCGATGTATCAGCATGGAAGGAGGAGGGGGCGGAGCCTGGCAACACGCGGCGGGCGGCCCGCCGCTAACAGCGTGACTGCTTTCATAACATTTTTAATCTTTAATCATGTCCCCTTATTCCCTATAATCCCAGTACAGTAGCGCTCTGCTAACCTGCTATACAGATCCTCTAGCAGGCAGAGCGGTGCGGCGGCGAGGCTGCTGTGTAACGTCCTCACTGACGTCATCTGCCTGCTCCTCCTGCTTCATTCATAAAGTGAAAGGAGCAGGCAGATGACGTCAGTGAGGACGTTACACAGCAGCCTGCCGCCGCACCGCTCTGCCTGCTAGAGGATCGGTATAGCAGGTTAGCAGAGCGTTACTGTACTGGGATTATAGGGAATAAGGGGACATGATTAAGCAGTCACTATGGGCCAGATCTGTGGATAGCACTTTGATGGGGGCATTTATGAATGACACTGTAATTGGGGTGATCTGTGGATGACACATATAGCATAAGATGCTATATATGTGTCATCCACAAATCCAATCCATTACAGTGTCATTCATAAATGCCCCCATCACAGTGCTATCCACAGATCCCCCCCATCACAGTGCTATCCACAGATCCCCCCATCACAGTGCTATCCACAGATCCCCCCATCACAGTGTCATCCACAGATCCCCCATAACAGTGCCATCCACATCTCCCCCACATAACAGTGCCATCCACAGATCCCCCCCATAATACTGTCATGCACAGACCACCATTACTTCAAAAGCACACCTTTTGGTTAAAAATATTTTTTTTCTTATTTTTCTCCTCAAAAACCCAGGTGCGTCTTATAGGCCGGTGCGTCTTATAGGGCGAAAAATACGGTACTTGCCTTTCAGCGGTGCAGTTATATATTCTAAAGCCTTTTGTGTCGTGTATAAGTGGAAAAAATAAAAATATATTTGCCATTCAGCAGTGCCGTTATATGTTCTAAAACCCTTTTTGTTGTGTATTAGTGCAAAAGAAAAATATATTTGCCGTTCAGCAGTGCAGTTATACATTCTAAAGCCTTTTGTGGAATGTATAAGTGGAAAAAAGAAAAATAAATTTGCCATTTAGCGGTGCAGTTATATGTTCTAAAGCCCTTTTTGACGTGTATTAGTGCAAAATAAAAATATATTTGCTGTTCAGCTGTGCAGTTATATGTTCTAAAGGCCTTTTTGTCGTGTATTAGTGCAAAAGAAAAATATATTTGCTGTTCAGCAGTGCAGTTATATATTCTAAAGCCTTTTGTGGAATGTATAAGTGGAAAGAAGAAAAATATATTTGCCATTCAGCGGTGCAGTTATATGTTCTAAAGCCCTTTTTGTTGTGTATTAGTGCAAAAGAAAAATATATTTGCCGTTCAGCAGTGCAGTTCTATATTCTAAAGCCTTTTGTGGAGTGTATAAGTGGAAAAAAGAAAAATGTATTTGCCGTTGAGCAGTGCAGTTATATATTCTAAAGCCTTTTGTGTCGTGTATAAGTGGAAAAAATAAAAATATATTTGCCATTCAGCAGTGCCGTTATATGTTCTAAAACCCTTTTTGTTGTGTATTAGTGCAAAAGAAAAATATATTTGCCGTTCAGCAGTGCAGTTATACATTCTAAAGCCTTTTGTGGAATGTATAAGTGGAAAAAAGAAAAATAAATTTGCCATTTAGCGGTGCAGTTATATGTTCTAAAGCCCTTTTTGACGTGTATTAGTGCAAAATAAAAATATATTTGCTGTTCAGCTGTGCAGTTATATGTTCTAAAGGCCTTTTTGTCGTGTATTAGTGCAAAAGAAAAATATATTTGCTGTTCAGCAGTGCAGTTATATATTCTAAAGCCTTTTGTGGAATGTATAAGTGGAAAGAAGAAAAATATATTTGCCATTCAGCGGTGCAGTTATATGTTCTAAAGCCCTTTTTGTTGTGTATTAGTGCAAAAGAAAAATATATTTGCCGTTCAGCAGTGCAGTTATATATTCTAAAGCCTTTTGTGGAGTGTATAAGTGGAAAAAAAAAATATGTTTGCCGTCAAGCAGTGCAGTTATATATTCTAAAGCCTTTTGTGTCGTGTATAAGTGGAAAAAAAAATATATTTGTCGTTCAGCGGTGCAGTTATATGTTCTAAAGCCCTTTTTGTCGTGTATTAGTGCAAAATAAAAATATATTTGCCGTTCAGCAGTGCAGTTATATATTCTAAAGCCTTTTGTGGCGTGTATAAGTGGAAAAAAGAAAAATATATTTGCTGTTCAGCGGTGCAGTTATATTTTCTAAAGCCTTTTGTGGAATGTATAAGTAGAAAAAAGAAAAATAAATTTGCCATTTAGCAGTGCAGTTATATGTTCTAAAGCCCTTTTTGATGTGTATTAGTGCAAAATAAACATATATTTGCCGTTCAGCGGTGCAGTTATATGTTCTAAAGGCCTTTTTGTCGTATATTAGTGCAAAAGAAAAATATATTTGCCGTTCAGCAGTGCAGTTATATATTCTAAAGCCTTTTGTGGAGTGTATAAGTGGAAAAAAAATATGTTTGCCGTTCAGTGGTGCAGTTATATTTTCTAAAGCCTTTTGTAGAATGTATAAGTGGAAAAAAGAAAAATATATTTGCCATTCAGCGGTGCAGTTATATATTCTAATGTCTTTTATGTTGTGCATAAGTGGAAAAAAGAAAAATATATTTGCCATTCAGCAGTGCAGTTATATATTCTAAAGCCTTTTGTGGAGTGTATAAGTGGAAAAAAGAAATATATATTTGCCGTTCAGCGGTGCAGTTATATATTCTAAAGCCTTTTGTGGAATGTATAAGTAGAAAAAAGAAAAATAAATTTGCCATTTAGCAGTGCAGTTATATGTTCTAAAGCCCTTTTTGATGTGTATTAGTGCAAAATAAACATATATTTGCCGTTCAGCGGTGCAGTTATATGTTCTAAAGGCCTTTTTGTCGTATATTAGTGCAAAAGAAAAATATATTTGCTGTTCAGCAGTGCAGTTATATATTCTAAAGCCTTTTGTGGCGTGTATAAGTGGAAAAAAGAAAAATATATTTGCTGTTCAGCGGTGCAGTTATATTTTCTAAAGCCTTTTGTGGAATGTATAAGTGGAAAAAAGAAAAATATATTTGCCATTCAGCGGTGCAGTTATATATTCTAAATCCTTTTGTGGAGTGTATAAGTGGAAAAAAGAAAAATGTATTTGCCGTTGAGCAGTGCAGTTATATATTCTAAAACCTTTTGTGTCGTGTATAAGTGGAAAAAAAATATGTTTGCCGTTCAGTGGTGCAGTTATATTTTCTAAAGCCTTTTGTAGAATGTATAAGTGGAAAAAAGAAAAATATATTTGCCATTCAGCGGTGCAGTTATATATTCTAATGTCTTTTATGTTGTGCATAAGTGGAAAAAAGAAAAATATATTTGCCATTCAGCAGTGCAGTTATATATTCTAAAGCCTTTTGTGGAGTGTATAAGTGGAAAAAAAAATATATATTTGCCG
The DNA here is from genome assembly GCA_033119425.1 of Bufotes viridis. NCBI lineage: Eukaryota > Metazoa > Chordata > Amphibia > Anura > Bufonidae > Bufotes > Bufotes viridis. Next base: position 206,790,122 of record CM065594.1, on the reverse strand, counting down.
TTCAGCGGTGCAGTTATATATTCTAAAGCCTTTTGTGTCGTGTATAAGCGGAAAAAAGAAAAATATATTTTCTGTTCAGCGGTGCAGTTATATGTTCTAAAGCTTTTTTGTTGTGTATTAGTGCAAAATAAAAATATATTTGCCGTTCAGCAGTGCATTTATATTTTCCAAAGCCTTTTGTGTCATGTATAAGTGGAAAAAAGAACAATATATTTGCTGTTCAGCAGTGCAGTTATATATTCTAAAGCCTTTTGTGGAGTGTAAAAGTGGAATAAAGAAAAATATATTTGCCGTTCAGCGGTGCAGTCATACATTCTAAAGCCTTTTGTGGCGTGTATAAGTGGAAAAAAGAAAAATATATTTGTCATTCAGCGGTGTAGTTATATATTCTAAAGGCTTTTGTGGAGTGTATAAGTGGAAAAAAAAATATTTTCTGATCAGCGGTGCAGTTATATGTTCTAAAGCTCTTTTTGGCGTGTATTAATGCAAAATAAAAATATATTTGCCGTTCAGCGGTGCAGTTATATATGCTAAAACCTTTTGTGTCGTTTATAAGTGGAAAAAAATAAGGGCCTATTTGACGTTCAGTGGTGCAGTTATGTGTTCTAAAGCCCTTTTTGTCGTGTATTAGTGCAAAAGAAAAATATATTTGCCGTTCAGCAGTGCAGTTACATATTCTAAAGCCTTTTGTGTCGTGTATAAGTGGAAAATAGAAAAATATATTTGCTGTTCAGCGGTGCAGTTATATATTCTAAAGCCTTTTGTGGAGTGTTTAAGTGGAAAAAAGAAAAATATATTTGCCATTCAGTGGTGCAGTTATGTCTTCTAAAGCCCTTTTTGTCGTGTATTAGTGCAAAAGAAAAATATATTTGCTGTTTAGCAGTGCACTTATATCTTCTAAAGCCTTTTGTGTTGTGTATAAGGGTACTTTCACACTTGCGTTGGTGCAGATCCGTCTGTGCAAATAAATCCGCACCTATAGTGCAAATGTTTGTATCCATTTGCATTAGGTTTAAAGAAAAATGACAAAGTCAAAACGGATCAGTTTTTAATTACATTGAAAGTCAATGGGGAACGGATCCGTTTTCAAATGCACCATATTGTGTCATTGAAAACGGATCCGTTCCCATTGACTTACCTTGTAATTCAAAACGGATCCGTTAGGCTCCGCCTCTTCAGACGTACACCAAAATACAGCAGGCTGCGTTTTGGTGTCCGCCTCCAAAACAGAATAGAAGCGGAACGGAGCCGAACTGATGCATTCTGAACGGATCACTTATCCATTCAGAATGCATTGGGGCTTAACTGATCCGTTTTGGCTCAACCCCACTATACAGCAAGGACGAGCTACTAGAGGACAGTCAGCAGCTACTGGCCAGCCAAAATGTGGAGGAAACATCCGCCGCTTCCTCTCCTAGGTGGGCAAGTAGTGATGAGGAGAGTGGCATGGGAGCTTGTGTTGCGAGCAGTTGAGCGGTTTACCGTTGTGGAGGATATCAGCGATGTGCAGGCAGTACTCGATGATGATGATGTAGCTTAGCACACTTGGGAGCCGGGTGAATTAGGGGCTTCATCATCATCGGGAGAAGAGGGTGGCAGCTTGCCTGTAAGGCAGCAGCAGAGCCAGAAAGTCGCTATCGTGGCCAGGAGTCAGCAGGGTGGCAGCAGTGGGAGGTCAGTAGCCAAACGTGCCCGGGGTAGACCATCCGCTTTGCAGGAGCCTACCTGCCAGGAAAGTAGTGGTGTACGGGTTCACTGAAGCAGCGTCGGTACCAGTCAGTCAGAGCGTAATGTTGGGGGTAAAATAACCTACTCGGAGGTGAACATGGCCATATGTGGAAAAAAGGTGAAGCGTGGCCAGGGTGCCAATGTTGGCCCTCGGCCCTGCGTCAGCATATGCAGTGTCACCATAAAGTGGACTGGGAGAACAGTGTCTCCGATGTGGTTGTCCAGCCTGCTACAGCAACCGCTGCATCACCCAGTGGCATGCAGGTCAAGAGGCTCCACCACCTCAGCCGCAGAGAGCTGTCTGTCCTTTCCATCATCTGCTGGTCCTGGAGCTCCTGCTCCTCTTGCTCCTCGTCAGTCATTCTGTCAGCAATCGATCACCGAAGCGATTGCCAAGAGACAACAGTAAATGGCTTGTGCCGAGCTGAGGTGGAGAGTCCCAAGCCGTCATTTCTTTGCTAAAAAGGCGGTACAAGCACTGCACACACATGTAGAACAGAAGGTGGGCCAGTCCTTGAGCCTGCCGGTATCTGCCAAAATGCACATGTGGAGCTGTAAGTCAGGGACAATACATGTCCTTTACGGCCAACTGGGTGAATGTGGTTCCTGCACGGCCACACCAGCAACTTGGCCAGGTGATGCCACTTCCACCTCCACTTTGTTACGCCGTTGGTCCTGCGACAATGTCCGCCTCTGCCTTCTCATCCTCCACCGTGTCCTCAGCCTCCACTGCAGGGACAATTCACAGTATCCCTCCAGTATACCACATGTGCACGGCCGTGTCACGCTGTTCTGCACCTCGTTTGCCTGGGCGAACTGAGTCACACAGGGGAGGAATTGCGCCATTTCCTTCATCAAGAAATCAAATCCTGGCTTTCTCCTCTACAACTCAAAATCAGAACCATGGTGATCGACAACGGGAAGAACATGGTGTCGGTGCTGCATCAAGGAGGGTTGAGCCATGTGCCCTGTATGGCACACGTGTTCAATATGGTTGTCAAGCGGTTGCTGAAGTCTTCCACCCATCTACAAGACATCCTAAAAATGGCCAGGAAACTTTGCATGCACTTTAGCCACTCGTACACCGCAAAGCACACCCTCATTGAGCGGCAGAGGCAGAACGGCATCCCCCAACATAGGCTGATATGTGACATTTCCACTAGTTGGAATTCCACCCTCCATATTTTGGACTGACTATATGAACAGAGAAAGGCCATAAACAATGTCTTGATGATCCAAGCGAACAGGAGTACTCCTGTGTGTAACTTCGACGTCAGCTAGTGGCAGCTCATGCGTGACACCTGCAGTTTGCTCAGGCCTTATGAGTAGGTCACCTTATTTGTCAGTCGCCAGGATTACAGGATGAACAACATCATTTCACTGCTTCATGTCCTGGTACAGATGCTGGCTGTTTATGGGATTGGAGACGTGGCACCTAGATCTCACGGCCACATAAGCCCTGTGGGGGCTGAACTGGAGGAGGACATTGGAGCACAAGCAATGGGTAGAGAAATGGGTGGTTTTTACACACAGGTGACAGGAGAGGAGGAGCAGCCAGAGCCGCTACAGGGCGATGAGGAAGACGATGCAGAGGACCCAGACACACCGTGGCAGTATTTAGTGGAGATGGAGGCAGGGAGTCCTTCCGAGTCACTTGCACAAATGGCCTAATGCATGCTCACTTGCTTGAGTAGTGACAGCCGAATTGTCACCCAGAGGGATGACTTCTGGCTCTCCACCTTGTTGGACCCTCGCTACTGGTCCAAAATGGCGGCCTTTTTTACACCCGCTGACAGGGAGGACAAACTGAACTACTATAGAGACATCCTATGTAGTGAGTTGGCCGCTGCCTATTTGCACCATCGTCCATCCTCTCGCAGGTCTGACCGGGGGTCCCTCTGTGCTCATGTTCCTCAGCCATGGCTGCTGTGGCAGGGTGGCGGGCGGTAGTGGGGGTAGGAGCAGTTCTAGCTCCATCAGCAGCAACTTGAGTCTAGGGTCGATGATGAGCAGCTTTCTTCACCCACCTAGTGAAAAAACTACTCACCAGCAGCAGCAGCAAGACCTGGAGCAGCATGTGGTGGCATTCTTGGACAGTACCCTGCCACCCCACATTGAAAATTCACTGGACCATTGGGCAGCCAAACTAGATTTGTGGCCGCAACTAGCAGAGTTTGCTCTGGAAAAGCTGTCCTGCCTGGCCAGTAGTGTGGCATCAGAGCAGGTGTTTAGTGTGGTGGGGGCCATAGTTATCCCAAGAAGAATTCACCTGTCCTCCCAAAATGTGGAGAGACTGACCTTTGTCAAGATGAATCAGGCATGGATCAGCCTGGATTTCTACCCACCAATGCCTGATGCATCAGACTACATCAGACAAAAGTGACCGTTTTTTTCTGGCTACCTGCCTCAGCTACTATTCTGATGCTGCCACCCACCTGATGCCACACATCTGAGGCCAAGTGCTCCTTCTCTAACCCACCATCTTCAGCTGGTACTCGTATTGCCACCCTTCTCCCCACTCTGTCACCGGGTCACTCTGTGGTCTCTTGATGCTGCTGCCACCTCCTCACTATGTCACCTTGCCACTCTGTGGTCTCCTGATGCTGATGCCACCTCCACACTATGATACATTGCCACTCTGTGGCTGACACCTTCATTTATTTGACCCTTCTTCTGATCTGTCAGAAGGAAGGAAAAATTAGACACACAACAGATCCTGTCTGTGTAGCAGCTGTAAGGCTTGTATGGTCCCATCAGAATTGGCTTGTGATTTGGTAGCCAAAAGCAGGAGTGAAGGCGAATTCTCAACAGACAGGATACGTTTTTCGGGGGTTATTGTTCTGATGGATCAGAGGAAGGGCAAAATAATCAGTGACGTCAACACAAACTTACTTGTGACACCCTCTCCACTCTGTCGGGGGGCTCTACTTGTATAAGCGTTTAATATAACAGGTTCTGTAGACATCTATGTGGAATCAGCTGACAACGGTGTAAAAGAAGTGCGCTTCTTCTTGGCGCTAACATCGACCTGTAAGGCTGAGTTCATACTTGAGTTATTTGCTCAGTTTTGGCCCTGTGACTGCCCAAATAAGTAAAGTGTGCAGTGATTCTAAGAGCGACACCTGTCATCTGCATGTCATACTGACTCACAGTATTATTTTACTAACACAGCAGACTCCCTATGGGTGTTTCTGCAAGGCACAGTGTTCTACACCACTATAAAGGCTCTCTGCTGCCAAGAAACAGCCGTTTTGTTAACGCGATTCATCGCAAATAAATTCGGATCAAACCACATTTTTTCAAAAAATTCTGCAAACTGGCTATATCAAATTTTTTTAAAATTCGCTCATCTCTAAAGAAGATCAAAGTGGTCAAGTACATTGTGTAACCAAAATTTGTTATTAGGATGCACAACCTGTCCACACCACATACAAGGTGATATCACTGTGAATTCTCACATCTGCTTAGCTTTTAGCCCCCAGAAACATTGTGCAGACATAAAGAGCCAGATGGGGAGCTCTGAGATAGTGTGACCAGAGAGCAGATACATTTGGTTGAGAAGGATTATGAAGGAGGAGAGAATCCTGCATCCAGGGAGGAGGAGATACCTGGGTTTCTGAGATGACAGTAAAAGCATTTCAAGGAAGGACCAAGCACAGAAGAGATGTATATGGAGCAGCACCTAAAGCTTTCTTGAATTGGGATTGCACTCTGACAAGTAGATCTTCAAAGAGAACCAGTTAATGTCCCTTATAAATTTACTTTATGTAGAACATTCTGCCTTCACCTGGACAAAGGCACTTGGAGCTTTAGCTTTTTACAGTCTTGGGTGACAGCTCTAGTACTCTAAGGAATTGAAGGAACCATTATCTGTAGAAGACCATATTGTCCTGACATGTATATACCTCTGCCAACAACCACCTTCAGAATAATCCATGGAAATATCTATTTTCTTGTTCTGTTGCTCTTTTCTGGGGTGGTAAGTGTGTGATATGTTTGTATTCATTCATTGTGTTCAGCATCCGTTAACCCTTTCATACATGTATTAAATACGCCTAGGAAAGATGGTAAGCTACTATGAACTTGAGAAATTAGCCCAGGATATGTTAGATCATGCAGAGAAAACATGAATAGTGGATTCATAGAACTCTGATGAGATTATTAACTTTCTGAAGGTGCCTTAAAGGGGAACTGCAGTTTATGCGTAACATATTTGCTATAGTGTAAAATTATTATGTTTAGAGTTTCTATGAATTTATGTATTAGATCAGAAAATTATTTTTTTCTTTTGTAGGAAACAGTGCCACTCACGTCCATAGATAGTGTCTTGTATTGCAGCTCAACATCATTAAGTGAACTTAAGATCATTAAGTTGATGAATTTGTGAATCTGGAAGTCCTATCCTGTGCTGGAAGGTCTTGCCTTGTTTAACCAGTGTACACCTGCCACATTTGTATATGCCTGGGTGTTGTTTAAGCCTTGCCTCTTGGGGTTTTAATGAAAAGTGACCAGGCGATCCTGAAGTTTCCATCCTCGGTGGGAGGTCTGGCATAGATAACCTTTGCAGGGTCTCTATCGAGTAGTAAAAAATACCAGGGTGCTTTTCACTTTCTACGCTCGGTCATCATAGGTACTTATTATTATGGACCAGTCACTCATGTCCCTATTCCTGGGGATAAGGAGGTCATTCCTGTTGCTACTTTTTGCCTCATCATATGCTTTCCTGTCAATAGTTTCAGGGTAGCCCCTGAATCTGTCAGTTTAGAAGCTTCTTCCTCAAACTTCTCAAGTGCAGAGCAATTTCTGTGACTATAGAAAAACTGACCACTGGGTACACCTCCTGATGAGAATGTTATTTCTCCCGCCTCAAGAGGGAATCTATGGTAGTAGATTACCGATAAAATGTGGTTTCTAACATCCTTGTCACAGTCTTTCTAATAAGGTTGTTTTGACGGTGTTAAATTTGGAGGTCAAACTGAGTCCGATGTTATTGACATTCAATTGTTTAACAAATTTAATAAGCTGTGTCCTGGTACTCATCCATTAAATTAGTACGTCATCGATACATCTACCCCAGAAGAAAATGTTGTCCGTCCACTTTCTGCTGGCTCTGGAAAACACTATGGATCATTTAGAGTGGCTGTGGTCAGGGATGGACATAAGCTGTAACAGGTCCTCTGTGCAAAAATAGCATGAGGGCGTCTTGCTATTTAACATCTAATTTATCAAGAGTAGGGGGATCATTATAGTGCTCCTTAGTCCTTACTATGACCATCACCTAATCAGAAGTTATCAGTAAGCTATTAGTAATTCTGAGCCAAAGGAAGCTTAGTGCACTTTGATATAGTGGCATGGGCCTGGGCCCTCCTTAGCTACAGGGCTCCTGGGCACCAATGGTATGTCCATCCCTAGCTGTGCTGTAGTACCAGATGACACCTATAGACAAGAATTGCGCCATTTGTGGAAAAAAGCAGACCCTAGATTTTAATTTTGGACAATTCTTTCAAAGTGGTACGGTACCTCCTCCACCTCCCAACTTGCCATTTATAATGTTGGTGTCTTCTTATATGGCAGATGGGTTATTAGGACCCCTGAGACACCAGGGCTGTGGTGCAGCTACTACCTCTCCACCTTTACTGTCGTTATTCCTCTGTTTTACATGGTGTTTTACTGGTCAATTGTCATATCTACAGCCATAACATTAAAGGGGTATTCCGGTTACAACAAATGATCTCCTATCCACTGAATAGGTGATAACTATTAGATCAATGGGGGGTCAACCGATCGGTCCAATTATAAGACCGGCTGTGCCATGTTCCCTGTTTGAAAGGAGCGTTGGTTGAGCATGCTCATGGCCACCCCAGTCAAACGCTATGGGACTGCTAGAGATAGCTAAGCAGTTGATGTTCCCTTCCAATCTAACAGTTATCACCTGTCCACTGGATAGGGAGTAACCTGTTGTTGCTATAATATCCCTTTAAATACATTGCACATTGAATGGGTTAATTCCATCACTTCTTGGAGTAAATCCCATTTTAATTTAAATTTTATCAATTTTGACAGCTCCCATAATATTCCACATTAGATAAAAAGTAGGTGGGGAACACCTCTGGAACAAATTGTTACAGCCTGAGCTATAATTTCATGCACTGCGCTTCTTACGTTATTGTCAGACCCTATAATTATTTCATCACTGTTCTCCTTCTTTTTAAGTGACTGCTCAATGGTCTTAATATACCCTCTTTAGCATACCACCCACACTGTGCAACCAGGCAAGATGTTAATTCCCTTCAAATTACTATAGTTCAGACTTGAACAGGTACAACATGTCGTTCTCATACTACAACTCCCAGCATGACAAGCAAAACAAGAACCTATAGGTGTATCATTGTGTCTGTGTTAAAATGGGGATCAACTGCCACACAATGGGGGTACAGGGTAAGTCAAATAGAGCATTACTAAGATTTAAAGGGGCATTCAACCTTTCCATACAGGGTCATATTGACAGGGTTATATTACTCTATTAGGGCATACTGAGTTGTACAATCCCTTTCTGTTTGAAGAATCCTCTGATTTGGGTATTCGAGGGCTGGGACCCCCAGTAATCAGTCTTATCTCTGGGGATTTCTGCCAGCATATGAATGTTCCTTGTTCACTGCCACAAGAGAAATGACACCTTACATGTGGCTATTGAAATTAAGGAACTGCCCAAGTAGTGCACAGAAAAGCAGGATACCCCAGAGAAGGTAACCTGGATGAGAGATGAGGGTCCTGAACAAGGAACCCCCACAAAATACCTCTGAATTTCCTAATATGGTAGTTTTATATGGGTTTTCTAAACCAATAGCCTCTCATTTCAGTCTTTCATCAATAAGCTGGAGAAAAAACAGCTCAAAAAATGAACCTTACATTTCCAGGCCTTACAAGGACAGCCTATTGATCTCGTAATATTCCCCATGGTGGCACTGCAAGGGAACTAAACACTTGCTGTCGGTTTACTCTGCATATTACAGGTAATAACTGAAGGTCTCAGATTCTGTATAGACAGCCCTTATTAGATGGACCGGTATGTGAAGCCATTGGCAGTTAGTTGAAGCATCTTGGTATAGCTTTTACACAAGGATCTTGGATTTCCTTGCTGTACCTCTTCTAGTGCCCATTGCACATGAACCTATGTGCTGGAAGCAGACTACTACTTTGAAGTTCACTTTCCGACACATATTTGGTCACAACTAACCTTCTGCATAATATCAACATTTGCCGTATTGACCTGGCAATGAGAACTTTATATAGAGGTGGACAGATCATTGTAGCCTTTAGTAGATATTTTGGCTTTTCTTTTGGTTGGACAATGCAAACTTCTGTAGACATAGCTACTTGCCATAACTGAGGTGGGTATTGCCAAGAGATGGCGGGAACACAAAAGGGGTTTCCACCTAAAAATAAGCAGATTTTTTGCCACAGTGAACCCTGACAATACTTATATAATGTGTATGTCCAATGTGTATTAGTCACTAGTGATGAGCGGCATAGGCAATATTCGTTTTCGGGATATTTGGCAAATTTTTTGCATAATATTTGCTACGGATGTCCTGATACCGATACCAGTATTGGTATCGGGACCGATACCTGACATTTGCACGAGTACTTGTACTCGTGCAAATGTTGCCGATACCACTGCCGATACCTGATGGCCTGAAAGCGGCAGGTCCCATTCGGTGGCGGCGCTCTCAGCTGATCAGCGTGGGGACGGCAGTGTATCCCAGCTGATCGGCGTGGGGGCGGGACTTCTGTACGTCGGCTCCTATAATCCTGTGCCAGCTGTGACTCTCTGAAAAGAAGCGGTGGGCCGCACTATTAACCCCTCAGGTGTGGCACCTGAGGGGTAATTGCGTGGATCTCAGCCCTGTCAGAGGTTGGGTGCCGGGAATGTTTCTTCAATGTTAGCATTGGTGGTGCAGTGCGCCCTCAATCCCCCCTCCCTCCCCAATATTAATCATTGGTGACAGTGGCCACCAATGATTTTAGTACTGGGGGGGGGGGGTTGAGGCTGATGAGAGGCTGGGGGGCTGATGAGAGGCTGGGGGGCTGATGAGAGGCTGCGGGGCTTATGAGAGGCTGGGGGGCTGATAAGAGGCTGGGGGGCTGATAATAGGAAGAGGCTGGGGGCCTGATGAGAGGCTGGGGGGCTGATGAGAGGCTGCCGGGCTTATGAGAGGCTGGGGGGCTGATAAGAGGAAGAGGCTGGAAGGCTGATGAGAGGCTGGGGGCTGTTCTGTTTTTTGAACTTTTGGTAGGTCAGTGGTCACAAAATAATTGGTATCAGTAATTGGTATCAGTGAGTACTTAAATAAAAGTATCTGTACTCGTACTCGGTCTTAAAAAAATGATATTGGCACATCCCAGTCATTTTTCGCAATTGCATAAATTGGCACTAATGATGCGCATTTTTTTGCACAATACGTGCAACTTCACATTTTATCAGGTCTGAGTAGATATTACTGATTGGTGCAAGTATTGTTGTGACATAGTAGCACTGTGTCTAACAGAGACACTAATCCCTATAACAGCACAGTAATTCCTATCACACTACCTAACACCCTGCACTGGAACCTATCAGCTACACTATATCACTATCTAACCTACACTGACTATCTCCCACTAACTAATCTGTATTATACATATGAGCTAATTAACTATATAATGTAATTGAATACGGATCCAGATGACTCAAAGCACAAAGGACAGCAATGACATTGCTGTCTCTCTGAGAACTGCAAAAAACAGCAGAAATGGCTGCTGGGGAGTTTCTTTTATCATAAAGAGGTAGGCAACTTTCCTATTGGTTGCTAGGGATGTTGCTAAGCTCTGACAAAGATATTGCAGCCTACTCATTGGCCCACAAGCAAGAATCAGTAGTACTGATGAAAAAAATAATAATAGAATATTCACGATTACGAATATATAGCACTACATTCTAGATTTTCCTGAATTCTCGAAGTGCCGATATTTGCAATAAAAATTTGCGATTAGAAAATTCGTGATCAACACTATTAGTCACCTGCTACATTACACTGATATTGGGAGGATGGAGGCACAAAGTTTTTTGTCCTTGTTGCTGTTGAAAGCAGAGTTCTATAATAATTACTGGAGAACTTATAAAATTAGTGGTATATCACCCATGTGCTTTCTACCTGTCTCCATTAGGTCAACTGTACACACCCCGAATGTGAACTTGTCCTTCGGGTTCTTGAGCAGGAGGCTGAATGTTATAAGAGAATGCGATCAGAGAATGAGACATTACACAGACCCACAGATGAAGGTAACAGTTGTATGTACCTGAAAATTTACAAGACTGTAAATCTATTGTGCAGTAAAAGTAGGATATTTGTCTTTTTAAATGAATTGTCCAGTTTTGGCTATTCTGTGTTTTGTCACAGAATCACCTTTTGTAATAAGTACTGTGTATGCAAGAATGGCTGTGGATTAAAAACAGTCGGGGGATTTATCAAACTGGTGTAAAGGAAAACTCATAGCAGCCAATCCGACTTCACCTTTTATTTTTCAAAGGAGCTCTTAAAAATGAAAGATGGAATCTGATTGATTGCTTTGGGCAACTAAGGTAGTTTTTCTACCTCCTTATGCCCATTTTAAAAGCATTCTGACCAATTACTGACAGGGTAGTAGACTCTTGTATCCACTGCAGTGAAAATACAAGTTATTTCCCCCCCCACCTCACACACACAGTTATTTCTCAACAAAAATGTAAGTTTTTTTGAGAAACCTGTATTGATCATAAATATCTAATTAGTGGCAGTCCTACATCCCAACAATCGGCTATTTGAAGAGGCTGCGGTGCTCCGGGGAGCGCTGCACCCTCACAGCAAACCAAGCACATTGTATAGCAGCTATGCTTGGTATTGAAGCACAGGCCAATTCTCTTGAATGAGACTGAACTGCAACTGCGATTAATGTGATGTCACATGGCCTATGAAGGGGCCTTAGCAATCACTGGAACTTGGAAAAAGCAATCACAGGAGTCTTCAAACAGCAGATCCGCAGAGGGGCCTGGAGTCGGACCTCTACTAATGAGATACTGATGACTTATCCAGTCATCAAAATATGAATCCCGGAAAGCTTGTTTAAGAAAGTATGGACTCTTCTTTTCACTACCAGATATCTGCAAAACATAACGTCTTGCAAATTGACTAGTAGGTAAAAAAGCTATCTGCTTTTTTTTCTTCTTTTGTTTTAGTGACCCTTTAATGTGTGACACACAGCTGATTGACCAGTTGAGTGACTTAAGCCATAAGCGGAATTCATCAGTGGACCCTATGTGATGGTAGTTGGTGGTATATACTGAAGACATTTGGTGCTTACCACCAAAATCTGTACAAGTGGAGATTTACTCACTCAATTTGTCTAATGAACATTCCAAATTTATAAGGGTACGGACACTCATTCGGGTTTCCTGATGCAATTTTAGAAACCAAACTTGAGAGAACCATAAATGGAGAGAAAGCATAAAGAACTGAATTCTCCTCCTTTTTTAATTCACTCCTGGTTTTGGCTTCCAAAACCGCATCAAGAAACTAGACCGCGTGGCTGTACCCAAAGGTAAGAAAGCCATTGTACTTGACATACCAAGTGAATAAAAGTGGCTCCCTAAGTGTCCAAGGAGAGAGACCTATATGTCTAGATCATAGTAATGTGTTCCTGGCAGGCAATTGCTCTCCCTTCAGAGAAGTGACTGTGTAGATTGTCGTTCCCCTCCAAAAAAGGAAAAATAACCAGGACAATTAAAGAAGTTGTCCAGTATTAGGAAAATATTGCTCCTTTCTTCCGAGAGCAGTGCCAAACCTGTCCACAGGCTATGCATGGTATTGCAGGTCAGCTTCCTTCACACCAATGAAGCTGAGCTGCAGAACAGAACCCATAGACAGTCGTGTCGCTTTTTCCGGAAGGCGGCAGTCATGTTTCTGTAATCCTGTACAACTCCTTTAATAGCCATGATCTTATGATTTATCAAACACACTTCTTTTTCTGTTATAGGATGTCCTACTGAGTGGGATGGTGTTAACTGTTGGAATGCAGCTTCATTAGGAGAGACTATGACTGTGTATTGTCCGGAAAGTCTTCAGCTATTTCTTAAGACCAAAGGTAGGAAGCATATGTGGTTACCTTCAATAATTACTTTTTATCATTCCTCTGTTATTCAATTTTTTCCCATTAACTATGGTAATATGGACATGGACTGGAGCATGCATTGTAGGAGCTTCTGTAGTTGAAGTCCATAAGTGACCATTAACTACATTTATGATCATACTCAATGTTAGCAAATGATGTACACCTCCTAATATCACTTATATCATGCACAAGGTTCTTTATGTCCAATCTATACGAAGCAGTATTTTAGGAATGTCAATTACTCTTCTCAGCATCTACAATTTCAAAGAAAAGGTCACAGTTGTCAGCAAGCTGAGAAATGCATTGATCTTCTAGGTTATATAAGAACATCATCACCACTAAAGCATAGTGGGTGTGAAGCATGTTTCAATAACTTTCCAGAATTGTTAAAAACTCGAGTATGAACTTTGTTTCATCTGGAAATAATAATAATTGCTGTGTTGTGTGGAGACCTAAATTGTGGTAGCAGTCACACCTAGGTCCAGGTGCCTGAGAGAGTCCAAAAGCCCCTCTGTCACATATGAAAGCACAAGTATTATAAAAGGGAATTGTAAGTAGGAGGCCTTGTAATATACACTCCTCAATATTCAAACATGTGAATCAAGGAAGTAGCAGGTATCGCTAAGATCTGCAAATGATCAAATATTCAAGACCCTAGCTCTGTACCATGTGGGAGAGACATAAAAGCCAGAATGAACACAAAAGTATTTTATCCACATGAAACCTTAAAAAATTGGATCAAGTCGTGTGATTGTGTGATGCCTCTTGTTCATCTCGGTGCCAGTTATCTCAAAATGAGAGGAACAAAATCCTGAGAGACCTTGGTTTATCACTCCGGCAGATCGCTACATGCCTATGCCGAGATGTCAGCACTGTTCATTGGTGCGTATCCCAGTGTTTGGGAGAACAACAACAAACTGGAATGACAGCAAGAGGTGTGGAGGTGAACCTTTGCACAGACGGATTGTCTGAGCAGAAAAACGCGTAACGATCTGCTCTGTACTACAAGTGAAATTGGAAGTCACATCCCGAACCTAGGGCGGCACACAATGTCTACACAAACCATCAGGAGGTGTTTACACAACACTGGGAAATAAGCCAGATGTCCAGGTACACCACCAGCTACATTGACCTCACACCACCGCTCTCAAAGACTATCATGGTGCACAACAAGAAAGCAATGAAGGCTGGAGTCCCACTTTTGTCTCAGATACAATGATAGCTGGAGATTGGTCTGGAGACCACATTGAACAACTCCATGAAAAGGCTTTCCTAAGGGAACGTTACACCAGTCCTTCTCCCGGGATTATGTTGGGTGGCATAATCTACAGCACTCTAGTCTTCATTTGAGGTACACTAACAGCCTGGCATTACATTGATTTGGTCATGGAACCAGATGTACTGCCATTTTTCCAAAATACCCCAGAAGCCGTTTTTCAACAGGACAACACCAGGCCTCATGTTGCTTGTCTACTGTAAGCAGCCTGTATGGCCCAAACATCCTTCTATGGCTTGTAGCATCTCGAGACTTGTCTGCCATTGAGCACATCTGGGATGTCATTGGTTGGCAATTACAAAGGGAGCTGCGAGAATATTTTGCTTCCATTTTTTATCCTTTGCATATTATTCACACATTTTTATCTGGTTTTGCAATTTTAATGTTGAGGAGTGTATTTAGCATTGGAGCCTGGAAGCTTCAAGTTATGCTTTCATGCGGAGAAGCATGGAGGCAATCGTAGAATGAAAACAGAAACAATTAGTCATGTTAATGAATTTTCTAATTCTGCATATTTACAAGATATCCTATCTATTTTACATTTGATCCCCAAACCCTTTGTATGATAGCGGGTGCAGAGGTAACAGTTACACCTGGACTCAAAAGCCCCTCTGCCGCATAAGAAAGCACAAGTATTATAAATGCACACAAAGCTGCACCCCATTGTATAAAAAATAGCTTTACTGAAATATCACATAAATATTAGTTCATATACAGACTACATACAACTGTTTATGCACAAAATTCATATACTCAAGGGACTACTAGCAACATAATGACCTTTATTTAAATAGCACCAACATATTCCATAGCTCTTTACAACCAGAGGGAAGATGTGCAACCAAAATCTGACATTACAAAGTAACTAAATGAACAATTCAGGAGTGAGGGCCCTGCTCAAAAGTTTATAATCAGTGAGGAAATTAGGGTGACACAATAGGTAAAATGTGCTTGATTTGTACAATGGTTCAGCTATCCTTAAAGGGGATTTCCCATCTGAGAAAATGGGGGCATATCGCTAGGATATGTCCCCATTGTCTGATAGGTGCAGGTCCCACCTCTGTGACCTGCACCTATATTGAGAATGGAGCGGGGAAAATGGTGGCTGGAGGAGCCACCACCGAACGCGCTCCCCATAGAAGTGAATGGCATTGCACCGCGCTTGCACTGCCAATACTCCCATAAATTTCTATGGGGCCGATGGAAATAGCCAAGTCAGCGATTGGCTATTTTCGGTGGCCCCATAGAAATGAATGGAGGGCAGCCGTACATGCACGTTGAGCCCTCTGTGACTTTGCCAGCTGCCTTTATGAGATAGGTGTGGGTCTCGTAAAGGCATTGTCTGTGATGGTGTTCTGTCTTTATATGTTCACACAGTGTGCAGTCTGACATTCAGCATAAACCATTGCTGTCTTCCAAATAAGAGGACTGTTCTTTCTAGTCTAACTTGTTTATTGGCAAAACAGGAGAATTTGATTGATAAAATTACAAGAATACAAATAAAATGTATAAGTATAAAGCATAGCATAGCATGTACTGTAACATTTGAATAACAATGAAGCACATGGTAAAATGGCTGCCTAACATAGGACTACATATCTAGCTAACAGTAATAACAACTCCCTGAGTAACAATACAACTAGCTGAACAGCTCTGCATAACGTAATATCCCTGAAACAATGGTCGATCTCCCACCAGATATGCTTTTAGAAGGATAGTAGGGTTTGAGAAGGAGACATGCATAGGACAGCTCTGCTGATGTGTCCTGGAGACTGGAGGCTTCTCTTTCCCAGGATGCTTTGCACTCCCACAATGCTTTGCACCACCCACAATGCAGCAGTCTTTGTAACAAAAAAAACTAAGTGTAATACAACTTAACACCGCTAGATGGTGATATAACCACATTAATCACTACAGAAATACCAAAACCCTTGCAGAATTAAATAGAATGATTCTCTAAGGGTACTTTCACACTAGCATTTTTCTTTTCCGGCATTGGGGCTCAATACTGGAAAAAAAAGGCTTCCGTTTTATCCTAATGCATTCTGAATGGATAGAAATCCGTTGAGGATGCATCAGGATGTCTTCAGTTCAGTCATTGTACGGCGTTTTGTACGGAGAAAATACCGCAGCATGCTGCAGTTTTATCCATAATGCCGGATCCATAGGAATGTATTAGTGACGGTTCTGGCATTAAAAATATAGCATTGACAGACCCGTTCTTCCGGTCTGCTCATGCGCAGACCTTAAAATATGTGAAAAAAATATATAACAGATCCGTTTCTCCGGATGACAACCGGAGAGACGGATCTGTTCTTGCAATGCATTTGTGCGACGGAACTGCTTGACGGATCCCTCTGCTGCGAAAGTGTGAAAGTACCCTAACTCTGCTGGGCAGAACAGATAGGAATACCCCTTTTTAACTACCGTATTTTCCGGCGTATAAGGCAACTGGGCATATAAGATGACCCCCTACTTTTCCTGTTAAATTGGGGTTTGGGCTATACTCACCGTATAAGACTACCCCTCTTCCAACGCACACCAAATAAAAATTGGGTGGGTCAGCACTCCCTGCCTGCCCAGACCTCCCTGTAGGGGGCTGCTTCAGGAGTGGCTGGCCAGGATGCAGCACATGGTAGCTAAGCTAGAGGGCGCCAATCCGGCTTGGAAGTAAAGAGGACCTTTCACTGGTGCAACGATTGTTAGATAATGATATATACCATATGTGTAGAGTGGTACCCAGGGATCTCCCTGCACTTACTATTATCCCTGGGCGCCGCTCTACACATACCGGTACATATCATTATCTAACAATCATTGGACCAGTGAAAGGTCCTCTTAAGTTTCAGCACGACGTATACCAGCTTATAAGACAACACCCGGCACATAAGACGACCCCTGACATTTGAGAAGATTTTCATGTGTTAAAAAGTAGTCTTATACGCCAGAAAATACAGTAAATAGGGGAGTACATATAGGGAGAGATTTATCATCTCCCTGTATCAGTTTTCTAGTCTAAAAAAAATCTGCAGACTACATGTTTGACTTTTTAAACTCAATTTTCGACAAACTTAGTCACAATTGGAGTTTTTACGCCTCCCTTGCCACATTCCAAAAAAGAAGCCATGGCAGAGGTGGGGCCAGTGGGCCCTGCACATTTATCTATATTTGCGCCAGTTTCCTTGTGCAAATAAAGAAAGAAATCTATGGCAGCTCATTCAGGTGCATGGTCTTCTGGAGGATGCGCCTAATTAATGACAAGGCCTGCAGCACAGGAGATTTAAAAGACTGATGTAAAACACCGGTCTTTCATAAATCTCCTCCACAGAGCTGTATGCGCCAGCCACCAGCCAGTATCTGTGTACAGATCTCAACTGCATTTGAGTGTATGGAGTGGGGTGGATGTTGCTTGGATTGAGGGATCAGGTTCTGAGGAATAATGTTATAGGGGGTGAATGGAGAAACGTTAGATTAGGGAATACGATCGTCCACCCTAAAAAGATTTGTTTTTAGGGCACGCTTAATATAGCATTCCCACAAAAATATTTATTCTCTGACCTATTAGAAAGGTAAATAATATAAACTGTAGTGAAGGTAATCTTTTTACCGGGGACTGTATTTGTGAGTTATAACTTCCCTTCTGATCCTCAGCTGTGTCATGTGACCAGCCCTCCAACTGTGACCAGATTTCCAACTGACACAGGACAGGAAGTCAGTTACTTCTATATTCATTCCTATAAGAGTGATTTCTGGCTTCCTGTCCATACATAAGATGCTGTGTTATTTGGAAAGTCAGAGTGTTGGTCACAGGACACAGCTGAGGATCAGAAGGGAGGCGATAACTCACAAATACTGTCACTGGTAAGACAATTATAACTTCACTACAGTTTACATCATGTACCTTTCTAAAAGGTAAACTTTTTTGGGCGTGTTTCTTTAAAGGAAACATGTTAGCTTCCTTAGGTGTCGTTCACATCACCATTCAGCCTTTCCGTTCTCCTGCTCTGTTTAGGAGCAGGAGAACGAAAAGGACGGATTCGGCACATAACTGAGCAGAATGAAACCTAAGGACCCCATAGACTATAATCTGGTCCATTAGGTTTCCGCTCAGAAGAAGATTTTAGAGCGGAGACAAAAGTTGTGCATGCAGGACTTTTGTCTCCGCTTCAAAAATCTTCCTCTGAGCGGAAACCTAACGGACCCTATCATAGTCTATGGGGTTCTTAGGTTCCATTCTGCTCAAATATGTGCCCAATCCGTCCTTTCCGTTCTCCTGCTCCTAAACAGAGCAGGAGAATGGAAAGGCTGAACGGTGATGTGAACGAAGCCTTATGTTGGCCTCTTTGATTGACAGTTTTTTTCCTACTTCCTACATAGGGAAAAAACTGTCAATCATAATCCTGAAAACGTGGGCAGCTTGTGTATGAGGAAGACAAATCTTTCAGAGCAAAGTTCTATAAGACTGCTTTATTTTTAACATTCCAGTGACAGACTGCTGTCACACTATGCTGTCCTCAGAGAGTAGCATAAGGGAGTTGACAGGTTCCCTTTAAAGCTGTGGATAAAGTTGTGAAAAAATTGTCTTCAGTAAATCTGTGGCACACCAGTTTTTCAGCACAACTGGACAAACAAGTGCGTTTATGTCGATATCCCCTCTCGACCACAATTCAGATTCAATATAGAAAAATGTACCAAAACCGCAGGTTTCTTCTATTTGATATCTTATCTAAAATCTTGTGCGTTCATCAATAATTTCATATCATAAGCGCATAGGGGGTCATTTTGTAAAAGGAAATATTAATTATTAATATTTGGAGTTAATATTAATAATTAATATTAATAAATAGACGTGGATCAGCTATTGCTGACTCCGCCTATTTCCTTTATTTTACCTGTTGGTCTCCCTCTTTCCTGAACTGCCTGCGCTGAGTTGCGGCGGCTATAGAAGACTATAAGCCCCCGCAAAGGGTTAATACCAATTCAGGGGTACAGGACAATGTAGGCCAGGGGTATAGGTAGCGTGGATTCAGAGGTATGGGGCAATGCAGGGCAGGGGTTTATTCAGTATAGGGCAGTACAGGGCAGGGGTATATTCAGTACAAGGCAATGCAGGGCAGGGGTATATTCAGAGGTACAGGGCAATGCAAGGCAGGGATATCAGTACAGGGCAATGCAGGGCAGGGGGATATTCAGCAATGCAGGGAAGGGGTATTGCAGGGGTTAATCAGGGACTTGGGGTAGGTTATGCTGGGGCTAATACAAAAAGGGATTGGTGGGAGTGGGATATTCAGGGGTTAATAATACTCAGCCAGCCTAGGGGGTTACTGCTCATTCCAGGGGATGATTCTCGCTTGTATGCTTGTCATCCTGAGAATGATTCACGCTTCAGTGGGGCTGCTGGGCTCAACTGATGAGCGCTCTAGCGGCGCTCGCTCCCAGGCGGCCCACGCTGCAGGCATGCGAGCACGCCTGCAGGCAAGTGCACGTGGGCTGGCGCAGTGATATGACATCACCACACCCGCCCGCGCATCCCGGCGCTTCCAGGCAGAGGATCGCTTTGATCCTTCTGCCTTTGAAGTGACTGCGTACCTCTGGTGCTGTAATTATAGCGCTGGAGGTACATGGCATACAAGGGCAGGGGAGCCCTTTGTTCCCCTGTCCTTGTTATGCCAAACATCTCCGGCCCTGCCAGAGGGGTTTAGCAAAAGGCAGAGGATCTCTTTGATCCTCTATCTTTTGATGTTCCAGCACATTCGTCCAGTTATCCGGGCGGCATCTCCCCCTTCCCGACGCGCTGGCATGCGCCTGTAGGAGGATTTAGCAGCTGGGGGGGGCACCCGTGATTGGGGGGGGGCATTACTGGCAGCATTTAGGTATATATATATATAGATATGCATATAAATTACTGGGGCATATATGCATATCTATCTATATATACATATACATATATATATATATATATATATATATAATGAAAACATATACCCCCACTCGCCATTCAGGGCAAATGTATATCTCTTACATACAGGGGCGTACATAGAAATCACTGGGCCCCATAGCAAAAATCTGAATTGGGCCCCCTTAACCCCGCCTACTACCCATCATGGCTCCTCCCCTGCCACACCCCCATGCTGGTTGGTGGAATATCATTTTGTGCACACTCAGCATTAGCAGCAAGGAGTTAGAGGGGTTAAAGGGTTTCTGTCATCAGGTTTACACATTATAAGCTGTCTGACATTAGCTATGTGCTAATGTCAGAGCAGCTTGATAATGTGTTTTTTATGTAAATCCGAGTTATATTTATGCTAAAAAAACGTATTTTTATAATATGTAAATTAGCCTCTAGGAGCAGGGGGGGTGTTGCCCTGCTCCTAGAGGCTCCGTGCGCCAACCTGCTGCCACGCCTCTTCTTTCCTTGATTGACAGTGTCGGGCAGCGATCCTCTGCTGCCTCCGGCACTGTTTCCTTGCGAAATCCCACGCCTGTGCCGCCGTTCTGTATTCGGCGCAGGCGCGGTGAGCTGAGGACAGCAGGTACCAGCGTCCTCAACTCACCGCGCCTGCGCCGAATACAGAGCGGCGTCGCAGGCTCGGGATTTCGCAAGGAGACAGTGCCGGAGGCAGCAGAGGATCGCTGCCCGGCACTGTCAATCAAGGAAAGAAGGGGCGTGGCAGCAGGTTGGCGCACGGAGCCTCTAGGAGCAGGGCACTGCACCCCCTGCTCCTAGAGGCTAATTTACATATTATAAAAAGACGTTTTTTTTAGCATAAATATAACTCGGATTTACATAAAAAACACATTATCAAGCTGCTCTGACATTAGCACATAGCAAATGTCAGACAGCTTATAATGTGTAAACCTGATGACAGAAACCCTTTAATATCCAACCCCTAATGTCCTCCAAAATGCCAAGGGGGTGTTAGGAAGGAGAAGGTGTAGGAGGAAAGCACACTGTCCTCTATGAACCCCCCCCCCCCAACCCCTAATGCCCCCCAAAATTCTCAGGACAGTGTGCTTTCTTCCTACTTCTCCCCCATGGGCATTTTGGGGGGCAGATTGAAGCATGTCCCACACTGTCCCCCTCCCTACCCCTCCTCTCTCTTGCTGCCTGGCTAAATTCCACCCTCACCTGAGTGTCAGACTGTCAGTATCTGACAATCTGACATACCAGTCTCTGCTGAGTCTGCTCTCTCAGTCTCCGGCAGCCAGGGCCAGGCACGGCAGCATGCCAGCATTCAGGAAGTTCAGGCCAGGAAGAAGAGTCGGCTGCAGAAAGAAAAGTGTCGGGCCGGGGCCCGCCGCGTGTCATGGGTGGGCGGGGCCAAATAATGTGGGTGGGGCCAAATAATGTGGGCGGGGCCTTCTCTGCGCTCCGGGCCCCCCAGTGCTGCGGGCCCCATAGCAGTGGCGTGGTCTGCCTCTATGGGCGGTACGCCACTGCTTACATATATACATATATATGCATAAATTTAGCACTTTCCTCTACAATCCCCCTGTTGTCGAGGACACGACAATAAAGTTTGAGGTGTCGGTAACAGTTCAGGAAGGACTGAAGTATAATTCGGCCCTTAGGTACCTAGACATCACCCTTCGTTTCTGTGACCTCTTCCCTGAACTGCGTGTGCTGACTTGCGGCGGCTATAAAAGACTATAAGCTGTATTTGAATAATAAAGTATTTATTAAACCAATAACATGTTTACAGTCAATTATTTCTGCTATATATGTATATATATATATTGTGGGGAGTCGCTCTGGTAGATAGCGGTGCGGGTGCAGTACCGAGGCAAAACAAGGAGTCCAGAATGTGCAGTAAACAGTGTTTTATTCACACTTGCACAACATAAATGAAAAACAGTCTCTTGGTGACAGTTCACACACAACAGAAACACTGTGGCAAAACAAAACAGGCCAACACAGGGTCCAGTCACCTGGGAGGTTTAGGTGCGGGTTCACACCTAGCAGTCGGCCCAGCCGCAGGAGATTCCACCTTCCGGTTGCAGGGAAAAACACCACCTTGCTGAGCTCTTTCCTCCAGTGCAGAGAACTCCACAGAACTGTTAGCAGCTCCAGGACAATCACAGCCCCAGCTGCTGAAGCTGGCTGAGTTTTTAAACCCAGCCCAAAACCAGGACTGGGTCGTGGGGAGCAGCCACCCACCCTACACTTTAGCTGCTCCTGGTAAGAGCCGGCCCGGATCGGCTTTGCAGCCATGCTATTTAAACTATGTCAGTAGCACTAGCTGCTGCTGACATTAACAAAACGGCTCTCACCTCACCGAGGCTATGAACCTCGGTGACACATACCTGCCATCCACGACGGCACCCTGCACCTTACCACACACCCCCTTTGTTCAACCCTGAGGGGTGGACACATGTGAGGCAGTGGACGCGGAAAGGGCATCTGCATTCCCCTGCAAGCGGCCTGCCCTATGTTCCACGGAGAACTTGAAGTTCTGCAGGGATAGGAACCACCTGGTGACCCGAGCATTCCTCTCCTTGGCCTGGCTCATCCACTTGAGAGGGAATGGTCGGTCACCAGACAGAACCTCCTCCCTAACAGGTAGTAGCGGAGAGATTCGAGTGCCCACTTGATAGCCAGGCACTCCCTCTCCACTATGCTATACCTGGTCTCGGCGGGACTGAGCTTACGGCTCAGGAAGACAACGGGATGTTCTTCCCCGTTGACCTCCTGAGACAGCACAGCACCGAGGCCTACCTCCGAGGCGTCGGTCTGTACGACAAACTCCCGGTTGAAGTCGGGTGTCACCAAAACCGGGGACCCACAGAGGGCCGACTTCAACGCGGAGAAAGCCTCCTCCGCCTTCTCACTCCAGCTAACCTTCCCAGACTTTCGCCCCTTCAATAGGTCTGTCAACGGCGCTGCTATTGTGGCAAAGTGGGGCACAAACCGCATGTAGTAACCTACCATTCCCAGGAAGGACTTTACCTGCCTGGCAGTGACCGGTCGGGGCCAGTTACGTATGGCTTCCACTTTAGTTACCTGCGGCTTGATGACTCCCGCCCAATTACATATCCCAGGTATTTGGTCTCTTCCAACCCAATCGCACACTTCTTTGGATTGGCGGTTAGACCAGCTTTCCTCAGGGCATCCACTACCGCCTGCACTTTGGGCAAATGGCTTTCCCAGTCGGTGCTGTGGATGATTACATCGTCTAAGTAGGCCGAGGCGTACCGACGATGAGGTCGCAGCACAATATCCATTAACCTTTGGAAGGTGGCGGGGCGCCATGCAGGCCAAAGGGTAACACCTTATAATGATACAGGCCCTGCTGGGTAACAAAAGCAGTTTTTCCTTGGCCGACTCCGTTAAGGGTACTTGCCAGTATCCTTTAGTGAGGTCTAGCACAGAAAAATAACGGGCTTGCCCTAAATTCTCAACAAGCTCGTCTACCCGGGGCATGGGATACGCATCGAACTTGGACACTTCATTTAATTTGCGAAAATCGTTGCAGAACCGCAACGTCCCATCCGGCTTGGGTATCAGGACTATGGGACTGGCCCACTCACTTTTCGACTCCTCAATGACATCGAGCTTCAACATTACTTGCACTTCCTCCGCGATGGCCCGTCGCCGAGCCTCGGGTACCCGGTATGGTTTTAACCGGATCTTGGCCTGAGGCTCAGTGACGATGTCATGTTGGATGAGAGACGTGCGGCCAGGGAGGTCCGAGAACACATCCGTGTTCCGACTGATGAACTCCCTGACTTCCTGAACTTGTTTAGAAGACAGGCTGTCTGCAATTTTACCGTGGTTACTGCTTCACAGGCCTCGAACTGTGGGGCTGGACCCTTCTCACCTAGAAGCCCTGGCCGGGGGCTGTTGTCGTCGGCCATGTTCCTATCTTTCCACGGCTTTAGTAAATTCACGTGGTACACCTGCTCCGGCTTGCGCCGCCTGGCTGGTGTACCTTGTAATTTACTTCCCTACCTTCTCGATCACCTCATAGGGGCCCTGCCACCTAGCTAGGAACTTGCTGTCAAGGGTGGGTACCAGAACCAAAACCCGATCTCCTGGATTGAAGTCCCGTACCCGAGCCTGACGATTATACACCCTACTCTGGGCTTGTTGCGCTGCCTCCATATGCTCCCGGACCAGCGGCAACACCCTTTCCATCCGTTCCTGCATCTGGGTGACATATTCAATGACACTTTTGTGGGGGACAGGTTGCTGTTCCCACGCTTCCTTGGCAATATCCAACAGGCCTCGAGGGTGTCTGCCATAAAGCAGTTCGAAGGCGAGAACCCAGTAGAGGCCTGGGGCACCTCTCGCACTGCGAACATGAGATAGGGCAGAAGCAGGTCCCAGTCCTTCCCATCTCTAGACACCACCCTTTTTAACATATTTTTTAAAGTTTGGTTAAACCTCTCGACAAGACCGTCCGTTTGCGGATGGTAAACGGACGTCCGCAATTGCTTTATACGCAATAATTTACACAGTTCCCTCATAACTTTGGACATAAAAGGAGTCCCTTGGTCTGTCAGAACCTCTTTTGGCAGGCCCACACGGGAAAACATTTCCATTAACTCTTTGGCAATGAGCTTAGCTGAGGTATGTCGCAGAGGCACCGCCTCCGGATACCGAGTGGCATAGTCGAGAACTACCAGAATGTGTTGGTGGCCCCTGGCAGACTTTGGTACAGGACCAATTAGATCCATAGCGATTCGCTCAAACGGGACCTCAATAATTGGAAGAGGTACCAGAGGACTACGGAAATGTGGCTGGGGGCTATTTATCTGACAGGTCGGACAGGACTTACAATAATTTTCTACCTCCTTGAACACACCGGGCCAATAAAACCGCTGCAGTATGCGGTCCTGGGTTTTCTGCCACCCCAAGTGTCCCCAAGAACATGTTGGTGGGCAAGCTCCATGACAAGCTTGCGGTGCGCTGTGGGCACCACCAACTGTTCAACTGGCTCACCTCGGATTTGGTTCACCCGATACAACATATCCTGAAGAACAATGAACCGCGGAAACATTAATTCAGCCCCAGGTTTCTGGGGTTTACCATCAATTATTACGACACTTTCCCAGGCCCTGGTTAGGGTTTGGTCCCGGTGTTGTGCGGTCCCAAAATTATCTCCGGAGGCGTGGAGGTCTGCCAACTCAGGCCCTGGTGGCAAGTCCTCCATGTCTCCCACCATTACACTCAGTGGGGTGTCTCCCCCTCTATTACAGCAGTGGTGGTCACCCCTACCGCAGGCCCTTCGGACTCGGGCTCCCAGGGCTCTGGCCTCCCACTGGAACCAGGCCACTCATCTAGGGTTACCCCTGTCTCAGGGCTATTAGTCACTTTCACCTCAGGCCATAGTGACGGAAAACCAGGAAGTCTCTCCCAATTATCAGTTCATAGGGTAGCTTTGAGGAGATCGCCACTTCACAAGTCCATGTGCCGGCCGCCGTGGACAGAGACATTACAGCCGTGGGATAGTCCTTTAAGTCTCCGTGTATGCACACCACACCAACTTTCCGGCCCGTATACTGGGTGGGCTGTACCAGGGCAGCATTTACCAAGGTTACCAGGCTCCCTGAGTCCAACAGCGCCACTGCCAGGTTATTACCAACTTGCACCTGGCACAGATGACGATTGTCTATTATCTCGGGGTGCCGGTCGCACACAGTCTCCGGGCATACATGGAAGCCCGGTACCCATAATTAGTCTCCATGGGCTCTCCCGGCGTGGACAGTCGGCCCTTATGTGTCCAGGCTCCCGACACTGCCAGCAGACCACTGGGGATGGGTCTGCAAGGGGTACATCCCAGGCGGGTTTGGCCGGCCGCCGGGTCTGGGGTGGAGATTTCCTGGGTTTGACTGGTCCCCTCCCAAAAGAACCCCCTGCAGGTTTCTGGTGGCCTCATATCGCTCCACCAGGTCGACCATCTCTAAGGCATTCCCAGGTGACACCTGGCCGATCCAGTGCTGGAGAGGGTATGGCAAAGCCCTCCAGAATACATTGGCTAACAGGCGGTCGAGCATAGCAGTGGGAGTCAGTGTGTCTGGCTGCAGCCATTTTTGCAACCGTTGTAGCAAGTCATAATATTGTGGTCTGCCGGGTTCAGCCGGGTTGAACTCCCACTGATGCACCCGCTGGGCCCGGACCAAAACATTCACCCCCAGTCTTGCCAGGATCTCACCTTTCACGGTCGGGTAGTCAGCTGCTTGGTCATCAGGGAGGTCAAAAAATACTTGCTGGGGTCCAGACGCCAGGAACGGAGCGACGACCTCTGCCCACTGTTCTCGGGGTAATTTCTCCCTCACGGCCACCTTCTCAAACACCGCCAGATAGGTCTCAACATCATCCGAGGGGGTCATCTTAGGGATCGCTGCACGGACAGCTTTCCGGGCATCGTGGGCGTGGTGGGACGCTCCTGCCGCTTGTAAAGCCATCACGTGCTGTAGCAGTAGCTGGTTGGTCTCCCGCTGCTGCACGTTAGCCTCTATGAGGGCTTTCACAGCCGCCTCCATTTTGTCAGGGACCACAGGCTGCAACTTTGCCGGCCGAATATAGGACATCCAGTCGTGCCCAGCAGAAACAAAAAAATTTCGGCGTTCACGCCAGCCTCACTGCGCATGCCCGCATCCGACACCAAATGTGGGAGTCGCTCTGGTAGATAGCGGTGCGGGTGCAGTACCGAGGCAAAACAAGGAGTCCAGAATGTGCAGTAAACAGTGTTTTATTCACACTTGCACAACATAAATGAAAAACAGTCTCTTGGTGACAGTTCACACACAACAGAAACACTGTGGCAAAACAAAACAGGCCAACACAGGGTCCAGTCACCTGGGAGGTTTAGGTGCGGGTTCACACCTAGCAGTCGGCCCAGCCGCAGGAGATTCCACCTTCCGGTTGCAGGGAAAAACACCACCTTGCTGAGCTCTTTCCTCCAGTGCAGAGAACTCCACAGAACTGTTAGCAGCTCCAGGACAATCACAGCCCCAGCTGCTGAAGCTGGCTGAGTTTTTAAACCCAGCCCAAAACCAGGACTGGGTCGTGGGGAGCAGCCACCCACCCTACACTTTAGCTGCTCCTGGTAAGAGCCGGCCCGGATCGGCTTTGCAGCCATGCTATTTAAACTATGTCAGTAGCACTAGCTGCTGCTGACATTAACAAAAACGGCTCTCACCTCACCGAGGCTATGAACCTCGGTGACACATACCTGCCATCCACGACGGCACCCTGCACCTTACCACAATATATATATATATATATATATTTATATATAAATCATGAAAGTCCACAGCACTCCTTAAAAGTGAAAAATGTGCTTTTATCCACACATGTAATACAGCAACGTTTTGGTTCTCTCTCAGAACCTTTTTCAAGCCAAGTGGTTATATAAATATATATATATAGACAGACACGGTAATATACTAACAGCACAATTATAAACCTAATTACACTGACACTATACAATCCCAACTATAATTCCACCCCAAAATCTAGCTACACTCACACACACGTAATAGCAGCAGCACCCTCCCACCCTCCCACCTGATTGTCCCTAGGGGTTACACAATACAAGGGTTATAGGGTCCAATGCAAGGGTTAAATGCAGTGATAAGGGTACTGCAGGGGTAAATGCAGGGGTTAAATGCAGTGATAATAGCACTGCAGGGGTAAATGCAGAGACTGGGTATTAAAGGGGGTTAATGGGCCTTGGTGGAATATGGCAGGGTAGGGGTAAATTATAGTAGGGATATATATATATTGTAGGGGGTTAATGCAGGGGTAATATTGTAGGGATATATATTGTAGGGGTACAAGGCAGGGTGATGCAGGGGGTAATATATATATATATATATATATATTGGCGGCAGTGGGAAAAGGGTTAATTATAATGGGAGCAATACAGGAGTACAGGGGTTAATAATACTCAGCCAATGTTCATATTCTCTGTTTCTGAAGAGGCTGCTCGGCTCAACTCATGTCCACTCTTCCATGTGTGAAGTCCTTCCTCTGTTTGTGGTGATGAGCCCAAGAGAGAGAGCCCCTTTGTCCTGGCTTGGGCTAATATAAGCCAAGAGCTGCCCCCCTCCCCCTCCTCAACCTAAGGCGCATGGATATGACATCATCTTGTGTGTGTGACGGAATGCATGCACTCAGACTGTAACAGATAACTGCCAATTGGCCCCCTGAGGCTAGCTCAGTATCTGTACAGCAAAGGAATTCCTGCCCATTCTGTAAATGAGAGCACTCCCCAGATACACCATGGCACCACACGTCCATGTCATAAACAATCCCTAAACAGAAGGTGGGAGAGAGCATAATAACTAGGCTGGTATATATATATATATATATATATATATATATATACATATATATACCCAATATATGCACTTCCCTCTACACATTTATTATCAGATATGCCTGTTTGCTGGCGTTATAACTGTCGCAGATTGCAGTCCAAAGGTTATTTGTACTGCAGTCTAAGACTTTTTCCCGCACACGCCAGGTCTAACATAGGGGTATAGCAGGGAAACGGGGCGGGCTGGTTTTAGCCTTAGAAAATGGTCTTAATTTAAACCAACAAGGAAGTCAGTTTACATTTACACGAGTGGTGAATGCCCTGAAGTTATGTGGAGGTCGGCGCCTCTTCATAACTTAGGCGGATCCACTGCCAGAGCACAGGATTATTAAGACCGGGGTCTAAAACGCCGGTTTTAATAAATGACCATGTGACAACTTGGGGTCACTTAGCTCTCCATGATCGCTGTCTTCTCACCTTAGACCCGGGGTAGGAAACCTCGGGCACTCCAGCTGTTGAGAAGCTACAACTCCCAGCATTTATCCTTCCTCTGCTCTTCTCTTATAGAAATGAATAAGGCATGCTGGGAATTGTAGTTTCACAGCAGCTGGAGTGCCGAAGGTTGCTAACCCCTACCATAGACGGTTTGACAGTTGAAGAAAATTAGGACCACTTTCCGGCACTGTAGGCATGTAAATCGATCCGTTTCAAAGGCGTACAGCCCTCTTCCTCAGGACAGTATGCTTTACCCTACCTTAGACGGTTGGCATGCCTCAAGAAGCCACTCTAACACTGTAGATTTGTGTGCAAACTGTCCACAACCAGCTTTATTGTTGCTTTTGCAGCAGTCCAAACATAAACATAAATCCTCGGCCATCTGGCCACTAACTACACAGTAGTTTCCCTCTCTATCAGGATCTGGGTCTACCACCCAGCTCCTCAAAGCCTAACTCAGTGCTTACCCCACACAGGGTCAGAGGCTCCCAGCTCCCACAGGCCTTGGCACAGCCTGCTCTCTTCCTCAGACTGGGAACCCTGATTGAGGAGTTCAGCCCACATTTGGGGCTCATGCACACGACCGTATGTATTTTGCGGTCCGCAAAAAACGGATCTGCAAAAAATACGGATGACGTCCTTGTGCATTCCGTATTTTGCGGAATGGAACAGCTGGCCCCTAATAGAACAGTCCTATCCTTGTCCGTAATGCGGACAATAGTAGGACATGTATTTTTTGCGGAATGGAAATACAGACATACGGAAATGGAATGCACACGGAATAACTTCCATTTTTTTTGCAGACCCATGGAAATGAATGGCTCCGCATACGGTCCGCAAAAAAAATGGAACGGACACGGAAAGAAAATACGTTTGTGTGCATGAGCCCTTACCTGAGCTCCTCAGCTGGCTGCTAATTATCTTCATTACCAGCCTCGCTGATACACACAGAGGAAAAACACTGTTTCCCCAGTATTTTCTTATTCTCATCCAGATACCATTTCAATGGCCCTCATATGGCTCTCTCGCAGCTTCACTGCCACAGACCCCCCATAGTTCAAATAATCGTCCATACTTTACATATAGTCTGATGTGCAAACTGGGTTACATCGCTTCAGGATTTAGCACACATGGCGCCCAGCAAGCATGTAGCAGCTACGTTTCGGGGGTCCTGATAAAGGGGGCTGCTACATGCTTCCTGGGCTGAATCCTGATGTGTGCTGAATCCTGAGATAGCCTAATTTGCACATCGGACTATATGTAAAGTATGGACTATTATTTGAGCTAATGGGGTCATTTATCAAACTGGTGCAAAGTAGAACTGGCCTAGCTGCCCATAGCAACCGATCAGAATTCACCTTTCATTTTTGACAGCTCCTGTGGAAAATGAAAGGTGGAATCCGATTGGTTGCTATGGACAACTAAGCCAGTTGTACTTTACACCAATTTGATAAATGACCCCATATGTGCTTTTGTTATGAAATTATTGATGTATGCACAAGATGCGGTTTTGGTGCGTTTTTCTATACTGAGTCCTAAACCTGATTGTCTTGGGTAGCGCACTCTGGAGAACTGGTGCAGCTCTAGAAAAGTCCTGGAATTGGGAGTGGAAGGTTCAGATTATAGTGGATGTTGGTCTTAAGGTCGCCAAACAGTTGGTTGAACAGCAGTTAAATAAAAAATCACCTGGTGAACGTTCATTTTGTAGACACAGCCATACACATTTTGGACCATATTGGCTATTAGAGTTGTTCAAACTGGCCATACATGTTCAGTGAAACCATGCCAAAGGTGAAAGATCTTTCGTCCACAAATGATCCTTCTTTGAAAGAAAGATCTTTTGTTCAAGTATCAGATGAAAATTCCGAACATGGATGACTTCTTTTCCTCACGTCTGGGGAAATTATAGTGAGCAGACCATGTACCTTATCAAACTTCCATTTGTCAAACCTTCTCACGTTCAAAATGACGCTCTGCCCATCAGTCTTAAAATGGCTGTCCAATGAAACATTTTGTATATTTTTTAAAGCAGCGACTGAATCTTAAAACTTTTGTAATTGCTTCTAATTAAACATTTAGTAAAGCCACAGAGTTAATTAATAAAATGTGTATACTTGCTGTTTGTTCTTTTCTTTATTTCTCCGTCCACCTGAATGAGGTGGTCACACATGCTTACTTCCATCCTTCAACTGCCACCAGCCATATCTACTGTTAGAAGCTGTGACAGTTACAGGGAGAGAGCTGCAGCAGAAAGAACACAACGCCTGAGAAAGGACACACTCCCGAGATGCCAGCTTAAAATAAATCTAGCAGAGCAATTGGAGCAATAAATGGGGGGAGCCCTGGATCCATGTGAGGTATAGGGCTGGTTATAGCTTTGTTACTATATGATGTCATTTTTCACTTTACTCACAGCCCTTTTAAAAATTGAAAATCATTTAGTACGGCTTCTGTGGACATTCTTGTAGATTTTGGAAACCTTTTAAAATTTCTGAAAAAAATCTGTTTAACGCCTTCTTACATTATTGTTAAAATTGCTTTATTCTACAAAGCCAATGACGCAATTTCTTTCTTCAGTCTCCATCTCTAGAAATTGCACAGCCAGTGGCTGGACTGCTCACGCCCCTCCATATCTGAAGGCCTGTTTCTTTACCACCAGCAATGAGACAGATGAAAAGGCAAGTCAGAGGAGGAATATTGTTTTATTTAGGCCTTGTGCTCACGGCCATATTAGTTTTGTCCTCTGCAAACCATGGATCCGCAAAATACGGATACCAGCTGTGTGCATGCCGCCATTTTCTCGGTCCCAGTAGTAGAAATTAGGTATAGAAAGCCAGATTGCAGCTCTCACCTGCGTATCGTATCAGTTGCACAGTTGTGGCTAAGTCAAAGCCAACATAAACTGTATAAAAAGTAGAAGGGTCAGCTTCTGATAAAACAATATTCTTTATTTGACGCGGTAAAATCCATACAAAACAAGACAGATGCAAAATCGACGCGTTTCAGATCTCAAGTTAACGATCATTAATCATGATAAGTAAGGATCGTTAACTTGAGATCCGAAATGAGTTGATTTTGAATCTGTCTTGTTTTGTATGGATTTTACTGCATCAAATATAGGATATAGTTTTATCAGAAGCTGGACCCTTCTACTTTTTATACAGTAGTATGTTGGATGCGGAAATTGGCCGCAAAATGGACAATAATAGGACATGTTTTATCATTTGCTGGACGGACACACTGATGCGGACAGCACACGGATGACAGTCGCCGGCTGTCCACATTTTTTGCAGTCCTATAGAAATGAATGCGTCCACATTGAAACCCCCCAAAAATGTGTATGGGACGCGGACCAAAACTATGGTTGTGTGCACAAGGCCTTATTACTGATATAAATGTCAATCTCTGTCTATCTCAATTATCTATCTCTCTATATCTATCTATATCATATGATTTAATCAATCTATCATCTGTCTATCCATCTCTATCTATCTATCTATCTATCTATCTATCTATCTATCTATATCTATCTATCTATGTCTGTCTATCTATCTATCTATCTATTTAGCCATCCATCTTTATCTATCTATTTATCTATCTATCTGTCTGTCTTCTGTCTGTCTATCTATCTATCTATCTATCTATCCATCTATCTATCTATCTGTCGATCTATCTATCTAATTTATTTTATGGATGAAATCACTAAATTCAAAAACATTAAAAAAAAGGTTAATTTGAACAAGTAGCACAATCCAGAATTGATAAACAGGGATTATTGAACTAAACATTGTAAATGTTTTATAG
Organism: Bufotes viridis; assembly: GCA_033119425.1. NCBI lineage: Eukaryota > Metazoa > Chordata > Amphibia > Anura > Bufonidae > Bufotes > Bufotes viridis. The sequence continues at coordinate 206,757,365 of CM065594.1, read as the reverse complement.
ATGTTTAGATGTAAATATCAGACTTTTTATTATATATACAGTTTTTTTTATATTTAATGTTTTATTTGATTTTATTTAAAAACATGGTCAAACCACTGTGACAGCAGCTTGTGATAAATGTCCTTTTTATCAGCCCCACATGCTTCTCAATAAAAGTAAAACGCATAGCACTGTGATATTATACATACTGTGCACCCTATTACAGTTTCCATGTGCAGCTACAGGAAAATGTCATACAGAATGTTACAGCTGTTTCCATAGTAACTGACGATTATTTGATTATATTCATAATGCACATTTATCCTCTATATCCATTGGTGGGAGAGTATGATAGTATCATATGTAATGTATCGCAGTAATGCACACTGAAGGGCGACATGAAGTCATTATCTGGTTATGTTGAAGCATCAAGTGATTAAATGTTAAGCTGTTTCCATTGCTAGAAAGTACAGATGTGACCTGCCACATATAGCAGAAACTGATAGCATAAAGTAATAACAATAGAAAGACAGTGGATAACCCACCTCGGAAAAGTCTATGGGGGTGGCCGGCCAAAGTGTCAGTTGGGCACGGTCAAAAGCTGGTGAGGAGCAGGTGCATGGAATGCCACATGCGACAAAATATTGTCACAGTAGCTTTTAAAAGGTCACAAACAGGGGTTTACTATTTTTTATACCAGAAAAGTGTGTGGGGGAATGATAAATCCCCCCAGTATCTGGCCAGAGAGAAGTACAGGTCAATGAGGCCACTACAGACCAGAACTTGTAGAGTTGAGATTGTCCTCCCAACTGGGTAAAGAACTGATTGGTCTTTGGGCATCTACCTCCTCCCAACCACCACCTAAAGTGCTCTACCCAGGCTTGCAGTAGAAGACCCGTGAGTTTATTGTTGTAAGCTGTTCAACTCTCCATTCTCAGCTTGAAAATGAGGTATCTGCTATGATCCTACACTGGACTCACATAGGGTCCTATGGTACCTGAAAGTTCAGTACTTTTTCAGCATAGAGGCATATGGGGGAGATTTATCAAAATCAGCATATGCTACACCAGTCTTGATATCCCTTGTTTTGCCAGAGGATACACCAAATTTATGACAAGATTCAGTACTTGTCATAAGTTAGGCATATCTTCGGGAAGTCCATGCACCTCAACAGAAATCTATAGTGTCCTATACTGTAGTGCTAAACAGTACCCAGATAGCGCCATATTCTTGAAGGGAGTCATTATCCTGCTATGTTATTCAGTTTTTTCACATTTAATCTTCATTGGAAAATAAACGCAGAAACAAAAATTACTGCAGATTTCCATGCAGTAAAATAATCAGCGATTTTCACAAAATCTGTTCAAGGAATCTTTTTCTACAACTGATTCTTCAGGCAGCTTTTATTGCCTAGTTGTTTTTTTTTAGATGTGGTAGACATGTGCCTGAACAGGACAAACACATAATATAGTTAAACCATTTAAGGGGTCTTCTGGGACCCAGCGAGGCTATAAACCCTCAATAATTAGACATAGGCATGTCGCACAGTAGGCATGAACCAACTAAAACTTAACTTTTAATGTTACAAAAATTAATAAGAGGTTTAAAGGTGTGAGCTATTCTTCACCCAAATCATAAATCAAACAAAATGAGTATAGAAAAAAAAAAGCACAAAAGAACAAAAAGAACTGAACCAACATATATATTTCTCAGAGAGAAGGCATTGGGATTGAGCAAGGGAAAACTGTCCCTATATTGTCCCTTTCTAATGCCCCAACCCAGAGATGAACCCAGATGGTGGATTCACTCTGTTCACGAACCTATGCCTATCTCTCCTTAGTATAAACCTGAGCAAATCCCAACATGTTTCCCCATATTAGGTTCATCGGGGGATATATTGAACAGGTAGTTAGGAATCAAACATGTATTAAGAAAGAAAGAAGATATATATAAATGTACGATAAAGGGCAAAATGAGACTAAGATAGCAATGTTACCAACAGATAGGCCCATAATTGATGACGGTATTTAGTACATGAGGGTAAAGACCTAGATACATCCGTAAATCACTCACGTGCATTTCCAGCAAAGCCAAATACATATAATTAATAACAGTATACAATATATGCAAATAAAGACTTAGGCAAGTATGTCCAGATACAGGTCCATTGGACCACTTATTTGCAGCAGAGGCTGAGGGCTGTGGTAGCTCCATGATAATGAGGGCCAGGTTTCTGGTGTGGTCTATGACCGAGCATGTCACTTCCACAGCCCCGGATGGGGGAGGTGCTGTGAACAGGGCGAGAACCATTAGTCTCCCTGGTGCATGCGCAGATGAGGTAGATGGGGGAGTTTCCGCATGCGGCAGGCAGACAGATTTAATATTTAGCCCAGAGCTACCTTGTGACATGATCTGTTGCCTTCACATGTGGTTACATATGGTGTTGCCCCTTCCCCCAAAGTAAATTGTGAACCCAAGTTTTCCATGAGTTCTGAAAATAAGTTTTTATTGCTATAACTTTATGTTCTAGAAGGGTCATTTCTACACAGTGAAGATCCTGTACACATGTGGGTATGCAGCCTCTTTACTAGCACTGGTGAGCGCCATCGGCATCTTCTTACTTTTTAGGTGAGTATAGTTGCCAATTAATTTTTTTTGAATTGTTAATTCATTTTAAAAGAAGATTGGCCTACAAAGATTTCCACAAATCTGCTTGTGAGGATGAGCTGAATGAGTGAAGGGATCATCATGAACGATGGGACTAGGGTATCAAGTATAGGGATTATGGGGTATCCCTATGTCAAGCTGTCTGCCATGCTTTGATAATAGCATTTCATTGGTGGTCCTTTGTTCTTTTAGACTTTAAATCTTTAGCTATGGTCTCAAGATTGGGGCTTGGGGAGAAATTTGTTATATACAGTCTTTGTGTACATTAGATGATAGAGATGACTGCATCCAGTAATGCAGAAGAAAACTCAAACATTCCTCAACAATATGAAAAAATTACCTTCTGCCAAATAATCTCCCAGATCTACCTAATTAGAAACTCACAAATTTAAAAATTGAGACAGGTACTGTGGAGAGTAAGGACCCTTTTACATGAGTTGATGATTTGGAATGAACATTCGTTCGCCCAATGATTGCCCCATTTAAACATGCTGGCAATCACAAGCAAACACGTTTGTCAGGGAATCAAATCTTTTATGTAGCATTAATGATGATCGTTTGTTGGCAGCACATGGCCTCGTCTAAGTATATGATATGATGTCAACAAATGAAAACTGTATGGGGACGAATGTGGCATTACCACTTGTTTATCTTCATATTAATGATAATTGCCACTTATAAATGCAGGTAATGTAAGTTAGAGCATTAACATGTCTTGGGATCATATTAGAATCTTAAAGTAACTCTAAAAAGGTCTAAAATTGGCCTCATGGTGTGGGTGGATCCAAACTGGCTGTAGGCTGGGTCACAAACCTTTATCGGTAGTGTAACAAACTTACCTGTGTGCTGGGAGAGACACGCTGATGGAGATGCTAAAACATCCTTAGCAACAGGATGCAATGCTAAATTTCTCCCTGCAGCGAGCGTGTTCTGGGGGAGATTAGCAGTGGGTTGATTACTTAGCTGCTCTATTACTGTGTGCAAGTATTTTTGACTAATGGAGCGCCAAGTCATGGACCAATCAGGTTCTGATCTAGGGACTCAGCTTTCTATTTAAATCCCTTCCTGGCCATACAACAGTTCCAGTGATAGTCTTTGACTCACTAGCTGTGTTTCTGGTTCTTGCTCCTGTGCTTATTTGTATTGCTCGTGCTTCTGACTACTCTCTATCTCTCCTTTGGTACTATGAAGCCAATCTGGTTCTGATCTTGCCTTGTCTTCTAACCACTCTTTGTCTCTCATTTGGTATTGCATAGCCTGACTGGTTTTGGCCCATTTATATATAATTCTGTATTGTGTTTGTCTGTCTTTGTTTGTTAGTCTGCCTCTGCACTTATATAACGTAGGGACTGTCGACCAGTTGTGTTCCAGCCTTCTAGGGCTTGTACTGCAAGTAGGTAGGGAAAGCGGGCTGGGTACTAGCCTTAGGGCTCACTGTCCTACAGTCGTTACAGGTAGCCCATTTAGTGCTCCCATTGTAAAAGTGCCTACTTTGTGCCCTACACAGTAAAATTGACCACTGCACAGTAACAGTCTATGGATCCCCGCACACAATGATTCAGCCCCCATAGTGCCATCGTCGCAAGATATTTCTTTATTAATCTCACACACAGTTGTTGTACACCTTTCAGGTGTTTTCCAGGATTACCATGGTCATGTAGTCACTTACCTCATGTACATCTTTCCCATGCTTTTTTTTTTCAACTTGGACTCTCCTGCCCCATTTTCACAATATAAACAAATCGCTCTGGTTGCTTCCATCCTGTATGTACCATATCCTGTTGCTGCATCCAACCAAACCCATGATGCACTTCTCCTTTCTCATATACAGCTCTAATGCCACCTCTAACAACGCATAGCTAGTTTATAGCTTCTCCCAACAGCTAGTTACATAGACACCCCCTTATCACTGCTCCTGTTGCTGACCTCACACACCCATGGACATAAGATCACAGGAAATAAGAAAGAACTGCATGGACATGGTCATGTGACTGACAAAGTTGTAAGTCCATTCTGGCACTTGCAAAATAAATTAAAAACATCTCTTTATTCCATCTTGATTAAAAACACAGGATTGTACACAACCTCCAGAAATACATCCTACAAGTTTAAAAACCCTAAAAGGCATCTGTAATTTGTACCTATGAAACTAGCTGACACCGTCTGTGTTGGTCCTATGTTCATATGTGCCCTGTGAAAAAAAAGTAGTTTTAATATATGCAAATGAGCATCTAGGAGAAACAGGGGCGTTGTCATTACACCTTCAGGTGCCAAGTGCACATGTAACAGGTCAGACAGTTTCATAGGTACAAATCTGCTGACAGATGCCCTTGTTCACATAAAGCAAGGGGATGCAGTGATTGGCTTTGGTGATATCAAACATGATCTTTAAAGAGGGAGCCCAGGCCTGGAGAAGAAGGAGCAGGAAGCTAGCTCCAGGAAGCAGGTAAGTCATCTTCCCTTTACAGGTCCTGCCAAGTATGTGGGGGGCTGGGGTTTGCCAACCCCCCCCCCACCCCCCTTCTTGCACAACCCCTTTAATATTAATAATTATGACAACGCAAACAAAGCAGCAATACAGCAAAGATTATTATGAAATAGTTGACATAGTTTGAAGGTACTTACCCATATTACGTCAGGTTAGCCACTAGGGGATTTTTGATTTGTGGTGAAGATTAGTGTTGGGCGCGAATATTCAAATCACGGATATTAATCGCGAATATTTAGAATATAGTGATATATATTCTCAATTTCGAGATTCTAGATTTTTTTTCATCAGTAACCTTCCTTCTTGCTTGTGGGCCAATGAAAAGGCTGCAATGTCTTTGTCTGAGCGTAGCAACATCCATAGCAACCAATAGGAAAGTTGGCTACCCCATTTAGTATATAAGAACCTCCCCAGCAGCCATTGTATGCAGTATTTTGCATATCTGAGAGAGACCGCAGTTTTATTGCTGTGCTCTGTGCTTTCCTGTGTCATGACATTAGATAGGTAGTTAGTTAGCCTTTATATATATAATAGATAGTTAGGGTCCTTTCACACTTGCGTTCTGAGGATCCGGCAGGCACTTCCGTCCTGCCAGAACCGTCAGAATGCAAGTCGCCTGAACCTTTCGAAATGCTTTCAGGTTACTATGGCAGCCAGGACGCTATTAAAGTCCTGGTTGCCATAGTAGTAGCGGGGAGCGGGGGAGCGGTATACTTACAGTCCGTGCGGCTCCCGGGGCGCTCCAGAATGACGTCAGAGCGCCCCATGCCCAAGGATCACGTGATTCATGCGATCACGTGATCCATGCGTGTAGGGCGCCCTGACGTCACTCTGGAGCGCCCCGGGAGCCGCGCGGATGGTAAGTATTCTGCTCCCCCGCTCCCCACTACATTTTACCATGGCAACCAGGACTTTAGCGTCCTGGCTGCCATGGTAACAATTGAGAAAAAGCTAAACGTCGAATCTGGCGATGCGCCGAAATGACGTTTAGCTTAAGGCCGGATCCGGATTAATGCCTTTCAATGGGCATTAATTCCGGATCCGGCCTTGCGGCATGCTGCGGTATTTTCTGCGTCCAAAAAACTTTCCGGTCCTGAACTGAAGACATCCTGATGCATCCTGAACGGATTTCTCTCCATTCAGAATGCATGAGGATGATCCTGATCAGGATTTTTCCGGCATAGAGACCCGACGACGGATCTCTATGCCGGAAAACAAAAACGCCAGTGTGAAAGGACCCTTAGTGGGAGATAGTCAGTGTAGGTTAGATAGTGATATTGTGTAGCTGATACATACATGCTACATACAAACATACATAGGGGGAGATTTATCAAACTGGTGTAAAGTAGAACTGTCTTAGTTGTCCATAGCAACCAATCAGATTCCACCTTTCATTTTCCAAAGGAGCTGTGAAAAATGAAAGGTGGAATCTGATTGGTTGCTATGGGCAACTAAGCCAATTCTACTTTACACCAGTTTGATAAATGACCCCCTCAGTGCTGTGATGTCACAAGTTCGCAACAATACTTAGTGCACCAATCAATAATATGTAGTCAGACCTATTAAAATGTGAAGTTGCACATATTGCGCCAAAATATTCGCATCATTAGTGCCGATTTCGCAATCGCGAATATATTGGAGCTCTCTATCTGCATATAAAGCTATTGTAATGTTCTGCCGTGCCAACCATTTTCTCCAGTCTCAGGAAACTTCTAGCAGCTTGAAAAATATAGCTATAGTGACCTACGCCTGTATTTCGTGTACATTATGCGAATATTACATTGCCGATTTTTCGCAATCAAAAAAATAATCTCGAATTTGCCAATATATGACAAATATTCTACTAAATATTCGCGAAATATCGCAAATTCGAATATTGCCCCTGCCTCTCATCACTAGTGAAGATGAGTCCATTAAGTTGGGCAATATTCTATACAATGTGAACACAGTGTGAATATAGATCGCTGTAAAACCTGGCTTGATTACTGCCGCAGCTATCCATGTGGTATGAACAAGTGCCAAACACTTGCGAAAGAAGATACGGCATACATACATGATAAGCTGCCGTCAATTTAGTTTATATTAGATTGGAAAGGTGTCTCAAAGGTTTGAATCTACAATTGTACTTTATGTATTAATATTACCGTATTGGTTGGACACTATTCACACCTTGTGACAAATGAACACCTTTTTAGATACACCTTACCACACTACTCCAATCAGCTCTCCCAGCATGGGGTTCATTTTCCCTTGCGCGCTTTCCATTTAGAGCCATGTTTGGAGCACCACTTTGAGCCATGATTAAGAAACCGGTTAAGTTTAGAAACTTCTAGGATACATTTTTTTTTATATCAAGATGGAATAATTGATTTATTTTGCGAGTGCTGGAATCTAGCGTGGGATGTAGTATCCAGAAACACCACAATCAAGGTTTCATTTGGGGACTTTATGGACTTCAAAACAGGGTGAGCAAACCTCTTTTGTTCTATATGGACCACAGCCCAGAACAATAAAGGTAAAAGAAAAGCAATACAAAATTACAGCTAATTTTAAAAATGAAATTAGCATTTTGTCTCCTTCGCATACTATGGGTTCCTTTTCCTGCCAATCCTCACCTGAGCTGTGCTGGTTACCGTTGTCCTCAGTCAACGAAGTCTTCTGTGATGCTCTCTGCCTTCTACACAATATACTCCGATGCCTGCCTACACAGTGCTGAGGTCTCTGTCTGGCAGCCTGATGACTGAAGGAGGATCGCATCATTACTCATCCATTGTGTAGCAGTAACTCTGCTCTACAGTAGATGTTAGTAATGATGCCATTCTGCCTGTGATATGCCTGGTCAGCCGTGGCTCAGCACTATTCACTCAGCCCATGGATGGGCATAAGGGGGACTTCTAATCTGCTGCTGAGGTAAAGGAAATGCCTCTTTACAGTCACCTCATGCCGTTTAGGAGCATTTAGGGTATATTGTTAAGAAGTGACCAACATGTTTAGATATGCAGGCTCGGACTGACCCACAAGGGAACAGGTGAATCTCCTGGTGGGCCCCTGGCCTTCTACACAAGTGGCACATTATACAGTGGACTGACTGCACTACATATACATAAGCAACATACAGCATCTCAACCAGATAAAAAAAACTTTGTAGATTTTTTGGCAAACTATCCAGTTTAGTATTTTAGATTACTATAGATCCATCAGGTGACTGAGTTTACTTCTAGGTACACAGGAAGACCACTCAGCATCCTCTTTCCCAAGGGACCTGCCATCTTAAAGTCGCTTCAGGAACCTCCATAATCAATCATTTGGTTAGCATCTTACTGCTGTCTGCCACTATGTGAGCAGGTAATATTTGCATGTAGCTTTACAGTGGACCCCAGAGTGAATTTTACTGGTGGGCCCTAGAAACTATACTGGTGGGTAGTGTTGAGCGAACAGTTCGAGCATAGTTTTGGGGTGTTCGAGACACGGACCCGAACCCGAACATTTTCAAAAAAGTTTGGCTTGGGGTCCGTTGTTCGGCAACTTCTTCCCACTTTTTGAAGGGCTGCACAGCAGCCAATCAGCTAGCGTTTTACTTCTTGCTCTAAGAGCCCATCACAGCTATGCCTACTAATGGCATGGCTGTGATTGGCCAAGTGCAGCATGTGACCCAGCCTCTATTTAAGCTGGAGTCACGTAGCGCCGCACGTCACACTGCTCTGATTAGTGTAGGGAGAGGACGCAGCTTCTGTGAGGGCGAGATTAGGCAGGGAAAAGTCAGCCAAAGCACCTAATGAAGTGATCGATCTACAGCTGTGAATAATTCAACTTCTGCTAGTTAATTGCTCACTGGTTTTTAGGCTGCACAGAGCGTTTTTCTGTCACTTTTTTTCTGGGGTGATCGGCGGACATTTTGTGACTTGTGGTGCACCAGAACAAGCTGCCATCAAGTCCATCAATCCATCAATACTAGTTTTTTTTTTTTTCTATATCCTACATCAGGGACTTGGCTGTGCTTATTGTCACCCCTAGAAACTCAGGATAGCAATTTCTATATTTTATTAAGGGGTTAAATACAATTGCCAAAATATCAATCCCCTAAATCTGGTGTTCCAGCTTTGGCTAGCCAAGTATAATACTGTCTACTGTCTGGCAAAGGATAGATTATTTTCTGTGGTGAAATTCAATTGCCAAAATAGCAATCCCCTAAATCTGGTGTCCCAGCACTGGCTGGCAAAGTATAATAGTGTCTTTCAAAACATATATTTTGTTCTGGGGTGAAATTCAATTGCCAAAATAGCAATACCCTGAATCTGGTGTCACAGCTGTGGCTGGCAAAGTATAATATTGTCCGCCAAAACATATATTTTGTTCTGGGGTGAAATTCAATTGCCAAAATAGCAATACCATAAATCAGTGGTTTCAGCTGTGGCTGGCAAAGTATAATAGTGTCCGCCAAAAAATATATATTGTTATGGGGTGAAATTCAATTGCCAAAATAGCAATACCATAAATCTGGTGTCACAGCTGTGGCTGGCAAAGTATAATAGTGTCCGCCAAAACATATATTTTGTTCTGGGGTGAAATTCAATTGCCAATATAGCAATACCCTGAATCTGGTGTTCCATCTGTTGCAGGCCAAGTGTTAATCTGTCCGTAAAAGGGTATAATTTGTTCTGGGGTGAAATTCAATTGCCAAAATAGCAATACCCTGAATCTGGTGTCCCAGTAGTGGCTGGCAAAGTATAATAGTGTCCGCCAAAACATATATTTTGTTCTGGGGTTCAATGCAATTGCCAAAATAGCAATACCCTAAATCTGGTGTCCCAGCTGTTGCAGGCCAAGTGTTAATCTGTCCGTAAAAAGGTATATTTTGTTCTGGGGTGAAATTCAATTGCCAAAATAGCAATACCATAAATCTGGTGTCACAGCTGTGGCTGGCAAAGTATAATATTGTCCACCAAAACATATATTTTGTTCTGGGGTGAAATTCAATTGCCAATATAGCAATACCCTGAATCTGGTGTTCCAGCTGTTGCAGGCCAAGTGTTAATCTGTCCGTAAAAGGGTATATTTTGTTCTGGGGTGAAATTCAAGTGCCAAAATAGCGATACCCTGAATCTGGTGTCACAGCTGTGGCTGGCAAAGTATAATAGTGTCCGCCAAAACATATATTTTGTTCTGGGGTGAAATTCAATTGCCAAAATAGCAATACCCTGAATCTTGTGTCCCAGCTGTTGCAGGCCAAGTGTTAATCTGTCCGTAAAAGGGTATATTTTGTTTTGGGGTGAAATTCAATTGCCAAAATAGCAATACCCTGAATCTGGTGTTCGAGTAGTGGCTGGCAAAGTATAATAGTGTCCGCCAAAACATATATTTTGTTCTGCGGTGAAATTCAATTGCCAAAATAGCAATACCATAAATCTGGTGTCACAGCTGTGGCTGGCAAAGTATAATAGTGTCCACCAAAACATATATTTTGTTCTGGGGTGAAATTCAATTGCTAAAATAGCAATACCCTGAATCTGGTGTCCCAGCTGTTGCAGGCCAAGTGTTAATGTGTCCGTAAAAGGGTATATTTTGTTCTGGGTTGAAATTAAATTGCCAAAATAGCAATACCCTGAATCTGGTGTTCCAGCAGTTGCAGGCCAAGTGTGATTCTGTTCGTAAACGGGTATATTTTGTTATGGGGTGAAATTCACTCGCCAATATAGCAATACCCTGAATCTGGTGATCCAGCTGTTGCAGGCCAAGTGTTAACCTGTCCGTAAAAAGGTATATTTTCTTCTGGGGTGAAATTCACTTGCCAATATAGCAATACCCTGAATCTGGTGTTCCAGCTGTTGCAGGCCAAGTGTTAATCTGTCCGTAAAAGGGTATATTACACTCAAGGTGTATATACAAGTGCTGAGAGGGTCATCCTCATTAACTTCACACGCTACCGTGCATCTCCTATTATATTTCTGTCCGTTAAAGGGTATATTACACAAAGTGTTAAAATACAATTGCTGAAGGCATAATCCTACATATTTTTTCTCATGCTACAGTGCATCTCCAAGTGTAAATCTGTCCATAAAAGGATACCTTCCATCCAGGGCCTAAATAACAAAAATACATAAATAAATAGGCAGATAGTGTTAGGTGCCTGTAAAAAAAGGCCTGAATTTGAAATCAATACATTGGGCCAAATTTTTTTTTTCTTATTGTGGTGCTTGGTGAACGGTAACAATGAAGAAAACATCTAGTAAGGGACGCGGACGCGGTCGTGGTGGTGTTAGTGTACCCTCTGGTGCTGGGAGAGGACGTGGCCATTCTGCCACAGCCACACGTCCTAGTGAACCAACTACCTCAGGTTCCAGTACCCGCCAGAATTTACAGCGATATTTGGTGGGGCCCAATGCCGTTCTAAGGATGGTAAGGCCTGAGCAGGTACAGGCGCTAGTTAATTGGGTGGCCAACAGTGGATCCAGCAAGTTCACAACATTATCTCCCACCCAGTCTTCTGCAGAAAGCGCACAGGTTGCGCCTTAAAACCAAGCCCATCAGTCTGTCACATCACTCCCATGCATATCAGGGAAACTGTCTGAGCCTCAAGTTATGCAGCAGTCTCTTATGCTGTTTGAAGACTCTGCTTGCAGGGTTTCCCAAGGGAATCCACCTAGCCCTTCCCCAGTGGTGGAATACATAGAATGCACTGATGCACAACCACTGATGTTTCCTGATGATGAGGACATGGGAATACCACCTCATCGGAGTCCGCACGTCTCTGATGATGACGAAACACAGGTGCTAACTGCTGCGTCTTTCTGCAGTGTGCAGACCGAACAGGAGGTCAGGGAGGAAGACTGTGTGGAAGACGATGCAGGGGACGATGAGGTCCTAGACCCCACATGGAATGAAGGTCGTGCCACTGACTTTCATAGTTCAGAGGAAGAGGCAGTGGTGAGACTGTCGGATATTTATTTCATCTAAAATATGAAATCATAAAAATTATGATTTTATATTTTTATGAAATATGAAAAATTAAAAATTATGGAAAATTAATCGGCGGACATATAAACGCCAGTTCTTTTATTGATGAGATCTAAAGTCAATTTGTGCAGCTAATGAAACAGGGTGCAATTAATTATATAAAATATAATTTATTACAGATAAATATATGAAAATGGCATACAAATTAATACAACGAAAGTTTGGATATAATACTACAATATGATGCTCCACCATTTACACCAGACTCATTTAATTTACTAAAATCAAGTACAATATAACGCTATTCTTCAACAAATTAATACAAATCAGTGTACTGGTAATTAAAACCTTATAATATAACAAAGAAACAATAGAAATGAATCTGTGGAAAGTCCCTTCTGCTCAATCAAAGGATATGGCAGTTAAAACACCTTATAAATACGCCTATTGGCCTAACTACGGATAATAAAATCCGATCAGAGATCTCACTCTGATAGAAATCTTATAGGAATTTTAATGATGTGCACGTTCATTAAAATTTCCCATAAAATTACTATTTTAATACTATTGACCCACTCAAAATGGGGTCTTAACTATATGCCAATTAGAGCGATTTATAATTACTGCAAATAAAAATAAATTATACGTTACCCCTGGTTTTGGGATAAAGAGCTTTTAGAAGGGACCCAGCTTTCCAAGATTTAGATCTCCGGTTTCTTTGTGAGTCTCGGGTGTTTTCCTGGAGGAATTCCTTAGGTGGAGAGAGCTTTCTCTTAGGACTGGAAGTAGTAGTGATGATCTGTGAAGTTTCTCAAGTTTTCTGAAGTTTTCTGAAGAGTGTCTCAAGTGTCCCTAAACTGCATCAGATATTCAAATTCTTATCTAATGTCCCTCCCCTCTTGGATTAGGGATTTCCAATCAGATAAGGTGGGTGTTAATGTATGGTAATTATGGTAATTAAGTCATTTAATTGGCATTTTTTTAAAGAAACTTCTGTCCATCTATCACTTGATGGCACTATTGTATCATCTATGATATTTTTAGAATTTAAATGTTTAGGAAAGCCAGATGTGTACAGATCTAATCTGTTCACATGACCTTTTTAACCTTTGATCATTATACTAACCAATAAAGTGTAGATTCTGACACTTCGCTTAGACTGACTGGTGGTATTAGAAGTTTTCCTAATCCTTGAATTTATGGGGCAGATACGAATGCAATTAGAGCTTAACCAGTTTGTGTATCTTAGCCATCCAAATGACTGATTAATTGCCGTCTAAGATAACTGAGCTCTTCAATTGTTTTACCTTTTAGCAAAACTAACTTATGCTTCTATATAATATGCACTCATTGATATATACATGGCATAATATATATAATAAACAAATGGATATAATGATACATTATCAATAACTAGATATGAGTATACAAACATAGGTATCATTGGTTAAAATATACTAAAACTATATGCAATCACATAAAGAATATAAACGTTACACAATTGACTATCTGGAATGACACTCAATAACCTCTCTTGACCCCGGTACTTAAGAAAGGATCACACTTTGTTATTGCATGTTCGTGTCTTCCAGACAGTGTATGTGAGACCCATTATACTCTTTAAGATAAGCCCACATCTGTTGGCACTAACTTTCTAAAACAATATACTTTGTATTCGGTACAAATTTTTACACAGACTAACCTCTGCATCACCCTATCTTGGCCTGCTTTAGTTGTATAGAAAAACTCTGGTTCTTTAAAGGAAATGAACATCCATTTTGACCATATTATCATCAGATATCACATATAGTCATGAAAATGCCTGACAAGACCGAGCCAACAGCATAGCAAAAGAGGGAGCAGGGGGCAAAAGCAGAACAGCCGTCGCCAAGAGAGTTCGTCTGCTACTGGCCACCACCACCAGGGACCGAGCACCCCAAAGGCAGCTTCAAGGAGTTCCCTGGCATGAGATTTCTTTAAACAATGTGCTGACGACACAACCTGCATGACCAGGCATCTACATGCAAAGCATGAACTGCAGTGGAGTAAACACCTTAAAAGCAAGGAACTCACTCTAGCTCCCCGTGCTCCCTCTTCTGCTGCTGCCTCGGCCTCTTCTTCCGCCTCGGGAGGAATGTTGGCACCTGCCGCCCACCAAACAGAGGATGTGCCACCGACACCACCACCTGCGTCACCAAGCATCTCCACCATGTCACACAGCAGCGTTCAGCTCTCCACCTCACAAACCTTGGAAGCGTAAATTCCCACCTAGCCACCCTCGAGCCCTGGGCCAGAATGCGAGCATTTCTAAACTACTGGCCTTTGAAATGCTGTCATTCAGGCTGGTGGACACAGACAGCTTCAAACAGCTGATGTCCATGGCTGTCCCACAAAATGTTGTTCCCAGCCGCCACTACTTCTCAAAGACAGCCGTGCCTTCCCTGCACAACCAAGTATCCGATAAAATCAAGTGTGCACTGCGCAACACCATCTGTGGCAAGGTCCGCCTAACCACAGATACGTGGACCAGTAAGCACGGCCAGGGACGCTATATCTCCCTAACTGCACACTGGGTAAATGTAGTGGCGGCTGGGCCCCAGGCGGAGAGTTCCTTGGCGCACGTCCTTCCGCCGCCAAGGATCGCAGGGCATCATTCTTTGCCTCCTGTAGCCTCCTCCTCCTACTCGGCTTCCTCCTCCTCTGCTTCCACCAGCTCATCCAGTCAGCCACACACCTTCACCACCAACTTCAGCACAGCTCGGGGTAAACGTCAGCAGGCCATTCTGAAACTCATATGTTTGGGGGACAGGCCCCACACCGCGCAGGAGTTGTGGCGGGGTATTGAACAACAGACCGACGAGTGGTTTCTGCCGGTGGACCTCAAGCCCGGCCTGGTGCTGTGCGATAATGGGCGAAATCTCGTCGCAGCTCTGGGACTAGCCGGTTGGACGCACATCCCTTGTCTGGCGCATGTGCTGAATTTGGTGGTGCAGAAGTTCGTTCACAACTACCCCGACATGTCAGAGCTGCTGCATAAAGTGCGGGCCGTCTGCGCGCGCTTCCGGCGTTCACATCCTGCCTCTGCTCGCCTGTCTGCGCTACAGCGTAACCTCGGCCTTCCCGCTCACCGCCTCATATGCGACGTGCCCACCAGGTGGAACTCCACCTTGCACATGCTGGAGAGATTGTGCGAGCAGCAGCAGGCCATAGTTGAGTTTCAGCTGCATCACGCACGCGTCAGTCGCACTGCGGAACAGCACCACTTCACCACCAATGATTGGGCCTCCATGCGAGACCTGTGTGCCCTGTTGCTCTGTTTCGAGTACTCCACCAACATGGCCAGTGGCGATGACACCGTTATCAGCGTTACAATACCACTTCTATGTCTCCTTGAGAAAACGCTTAGGGCGATGATGGAAGAGGAGGTGGCCCAGGAGGAGAAGGATGAGGGGTCATTTTTAGCACTTTCAGGCCAGTCTGTTAGAAGTGGCTCAGAGGGAGGTTTTTTGCAGCAGCAGAGGCCAGGTACAAATGTGGCCAGCCAGGGCCCACTACTGGAGGACGAGGAGGATGGGGTGGAGGAGGATGAGGATGAAGCAGGTTCACAGCGGGGTGGCACCCGACACAGCTCAGGCCATCACTGGTGCGTGGCTGGGGGGATACGGAGGACGATGACGATACGCCTTCCACAGAGGACAGCTTGTCCTTACCTCTGGGGAGCCTGGCACACATGAGCGACTACATGCTGCAGTGCCTGCGCAACGACAGCAGAGTTTCCCACATTTTAACGTGTGCGGACTACTGGGTTGCCACCCGCTGGATCCCCGGTACAAAGACAATGTGCCCACCTTACTTCCTGCACTGGAGCGTGATAGGAAGATGCGCGAGTACAAGCGCACGCTGGTAGACGCGCTCCTGAGAGCATTCCCAAATGTCACAGGGTAACAGGTGGAAGCCCAAGGCGAAGGCAGAGGAGGAGCAAGAGGTCACCAACGCAGCTGTGTCACGGCCAGCTCCTCTGAGGGCAGGGTTAGCATGGCAGAAATGTGGAAAAGTTTTGTCTCCACGCCACAGCTAACTGCACCACCACCTGATACGGAATGTGTTAGCAGGAGGCAACATTTCACTAACATGGTTGAACAGTACGTCTGCACACCCCTCCACATACTGACTGATGGTTCGGCCCCATTCACCTTCTGGGTCTCCAAATTGTCCACGTGGCCAGAGTTAGCATTTTATGCCTTGGAGGTGCTGGCCTGCTCGGCGGCCAGCGTTTTGTCTGAACGTGTATTCAGCACGGCAGGGCGTCATTACTGACAAACGCAGCCGCCTGTCTACAGCCAACGTGGACAAGCTGACGTTCATAAAAATGAACCTGGCATGGATCCCACAGGACCTGTCCCTCCCCCTGAACCATGTATTCTTGTACTCCGGGGCACTTCTTTATTGAATCCTCATTTTTTTTACTTTACCATGATCTTGCCATGCAACCCAAAGTTGAATGAACCTCTCCTCAATCTGGGCGCCGGGGCCTAAATAACTGAAAGTGGCCTTCTTCAGTGGTGGGTGATATGACGCCTTATTCCTTGCTGTGGGACCTCTCTCCTCTGTCTGGGTGCTGGGGCCTAAATAACTGAAAGTGGCCTTCTCCAGTGGTGGGTGATATGACGCCTTATTCCTTGCTGTGGGACCTCTCTCCTCTGTCTGGGTGCTGGGGTTCGGGTCCCCATTGACTTCAATGGGGTTTGGGTTTGGGATAAAGTTCGGGTCGAGTTCGGATCCCGAACCCGAACATTTTCGGAAAGTTCGGCCGAACTTCTCGAACCGAAACATCCAGGTGTTCGCTCATCTCTACTGGTGGGTCCAACACTATATATGGGTGGGTGTAGGAGCGTAGCTAACGGCTCATGGGCCCTGGTGCAAGAGTTCAGCTTGGGCCCCCTTCCCTCAGTGCTGTGTGTCTTCCTATGTGGCACAAGGGTCTTTGGGCCCCCTCAGGCTCCTGGGCCCGGTAGCGACTGCTACCTCTGCACCCCCTATAGCTACGCCCATGGGTGGGTGTTAGAAAACCTCACACCCTAACTTCCAACTTTTTCCACAGTCCTATCCTAAATATTTACCTTGCCTTTGGTAGGGAATAGGCACATCTCACCTATGAAGATACAGTATGGTAATACTGTATCTTGGGTAGGGCTTTACATAGAATAAAAGGGGTTCAATAACAAAATGTAAAATATGCCCTTTTCTGATGCCAAAATATCCCACATCTTAGGACAAGCAGATCCTCATCCACCCCTGCTTAACAGGGTTATTCAGGATTTTAATATTGACAGCCTGTCTTTAGGATAGGTCATCAATATCAGATCGGTGGGGGTTTTATCAGCTGTTGGAAAAGACTGTGGTGCTCTATGAGTACTTAGGCCTCTTTCTAGAGCAGTGACATCACTGTATGTCGGTCACATGGCCTAGGCACACCTCTGTCCCATTTGAGTGAATGGGACTGAGCTGCAAGACTAAGAACAGCAGCCACAGACAGTGGCCTCGTCAAACATCTGAACGATGTGGTGCCAGGATTCGGACCTTTGCCTATGTGATATTGATGACCTATTCTAAGGATAGGCCATCAACAGGGGTCGACAAGAAATTTGAAGTGGCTCTGGAAAAAAAAACTAAAAGTGACCCTATGATGTAGGCAGGTCCAAATTGATAGAAGTATGCAGGGAAAAACAAGTAGGCAAGGCCAGCAATACCATAGTGCGGCCCCTGCAAAACCAACTACAATGCATCAAAAACTAATGTACCAGCAGGACAATATAACTCCCCAGAAGCTGCCCCTCTGTGGTGGCCACCTGCCATGTTCTGTTCTCCTACTCCAGTTGCATCAGGATGGCAATTAAATTTAGGAGTTAGGAGGGCACCGGGGGCCACCAACTAGGTAAGTAGTTGACGCACCTGGAATTTATTGTCCTGGGAGCGTCAGCTCAATACTTTCCTGGGTGGTAGCTGTGAAGTGGAATCAGGTGGCCCCTTGGGCATTGGCCCACTGAAAAGTTTTTCTGTAAAGTCTATGGTCAGCTCAACCCTGGCCATCAATGTCCATATCCTGGATAATCTCTTTAAGCTCTGTACAGGTTTATAGAGTCAATATAAAAGGGGGATAGGGCCACTGTGAGCTGAGTCCTTCTTTTCATTGGCACCATGGCAACCAGTCCTCAGGTTGGGTTTACACATGATGTGCTAAAAAGTTTGGCAGATTTCAGTCGGATGGACTAGACTTGGCAGTTGAATTTTAAATGCTCAATTACTTTGTTTTTGGGAAGATAATCCACTGCAAGAGGTGTCTGGCAGCATCTTTCTCCCCATTCAGGACACATGCATGTGCATAAGGGAGCCTAAAGAGATAGATGTAAGCCGAACAAGTGTTCAGCTGAAGGTTGTCATATGTGTGTGACTAACATTAATGTAATTCTCCACTGAATTTTTTTCTTAGCTACATTTACATACTGCATTAAAATGAAATTGAATTTCTGGTCAGACTGTATCTCCTTAGATAAGCTATTCATCTCATTTACAATCCAGGCCAAGTCATATTGCTCTTGTAATTACCAGTCATTTTAATCAAGAGCCAATCAGCCAACATATATTGTTATGTCCCAGTAGTCTCCTGGCATCAGTGGAAGCCAACTGATCTCGTGATGAGTTGTATTATGAAGAATAGGTAGAAGAATAGGATCCTCTGCCGGGAACTATTTATAAGGGACCTTTTTTCCATAAGAAGTTTCTTAATAAGAGGAAAAATAGAAGCCCTGATAAGAAAATAAGTATTCATGGCTCTGATTTGTTCATCTCGAGAGCTGCTCCTTCCTGAGAATATTTTTAATGTCACGGCTTCCCACCGGTATATAGTATGAGATGTTTGATTGACACTCACCCGTGGTTTAAAGGCTGGCATTCCTTTGGCATAATCTTCAAGGAATCACAGGTGTATTATGTAATGAACCATGGGATAGAGCTGTATGACCCTGTAAGCTCTAAGAACACCATGTTCCCCTTCTGGAAGTGTATAATGAACCCCGACAGCTGTTTAAATGCAAATAGAGTCGAAGTCTTAATTCTTTCATTGAGAGACAGACAGGGAAAGTAAGTGATAATAAAGCGGTTAAGCCTCGAGGGGCAGGGGGACCGAACTGCGGCGTCATGTCTTATTCATTGGTGAATATTTTTGTTCTCCTGTCTAATGCTTCTGGATCAGGATTGACTGACAACCAAATAATTAGGCTTGGTCTACAGGCAGCGCTGGGATCTAATGGTTGCATCTAATCCTGACGGAGGTTTTGCCATTAAACTCAGTCAAGATAGAATGGCTATTTTTAGTGACTATGAGAATATGAAGCTCTTGTGTTCATTTATAGCACAGGTACCTGGTGTCTATGGGTAATTTATATGTCTTCTAATAGATACAAAGCATCCATATGAAGATTTCCTTAAACTTTTAGCATCTCTTTATTTAGTTTCATGTTTCCATACAATCCTCTCTTTCGATACCTGCCAGAACTGAAATATTTACCAAAATGTTAGAGGTGTACTCACTTTTGTGAGATATTGTATTTATATACATTTTATTTAAAAGGATTGCATCAATAAACCATCCCATCTCTCATTACGGCCTATTGCCATCATAGAGATGGAATCTTACACTTTGGATCCCCTCAATGAGCCAGGGTAGAGAATAGGCTTACATGAGCTAAGTGATAAAAGTATTTACTAAGTGTGATTAAATATATATATATATATATATATATATATATATATATATATATATACATATATACATAATCAAATCACATACAGAATAATAAAGCTAAATAATAATAATAATAATAATTCCTTTCAGACCTACCTCCTAAGGATGTTCAGTGTTTAGTACGCATGGTGATCTGCTGATCATCAGGTTGAATTCAGTATAAAAAAAGGTTGTCTTCATGACATGTTTTATTGGTACAATACTTGTGACTACAAAAAGGCCCCCCAAACTGCCAGCCAGTAAGCAGGAGAATATAATTCTCATTCTGATCCCTGGGCATCTGGAGTTATATTAAATCTTTCTTTAACCATATGTGGGCAAAATAAAACTTCCATCCATCATTGTCGAGTTCTTGATACCTGAGCAAAATGTTCTCTTTGCACCAGTCTGAAATCTCTCATTAGCCTTAAATTCACTCCTTATCAAGTTTTACTTATGATACTTTCCATATTGCTATACTATCTGCGTAGTTTATTAATTGGAAGCGCGTTTATCACCAGAGACTTTAAAGGGCCGTCTTTCTACGTAATTGCACTAGACTTATTTATCGCTGAGATATAAAACTTTAGACATAGACAAATGAGCACAATAAGAGACTGCAGTATGATGTTTATCAGAATATGAGCACGAACAGCTAATGAGCTGAATGTTTGATAACCAGGGGGACCAGGTAGGAAGTTAGAGAATCTGTAAAACATTAGAATTATGAGTGCGCAGAAAAGAAAAGAAAATAAGATGTTATGGCTACAGTTTATTCAGAAATAAAAAGTATGTAAATAGATAATATATAGATAACATATGTATAGACAGCAGGGGGATACTAGGTAGATAGCAGACAGATATGGCAGATAGATATTGCACTGTTGTGCTCCTCCTTGCAGGCACTTATGCCATGCTACCCACCTAGCTGATTCCCTCAGTCATCCCAAGGTCTGGGTCTTCTCGTCCTCTTCTTGCCAGCAATGACCATGGCCACTGTTGCCACTTGTGTCATCTGTCCTATAGGATGTACACGCTTGTTCCTGGACTCTTAAAGGGCCAGAACATTCAAACCCTAATTCTTCCCATCCAAAGCTGGCCACCCCTGGGTATATGAGGCACCTTCCCCAGTGGGAGGGTGCCTAAGCTTGGCTTTCTAGTTTCTTGTTAACCAGTGAAGGTGTACTGTCTATATCTGTTAGATTGCCAGTGTACTGACTCTGATTCTCTGTTACCTTCCCTTAGCTTGTTTCTGGTATTGACCCATTACCACCTGCCCTGACCTTGGATTTGTATCTTCACTACATTTGAACTCTGCCTGCCTTGACCTCAGCTTGTCTTCTAACTACATAGATTGCCCGACCTCTCATTTCTTTGCACCACTGACCCTGATTCCCATGGGTCAGCCTCCAACTACACCAGGATTATCTCAAAAGGGTAGCGGCCTAGTGGCTCCCCTCCAGTGAATATAAGATCCCTGTATAGGCATTAAAGGGTGAAAACAGGGGACATTTAGAGGTAGACCAAACCCAAAGCCAGCTAGTTGGTATATTAGGTCCACACCCACTGCCCGTTACAATGGATAACGTAGAGATAGAAGATACATTTTAAAAGACAAAACCATTTTATGACCCTTTTCATGACTTGGCACCGCCCCTGTAGTGTTTATTTGGACACCAGGGCTGTGAAGCAACATCCTTGCGTCACACATAGGACTATTTCTGGATGGTGCTGGTAAGCTGCATCAGCACCTGGGAGACTTGTCAACTATTGTGACAGTCTACATGATCTCTCCCTTTTTCAGGAATGTTCTTTGGGAATTGGCAATAGATAGATAGATAGATAGATAGATAGATATGAAATACATGAGATGAGATATATAGATATGAGACAGACAGACAGAGACAGGTAGATAGATAGAGCTATTTAATATATCTATGTACAGTATATATCTATATGTATATGCCCTCTGTATGGTTGGATGGACGGACAGATAGACAGACAGATATAGATAGATTTGATATCTGATTGGATATTTGATTGTTGGTGTTTCTCCCTTAGGAAACTTCATTGCCCCAGAAATTATATCCACATGAACCTCTTTGTGTCTTTCATTATACGGGGAGCTGCCGTGTTCATTAAAGATGCCATTCTTTTTGCTGATGAGAATATTGATCACTGCACCATGTCTACGGTGAGAATATCCATGTGTGATGGTTAGAGTTAGGTCTAAATACAGAGATATAGCATTGTCATTCCATCCTGATGGACTTTGTAAAGTATTTACTTAATCCACTTGGGGTGCACTTACACCAACAGATTATTTGACCAATTTCTGTCCAATCAGTCTAATAGTTGGTGAGTATAACAAAAGATCTGTGTGTAATAAGCCATCTGACCAATGATTGATCAGAAAATCTTTCAAATAATCTGTTAATCTACTCAGTTAAAGTTAACATCCTCATATATTTGGAGAGCTGCTTCAAAGAGTACTGTAGGTTCCACTCTGTAGGGCCTGGCGAGCCTGATAGCCCACTGATTGCAGTCAGAGCTGGATAATGCTTCAGTTTCCTGTGGTAGAACTACAAGAAAATTGAATATTTGCTACTATAGATACTATAGATTAAAGGGGCTTTCTGAGGTTTTTAAAACTTGGCTTCGAGCATGGGGCTGTATAAACTAAAGGAACACCCCCTCTTATTCATCTTTTTATGTCTCGCTGTTCGAACACTGCTCTCTGGTTCTGGTCATGTGAACAATGAACATAACATCATCTCTGCGGGGCCCCTGTTTAGAGCCAAGTTTTTGAAATCTCCGAAAACTCCTTTAAAGATGATCAACGACGTTTTAGGGGGCATGGGAACCTATCATCAGCTTGTGAACAACACCTTTAAATAAGAGCCAATAGCGTTCATACCCATACTCAAGGAATTTAGAATGTGGACATTGATTTTGGAGGAAATTTCAAAATGAGTATTGAGAATATGGGTGTTAGAGATGAGCTGCGACTCCTGACTCATAATGAAAAAAAGTTCATCATATCCTAAAAGGGGTATTCTAGGGTTTTAATCGGTGAAGTTCTGACCTTCCACACCCCTGTCAATGAGCTGGTTCAGTGTTGACTTCGATGGGAGCAGTGCTGCAGTAAACAGAGCCATCCAATACATACTACACATTGGACAGTGTGTAGTTCCCACACTGACTTCAAGCACTAGAGCTACACTGAAACAGTGGTGTGGGATGTTGGACCTTCGCCGATCAGATATTGATGACCTGTGCTGAGGATTGGCCATCAATAACAAAATCCTGGAATACCCAGGAAACAGGGCGGGATCCATATAAGGTGGGAACTAATTTAAAGGGAGTGTACAGAATTTTAAAAAATGCATGCAATTCTTTAAATAAATGCCACAACTGTCCACTGATTGACTAGTATTGCAGCTCAGACCTATTGAAATGAATAGAGCTGAGCTGCAATATTACACACAGGGGATCATTATATTTCAGACGCAGATTGTGGCGCAACAGTTATTTGCGCTTCAATGTGCAACTTTTCCCGGCCGGCTTGTCTCATTCATCATTTTCTACGCCTAGTTAAGGAGTAGAAAATGGTCTAAATATAAGCCAGCTAGGAAGCTGTCTTACATTTAGAAGCGGCGGTAGATCCGCGAAAGTTATGTAGAGGCTGGCACCTCTACATAACTTTGACGATCCACCGCCAGTGCAGGGGCTTTATTAAGACAAGCGCCTAAAACACCGGTCCTAATAAATGACCCCCACAATCTTTGGGCAGTAGTGATTCTGCTTTTGCTGGAAAACAGATATGTTTTTCAAATTCTGAAAACTCCTTAAACTCTGTAAAGATCAGGACTTGCTTCATACATAATTCAGTGTCATGTTCCCTCTCATTCCAGGTAAGCTGTAAGGCAGCTGTGGTTTTCTTCCAGTACTCCATCCTTGCAAATTTCTCTTGGCTCCTGGTGGAGGGAATGTATCTACACACTCTGCTCACCCTCACATTTACCTCACAGAAGCGGTATTTTTGGTGGTATATCGTCATTGGCTGGGGTGAGTAATGCCTCAAGTACAGGGTTAGATTATAGGATGTGTAATAAGGGTAGTTTCCCAGAGACCGCCACCATCTAGGGGCCTCCATCTACCAGTTTGGACCAACAATGGAGATGCCATATTAGACATTTTGGAGTCCAACTACTATGTAGATGTTTACAATATGGATTTTGGGGTCCAATTATAGTGAAGTATAGTCAATGTTTAGAGGGTCTTCTTTAGCATTTGCTTGTCTTCCACAGGTCTCCCAGCACTTACCATTGCAGTATGGATAAAGACAAGAATCAGCTTTGATAATACTGGGTAACACTCATTTTCAATTTTGCACTATAGTTCCATCACAAAACCAACCACAGTTACGAAAGCCAAAATTGAACCTGTGAGAACCATACTTCTTTATATTTTAGCATCTTGACACATGTTCTACTTAATTCTTTATACCAGTAGCATACATAAAAGAGGAGGGGGGCATAGCATAGGTCAAATGGGCCTCCATTATGGCCTGACCTTTCAACTTGGGCAAACTCGTCACATTTTTTTCTTAAAGGAAATCTATGGACAACATAGAGCCCTTAAAATAAGCTGGTCTAGGGCAGGGTTTATTTTCAGAATCCCTTGTGGTAGAGAGCAGTGAAGGGAATATTTGGATCCCTGGTGGTGTAGGGCAGTGAAGGGGTTAAGATTAGCACCCCTGGTTGAAAGGAAGGGGTTAATATTTGATATCTGGGATCCAGTGGATTACTTATCTCTCCATCATTGTCCTGGATGTAGCAGGATGTTGAGCACTGATAGTTCAGTGTTTGGTTCTCTACCTGCACTGACCATAGAGATGACTGCAGGAGAGGGTAGAGAGTAGGTTTCTATGATCCGAGCTCGATTAGTTCAAAAACCTTGTTGAAAATGCTGTTTCAGTACAGCATTAAAATGTATTGGCTCTGGGGAGGAAAACTTCTTGTCTCGGCGGAAGTTGCGAGAGATTTAGGAATGCCGAAGTTACTCACCGATCTGCTTATTTAAAAACATTTTAAAATAGAAATCCGAAAGCAGGTTACGTACTAAGTTGCCAGCTGGTGTTAAACCGGACTTCAGATTCCTATTTTTAAATGTTTTTAAATAAGCAGATAGGAATACCGAAGTCTCGCGCAACTTCGGCCAAGACAAAGGTTTCCTCCCGGAGCCCAAACATTTTAATGCTGTACAGAAACAACATTTCAAGAAGAAACATGATTCTCCATCAGCGGCCATCTTATGGACAGGACCTCTATGCGGACAGTACGGAAGATTTGCCTAAAAAAGAGGCATGGCTTATGAAATATAGAAAATGGCACACGATATGAACAAAGACTATATTGGTAACATACACATTGCTTAGAACTAGCAAGAAAGTGGCTAACCCCTTTAAGGAGGGAGTTATGGAAGTCTATGTGGAAGCAGACTTTCTCTGCACAGTTGTAGAGATCAGACATTCACCAGAAATTAGCTTAAGGGGTTCCCCAGGAATTTAAAAATACTTAAATATGACTTTATTATAAATTTATTCCCAATTACCTTTCATTAGTTATAATGGCTCATTTTGTCTGTGGAAAAATCATCAGGGGCAATAAAATGGCCGCTGTCCTATTAATACACCCAAAACCTGTCCTAATCACACAGGAAGACAAGTTACTTCAGAACACTGAGCAAAAGAGCTGCCTCATCCTCATCTCCTACTTGCCAGCTGAATCTCTGTAGGAATGGAGTTCATGAGGAGACATGAAGTACAGAGAGGATAGACAGGAGAGGCTGTGGTAATCGAGACTGCATACAAGTGCTGCCGCTCATTATCCACATCCCCGCTGCCTCTCTGTACTTCATGTCTCCTTATGAACTCCATTCCTACAGAGATTCATTGAAGATCTTATCAGCTGTATTCAGGATTCATAATCCCTGAGAAGCAGAGCAGAGAGTAGGATAAGGCAACTCTTTATCTCAGTGTTGTTTATTTCTCCTAATGATTGCTCCCTAGACAAAACGAGCCATTATACCTAATGAAAGGTATTTGGGAATAAATTTATAATAAGGTAATATTTACTGTAAGTATTTTCAATTTCTTAATTTCTGGAGAACCCCTTTAAATGACCACTCGTGATGAGAGAGACAGCTCATCTTATTGATTTGACTGAGAAGGGAATAGAGCAGCCTGCAATGTATGTGAGTAAAAACAGGTAAATATTTGTTTTTATAAAATCCCATTAGAAAAATGTTTTTAAAGCCTAGATTACCTACATTGTTATAAGTAAAATCCACTAAATGTCCATAGCCTTTAAAGCCAATGCAAGGCACAATTTACCTGCTGTTTCAGGAGTCTTGTCAATTACATTTTTCTGGGAGTCTTCTGGATATTCTGAGAGAGTTGGCCAAGTGTGTGTGAGTTTGAAATAAACTAAGGCTAGTTTCACACTAGGGGCAAGGAACTCTGGCAGGCTGTTCCAGCGGGTGAACAGCCTCTTGGATCCGTGCTGCTACTAGTACATGCGTGCCCTCGGACTACCGCTCCGGCCCCATTGACTATAATGGAGGTTGTCCGGAGTTCCGGCGGCAACACGGCAAACATCCCGAGAGGCGGCCGGAATAAAACTACCATGTGTCGTTCCTATAGTCAATGTGGCCGGAGCGGTAGTCCGGGTGCACGCTTGCACTAGCGGCAGCACAGATCCGACAAGCTTTTCACCCGCCGGAAAACCTGCCGGAGTTCCTTGCCTCTAGTGTGAAAGTACCCTAATATATTGCTTTAAGCGTAAAAAAAAAAATATATATATTCCAGGTAATAGTAGTTCTGGTTGTGTCTCACTGTTATCACTGTGTGCTTCATATTGTCATTCAGGTGCTGGGATGATTATGAAAACATTTACTGGTGGATAATCAAAACCCCAATACTAGTTGCAATATTCGTAAGTATAATCTGGTAAAACAAGTTTTTTTAAAATAGTTGGTAATTACGATAAATCTATGTGAATATATTATTTAACAGTACTTCCCTAATATTTATTTATTATCAAAATCACCCTCTTTGTGAGCAATTTCATAATCTGTTAACAGGGACGCGTTCCTATGAGTCCTGCAGTACCTCTAATGACCACAAGGTGGTAATGTGCAAATACTTGGTTTTTCATGTTCTTTACAGAAAAGCTGCATGTATGCATTTTAAGTTATAATATTAATCTTTATTCAATATTCCGTAGCGCCTCACAATTTAGAGGGTTCATGTACAAAACAAAAGACATCACAAAATGACTGGCTAATATACAACTGAAACACTAGAATTTATTCACAAGGTTATTTGTTTTTTTGTTGAGGGGGTTGTCTGCAACATGGACAGGTATAGAATGTGTACTGTATCTGTCACATCGCCTCAGTACTTTCTTTGATTAATATAAATCCCAAGAGTTTCATTTTCATGGAGATCTGCCACAGGCGGAGAGCTATACTCATTACTACTGAAATCCTAATAGGAGAAGAAGCTAGTGCAATGATCGGGCCAACAAGGGGGATAACTTGTGAGGTGTCGGTGTACCAAGGAATAATGACAGTTAGTTCTTTACTCACAGTTGTGAAGCTCCCTGGGTCGGGCTGCAGTGAAGGGGATAACAGGACCAGATTCTCTGGGGCACACACTATTACAGGGGACACCGCCCAGGTGGGGACTGAGGTGCCCTTGATGGTGGTTGGATTTCTGGGTGCTTGTGCAGCTGGGCCCCTGAATTAGGTAGTATCATGATGTCAGCACCTTAATGGTGCAAAATGATGAGAGTAGTTGGTATGACAATGAAGAAGGAGACAAGAGTTGAATCCAACTGTGAACTTTACTGTCTGCAGGGTCTTGACAGCAATTACATCCAGATATAAGCAGTCTATCGTGTGCATGTAGCTTGAATGCTGCAAATCCCCTATAACAGGCTTTATGTGTGGTCCTGTATCAGGCTCAAGTCTTGCTACATTATGAAAGGTATCTTCTCACTGGTACTCAGATCTTTGCCTTGTCCTAATCTCAGTAACGGTGGTTTAGATCCTTATCTTCTACACACAAGTGCTCCAACAGATAGCCTGTCTTTCTTTTAAATAACGGTGAGGCTGCCGGAAGCTAATAAACCTTCACCTTCGTACAAAGGCGCCTAAAGTCTAGTATAATGGCTATTGTCCTTCCTTTGTCTTCTACATAGAAATGTTAAAATCCACTTGGCACTCCAGAAGAGTAGACGGTAGAAGAAGGTCTCACCTCTGCCTGTTTCTTGGCTTGACAACTGAGACAACGAATTGGCTCCTCTGGGCCGTGGAGAACAAGAGAGAGCTGAGAGGAGGAGGTCCTTTCTTTCCCCTGCTCCTCACTCCAGCTCCTTCCACTCCAACTACTCTAACTTCTCTAACTAGACCTGACCTGTGGTGTTTTTCTAGCAGAACGCACCGGAACGGCGCTCCGCCACCTACCATGCTGACATTTTGAGATCACAGCCTGCGATGCTCCAGCAGGACTGGGAGGAGGAGCTGGGGATCGGCAACCGCGGCGGGGCCGGTGCGTTCATTGTGCTCGGCCCGCTGCTCCAGTACAGTTATAAAATGTGTAATTCAATTAATAATGATTCATGCTGCCCCTCTGTAGTATAACATTCAATATATCCTACTCACAGGGCTACTGTTATATCGTAATGCAGGCTGGCCGGGCAGACGAGCGGCAGCGTGACTGAATGACGTCACGTGCCTGCGCCGCCTGCTTCATTCGTATGCCAGCCTGCATTACGATATAACAGTAGCCCTGTAAGTAGGATATATTGAATGTTATACTACAGAGGGGGCAGCATGAATCATTATTAATTGAATTACACATTTTATAACTGTACTGGAGCGGCAATGGGGGGTCTGTGGATGACACTGTTAAGTGGTGGTGGGGGGGGGGGGCTGGGGATGGCACTGTTATGGGGTGTGGTGGGGGTCTGTGGATGGCACTGTTATAGGATGGGGATCTGTGGATGCCATCCACAGATCCCCCATAACAGTGCCATCCACAGATCCTCCATCCCATAACAGTGCCATCCCCAGATCCCCCATTAACAGTGCCATCCCCAGATCCCCCATTAACAGTGCCATCCCCATCTGGGGGGTTTCTTTGCTGGGCTGGACTTTTATAGCCCCCCCAAATTTTACTTGCATCCCTGTTCTCTAAAGGGGCGGTTTTAGGGGGCGGTCCTAGGGGTGGGTAGGGGCGTGGCCAGGGAGGGGGAGAGTTCCACCACCTTTCTCTGAGAAAAAAAGCCCTGGAAATATGCAAATAACATAACATGAGATAAAATATGACAGCTTTGCAGTGCCCACGTACACAAGTGGGATGCTGCACTAGCTACTTCCACCCTAATGTTACCATTAAACTACACCTCCTAGCATTTCACAAAGACATGGCTGCTATCTTCCAGAAACAACCAGGGACGGTGCAAGGATTTTTGCCGCCCTAGGCAAAGATCCATTTTGCCGCCCCGCCATGTCACTCACTCACTGACAGACACGCACACACTGACAGACAGACACGCACACACTGACAGACAGACACGCACACACTGACAGACATGCACACACTCACTGAACGGCACACATTGACAGACATACAATCACTCCGATACTCACTGACAGACAGGCATACACACTCACTGACATACACACACTCACTCAATGACAGACATACATACACTTACTGACAGACAGACATACACTCACTCACTGACAGACACACACAGGCAGACACTCACCTCCCTGGGGTCCAGTGTGGTGCAGCTCCTCAGTCCTCCAGCGCGCGTTTAGAATGCTGGGGCTGAAATGACGTCATATTCTGGCTCCCGGCATCACAGAGGGCGCGCGAGGGAGGATTGGGAGCTGCTAGAACAGCCTCCCTTGCCGCCCGCCTCCTCTCCTCCGGTAATTTACTGGCAGAGCAGGCACCTGCCATCAGGGTAAGCAGGTGCCTGCTCTGCCATATTTAAGAAGGACCTTCACCTCCTGGCTCCCCTGTAATGGCGCTGGGGGTGGCTCAAGAGCTGCTCACCCAGCTCTGCAACACCAGACAGGGGAGCCCACCAGACGCCTCCAGCAGGCCAGCACCCTAGGCTGTGTTAAGGTGCTGGCTGTCTTGTGTTGCACATCCACTTTAATTACTAATGAAATCTAAGTAGAAGAAGTTAGCTACTTCCAGCCTCAGAAGGGTAAAACATAAATGTTACCCTATGGGCCACAGGTTAGAGTTAAGATGGATTATCACTGTTCACATCATGTTTCATAGTCCACAAGAGTAAAATGAAGATTAAATAGATTGAGGGGGAAAGTTTTCACACCATAATATCCACCAGGAAGAGGGAAGAAGATACAGTAGGCCACTTTTGAAAAGCTAATAACATGGATTCTTCCTGTTTTCTCTTACTCTTTAGCTGAATTTCATCATATTTCTAAATGTGATCCGAATTCTTCTGCAGAAAATACGATGTCCAGATATCAGTAAGAACTACAAGCAGCAGTACATGTGAGTAATATATTTTACAGTTCTCAGCATGGCATGCTGCTACAGGGGTGTAGCAAGGAGGGTTGCTAGTGATGTATGTGACCTGGGTGCTGGGGAAGGCAAGAGTCGGTAACAGTTCCCTCTAAACGATAACATTATGATGCAGGGCTAAAACCCCAGGTGAGGAAAATCCTTGATATAACTATTTTTATAGGGCATCTGTCAGCAGATTTGTACCCATGAAACTGGCTGACCTGTTGCATGTGCGCTTGGCAGCTAAAGGCATCTGTGTTGGTTCCGTGTTCATACGTGCCCACATTACTAAGAAAAATGATGTTGTAATATATGCAAATGAGCTTCTAGGAGCAACAGGGGTGTTGCTATTACTCCTAGAGGCTCTGCTCTCTCTGTAACTGCTGGTCCCTCTGCACTTTGATTAATAGGGACAAGTAGTAAAAACGTCATCACACCTGGCCCTGTCAAACAAAGTACAGAGGGACCAGCAGTTACAGAGAGAGCAGAGCCTCTAGGAGTAATGGCAATGCCCCGTTGCTCCTAGAGGCTCATTTGCATATATTAAATCTTCATTTTTCTTAGTAATGTGGGCACATATGAACACGGAACCAACACAGATGCCTTCAGCTGCTAAATATACATGTAACAGTTCATTTCATGGGTACAAATCTGCTGTCAGATGCCTTTTAAAGGACATCCTCTATATATCATATTTGGTAACCTGACAGTTCTTTTTTTCTTTTTTCTGGCAATTAGACCTATGTCAAAGGCCTGCAGGATAGCTTACCACATCTGTTTAGAGGGCATCTGTCACCTTGGACCAGCCCTATACTGGTATACTGGATGAATGGTCTACAGAGAGGTGTGCTCAGATCACTAATCCTTATCTTTATACTCACCCTCATTCTCCCATTGTGCACCCACCATGAAATGCACAGATAGGACTCTAGGGGTTATGACCACCCTGCAATCCAGCAGTGGTGGCCATGCTTGCACAACTATAGGCACCATGTCTTATAGTGCTTGCTCAGATGAATGTAATGATGCCTTTCACTTAGGAGAAAAGTACTTTTAATCTATATGGAAATGAGTAGTTAAAGGGATATCTACAGTCTAAAACATGCCCCCAATACCCAGGCTTCTCATATAGATTATACTTATCCCGCCCCCGCGCACTGCTCCTAATCCCCACACGGCTCCCGGTCCCTCCCATGACAGAGGTGAGAAGATCTGAGAGATTGGCAGCACGTGAGAGTATCTGACAGTCTCTCT
Organism: Bufotes viridis; assembly: GCA_033119425.1. NCBI lineage: Eukaryota > Metazoa > Chordata > Amphibia > Anura > Bufonidae > Bufotes > Bufotes viridis. The sequence goes on along the minus strand of CM065594.1, from coordinate 206,725,622 downwards.
GTTTTCATCTTGCAGTGTTCTTGTTTGGTAATGACCACACCTCTTGTCAGTTGCAACTTGTGGGTTATTACTTAGGGTCAATTTAGTTCTGATTCACACTGCTTACCATGCGGTTGATATTTCCTGCTGGAGTTGGTCGAGCTGGTCTGTTGTTCCTTTGGATCTCCTGCTCCTCCATTCTGCTTTAGAGTACTTTCACACTTGCATTGTGAGGATCCGAATGCATTGCAATGACGGATCCATCTCTCCGGTTGTCATCCGGAAAACGGATTTGTTATCTATTTGTTTACATTTTTAATGGTCAGCACAGACCGGAAGAATGGGTCCGTCAATGTGGTATTTTTAATCCGGCACTAATACATTTCAATCCGGCATGTGTTGGAATTTTGGACGTAAAAATTACCGCAGCTTGATGCGTTATTTTCTCCGTCCAAAAACGTGCAGTGACTAAACTGAAGACATCCTGATACATCCTGAACGGATTTCTCTCTATTCAGAATGCATTAGGATAAAAGTGATCAGTTGTTTTCCAGTATTGAGCCCCTAGGATGGAACTCAATGCCGGAAAAGAATAACGCTAGTGTGAAAGTACCCTAAAGCTAAGTGCATTTTGTTTTGCATTTTGTTATTCGCTTGTGTTAGTTGCTTTCTAGGCCTCAGGGACACGCCTGATTCCTTCATCTGGGAAGAAACCAGTAATCTCATTCCCTGCCACCACTCCTAGGGCTTTTCAGGGTCTCCAGGGCTTAGGTTCCGGTTTATGAGTATTTCCACCTTCAGGGTATACTCATATTGACTGGAGTCAGGGAGAGGTCTAGGGCCTGCTAGGAGGTCACCATCCCTCTCCATTAGCTTTGAGGCCTAGACTCTTGTCTATTTCTGTGTGTTTTCTGGTGTTTTCCCTCCCCATTACCCGTGACATTATCGGGAGTATGATTGCCCCGTCAACCTTATTCCTAGAGCTAGGTTGCCCAAGTCTCGGTTGTATAATCTTTCTGAACCCGAAAGAGTAGCCATGCGAGAATATATCACAGAGAGTTTGGCTAAAGGTTATATTAGACCATCCAAATCACCAGTGGCTGCAGGGTTCTTCTTTGTTAAAAAGGACGGAACTCTTAGGCCATTTTTGGACTTCCGTGAGCTTAGTCGCATTACTGTCCGCGATCCCTATCCTCTTCCTTTGATCCCAGATTTGTTCAGATTGTCAGTGACAAGCTGTTCTTTAAATTCGATTTGAGGGGGCATATAATCTGGTAAGGATCAAGGAGGGGGATGAATGGAAGATGGCCTTTAATACCTCCTGAAGGTCATTTTGAGAATTTGGTCATGCCTTTTGGGTTGACCAATGCTCCTGCTGTTTTTCAACATTTAATCAATGACATCGTTCATCATCTGGTGGGCAGGTTTGTGGTGGTGTATCTGGATGATATTTTAATTTATTCCCCTGACATGGAGACGCATCAGGATCAGGTGAGACAGGTCTTACAGATTGTAGGGAGAATAAATTGTATGCTAAGATGGAGAAGTGTGTATTTGCAGTTCCGGAAGTGCAATTCCTGGGTTACCTACTCTCATCTTTTGGTTTTCGTATAGATCCAGAAAAAGTCTGTGCTGTGTTGGACTGGGATCGACCCGAAAAATGAAAGCGCTCATGCGATTTTTGGGGTTCACCAACTACTACCGTAAATTTATGTTGAATTACTCGACTGTTGTTAAACCATTAACAGATATGACTAAGAAAGGTGCGGATTTCTCAGTCTGGTCTGGTCAGTTCTGCTCCTATACTGGTGCAACCTGATGTGTCACAGCCATTCATTGTGGAAGTTGACGCATCCGAGGTAGGGGTTGGAGCAGTCTTGTCGTAGGGTCCTTCTCCTAGCAAATGGCGCCCATGTGCTTTTTCTCTAAAAACTCTCTACTGCTGAAAGAAATTATGATGTAGGTAATAGAGTGTTGCTGGCCATTAAGTTGGCTTTTGAGGAATGGCGTCTTTGGTTGGAAGGAGCAATTCATCCCATTACGGTAATTAATGATCACAAAAATCTGGCTTATCTGGAGTCGGCTAAACGTCTGAACCCAAGGCAGGCCAGATGGGGAGTGGCTTAATTTGGAGGATCCTGGCCCAATATTAGCTGATGGGGTGGTTGTATCCGCCCTTTATCCTGAACTTGAGGCCGAGGTGTTGGGGACGCAGGGAGATGCACCTGATTTTTGTCCTCCAGAGAACTTGTTTGAAGAACATCACAGTACTGTTGTTACGGGACCCCTGGGAGCAGATCAACGGTTAATCTCATTTCCGGAGATTTTGATGTCAAGGGTTGCATAAATGTATTGAGGGCTATATATCAGCTTGTAAGACTTGTGCGCGTGCCAAGGTGACATATACTCGGCCTTCGGGATCTCTACTTCCCTTGTCTATCATGTCCCGACCGTGGACTCATTTGTCGATGGACTTTATCACAGATTTGCCTAATTCCTCAGGGAAAACTGTGATTCTGGTAGTTGATCGCTTCAGCAAGATGTATAGCATATAGCACTTTATAGCATATAGCACTTTATAGCATATAGCACTTTATAGCATTATCAGGTCTACCTAATGCTAAAACTGTTGCACAAGTATTAGTTGATAACATCTCTGATGTGGTGTCTGATAGGGGACTCTGTTTCCAGATTCTGGAAGGCGTTTTGTACTCGTATGGGGTCCAATTGTCCTTCTATTCTGCTTTTCATCCTCAGTCGAACGGACAAACTGAACGCACTAACCAGTGTGGCGTTTCAAAATGTCAGCTTTATACAATCACGCATCTGTGAGAGAGCAGCCTCTATGTGCACGGAGGTAACTTGTTGAATCAGACATTCTCCACTTATGGTTTACGCATCAGACACCCAGGAGTTAATCAAGTAGCTTTTAATCCGGAGATTGTATTACAAGATGTTGCAGGGTAATCCAGATGGTAAAAGAATTATGCCAACAATAAATTCCTAGCTCAGAAGATAGATGCTGCTACTAGAGAGCTGAGCACACTATAAGCAAAGCATCACTGGGAAAACAGGGAGTAGCTAGGCTAAACTAACTAGAAGGCTGAAAACAGGTGGGGGTGGGGGATAGGAGCATACCAATACACAATGCAAGATATTGGAACAGAACATTCCCCATCTGGTATCGGTAGATACCACTATAATATATATATATATATATATATATATATATATATATATATATATATAAACTATAGCTTGCGATGCAAATAATGTCCATCTACCTGAAAAGGAAACATGCAATGAACATTATCCAAATCAAAAGAGGATATGTCTTCAGTTCAGGCCATGGAGCTGGTACTGGAAACAGTCTTAGAAGATGTTGAGCATCTTGGTAGAAGGGATCTCAACATGGAAGATCTGCAGGCATGAGTAACACAACTTCTGTAACAGGGCAGAAGAAGGTCTTGATTATTCCATCCCTCGTGGTTCTTACTTCCACCTTACGAACCTTCCCATCCGAACTGGAAATGACTTTAGTAAGTCCAGTAGGCCAGTTGAAACGATCAACTTGTTTGTCTCTTAACAGAACAAAATCTCCTTCCTTTAAATTAGGCCTTGGTTCTTGCCACCTTCTGCGTTCTTGCAAGAGACAGAGGTACTCTCTTCTCCACCTTTTCCAGAACTGATTGGCGAAATGTTGTACCTGCTTCCACATAAACTTAGATTATGGAGATCGTCTCCTGCGCGATAATGAATGTGATCTTCTCTTACTGGTTATTGAAGGTGACTGAGACCTTTTATGAACCTCGGGTGAGCGAGAATGCCTTTGGCGAGACCGAGAATGTAAGCGCTCCAAGGCGAAGACCGAAATCGCTTTCTAGGAGACAGTGAAGAGGAGCGAGAACGCAGTCTACGTTCCCGGATGCTGACCTTGAGGATCTTTATGCACCCCAGATTTGGATTTCTTCTTTTTACTACAGGAGATTGTATATTGCTTCCATTAGAAGCTGAGCGAGACTTGGTTTTCCTTGATCTTGCCAAAGATTTAGAATGTGACTTCTTTGTTCGTGTTACCGATTTAAAGCGAGAGCGCTTATTTTGTGAGGCTGATTTAGATGTAGATTGCTTTCTGTCTATGGACCGTGAACGCGTAAGGTCATGTCTGCTTTTCACTTCTGGAATGGGATCTGTGTTTGTACATACAGACTTGGGTTGTTGACATTCAGAAGATACTTCCTTTACAAACTTACAAACTCATTGTCAAACGTTTGACTTGAAGAGGGCTCCAATTGAGATTCTGAAGGCATTTCTACAAGCTGCCCTTCTGTCCAGGAACATTTTTCTGCAGCTAACCCCTTAGGAATTAAGCTGCTTTCTGATGAACAAGTTTTTAGAATATTTGGGTAAGGAACCTCTTGCACATAGTAGTGGTTGGGACACTGCCTGAAGTAAGAAGTTTGTCCCCCTCTTAATACGTCTGTTCTGAAGGAGTGTACTCAGCAGGGTCTGCAGGTTCTGTCCAGACATACATCCCCCACCCACTGTAAGTTTCTGGGCATATGGAGCGTTGAAAGGGCCATTACGAAGTTCAAGAACCTTATGAGCCTCGAGAATTTCTCTACCTAGCAGGAGTAAGATCTCGGCATGGTTATCAAGGGAGGAATCTCTCTGGCTATGTTCCTGAGATGAGGCTAATGCTGTGCGGCTTCAGGTGTGGGAATCTCATCCCTTGCGTCCGGCAATTCGTCACACTCAATAAGGGTTGGAAGAGAGAGTTTCTTATCTCCTTTGATGGGCTTCAAGGTGAAACCATAAGCTCTTCTTCCTGAGGTTGTCACAAGACCAGAGCATGTTCCTAGGGTGTAGGGTGTAGTTTCTCCCTCTATCCTGAGCAGATCAAATAATTTAGGGCTAGCTAGGGAACGATTACTTTGGTCGTCTAGAATAGCATAGATTCTTATGGTCTTCTCTGGTTGTACAGTAGGAAGCACATCCACAAGGCAAATCTTGGAACAAGACTTACCGCACACAAGTCCTTCTCCGCATACCTCTGTGTATCTGGGCGTGACAGTAGTGGTTGGTCGGTCGGCACTCTCCATGACTCTCCCTGCCTTGATCGGAATGGGGCTTGCGCCAGCTAACTGGTTCAAGGTTCCGCCTGATTGGTCCCGGGTGAACAGAGGACACATGTAGATCACTATTACATTCAGAACACTTGACTGGAACTTCACAGTCTCTGGTGAAATGCTCAGTGGATGCACAGCATCTGAAGCAGATATTACGACTCCTTAGGAACTCCTTACGTTCCTCAAAGGGCTTTCCTATGAAGACACGGCACTTCCTTAAAGGATGTGGTTTATCATGGATAGGGCAATGATGATCTGGTTCCTTAGGGCTTTCGTTTCCAATGAAGGTGGTTGCGTTAGTAGTGGGCACAACCCGTCTTTTTACAGAAATGAATCCTTTAGGGTTTCTCTGTCTGGGACTGAAAGTCTCGTGTTTTTGTTTAGTAGAGCCAAAGATGTTGGTTCCCAAGGTGTTAAAGCTCAGTATCGTTTTGGCTCTAGCTAAGTCCTTGATAAACTTACAGAAGAATGAAAATGGTGGAAAGGGAGCACTATGTTGCTCCTTGTATTTTGAACCTGTTGTTGCCCATTGGTCTTGAATATTGAGGGATAATTTCTCCACGATCAGGCCCACACCTAGGAGGTATCAAGAAAGCTGAGACCTGGTAGCTCTGGGTCTCCCTTGACGATTTCAAACTCAAGAAGAAGGTCGATTAATTCCTGGAACCCTTGGCGGTCTGTATTGGATAATTCAGGAAAGTCGTATAGTCATTTAAATAAGGCACGTTCAACTACTTCCGAGCCGCCGTATGTCTGCTTTTATCTTTCCCATGCGAGACGAAGGCCTGTGACTGGTTCTTAAGTAAGAACGGTTTTGAGTCTCTTAACACAGTTTGACGACCATGGACCTCGCCATCTAATTAGTAAATCAAGTTCTTGCATAGGCGGAGCACCAAGGGTTTGAACTGTTGTCTTGAAAGTGGCCTTCCAACTTCTATAGTTCTCTGGGTAATTATTAAAATTCTTAAGGCTAGTACTGATGAGGTCCCTGAGGGTAAGGTACTTAGCGATTTCTGATGCGTCATTTCTTTTCTGCATCATGGCGATGGGAACTTCTCCCTCGCTGGTGTTGTTGGCACCATCTGATACCCTATATTTGGGGGCAGGAAGATGGAATGGAGTGGCAGCTGGGTTGAGCATAAGTGAAGGCTTCACATCTGGTAATCTTGGTGCCAGCGTCTTGGTCCCTATGCAACTAGTCTCAGCAGGTTTTAATGTGATTTGATGAGCTTGAAGCGGCTTGGTCTCTAATGCAATACTGCAATACTGTGTAAGGTGCCAGAGGTTTGAAAGAAATAGAAATGTCCACTGGACTGGGGTCAACTGTATAGTTATCGGCTGCCTCTTTTTCTACTCGCATGAGTTCAGCAGGCTGGCGTGCAGAGGCCGAATCTTCTGGTCCACATGCATTGACTTTGCTTTGGTTTAAGACGAATTGCAGGGTACGCCTTTCTAGATCATTAGGTACAGTATCTTGGACATAGGATGATAAGCTTCTTCTTCTTCAGCAGCTTCTTCAAGAACTTTGATTCAGCCATGGCTGCTGCTTCTTTCCTTTCCTTCTGAAGGACCTCCAACTCAGCTTCGGCCTTGGCTTTGGTCGCTTGTGCTTGTATAGCTGCGACTTGTGCCTTAATGGCTGCTTCCTTTCTAATGCAGTGAGCTTGTACCTTCACTGCTTCCGCTTTGCGTGTGCCAACACCAATGAGTTACTCAGCGAAGAGTGCTGTGAGTGAGACCTTAGCAATGAGGACTGAGCAATAGATTTCGAGGAACGGGATAAAGCCTTTGAGTGCCTTAAAAAGTTAAAATGGCGGGACGCAATTTCCTATAGTTGTGATAACTTGTCCTCTAGATTTGACTTGACTGCCACAAATCTGCTATATCTTAATCGTTAAGTGCAGTGTTGGTCTTTAATTCTAGGATGAATTCCTCTGAGTTGAGACTTGATAACAGAGAAGAATATTTTTCAGACAGTCTCTTATAACTTTCATAGGTCTTATTCAATTTTGTACACATTGCCTTCAATATAGCCTGATCCATGTGCTGCATCCATACATTGTTTAGTCTTTTCCCACAAACTAGACAAATTATTACATATCTCCATTTTGTCTGTTAGAAGGGCCCCTTTCATTTTTTATGAGGGCTAAGAAATCCTTTTAGCTGTGTCTTGCATTTCATTTGTAACACAACAGCGACCTCTAGTGGTTGGTTCAGTATTTTAAGCCTGTATGAAGCTGCAATTGCTAGAAGCTTCTGCGATCCTCAGTGAATGCAGTGTGAAGCAGGATATGATGAAAAATCTTGCACAAGCGGTGCTGTTACCCTCCACTGCAACAAGCAGGAGAATAATGATGACGGCTTATTACTTGGAGGAGTAGAATATTCCTACCTTTGCAAGAGAAGGAGAATACTAAGGCAATTCTTTTACTGTGGAGTTTCGAAATGTCAGCTTTATACAATCACGCATCTGTGAGAGAGCAGCCTCTACGCGCACGGAGGTGACTTGTTGAATCAGACATTCTCCACTTACAATTTACACATCAGACACTCAGCAGTTAATCAAGTAGCTTTCTAATCCGGCCATTGTTTTACAAGATGCTGCAGGGTAATCCAGAGGGTAAAAGAATTATGCCAACAATAAACTCCCAGCTCAGAAGATAGATGCTGCTACTAGAGAGCTGAGCACACTATGAGCAAAGCATCACTAGGAAAACAGGGAGTGGCTAGTGTAAACTAACTAGAAGGCTGAAAACAGGGGTGGGGGTGAGGAGAGAGGAGCATACCAATACACAATGCAAGATACTGGAACAGAACAACCAGAATCTGGAGACTTACAGTATTTGAGATCTTTTGTCTCTGAGAATCAGGAGGAGTGGTGTTCATTTTTGTCGTCGGCCGAGTTTGCCATAAATAACTGTAGACAGGAGTCCACTGATAAGTCCCCGGTTTTTGGAGCATATGGGATCCATCCACAGTTTGGCATATTTTCTGGTATTGAGACTTCTGGTATACCTAAAGATTTTCCTCTTCGTTGTCATCTATTTGGCAGAAAATTTAAAACCATTAAAAAAATGGGCAAAAAGTATAAATGTATGGCTGACAAGAGACGTATGAGAGTGGGTGATTCTGTGTGGCTGTCCACAAGAAACATTAAGTTGAAGGTACCTTCTTGGAAGTTGGGGCCAAGTTTTATTGGGCCATATAAAATCTGTGCCATTATTAATCCGGTTGCTTTTCGACTTCATCTTCAGCAGGCTTTAAAAATGTATAATGTTTTTCACAAATCATTGCTGAAAAGATATGTCGAACCTGCTGAACCGTCCTCCTTACCTCCTGCTCCTGTATTGGTGGACGGTAATCTTGAATTTCAGATTGCCAAGATAGTGAACTCACAAATTCTCCTTAGATCTCTCCAATATCTCGTGCACTGGAAAGAATGTGGGTTCCTGCAACCGACGGGGCGACGGGGGTACTGTCACGGCATTTTGTTTTGCATTTTGTTGTTCGCTTGTGTTAGTTGCTTTCTTCATCTGGGAAGGAACCAGTAGTCTCACTCCCTGCCACCACTCCTAGGGCTTTTGAGGGTCTCCAGGACTTAAGTTTCAGTTTATGAGTATTCCCACCTTAAGGGTCTACTCATATTGGCAAGAGTCAGGAGAGGTCTAGGGATTCCTAGGAGGTCACCATCCCTCTCCTTATTTTTGACACCTAGACTCCTGTCTATATCCTTCTGTGTGTGTTTTGGTATTTTCCCTCCCATTACCCATGACAGACTGCCACTGCACCTCCCTAGCATCACAGGTGACGCAGTAGGATGCAACGGCGGCCGTGTGGGGATCAGGAACGACGTGGGTGCCGGGAGAGGAGTAAGTATAATCTATATGAGGTGCTGGACATTGCGGGGCATGTTTTAGACTTTGGATAACCCCTTTAAGTGCACTAAAGGTGGGCCCAAGACATTCTGTGCACCACTTCTCCTCCTACTTCCTCTGCCAGACCCTCTCTCTCCTTCATTGACACAACCATATTCATGCATAGTCATTAGTGTTGATCACGAATTTTCGAATTGCGAATTTTAATCGCGAATATCAGCACTTTGAGAATTTGCGAATATTTAGAATATCGCAAAATATATTCGCAATTGCGAATATTCAGCTTTATGTGAATTTTTTATATGAAAATTTTCGCATGCAAGAAAATAATGTCATTATTTTCTTGTTTGCTGAAAATTGCATACAAATCCGCATACATTAGCATACAAATTCGCATAAAAATTTGCATAAGCTGGTATTTAAAAGGTATCTTTTAACCCCTTAAGGACCGGGCTCATTTTCACCTTAGGACCAGGCCATTTTTTGCAAATCTGACCAGTGTCACTTTATGTGGTGATAACTTTAAAACGCTTTTTCTTATCCAGGCCATTCTGAGATTGTTTTTTCGTCACATATTGTACTTCATGACACTGGTAAAATTAAGTCGAAAAATTTCATTTTTATTTATAAAAAATATCAAATTTACCAAAAATTTTGAAAAATTAGCAATTTTCCAAGTTTCAATTTCTCTACTTCTATAATACATAGTAATACCGCCCAAAAAGTTATTGATTTACATTCCCATATGTCTACTTCATGTATCGATCATTTTGTGAATGCCATTTTATTTTTTGGGGACGTTACAAGGCTTAGAAGTTTAGAAGCAAATCTTGAAATTTTTCAGAAATTTTCAAAAACCCACTTTTTAGGGACCAGTTCAGGTCTGAAGTCACTTTGTGAGGCTTACATAATAAAAACCATCCAAAAATGACCCCATTCTAGAAACTACACCCCTCAAGGTATTCAAAACTGATTTTACAAACGTCATTAACCCTTTAGGTTTTCCACAAGAGTTATTGGCAAATGGAGATAAAATTTCAGAATTTCGATTTTTTGGAAAATTTTCCGTTTGAATCCATTTTTTCCAGTAACAAAGCAAGGGTTAACAGCCAAACAAAACTCAATATTTATTGCCCCGATTCTGTAGTTTTCAGAAACACCCCATATGTGGGCGTAAACTGCTGTATGGCCAAACGGTGGAGCACAGAAGGAAGGGAACGCCATATGGTTTTTGGAAGGCGGATTTTGCTGGTCTGGATTTTTGACACCATGTCCCATTTGAAGCCCCCGATGCACCCCTAGAGTAGAAACTCCAAAAAAGTGACTCCATCTAAGAAACTACACCCCTCTAGGTATTCAAAACTGATTTTACAAACTTTGTTAACCCTTTAGGTGTTCCACAAGAGTTATTGGCAAATGGAGATGAAATTTCGAATTTCAATTTTTGTTACCTTGCCTCAAAAAAGTGTAATATAGAGCAACCAAAAATCATATTTACCCTAAAATAATACAAACAAAACTGCCACCTTATCCCGTACTTTCCAAAATGGGGTCGCTTTTTGGAGTTTCCACTGTAGGGGTGCATCAGGGGGCTTCAAATGGGACATGGTGTCAAATAACCAGTCCAGCAAAATCTGCCTTCCAAAAACCATATGGCGTTCCCTTCCTTCTACGCCCTGCCGTTTGGCCATACAGCAGTTTACGCCCACATATGGGGTGTTTCTGAAAACTACAGAATCAGGGCAATAAATATTGAGTTTTGTTTGGCTGTTAACCCTTGCTTTGTTACTGGAAAAATGGATTAAAATGGATAATTTGCAAAAAATAGCTGTTTTGGGACAGTTTTGTATTTTTTGTTATTTACATCATTGAACTGACAGGTTAGATTGTGTGCTATTTCTATAGAGCAGGTTGTTACGGACGCGACAATACCAAATATGTCTACTTTTTGGGGTTTTTGTTTCAGTTTTACATAATAAAGCATTTTTGAAAAAATTATTTTTAGTGTCTCCACATTCTGAAAGCCATATTTATTTATTTTTTTTGGCAATTGTCCTATGTAGGGGCTCATTTTTTGCGGGATGAGATGGTGGTTTGAATGGTACTATCTCGGGGTGCATATGACTTTTTGATCACTTGCTATTAGACTTTTTGTGATGTAAGGTGACAAAAAAATGACTTTTTTTACAACGTTTTTATTTTTTATGTTTACGGCATTCACCTGAGGGGTTAGGTCATGTTATATTTTTATAGAGCAGGTCGTTACGAACGCGACGATACCCAATATGTATACTTTTTTTATTTATTTTGGTTTTACACAATAATATCCTTTTTGAAACAAAAAAATATGTTTTAGTGTCTCCATAGTCTGAGAGCCATATTTTTTTCAGTTTTTAGGCGATTGTCTCAGGTTGGGTATAATTTTTGTGGAATGAGGTGGCGGTTAGATTGGCACTATTTCGGGGTCATATGACGTTTTGATCGCTTGCTATTACACTTTTTGTAATGTAAGGTGACAAAAAATGGCTTTTGACAAAGTTTTTATTTTATTTTTTTACAGTGTTTACTTGAGGGGTTCGGTCATGTGATATTTTTATAGAGCAGATTCTTACGGACGTGGAGATACCCAATATGTCTACTTTTTTTAATTTTTTTACATTTAACACTGAAAAGCATTTTTGAAACAAAAAATCATGTTTTAGTCTGAGAGGCATAGTTTTTTTATTTTTTGGGCAATTGTTTTATGAAGGGGCTCATTTTTTGCGGGATGAGATGGCGGTTAGAATGGTACTATTTTGGGAGGCATACGCCTTTTTGATCGCTTTGTATTACACTTTTAGTGATGTAAGGTGCCAAAAATGGCTTATTTACACCATTTTTTTTTTTTTTTTTATGGCGTTCACGTGAGGGGTTCAGTCATGTGATATTTTTATAGAGCTGTTTTTTACGGACGCGCGATATCTAATATGTGTAGTGTATTTTATTTTTTTACTTTTTATTCAGTGATTTATGTTTTTTTTATTTTTACTTTTTTCACTTTTTACATTTTTTTGGACCCAGACCCACTTGGTTCTTGTAGATCCAGTGGATCTGGTGTCTATATAATACAGTACAGTACACTATATAGTGTACTGCACTGTATTTTTACTTTTCACAGCCTGGTCAGACTTCTGCCTTTAGCAGAAGTCTGACCAGAGTTACTATACCATGGCAAGCAGGACGCTTCTGAAAGCGTCCTGCTGCCATGGTAACCATCACCCACTGCCATTAGAGAGCAGTGGGTGATGGATGGGGAGGGAGGGGAGCTCCCTCCCTCTGCGATCCCATCCTGGGGGGGGCTGCATAGGCACAGCAGCCCCCGATGGGAGAGGGAGGGAGCTCCTCCCTGTTAACACCTTCCATACCGCGGTCCGTCCGGACCGCGGTAAGGAAGGTTAAACGGCTGGCATCTGCAGCACAGATGCCAGCTGCTTTATCAGAGTGCCAGCAATGTGCTGGCACTCTGATAGAACCACTAGACACCAGGGAATTATTACAAGGGAGGCGGGCGGGGATCGCTATTGCGATCCCGCCTGCCGCACCGCCCGCACCGCCTCCGCCGCCGCAACCACCTCCCTGCACCCCCGCCGCCATAACAAGATCGGGGGATGCAGGGGGTTAAAATAATTACCTTTGGGGCATTAACTCTCTGATCCCTCGCGGTCACAGACCGCGGGATCAGAGATCGCTGAAATCGCTGCAAACCGCAGGTCTGAATTGACCTGCGGTTTGCAGCGATCGCCGATACGGGGGTCACATGACCCCTCGGCATTAGAACATGGTTCCTGCTGATCTACATCAGCAGGAACCATGCTGCTACTGCGCCCACATCGGGTGCAGTAGCAGTTTAAACACAGGGTGTACATGTACGCCTTGGTCCTATACCAGGACGCAAGGGCGCACATGTACACCCTTCGTCCTTAAGGGGTTAAATGCCAGTTTATGCGAATTTTTATGCTAATGTATGCGAATTTGTATGCGAATTTTCGCAAACAAGAAAATAATGACATAATTTTTATGCGAATTTTTATGCGAATTTTCTGCAAACAAGAAAATATTGTCTGGAGATTACTGAATTTGCGAATTTTCGAATATATGGCTAATATTCGCCCAAATATTCGCGAAATATCACAAATTCGAATATTGCCCCTGCCGCTCATCACTAATAGTCATCTCTGGTGGCCCTGATGAGGACAGTCAGTGGAAGCACAAGGAGCAAGGGTGCACTGTTATTACTGTATGCATCTGCTAAATGTATCTTCACTGTAGATGATAGGAAATACTATACCAATTACCAGAGTCTAGAATGGTGTGAATATAGTGACCTCTAGTTGTGTCGGGCTTACAGACATGCCACTTTATGCATACATCATTAGTGGCTTTGACTACAGATAGTGACACCAGGGTTGCCACCCGTCCATAAATTTCTGGACAGTACATAAAAATAGGTGATTTTTTTTCCTGTGTAGACGTGTCTGGGATTTTTTGAGGCTGGGGTACTTGAATAGATCATTTTGGTGGTAATTCTTATCATTATACAGCTGGCAGTAAATGCTGGTAATAAGCTCTTATCAGTATATTGAGCTATAGACATGTGCAGTGGGCCGCCTCGCCCAGGGCCCTCTATATCGCGACCCAGGTGTAGTAGGAATGCCGAGTGGTATAGTGCGGTCTAAATGTCTCTTATTGTGTTACGGTGCACCTAACTAGATACAGCTGGACCCCATGCTTTGACTCCGAGCGATAAATAGGGGAATAATTGAGGGATTTGAAGAAATAACTTGAGTCCAGACCTTGAGATGAAGTTCAACAGCAGATTTACTTGCATAAACGTTTCTTCCAACAGTTTACAGGCTTTGTCTTGGTTCCAGCAGGCTTTAGCATTAAACTGGCAGGCAACTCTGCTATATCTTTATCTCACTCTGCTGTACTGACAAGCTGACTGAATAACTTGGCTGCTTCTTCATGCTGCACATCTCTTTCTTAGTCAGACTTAGATCAGGCCAAGGAACTATGCTCTTGGCTTTTGAGGCTTTTAAGCTTTTGCCTCCATGGCCAGCAGAGCTTAGGAGGCTCTGGTTGGCGTAGGCACGTCCAGCAGAGACGTTCCCCTGCACACTCTTCCCCATGCTGGGGGCAAACTCCAACTAACTCCATCTAGTCCCCACCCTTCTTTCAGGAAGTAGGGCTAGCCCACTTCTCTCCAGAGGGGCTAGAATGGAATGGAGAGCTCCATTCTACCAAAGTACAGCTTTGACGTGTTTGCTGCCACCTGCTGGTGAATCAGGCACATTAACATGGACAGTTACATAACATTATTACAAATGCACAGTGTTGAGGGACCTGGAAATAAATATATAGGTGACATTGTGTTAGTCCAATAAAGACAGTAGCAGGGTGCAGGAGTGGTAACACCACTCTGGGGTGTTACACATGTATGATTTATAATATTTATAATTTATTATGGTTTTGCAGTTTGTCCGTAAAACAATGTTGGCTGTCTGCAATTTTGTGATAAATTGTCCAGAAAAAGAAAAAAATCTGGATGGCAACCCTAAGCGACACATTATTTGTGCTGAACTGTCTCAACTGAACATCTCACATTCCCATGCTAGAGCTCACAAATGTAAGCTCCTGATACACGCCTCCCTACATGTTTCGCCAAGATCCGACGTCATTTGAGGGTTAATGACACATGAGCTCGCCTGCTGGCAGGTTGTACAATATTTAGAGCTTTGCCCAGGGTGTACAGCAAATAGTTTTGCATGTACTGTATCTACATATATTTATTAAGGCATTTCATTGCTCAAAGCGTCTAACTGATTATGATGCTGTTATATAGCAAAACATCCCTTAAATGAGTATACCCATCCAAGAATGTTATAGCATGGGGCTAGGCCATACCATAACATCAAGATTGAGTTCCAAGATCTCTGTTTTCAGTCATTGAATGGGAACCATCATTGCCTACATTGAGGGGTTAAAATCTGATGGGGATCACACAGTTTTTACAGTTCCCAATAAATTCAGTGGTCACTGTATTTAGATCCATGTGCAGTGTGCTCCCCTTGTGGTGGCTGTGTGGAAACCATGTGCAATGTAAAATCTGAGGCAACTCAGCAGCAAAAACCATGACAAACCCATGTATACCTTATGTGGATTCTGTCACGTTTGTTTTAGATTATTTTGTTGCAGTAATTATGCCCCGTGAGAACATATCCTTACTTTGTGGAATTAGGTAGGAGATTTGGATCTGTCTCTTACCCCATGATCAGAGAAATGACAACCCGTGGCTACATATCCTTAAAGGGAGTCTTTCACCTGAAAATTGCAATATCTAACACTAACACCATTGTGTCCAATACAGCCCCTACATTAAAATGCATCTTACCATATTGTTGTCTGTTCCATAGGTCGTCCAAAAACACTTTTATTCCATATGCAAATCAGTGTGTGAAGGTGCCCAGGGCAGCGTTCAAACAGCTGGTTCCCAAGCCCCGCACTGATTCTCATAAGCAACCATTCCGCTTTCACTCATTTGGCCTGCCCTTTGTCTGGATCTTTACCTCATTCGTCCGTAGCCAAATCCCGCACCTGCGCCCGACGAACGGGAGAGGGCTGTCCTTACTGTGCGGCGCTTGCTGTAATGTGACGTACGGGCCGGCACCTGCGCACTGGATACACAGATGCTTCTGACAGTAATAGGTAAATCAGTGCGCAGGCGCGGACTTCCCGTTCGTCAGCGCAGGCGCGGGATTTGGCTACGGACGAAGGAGGTGCAGATCCAGACAAAGGGCGGGCCGAATGGGTGAAAGGGGAGTGGTTGCTTATAAAAGTCAGCGCAGCACCTGGGCACCAGCCGTTTGAATGCTGCCCCTGGGCACCTTCACACACTGATTTGCACATGGAATAAAAGTGTTTTTGGATGACGTATGGAACGGATGCATTTTAATGTGGACACAATGGTGTAAGTGTTAGATATTGCAATTTTGGGGTGAAAGACTCCCTTTAATGTGTGAAATTAAGGAGGAGATTTGGATCTTTTTCTGACCCTGTGATCAGCTATAATCTGTGTAATAAAACCGGTTGCATCCGTTATGAACGGATCCGGTTGTATTATCTCTAAAATGGCCAAGACTGATTCGTCACTAAAACCATCCTAAGTCAATGGGGACGTTTTCTTTTGTGTTCGAGAAAACGGATCTGGCACCATTGACTTACATTGCTGTCATGATGGATCCGTCTTGATCAGGATCCCATGACGCTGCTTGCAGCGGTTTTGTGTTCCCAATGCAAGGGAATGGAATGCATTTTTAACCATTCCGTTCCCCATTGAAAATGAATGAGGACAAAACTGAAGCGTTTTCCTCTGGTTTTGAGATCCTCTGACAGATCTCCATACCGGAAGAAAACGCAGGTGTGAAAGTAGCCTAATTCTGCTGCAGCGCCACCACAAGGGAAATGAAACAGTACACAGATCCTCCTGTGATCACAGATCTGTTCATATACAGTAACACATAGACATGCTAGCATCTCCAGAGGGAGGGATGTTTTTGGACCCACCTCTGTTAACATATTGTGGGAATTTACGTATACCTTCTACGACAAATTTCTTATGTGAAAAAGTAACAAATTTTGGCACAAGCTCCACTTGCGCAAACATTAGTTTTTCTTGCACCCCGCTTTCCACTTTTCCAAAAACGCAACTAGGCACATTTATTATAATTCACACCAGAAAACTGGCATAAATTACAACTGAGATCTATGCCAGTTATAGGTCCTGTGGAACTGACTGACTTCTTAAAGATGTTTTCCAGGTTCAGAGCTGAACCTGGACGTATCCCCATTTTCACCCAGGCAGCCCCTCTGATATGAGCATCAAGGTATTTCATTCTCTGATGCTCTCCTTTGCCCTGCGCTGTATCGCGCGGGCCAAGGGCTTTTGTTTTCATATATTTACACTGCTGGTCAGAGGCTTCCACCTAGCAAGGTTGCTGTTTTACAGGCTAGGGCAGTGCTAAAGCCCACCCATTAGTGCTGGTGGCGTCCCCAGGTTCACTGCTACGCGAAAGCCTCCGCCTAGCTTTACCCATGGAGAGCCCCGTACGTCACCTGATCTCCAAAAAAAGCCCTTGCCCTGCACAGCTCTGAACCCACTCCTTTATGAGGCGTGCATCTCATTGTGGCGTATGGGAAGCGAGTGGAGCAGAGACTAAGACTAACATCTAAAATGTTGGTCTTAAATTATTCCCCCCATAACTCAGTAACAGGGTATTTAAAAACAGGGGAGCACCCAAAAATAATGTTTGACCCCACCCATTGTTATAAGCCCCTCCTACATATAATCTACTCCCAACAGACACTGTACAGCTGTAGAGATGAGCGAACATTTTAAAAAAGTCCGTTGTTCGGCGTTCGGGTGGTGGTGGTGATCCCGTACTGAGCCATGCCCCCTGCACTGATCACATGACAGTGACGTCACGCCAGGTCCTTCAGCTGTGCAAAAGTTCGGGTTGGTGGCAGCCGCCCCTTATGGATTCCATATGCCGCTATAGTGGAATCCATAACGGGATGCGCGACTTACCACCACCCGAACGCCGAACAACGGACTTTTTTAAAATGTTCGCTCATCTCTATACAGCTGAAATTATATTGTTGAGGATGAAGGTAAGAGTCTCAACCTCATCCTCCATAGACACACTGTACTCAATGCTCAGGGCCCCGACATAAAGCTTCTGTACTCAAACTCTTCTTCCCTCCTTGTGACTGGAATCACCACCCAGTTATGTTTTGCACACTGCCCCTCATGTAGCTCCGTGGCAGGGGCTTTTGCAGTTTTACTTCCTCCCTCCTTGTCCTGAAGGTGCCAAAAGAAGAGTGGAGGAGGAGCTGCAGGATATTTAAGGTGTGCAAGTCTGGGTGGAGAACCCGGCTCTACACATCATTCAGAGAGGGGAGAGCCTGTACTGCCTGCTTCACATTATACAATAGACAACAGCAGGCTACAGTCAGGAAGCTTCTTCCCTCTCCTCCCTCCCCAAATCCTTCTTGTGGCCTGTGGTTCTCCCCACCATCTGCCACCCGCCTGGGATCTGCTGCCCCCCTCGCCCGTCCTCACTAGGCAGAAGCCTCCTGCCCCACCATGCTTATAGCTGCCCAGCTCTGAATCCTCCTTCTGCAAATGGCAGAGGGAGGAGCCAGAGCATCTCCTCTCCTACATAGCGCCACATACCTCTTACATCCAGTGATGTCATATTTGATGTAGACATGTATTTGATGTTCTCTTTCCTCATTTTCTCCATTCAGACCAGACCGCCATAATAATATTTCAGCCATCTCCCGTCTCTACAGAGATTGACAAACAGACATTAGTTTTCCACTTTTCCACACAGATAGTGCCCCTTCAACAATTATTGGCACACAGTGCTTTAAAGAAAATAACTGCACCCAGTAAATAGTGTCCCGGACACTAATAGTATAAACATAATGTCCTCCAAAAATAATTGTGCTAAGCCGATACTGTGCCGGGTGCCCACCAAAGTAATAGTGCTCCCTATAATCCCACCAGTAGAAATAATTATCTTCCAGACCACGCTTAGTAGTAATAATGCCCCCATAGTGCCCATACTAGTAATCATGTTCCCATAGCCCCCCAGTAGTAGTAAAGCCCACCATAATACCAACTAATAGTAATAATTCTCCTTATAATTTGACAGTGCAAGAAATCCCCCTCTTAGTGCCCGCAGTTGAGCTAATGTCCCAATAATGTATGCTAGTATAAAATACCCCTATATGGTTCCCCAGTAAATGCCCCCATAGTGCTCCTCTCCCACTTTCCCATAGTGCCCCAATAATATGCCAGTAAAAAAATACCCCTTCTTAGTGCCCCCAGCAGGTGCCCCTCTAGTGCCCCCATAATGTGCCAGTAAAATATCCCTTTCTTAGTGCCACCAGATGCCCCCATAATATGCCCATAAAAATGCCCCTATAATGCCAACAGATGCCCACATAGTTCTCCTCTCCCCCATAGTGCCCCCATAATGTGCCAGTAAAAATGCCCCTTCTTAGTGCCACCAGATGCCCCAAAGTGCTCCTCTCCCTAATAAAGTGCCAGTAAAAATACCCCTTTAGTGCCACCAGATGCCCCCATAATGTGCCAGTAAACAATGCCCCTTTAGTGCCACCAGATGCAACCATAGTGGCCCCATGATGTGCCAGTAAACAAATGCCCCTTTAGTGCTACCAGATGCCCCCATAGTGCTTCTCTCCAGCATAGTGTCCCCATAATGTGCCAGTAAATAATACCCCCATAGTGCCACTCCCCTTATAGTGCCTCCCATAATGTGCCAGTAAAAATGCTTCCTTTG
The DNA here is from genome assembly GCA_033119425.1 of Bufotes viridis. Taxonomy (NCBI): domain Eukaryota; kingdom Metazoa; phylum Chordata; class Amphibia; order Anura; family Bufonidae; genus Bufotes; species Bufotes viridis. Next base: position 206,706,233 of record CM065594.1, on the reverse strand, counting down.
TGCCACAAGATGCCATAGTGCCCCAATAATGTGCCAGTAAAAAATGCCCCTTTAGAGCCACCAGATGCCCCCATAGTGCTCTCACCCATAGTGCCCCCATATTGTGCCAGCAAATAATGCCTCTATAGTGCCACCAGATGCCCCATAGTGCCGCTCTCCCTATAGTGCCTCCCATAATGTGCCAGTAAAATTGCCTCTTAGTGCCACTCTCCCTATAGTGCCTCCCATAATGTGCCAGTAAAAATGTCCCCTTAGTGCCACCAGATGCCATAGTGGCCCCTACAATGTGCCAGTAAAAAAATGTCCCTTTAGAACCACCAGATGCCCCCATAGTGTTCCTCTCCTCCAAAGTGCCCCCATAATTTGCCAGTAAGAAATGCCCCCATACTGGCCCCCAAATGGGCCAGTAAGAAATGCTCCTTTAGTGCCACCAGGTGCCCCCTAAAATGTGCTAGTAAAAAAATGCCCTAGATTTCCCCATGTTTCTTCTTTGCTATATTGTGCAATTTATAAAAGACAAAAAACAATAATACTTACCTCCGTGAATCTGTCAGCGATGCAGGCCTCTTCCAGCCTGTGTCCCACGCTGTATGCTGCCCAGCTCAGGCTGCACAATGATAATGATGTCATCACGCAGCCTGAGCCGGCCCCTGATAGGAATGGGGCAGGGAGATGCCTCTCCCTGACCTGCCCCTTCGCAGCACAGCCATACAGCTGAAAATGGAGATGAGTGCAAAGCGTTTTAATGCGTTTTGCACGTCGTGGGAAAAATCAGCATGTTTGGTACCTAGTAAATCACTGAAAAAAGTGCACCACAAAGATAAGCACCTGACAACACTGGCAAATCCCTCAGGCTGATGTTAAAAGCTGAGCCATTTACCAATATCTCCCAGTCAGGAACATATTATAGCCCCTTATGCACCACGTCAAGGTTTGTCAGCATGGCATGGGGTCCTACCACTAGACTAACTATGGTGTGTGAACAGGGTCTGAAAGGTGCAGATATCCAGCTCACAGCCCCAAACCCACTCACCTGGACTGCAGGACCAACAATTCAATGGGAGAAAATTGAGGCCGCAAGCCGCACCTACAAAAGACCATGTGACACAGGCTCCCAGGTGCAGCAGAATGTTACCAGCCATACGCAAAGGCACATTCAATACATATAAAACAAAAATCACAGAAATAAACGTGGCCTAAATGGGTGGAACTGCTCAAACCCCAAACACTGTTGCGTGTTTCTAACTGGGGAGCAGCTCCTCCGCATTTGGTTCGCTGCGAGCGGCCATCCCCAGCAAAATTGCATGCAATGAACCACATGCACCACAAAACATCCTACACAAAATGAAACAATGTGCGGATGAAAATATATAAAACACATAAATCACTGAAAAAAAGTGCACCACAAAGATAAGCACCTGACAACACTGGCTAATCCATCAAGCTGATGTTAAAAGCTGAGCCATATCTCCCAGTCAGGAACATATTGGAGCCCCTTATGCAGTGCACCACGTCAAGGTTTCTCAGCATGGCATGGGGTCCTACCACTACTAACTATGGTGTGTGAACAGGGTCTGACTCGCTGCGAACCACATGCGTAGGAGCTGCTCCCCAGTTAGAAACACGCAACAGTGTTTGGGGTTTGAGCAGTTCCACCCATTTAGGCCACGTTTATTTCTGTGATTTTTATGTTTGGTACCCAGACCCGAACCTGGACTTCTTTACTGAACTTCGGGTTTGGGTTGAGTATTCTGTTGATTTTATTATTTTCACTTATAACATGTTATAAGGGAAAATAATAGCATTCTCAATACAGAATGCTTAGTAAAGTGTGGATTGAGGATTAAAATATTTTTTTAAATTACTCACCTTATCCACTTGATTGCGTTGTTGCCAATCTTTCTTTAATCATGAGCTGCTGTCTAAAGGACCTGTGGTGATGTCACTGCGCTCATCACATGGTCCCTCACCATGTGATGTGACGTCACCACAGGTCCTTTAGACAGCAGCTCATGATTAAAGAAGAGATTGGCAACAACGCAATCAAGTGGATAAGGTGAGTAATTTAAAAAAAAATTTTAATCCTCAATCCACACTTTACTAAGCATTCTGTATTGAGAATGCTATTATTTCCCTTATAACCATGAAAATAATAAACTTCGGGTCCCCATCCTGATCATCTCTTAGCAACCATGCGGGAAAATTGCACGGCATCCGCACTTGCTTGCGATTTTTATGCAGCCCCATTTACTTCTATGGGGCCTGCATTGCGTGAAAACGCAGAATATAGAGCATGCTGCGATTTTCACGCAACGCAGAAGTAATGCGTGAAAATCACCGCCCATGTTCACAGCCAAATTGAAGTGAATGTGTCAGGATTCAGTGTGGGTGAAATGCGTTTATGTCACGCATTGCACCCATGCGGAAAACTCGCCCGTGTGAAGGGGGCCTAAGGGTTACATAGCATCATAAATCAATACATTGCTATGCGACAGAAACACCAGCAGGCTGCTGGATAGCCTTGCAGCATATGTGAATTTAAAGGGACACTGACAGGCCGATTTTGCATACAAACATATTGGTCTCATGATATCAGTCTCTATTATGTCATTAAAAATATACTAGTTTTACCCCTACCTGTAGTTTCATTTGCGATAAAAATAGGTTTTATGTTTATGGTAATTACCTTTCCCAGCGCTGCCCCGCTGTTAATTTGTTCACTCCTCTCCGTCCTCTTCTTTTTTTCTCAGTGTCCTGTAATCCCGCGATGCGCGGATGTCACACACGTCCGGGCCGTGTGGTGTCCTGGCAGCAGCCTCAGAGCCTGTTATCGCGCATGTGCCAGTGTGGGATTGAGAGGCGCACTGAGAAAAAAAAGAGGACGGAGAGGAGTGAATAAATTAACAGCGGGCAGCGCTGGGCTCAGAGATCAGGGGCGTGGCTGGGCACACACGGCCGGAGGAACAGCCCCTTGGGCACGTTAGGAAGGTAATTACCATAAACATAAAACCTATTTTTATCGCAAATGAAACTACAGGTGGGGGTAAAACTAGTATATTTTTAATGGCATAATGGAGACTGATATCATGATACCAATATGTCTGTATGCAAAATCAGCCTGTCAGTGTCCCTTTAACCTTAAGAATTCAGTTTTTCTGTTCAAAACAGAAAAATGAAATTTTTCAGTGGCAGATCCTCTGCGGAAAACAATGCACGTGATGGCTTCCTAAGGCCCACTAGTAAAACTTGTTCTTGGGGCCCGCTGTGCCGTCACTCACACAATGACAGGTAGCAGCAAGACGCTACAAGATGACTGATTATGGGGGACCCTGCTCTGACTTTGAAAAGGCAGGTCCCTGTTGAAAGAAGATACTGGCTAAGGCCGGGTTCACATCTGCGTTGTGAACTCCGGCACTGTAATCCTGTCACTGTATCTGGCGTATGTCGGCTTTCAGCTGGACAATAAGTGCTACACGCAGCATTTTTGTCCGGCTGAAACTCTGCACATATGCCGGAAAGCGTCCAGATTACAGGCTGATCCCATTACATTGAATGGGGATCCGGCGGTGTGCGGTGGTATCAGGTTATGCCTAACCTGCCTCAGTACCTACAAGTCATCTCAGCCACCTGATGCGTCCATAATAACACAATGTTTAGTGTGTTACATAATTTACCCAGTTTTTATATAAACATAGTTTGGTTGCGATACTGTACGCGGCCTATCTATATGTAATGCAGTCAGTCTACTGGGCCATGTGACACTTGTACACGGGGTGGGGGACTAGGGGCCCATCCTGCCCAGGGGCCCACCAGGGATTCACCTGTTCCCCTGTGGGCCAGTCTGAGCCTGGTTCTTTCAGGTGACGTCATGGTGTCTGGCATTATACAAGAAATGAGAACAGAATGATAAACTATTTTTATTCCTGTAAATTTGAGAGAATCTCAGTACCTCCGACGTTGAGGTGAACCTGCCCTCACATTGCTCCTAGACCAGGGATCAGCATCCTCCGGCACTCCAGCTGTTCTGAAACTACAACTCCCAGAATCCGCCTTTCACTTCTATAAGAGTTACAAGAACAGCTGAGTAAGTGTGCATGCTGGGAGTGCTAAAGGTTGCTGATCCCTGTCCTAGGCTGATGCATTGAATCAGCAATCCCATATTCATAATGATGATGGTATTGATTACATACTACAATTTTTCTTCTGTTTTTCTCTTTCACAGGAGACTAGCTAAATCTACCCTTCTCCTGATCCCTCTCTTTGGAATTCATTATGTCATTTTTGCCTTGTTTCCTGAGCACATTGGTGTCTGGGCCAGATTATATTTTGAGCTTGTTCTTGGTTCAAATCAGGTGAATTATTATTGTTGTACTATTATTTGTAATTGTTTTGATGTAGCATGGTGAGTAGAGCACATATTCAATAACTTATTGTCTGTGAATTCACTAACTATTTGGGGTATTCATTCATCATCAGTAGTTGTTTTTGAACTATTCCTTAACCTCCTCAGGACTGCCTAACGCACGGATGCGTCCGGCCGGCCGGCAGTCCTGTTGCTCTGGCTGGACGCATCCGTGCATCATCTCGCGATCATTTTCACAGTGGCGCGCGGCTTGGCAGCTATACTGCAGCCTGCCAGCGATGATCAACCGCTGGCAGGCTGTAGAAGTAAAATAAATCACATTAAAATCACTGTTTTGTTAACAGCGTCTGATATACCTGCTACCTGGTCATCTGGTGGTCCCATTTGCTGGGATTGACCACTAGGGGACCAGATAACTAAGTAAAGTTGCACCAAGCACCACACTACACTACCCCCGTCACTTATTAACCCCTTGTTAACCCCTGATCACCCCATCTAGATTCCGATGTCCATATGTATTTTGCGGATCCATTGATCGATGCGAATGAAAAAATCTGTGCTGTTCATTTTTTTTTTCAGCCCAGAGGCTGAACGAAAATAAAAATCTCATTACCCGTATGCTCAATATAAGGAGAATCGCAGAAACTCCTAATGCTGGCCATACGTGTAATGATTGCGGAGACCCTCAAATGCCAGAGCAGTACAAACACCTCACATGTGACCCCATTTTAGAAAGAAGACACTCCAAGGTATTCCGTGAGGGGTATGGGTGAGTTCATGTAAAATTTTATTTTTGTCACAAGTTAGTGGAATATGAGACTTTGTAAAAAAATAAAAAAAAACAATTTCCGCTAACTTGTGCCCAAATTTTTTTTTCTGTGAACTCGCCATGCCCCTCACGGAATACCTTGAGGTGTCTTCTTTCAAAATGGGGTCACATGTGGGTATTTATACTGCCCTGGCATTTTAGGGGTCCTAAAGCGTGAGAATCCAAATGCGTAAAAATGCCCTGTGAAATCCTAGCTCATGGAATTTGGGCCCCTTTAGCATCTTGGCTGCAAAAGTGTCACACATGTGGTATCGCCGTACTCAGGAGAAGTAGGGCAATGAGTTTTGGGGTGTTTTTATATATACCCATACTTTGTGTGAGAAATATCGCTGTAAACGACAACTTTTTAAATTTTTTTATACAAAGTTGTCAATTTACAGAGATATTTCTTTCACCCAACATGGGTATATGTAAAAATACACCCTAAAACACATTGCCCTACTCTCCTGAGTACGGCGATACCACATGAGTGACACTTTTGCAGCCTGAGTGTCAAAGGGCCCAAATTCAACGAGTATCTTTAGGTTTTACAGGGATGCTCACAATTTAGCCCGCCCAAAATGCCAGAACAGTAAACACACCCCACAAATGACCCCATTTTGAAAGTAGACACCCCAAGGTATTCACTGAGGGGCATAGTGAGTCTGTGGGAGATTTATTTATTTTTTGCCAGAAGTTAGAAGAAATGGAAACTTTATTTATTTAATTTTTTTCCTCAAAGTGTAATTTTTCGCTAACTTGTGAAAAAAATGAAATGATACATGAACTCACCATGCCCCTCCGCGAATACTTTGGGGTGTCTTCTTTCTAAAATGGTGTCATTTGGGGATATTTATACTATCCTGTCATTCTAGCACCTGAAGAAACATGACAGGTGCTCAGAAGGTCAGAGCTGCTTCAAAATGCCGAAATTCACTTTTTTGCACCATAGTTTGTAAACACTATAACTTTTACCCAAACCAATAAATATACACTTATTGGATTTTTTTATCAAAGACTTGTAGAACAATAAATGTATAGAAAAACTTATATAGAAATGTAGTTTTTAAACAAAAATTTACAACAGAAATTGAAAAATGTCATTTTTTTGCAAAGATTTCGGTCATTTATGATTAATAGCAAAAAGTAAAAATGTCAGCAGCAATGAAATACCACCAAATGAAAGCTCTATTAGTGAGAAGAAAAGGAGGTAAAATTCATTTGGGTGGTAAGTTGCATGACCGAGCAATAAACGGTGAAAATAGTGTAGTGCAGAATTGTAAAAAATGGCCTGGTCATTAAGGGTGTTTAAGCTAGGGGGCTGAAGTGGTTAAAGCGTACCTAAACTTTTGATTAAGTTTCTTAAAAACTATTCTAAATGGCAACAAAATAATGTTTGTAATATACTTTATTTATTCATGTTTGACTTACAAAATAGGCACACTAAGCTATGGAAGAAAAAGGTTTGTGTATAGTGTCACCTGGTGTTTGTACTTTTCCTTATTTCTCCATCCACCACACTGAGATGGTCGCACGTGCTCAGTTCAAATCTTCAACTGTCACCAGCCACATCTCCTGTGGCAGTTGTAGAAGCTGTGGCAGTTACAGGGAAAGAACCATAGCAGAAAGGAAACATCCCCTGAGCTGTGATAAGGAGATAGCTTCAGCAGAAAGGACACACCCCTGGGCTGCCAGCCTAAAATAATTATAGCTGAACACTTGGGGAGATATGGGGAGATCTCTGGATCCATGTGAGGTACAGGGCTGGTTCTAGCTTTGTTAGAAAGAGATTGCCATGGACTATATAATATCTGATTATCAATCCTTTTTACATCAATCATGGTACAACCTCTGTAAATGGATATTATTTCAATCAGGCTCAAACTAGATGGCAGAATTATGTTAATCTGAGTAGTTTTGTACAATTTAAAGAAATGTAGTTTACATTAACCTTTAGTAAAGATAGTTGTGGTCGATTATTGATCTGCAATGAATTGTGTAGTCTTAATTTATTTTAAAGGTTATTCCAGTTTTAATTTGTATTTTTTTCTACAGAAGAGATAAATATATACAATTTTCTAATATAGAAGTGCTTAACCCATTAAGGGTTGCTCCAACCTTTAGAAGTGACATGCTGTACGTAGGATAGGCAATCACTATCTGATCAGTGGGGATCTCAACACCCCACACCCCCACTGATTAAATGTTTTGCAGTAGCTTTGGTGCCTGAACTTAGCGCTAGAACTACACAGTGCCATCTGCTGTGCAGTTCTACTCCAGTTGAAGAGAATTGGAATAGCACTGCAGTAACCATTTACAAATGATAGACCATAACTTGTAAAGAGTTGGACTACCCCTTTAAAGGGAACGTGTCACCAGTCACCTCTCTATCAAACTGTTTGCATAGACACATACAGTGGATATAAAAAGTCTACACACCTCTGTTAAAATATCAGGTTTCTGTGCTGTAAAAAAATGAGACAAAGATAAATCATTTCAGAACTTTTTCCATCTTTAATGGAAATGCCTTGGAAATTTTTTGTACCCTTCTCCTGATTGATACCTTTTAATAATAAGATCCCTCTGATGCTTTGGAAGCTCTCTGTGGACCATGGCTTTTGCTGTGGGATGCGACTAAGAAAATTTCAGGAAAGACCAACTAGAGAAGCTTAACTTTATTTGGGGTTAATCGGAGGCACTGTAACTGATGGCGGGTGTATGTTGACTCCTATTTAACATGATTTTGAATGTGATTGCTTAATTCTGAACACAGCTACATCCCCAGTTATAAGACGGTGTGCACACCTATGCAACCACATTATTTTTATATTTTTCTTCCCCCACCTAAAAGATTTCAGTTTGTTTTTCAATTGAGTAGTACAGTTTATAGGTCACATCAAAGGTGGAAAAGTTCTGAAATGATTTATCTTTGTCTCATTTTTTTACAGCACAGAAACCTGACATTTAAACAGGGGTGTGTAGACTTTTTATATCCACTGTAGCTGTGGTCAAACTGATTAAAACACTGTGTTTTTCTTTTTGATCCGAGGCTCCGTTATGATACTTTTTTGATATCCAAATTAAGCCTTTGGTGCAATAAGGGTGTCACCATTGCTCTTGTTGCACCAAAGCTCAAAGTATTTATGTGGCCAGCACCTCTGGCTGTGTTGATTGAGCTTTGGTGCAAAAGAGCAATAGTGATGCCCTCATTGCACCAAATGCCTAATTTGCATAATTAAGAAAAGTATTCGGGAACGGAATCTCAGATTTAAAAAACAGCCTTCTAACCAGGGGAACCACTGCTGTGTGTCTAGGCAAAAAGTTTGATAGAAAGGTCGCTGGTGACTGATTCTCTATAAAAGAGTTCTCAGGTCCTATAATGATTTTTTTATCTGCCCAGAGTACTCCTAAATTGTATATTATTGCCTTAAGTTTTTATTGTCTGCTCTTTCATTTCTCAGCATCACTGATTGCAGACTGGAACCTTCTGCTTTCATTTGCTTCCTGTTGGGCTTTCTAACCAAATCCAGCATGCTTTTCTCTGTCATTTTTCATAGGGCTTGCCCCTATAACTAACTTAAACATACCACGGCATACTAGGCCACGCTTCTAACTCCGCCCAGGGCATAACTATACACATGAAGTCTCCTTAATAGTATAGTACATAGTAATTATTCCCCTTTTTGCCAGCACATAGCAGTAGTGCCCACATATGCCCCTTTACAGTAGTTATGCCCACATTGTGCCCCTCACAGTAGTTATGTCCATACGTGCCCCTGTCACAGTAGTAATGCCCACATTGTGCCCCCTTCACAATAGCTATTCCTGTATGTGCCTCCTTCACAGTAGTAATGCCCACATTGTACGCCCCTTCACAATAGCTATTCCTATATGTGCCCCCTTCACAGTAGCCATGCCCAGATCTGCCCCCTTCACAGTAGTTATGCTCAGATATGCGCCCTTGATAGTAGTTATGCCGAGATGTGCCCCAATAACAGTTGCTATGCCCAGTTGTGCTCCCTTTACAGTAGCTGGGCCCACACTATGTCCATCTCAGTAGTAATGCCTAGATGTGCCCCCTTCACAGTTGCTATGCCCAGATATGCCCCTTCACGGTACTTCTGCCCAGATATGTGGCCCCTCATAGTAGTTATGCCCAGATGTTCCCCCCATCATAGTAGCTCTGCCCAGATGTGTCCCCTTCACAGTAGTTATGCCCAGATATGTGCCTCCTCACAGTGGTTATGCCCAGATATGTGCCCCCTCATAGGAGTTATGCCTGGATATGTGCCCCCTTCACAGGAAGTAAAAAACTAAAACAGTAAATACTCCCTAGTTCCTCAGATGATCTGCTCTCCCCAGCAGCAGGCAGGATACGGTCACACATCATGTTTGCTGTGTAGGAGGAGCACAGGCTGATTCCAGGATGGCACCGCTCTTCCTATACAGTCCAGCAGTGCAATGTCTGACCACATAATGCTCCTATTGAGGAGCAGCGCTGCTGAATGGTGAAGCGGGACGCGGACGGTTCCCTGCTTAACCATTACAATCAGCTGAGAGCGGGACATATCTCAGCTGTTCCTGGACCATGCGACAGTTAGTACAATTCGAACTGTCCCTCCGTATGCGGGACGGTTGGGATGGGGAACAGTGTGGTAGGTGGCGTAGACCCTGGGAAAAACATAATTTATTGATAATAGCTCCAGATAAATTAGTTTAAATTTCTGCTGCCTTTGTGAGGTCAAGAAGTTATATTTCTGTTCCCCTTGGGGCACATTGGGCTTCAGCTGGATAGCTGGGTTGAACTTGGCAGCCATTTGTCTAGATTTTATTTTTATCTATGTAACTATGTTGTTCTATCTACCCTCAGGGCTTCATTGTGGCCTTATTGTACTGCTTTCTCAATGGAGAGGTAAGAACTGGCATTGCTAAATACATCATTCATTTTAATTGTGTAATAAAATTTTTCGATAATAGTTTTTTTCTGGCTGCAGATTTTATTTTATTTTTAGACTGGCCTAGATAAGTGTAAAACAATAAAATTACCATTTTCCCACCACTCCTGTTCTGATGGTAACCAGGTCCCACTCCAGTCTCTCATTCCTGATTCCACTCGACACGCAGGAAATCATCCCCTAAAAATGCTATAAAATAATTTGTTTTACACTCTTCTTAAAAACAGAACACGTTAATAGGTTTAAATTTGGAGAATCTTAAAGGGTTGTCTCATAAAGAGGAGTTTGCATTTTTAAATGAGGAGCTGAATTTGAGATCAATTGTTGTCAGGAGGAGCCATGTCTGGTAATACATTTTTGTTACTGCGGCCACTGCAGGTGAAACATTGTATTACATGGTGACCATTTAAATGAATTGTCTAGCATGCAATACTTTCATTAACCAAGTCTGCCAGGGTTGGAGCAGCTATTAACATCAATAACCTCAATAACATCCATATGCTATTAACAACAACTAAAGACCTTGCTGTGGTTCGGTAAAGGTTGTGTTCTTTGAAACTTCATATGGGCCTACACAACCTTTTACAACCTTGTGGATCAGTCAATAGTTGCAGTTGTCAGTCAGCATCAGCTAAGAACTAAAGGACCTGTGATGACGTCACATCACATGGTCCAATCACATGGTCCATCACCATGGTAAGATGGACCATGTGATTGGACCATGTGATGTGACATCATCACAGGTCCTTAGTTCTTAGCTGATGCTGGGAAAGAGAGGACAGATCGCAACTACGCGATCAAGTGGCAAAGGTAAGTTAACTTTTATTATTTTTAACCCTTCCACTTCATTTTACTATGCATTCTTTAATAAGAATGCTATTATTTCCCTTATAACCATGTTATAAGGGAAAATAATAAATTCTCCAGAAGACCTGAAACCGGACTTCAGTGATGAAGTCCGGCTTCGAGTCTGGGTACTAAACATGACGATTTTTCTCACGCGTGCAAAACGCATTACAAGCGTTTGCACCAGCGGGAAAATCGCGCATATTACCGCGAACGCACCCGCCTCTTATCCGGGCGTCAAACATGACGCCCGTGTGAAAGAGGCCTTAGGCTTATCAGATGAAATTCTTTCTGAAGGAGTCAGCTTGATTGTTGATAAATCTGTCCTTTGCTGCAAAAGCTTTAATCAGTTCTTGGACCTCAGATTTTGGGACGTTTGATGTTCCGTTATTGATCTTCAGAATCTGTGCTCTCTATCCTAATTCTACATTTTATCTACATTTTCTTCAGGTGCAGGCTGAGATCCATCGACACTGGGGAAAGTGGCAAACATCATTGGAAAGCAATGTGTTTAATCTAGTAACGCAGGACTTCACAGCATAACATCACTTCTGTGCCAACTGTCCAGAATGCCAATGCAAGATGGACAACTGTTCTATTCAAGAGGTCTAGATGCTAATATCTGAAAACTGTGGGTCACGAATAATGAATCTGAATACAATGCAGCTTTAAATATCAATACTCAAAGGACATTATATATACCGGTATACAGATCAGTTACATACCATGTATACAATATTTAATGTCAATTATGATAAATATATTACATGTGGTAATAACCAACTGTAAGGACTACAATAAAGTAGGTGACCATTTGGATGATCATTCTTAAAGTGTGGTCTTGTTGTTGAGCAGTGGTTACCACTGTTCCTTACAGTATCGAGGTCTTCAGTTTGAGTCTGACCAGAACCCAAATCTCAGTGGACTCTGTATGTTCTCCCTGCTCCCGTACTACAAAATATACCAATAGGTTGGTTGACTAACTATGAATATGGCCCTAGTTTGTGTCTGGTATCGGGAAAGAGCTAAATGATTGCAACCAGTGTAATACAGAGCCTTGAAAAAGTATTCACACCCCTTGAACTTTTCCACATTTATGCTTGTTACACCCACAAACTTAAACGTATTTTATTGAGATTTTATGTGATAGACCAACACAAAGTAGCAACTATGTGTCACGTAAAAAGAAAATGATACATGGTTTTCAAAATTTGCATTAAATAAAAAAATCTGGAAACTGTAGTGTGCATTCATATACAGCCCCCGAGGTCAATACTTTGTCGGACCACCTTTCACTGCAATTACAGCTGCAAGTAACATAGTAACATAGTTTATAAGGCCGACAAAGACATCTGTCCATCCAGTTCGGCCTGTTATCTAGCAAGTTGATCTAGACTAGAGGAAGGCAAAAAACAAAACTGTGAGGTAGAAGCCAATTTTTCCCACTGCAATTACAATTACAATTCGCTGCAATTACAGCTGCAAGTAACATAGTAACATAGTTTATAAGGCCGACAAAGACATCTGTCCATCCAGTTCGGCCTGTTATCTGGCAAGTTGATCTAGACTAGAGGAAGGCAAAAAACAAAACTGTGAGGTAGAAGCCAATTTTTCCCACTAAGGGGAAAAATCCTTCCTGACTCCAATCAGAATAACTCCCTGGATCAACGACCCCTCTCTAGTAGCTATAGCCTGTAATATTATTACACTCCAGAAATACATCCAATCCCCTCTTGAATTCCTTTATTGTACTCACCATCACCACCTCCTCAGGCAGAGAGTTCCATAGTCTCACTGCTCTTACAGTGAAGAATCCTTTTCTATGTTTGTGTACAAACCTTCTTTCCTCCAGACGCAGAGGATGTCCCCTCGTCACAGTACATGTATTCAAACAAAAAAGGAGCAAGAAAAAAATGAACAAGGAGAAAATGGAGCAGACAAGAAGCAGGAAAGTAGGAGGCGAAGAAGAAAAGGGAAAAAGAGAAAAGAAGGAGAGAGATGAGGAAGAAAATGTGAAAGGGGAGGGGCGCCAGAGGATGCCCACTGAAGATGGTCAGTGGATTAGTGTATGGTTAGGCAGCTTCACGATAAACGGCACGTGGATCTGGCCGTACGAATAAATGGAGAGAAAATAATAATAATAATCGGAGCGCCAAGAAAGTCAGGGAAAGAAGAGGCTCTCGGGTGATGTGACTTGTTAAGCTATCAGCCAGCTAGGTCCTATAAGGTTACATAAGAACATATAGGATATTTCACAAGTGACTTCAGTAATTACTCACTTCACCAGGGGGTGGGTCAAGATAAACTCAAGACACTTGGAGCCCACTACCCTCGCCGAGATCGCCTGTAGGTGGTTGTATTCCTTGGTGTCCCGCAAAGAGGTGACCAAGAGGACCTTCTACTTCTCAAGGAATTTTCTTTATTTGAAGCTCGACGGGTTTCGGGGTTGCACAAACACACCCCTTCTTCAGGAGCATAAAAAACATACACATACATGTGCACTTTAAATACACAAATGTCAAATACCTTACTGGCACGTGGGAAAGGTTCACTTCCAGTCACGTGATTCCTGAACCGGAAGTGTGTCTTTTGTCAGTCATACGGGACGTTTATTCTGATAATCTACACCCCAAGAGAAACTTATATGAATCCCTTATTCTTTTTTTTTTTTTTAATCAGATATATTTTATTATTATTTTGCAAAAATAAACAGTATCATTCTACAAAATACTTGTCTCATAGAATATGTTCAAGATAATGCAAAAATATACATTTTACAAGACAAAGTAAACCAAAAACAGGATCCTTACCACAAGGAACCCGACAACCAAACTCCCCCATCCACTGTGAGACCTTATCTTGAGTATGTAGGCAAGAGCCTGTATAAGACTTCCTAGGTTTAGCAGCAGACCATAACACCACCTGCACAAAACAGAGCTTCAACCCATTGGGCTCAGATAAATACAAGCAGCTCCACCCAAGTTAACTTGAGAGAATCCTCAAACTACTTTGCAGACTTAACCATGTACTACAGACTCCAGATCTATCGATCCAAGGGCCCCAGACGGCGTCAAATTTAGACATGCAATTGCGCTTCATGTATACTCCTCTTTCTAACCTTATAACTATATTCATTCTGCCAATGAATTCCGACATACTTGGGGAAGCGGCTGTATCCATTTAGCAGCTAGAGTTTTGCGTGCCTGATATAGGATCCTATTAATGCCAATTATAGCAGTTGATGGCAAATCATCCGAGTCCAGCATACCAAGCAAGCAGAACCTAGGATCCAGTTTATAAGTAGCGCTATAAATTTTGTTTAATAAAGCAATTATGTCTGTCCAATAGCCCTGTAGCGCACTGCAACTCCACATCATATGGAACAAACCAGCTCCTTCTTCCCCACATTTCGGGCACTTTGAGTCAGATCTATACCCCACCTTCCATAAGAATATTGGAGTCCTATATACCCTATGTATCATATAGAGTTGAGACCCTTATTCAGTTGTGGATAGTCCATTAACTGTAAAAGGCTCTCCATCTTACAGTTTTGGGTCCCCGAACACATCCCTCATGGCCACAATGTCCGGTCCTGTGATACACATCCGGTCATATGACCCGATGTGTATTCCAGCGCGAGCATAGAGGAAGGCGGCGTGTATCCCATATCCACCGGTCACAGTCCTGGGGATAAATAGATGATGGGAGAGATCTCTGTACTGACCCCTGATATATTTATACATAGTTATTAGATCTCCCCTCAGTCGTCTTTTTCTAAATGAATAACCCCAATTTTGATAATATTTCTTAGTACTGTAGTCCACCCATTTCAGTTATTACTTTAGTTGCCCTTCTCTCCCCCTAAACAGACTGTAATATGGTATGTTACCTTAAAATGAATAACCCTAATTTTGATAATCTTTCAGGATACTGTAGTCCATCCATTCCAGTTATTACTTTAGTTTAGTCTTTTGGGGTATATCTCTACCAGCTTTGCACATTTATAGGCTGACATTTTGCGTATTCTTCTTTGCAAAATAGCTCAAGCTATTTCCCTCAGTGCTTTGTGGCAAGAGACAGGGGTGCACCTAGCCTTTTGCGGCCTGAGGCAAAAATGGAAGCGGCATTCCAAATTCTCAACCCAACCCTTTCCTTCAAACCCTACTGTTAAAGGGGTTGCCCCTCAAATGGACTATACTTACCGTGCTTCCCGACATCTGCGTTTCTCCTGATCCCCGCACGGCAGCCACTGCATCCCCCGTCATGTAAATCAAAACATCCGGTGACGTTGTGGGAGGGTAGCAGTCAATAGCAGACCGCGACAGGAAGAGCCTCCCTAGCATCTGGGGTGACGAGGCAAGCTTATCCCAGTTGCAGCCTTCTATTGCATCAGGTGCCGTAGAACAGAGTAAGTATAATCTATATGAGGGGCACGGGCATTGGGGGGGTCATTATAAGAGTTGGATAACCCCTCTAAAGACACATTACATACAGCGCTACAGAACATACAGGGTAATGCAGCCCCACATACCTCTAACATCCAGTAATGTCTCCTCTTATGTAGATGTTCTCTATCCTCGTCTGTTCTATTCAGACCAGACCACCATGATGATTTCTTTCAGCTGCATCTTGTCTCTGCAGAGTTTGACAAACAGACATTTTAGTTTTCTACTTTTCCATCATCCTCCTCACATCTTCTCAACACCTCCAGAGTAATAGTGCTCCCCAAATACCAAATAGAAACAATTATCTCCCAGAGTGCATACAGTTAACAGTGCCTCCAATTAGGAATAATGCCCTCATTGTGTCCATACTAGGAATCATGTTCTCCATAGACCCCAGTACTAATACTTCTACTTAGGCTACATGCACATGACCATTGGTGTTTTGCGGCACGCAAACCGCGGATCCACAAAACACGGAAGCTGCTCCGCATTCCGTTCCGCAATTTGCGGAACGGAACGCGGCCCATTATAGAAATGCCTATTCTTGTCCGCAAAATGGACTAGAATAGGACATGCTCTATTTTTTGGGTGGGGGCATGGAACGGAGCAACGGATGCGGACAGCACATGGAGTGCGGTCCGCATCTTTTGCGGCCCCATTGAAGTGAATGGGTCCGCGCCCGAGCCACAAAATATGCGGCTCGGATGCGGACCAAAACAACGGCCGTGTGCATGAGGCCTTCTATAGAGGACACCCTATATACACACACAACACACTATATAGATCACACCCTATATACTGATACACACTCCACTATACAGAGAACACCATATAAACAGACACACCGGACTATACAGAGGACACCCTATACACTCACAGCACTATACAGAGGACACCCTATATACACACACCACACTATACAGAGGACACCCTATATACACACACACCACGATACAGAGGACACCCTATATACACACACCAAACTATACAGAAGACACCCTACACACAACATACAATATAGATGACAACCTATATACTAACAAAGTGCACTATACAGAGAACACCCCATATACTGTATACACACATACATCACACAGTGTATAGATGATCCCTATACACATCACACACAGAGATGACCCCTATACACATCACACAAATAGAGATGACCCCTATACACACATCACACATATAGAGATGATCCCTGTACACACATCACACACATAGAGATGACCCCTATACACACATCACACAGTGTATAGATGATCCCTATACACACATCACACACAGAGATGACCCCTATACACACATCACACACATAGAGATGACCTCTATACACATCACATACATAGAGATGACCCCTATACACACATCACACACATAGAGATGACCCCTATACACATATCACACACAGAGAACACCCCTATACACACATCACAGACACAGAGATGACCCCTATACACACATCACACACAGGGAACTCCTATACACACATCACACACATAGAGATGACCCCAATACACACATCACACATATAGAGATGACCCCTATACACACATCACACACACAGAGATGACCCCTATACACAGATCACACAGAGATGGCCCCTATACACACATCACACACACACACACACACACACACACAGCGATGACGCCTATACACACACATCACACCTATAGAGATGACCCCTATACACACATCACACACACAGAGATGACCCCTATACACACATCACACACATAGAGATGACCCCTATACACACATCGCACACATAGAGATGACCCCTATACACACATCACACACAGAGATGACCCCTATACACAGATCACACAGAGATGATCCCTATACACACATCACACATATAGAGATGACCCCAATACACATATTACAAACACAGAGATAACCCCTATACACAGATCACACAGAGACGACCCCTATACACACATCACACATATAGAGATGACCCCTATACACACATCACACACGCAGAGATGATCCCTATACACATATCACACACATAGAGATGACCCCTTTACACACATCACACACATAGATATGACCCCTATACACACATCACACACACAGAGATGACCCCTATACACACATCACACATATAGAGATGACCCCTATACACACATCACACAGAGATGACCCCTATACACATATCACACACACACACAGAGATGACCCCTATACACAGATCACACAGAGATGATCCCTATACACACATCACACATATAGAGATGACCCCTATACACACATCACACAGAGATGACCCCTATACACACATCACACATATAGAGATGACCCCTATAAACACATCACACACACACACAGAGATGACCCCTATACACACATCACACACATAAAGATGACCCCTATACACGCATCACACACACACAGATGACCCCTATACACACATCACTTATATAGAGATGACCCCAATACACACATCACGCACACACAGAGATGACCCCTATACACACATCACACACATAGAGATGACCCCTATACACACATCACACACACAGCAATTACCCCTATACACACATCACACACACAGAGATGACCCCTATACACACATCACACACATAGAGATGACCTCTATACACATCACATACATAGAGATGACCCCTATACACACATCACACACATAGAGATGACCCCTATACACATATCACACACAGAGAACACCCCTATACACACATCACAGACAAAGAGATGACCCCTATACACACATCACACACAGGGAACTCCTATACACACATCACACACATAGAGATGACCCCAATACACACATCACACATATAGAGATGACCCCTATACACACATCACACACACAGAGATGACCCCTATACACAGATCACACAGAGATGGCCCCTATACACACATCACACACACACACCGATGACGCCTATACACACACATCACACCTATAGAGATGACCCCTATACACACATCACACACACAGAGATGACCCCTATACACACATCACACACATAGAGATGACCCCTATACACACATCGCACACATAGAGATGACCCCTATATACACATCACACACAGAGATGACCCCTATACACAGATCACACAGAGATGATCCCTATACACACATCACACATATAGAGATGACCCCTATACACATATTACAAACACAGAGATGACCCCTATACACAGATCACACAGAGACGACCCCTATACACACATCACACATTTAGAGATGACCCCTATACACACATCACACACACAGAGATGACCCCTATACACATATCACACACATAGAGATGACCCCTTTACACACATCACACACATAGATATGACCCCTATACACACATCACACACACACAGAGATGACCCCTATACACACATCACACATATAGAGATGACCCCTATACACACATCACACAGAGATGACCCCTATACACACATCACACACACACAGAGATGACCCCTATACACAGATCACACAGAGATGATCCCTATACACACATCACACATATAGAGATGACCCCTATACACATATCAAAAACACAGAGATAACCCCTATAAACAGATCACACAGAGATGACCCCTATACACACATCACACATATAGAGATGACCCCTATACACACATCACACACACACACAGAGATGACCCCTATACACACATCACACACATAAAGATGACCCCTATACACGCATCACACACACACAGATGACCCCTATACACACATCACACATATAGAGATGACCCCAATACACACATCACGCACACACAGAGATGACCCCTATACACACATCACACACATAGAGATGACCCCTATACACACATCACACACACAGCAATTACCCCTATACACACATCACACACACAGAGATGACCCCTATACACACATCACACACACAGAGATGACCGCTATACACACATCACACACATAGAGATGACCCCTATACACACATCACACATACACAGAGATTACCCCTATTCACAGATCACACAGAGATGACCCCTATACACACATCACACATATAGAGATGACCCCTATACACACATCACACACAGACAGATGACCCCTATACACACATCACACACACAGAGATGACCCCTATACACAAATCACACACATAGAGATGACCCCTATACACACATCACACACAGAGATGACCCCTATAACCAGATCGCACATAGATGACCCCTATACACACATCACACATATAGAGATGACCCCTGTACACATATCACACAGAGATGACCCCTATACACACATCACATATATAGACATGACCCCTATACACACATCACACACACAGAGAGATGACCCCTATACACACATCACACACAGGGAACCCCTATACACACATCACACATAGAGATGACCCCTATACACACATCACAGACACAGAGATGACCCATATACACACATCACACACATAGAGATGACCCCTATACACACATCACACACACAGATGACCCCTATGCACATATCACACAGAGATGACCCTTATACACACATCACACACATAGAGATGACCCCTATACACACATCACACACTAGAGATGACCCCTATATACATATCACACACACATAGATGACCCCTATACACACATTACACACAGAGATGACCCCTATACACACATCACACACATAGAGATGACCCCTATACACACATCACACACAGAGATGACCCTATACACACATCACACACATAGAGATGACCCCTGTACACACATCACACACATAGAGATGACCCCTATACAAACATCACAGACACAGAGATGACCCCTATACACACATCACACAAATAGAGATGACCCCTATACACACATCACACACAGAGATGACCCCTATACACACATAGAGATGACCCCCATACACACATCACACACAGAGATGACCCCTATACACACATCACACACAGAGATGACCCCTATACACATATCACACACATAGAGATGACCCCTATACACACATCACACATAGAGATGACCCCTATACACACATCACACACACAGAGATGACCCTATACACACATCACACACATAGAGATGACCCCTATACACACATCACACACAGAGATGACCCCTATACACATCACACACACAGAGATGACCCCTATACACACATCACACATAGAGATGATCCCTATACACACATCACACACATAGAGATGACCCCTATACACACATCACACACAGAGATGACCCCTATACACACATCACACACAGAGATGACCCCTATACACACATCACACATATAGAGATGACCCCTATACACACATCACACACAGAGATGACCCCTATACACACATCACACACATAGAGATGACCCCTATACACACATCACACACATAGAGATGACCCCTATACACACATCACACACATAGAGATGACCCTATACACACATCACACACACAGAGATGACCCTATACACACATCACACACATAGAGATGACCCCTATACACACATCACACACAGAGATGACCCCTATACACACATCACACACATAGAGATGACCCTATACACACATCACACACATAGAGATGACCCCTATACACACATCACACACATAGAGATGACCCCTATACACACATCACACACAGAGATGACCCTATACACATCACACACAGAGATGACCCTATACACACATCACACACATAGAGATGACCCCTATACACACATCACACACAGAGATGACCCCTATACACACATCACACACATAGAGATGACCCCTATACACACATCACACACATAGAGATGACCCCTATACACACATCACACACAGAGATGACCCTATACACACATCACACATAGAGATGACCCCTATACACACATCACACACATAGAGATGACCCTATACACACATCACACACTAGAGATGACCCTATACACACATCACACACATAGAGATGACCCCTATACACACATCACACACATAGAGATGACCCCTATACACACATCACACACAGAGATGACCCCTATACACACATCACACACATAGAGATGACCCTATACACACATCACACACACAGAGATGACCCCTATACACACATCACACACATAGAGATGACCCCTATACACACATCACACACAGAGATGACCCCTATACACACATCACACACAGAGATGACCCCTATACACACATCACACACATAGAGATGACCCCTATACACACATCACACATAGAGATGACCCCTATACACACATCACACATAGAGATGACCCCTATACACACATCACACACATAGAGATGACCCTATACACACATCACACACATAGAGATGACCCCTATACACACATCACACACAGAGATGACCCCTATACACACATCACACACATAGAGATGACCCTATACACACATCACACACACACAGACGATGACCCTATACACAGATCACACACAGAGATGACCCTATACACACATCACACACATAGAGATGACCCTATACACACATCACAGAGATGGCCCTATATACACATCACACACATAGAGATGACCCTATACACACATCACACACATAGAGATGACCCTATACACACATCACACACATAGAGATGACCCCTATACACATATCACACACAGAGATGACCCTATACACAGATCACACAGAGATGACCCCTATACACACATCACACATATAGAGATGACCCCTATACATACATCACACACACACACACACACACACAGATGACCCCTATACACAGATCACACAGAGATGACCTCTATATACACATCACGCACACACAGAGATGACCCCTATACACACATCACACACACAGAGATGACCCTATACACACATCATACACATAGAGATGACCCCTATACACACATCACACACATAGAGATGACCCCTATACACACATCACACATACAGAGATGACCCCTATACACAGATCACACATGAGATGACCCCTATAAACACATCACACATATAGAGATGACCCTGTACACACATCACATAGAGATGACCCCTATACACACATCACACACACAGAGATGACCCCTATACACACATCACACACAGAGATGACCCTATACACACTATCACACACATAGAGATGACCCTATACACACATCACACACATAGAGATGACTCCTATACACACACATCACACACATAGAGATGACCCCTATACACACATCACACACAGAGATGACACCCTATACACACATCACACACAGAGATGACCCCTATACACACATCACACACAGAGATGACCCCTATACACACATCACACACATAGAGATGACCCTATACACACATCACACACATAGAAATGACCCCTATACACATATCACACACATAGAGATGACTCCTATACACACATCACACACAGAGATGACCCCTATACACACATCACACACACAGAGATGACCCTAAACACACAGAGCTGACCCCTATATACTCATCACATAGATGAGACCCTCTTCACACCCAGTTCAGTCCTCCTCCTGTGCCCTGCTTAATCAGGTGACTGTGACATCACCAAAGGTCCTGCAGGTTTCTGCTGTAAACGCTGTGTATACTGCTGGGTCTGGAGGAGAGGCATTCAGTGCAGGAGAAGGAACTGCAGACACACGGCACAGCCTGGTTGAGACCAAAGAGGAGGGGTGAGTACAGCGCAGGCAACTAAATACAATCCACTATATGAACGGACAGACATTATATGTTTGTCTCATTAATAAATCTCATTATAAAGAGATGCCAGATGAGTGCCAGGAAGAACCTTATCTTGGCTCATAGCCTAGTGACGAGGTAAAATTACTCCCTTAGATAGGCCCACATCTGCCAGGAAGAATATTTCCTTGAACCCATATTTTTCCTACACAATGAAGGTTCATACAGGAGGGTGAACATAAGTACAACATGGCTTCTTATAGGCCATGAATACACGTTATAACAATAATAATGTATAAATGTTTATATACTTAGGAAAGGGCATGACAGTCTCAATTTGTGTTGCCAGCGGTTGTTGTTTTTGGTGATTAGACGGAGACTATTTCTTTTTGTCTAGACAGTGGAGCAGGGGTTAATTTGATAGATGCCCATTTTGCCCAGACTATGGGTTTGTCTTTCTGTACGCTACAGAGACCTATTCCCATATTCGCTATTGACTCTGCTCCTCTGTCTCAGAGAAACCTCACTCATATTGTCCATAACTTACACCTTTGGGTAGGGACCACCATAACGAGTGTCTTTCATGTTATATTCTGGAGGGTCTTCCCTCTCCTGTGGTATTGGGTCTTTCCTGGTTGGTAGCGCACAATCCAGTGGTGGATTGGCATACCAGGGAGATATTGGAGTGGAGCTAGCATTGCAGAGAAAATTGCTTAAATAGCAATTGCTTAGTCGCCTCCATAGCTAGTCTACCTACATTTGTTTTGGATTTTGAGGATGTTTTCTCTGAAAGGGTTGTCAGAAGTTACCACCTGACCGTCCTTATGATTGCCCGGTTAACCTGATTCCCTGTGCAAAATTACCCAAAACCAGGTTATATAATCTTTCGGTGCCGAGAGACAAGCCATGAAAGATTATATCTCCGAGAGTCTAAGGACACATCAGGCCCTCTTCATCACCCGTGGCTGCAGGGTTTTTGCGTCCTTGCCTCCTTGCCTAGATTTCCATAAACTAAAACAGATAAAGATCCGAGACCCATACCCTCTTCCTCTCATTCCTGACCTGTTTAATCAGATTGCGGGTGCTAGGTGGTTCTCCAAACTTGATCTAAGGGGCATACAATCTGATTCGTATCAAGGAAGGGGATGAGTGGAAGACAGCTTTAACACCCCTGAGGGGCATTATGAAAATCTAGTCATGCCCTTCGGTCAATGCTGTCTTCCAACATTTCGTTAACGATATTTTTAGTCATCTTATCAGCAGGTTTGTGGTGAAATACCTAGATGATATTTTAATTTATTCGTCTGATCTGAAAACACACGAGGTACATGTCAGACAGGTACTGCAGGTCCTACGAACGAATAAATTATATGCGAAGATTAAAAAGTGTGTCTCCGCTGTTCAGGAGATACAGTTCCTGGGATATCTATTATCTGCTTCAGGTTTCCGTATGGATCCTGGGAAGGTCCAGGCAATTTTAGATTGGGATCTTCCTGAGAACCTTAAAGCACCACAACGGTTCTTGGGTTTCGCAAATTTCTATAGAAAGTTTATTAAAAATTGTTCTGTGATTGTCAAACCCCTTACTGACATGACTAGTAAGGGGACTGATTTTTCTAAATGGTCTGACGCCGCTAAAGTGGCATTTTCCTCTCTAAGGCCTCATGCACACGACCGTTGTTTGATTCCGTGTCCGTTGCTCTGTTTTTGTAGATTTTCTACGGACCCATTGGTTTTCAATGAGTCCGTGAAAACCTCGGCAAATGCACCGTTTGTCCTCCGCGTCCGTGGTCCGTGATTCCAGTCCATCAAAAAATATAACCTGTCCTATTCTTGTCCGTGAAAAGCGGTTCACGGACCCATTCAAGTCAATGGGTCCATGAAAAATGCGGATGGCCATCCGTGTGTCATCCGCTCCGTGTCCGTTTTTTTTTTTGCGGATCCCTTGGCAGGCACTTGGGAAAAATTGTCAGCCTGTCTTTTGGTAAAATCTTTTGGGTCATGTCCGCTAAAAAAAACGGAAGACACACGGAAACACAACGGAAGGCAAAAACGGACACGGATCACTGAACAACGGAACCCCTTTTTGCGGACAGCATAAAAAAACGGTCGTGTGCATGAGGCCTAAAGGAGAGGTTTACCTCGGCACCTGTAGTAATACAACCTGATGTCTCCCAGCCTTTTATTGTTGAAGTAGATGCGTCAGAGGTGGCAGTGGGGGCTGTACTGTCTCAGGGTCCGTCTACTGGCAAATGGCGTCCTTGCGCTTTCTTTTCTAAAAAACTATCTGCAGCGGAAAGGAACTATGATATTGGCAATAGGGTACTATTAGCTATTAAACTAGCGTTTGAGGAATGGCGTCACTTTTTAGAGGGGGCAATCCACCCCGTTACGGTGATTACGGAAAATCACAAAAACCTTCTGTACCTCGAATCAGCTAAGCGTCTCACCCCTAGACAAGCTAGGTGGTATCATCACCTATCGTCCTGGGGCAAAAAATACCAAGGCAGATGCATTATCTCGTAGTTTCCTGGAGGGGTAATGTGGGTGATCCGGTACCCATTCTACAAAAGAGGAGTGGTTGTCTCTGCTGTACACTCTGTTCTGGATGGGAAGGTGTTAGAGGCCCAGAGGGACGCCCCGGTCTCTTGCCCCCTCAGAAAATTGTTTTACCGCTAAACCTGCATCTTGAATTATTAAAGGAACATCATAATCGGCACTTGCTGGGCACCCGGGTAGTAAAGCAACCTTGGAGCTACTGTCTCGTCGTTTTTGGTGGCTGAGGTTGCGTCAGGATGTAATGGATTTTGTGTCTACTT
The DNA here is from genome assembly GCA_033119425.1 of Bufotes viridis. Lineage (NCBI taxonomy): Eukaryota > Metazoa > Chordata > Amphibia > Anura > Bufonidae > Bufotes > Bufotes viridis. The sequence goes on along the minus strand of CM065594.1, from coordinate 206,680,399 downwards.
GTTCTACTTGTGTACGCTCAAAGTCTCTCATACACGTCCAGCAGGGTCTTTATTTCCACTTGTGATTCCCAAATACACCTTGGACACATATGTCAATGGATTTCATCACTAGGGTTTCCCAAGGGAATCCACCTAGCCCTTCCCCAGTGGTGGAATACATAGAATGCACTGATGCACAACCACTGATGTTTCCTGATGATGAGGACATGGGAATACCACCTCATCGGAGTCCGCACGTCTCTGATGATGACGAAACACAGGTGCTAACTGCTGCGTCTTTCTGCAGTGTGCAGACCGAACAGGAGGTCAGGGAGGAAGACTGTGTGGAAGACGATGCAGGGGACGATGAGGTCCTAGACCCCACATGGAATGAAGGTCGTGCCACTGACTTTCATAGTTCAGAGGAAGAGGCAGTGGTGAGACTGTCGGATATTTATTTCATCTAAAATATGAAATCATAAAAATTATGATTTTATATTTTTATGAAATATGAAAAATTAAAAATTATGGAAAATTAATCGGCGGACATATAAACGCCAGTTCTTTTATTGATGAGATCTAAAGTCAATTTGTGCAGCTAATGAAACAGGGTGCAATTAATTATATAAAATATAATTTATTACAGATAAATATACTGAAAGTGGCATACAAATTAATACAAAGAAAGTTTGGATATAATACTACAATATGATGCTCCACCATTTACACCAGACTCATTTAATTTACTAAAACCAAGTACAATATAACGCTATTCTTCAGCAAATTAATACAAATCAGTGTACTGGTAATTAAAACCTTATAATATAACAAAGAAACAATAGAAGTGAATCTGTGGAAAGTCCCTTATGCTCAATCAAAGAATATGGCAGTTAAAACACCTTATAAATACGCCTATTGGCCTAACTACGGATAATAAAATCCGATCAGAGATCTCACTCTGATAGAAATCTTATAGGAATTTCAATGATGTGCACGTTCATTAAAATTTCCCATAAAATTACTGTTTTAATACTATTGACCCACTCAAAATGGGGTCTTAACTATATGCCAATTAGAGCGATTTATAATTACTGCAAATAAAATAAATTATACATTACCCCTGGCTTTGGGATAAAGAGCTTTTAGAAGGGACCCAGCTTTCCAAGATTTAGATCTCCGGTTTCTTTGTGAGTCTCGGGTGTTTTCCTGGAGGAATTCCTTAGGTGGAGAGAGCTTTCTCTTAGGACTGGAAGTAGTAGTGATGATCTGTGAAGTTTCTCAAGTTTTCTGAAGTTTTTCTGAAGAGTGTTTCTGAAGAGTCTCAAGTGTCCCAAAACTGCATCAGATATTCAAATTCTTATCTAATGTCCCTCCCCTCTTGGATTAGGGATTTCCAATCGGATAAGGTGGGTGTTAATGTATGGTAATTATGGTAATTAAGTCATTTAATTGGCATTTTTTTTAAAGAAACTTCTGTCCATCTATCACTTGATGGCACTATTGTATCATCTATGATATTTTTAGAATTTAACTATTTAGGAAAGCCAGATGTGTACAGATCTAATCTGTTCACATGACCTTTTTAACTTTTGATCATTATATAACCAATAAAGTGTAGATTCTGACACTTCGCTTAGACTGACTGGCGGTATTAGAAGTTTTCCTAATCCTTGAATTTATGGGGCAGATACGAATGCAATTAGAGCTTAACCAGTTTGTGTATCTTAGCCATCCAAATGACTGATTAATTGCCGTCTAAGATAACTGAGCTCTTCAATTGTTTTACCTTTTAGCAAAACTAACTTATGCTTCTATATAATATGCACTCATTGATATATACATGGCATAATATATATAATAAACAAATGGATATAATGATACATTATCAATAACTAGATATGAGTATACAAACATAGGTATCATTGGTTAAAATATACTAAAACTATATGCAATCACATAAAGAATATAAACGTTACACAATTGACTATCTGGAATGACACTCAATAACCTCTCTTGACCCCGGTACTTAAGAAAGGATCACACTTTGTTATTGCATGTTCGTGTCTTCCAGACAGTGTATGTGAGACCCATTATACTCTTTAAGATAAGCCCACATCTGTTGGCACTAACTTTCTAAAACAATATACTTTGTATTCAGTACAAATTTTTACACAGACTAACCTCTGCATCACCCTATCTTGGCCTGCTTTAGTTGTATAGCAAAACTCTGGTCAGTCTATCTCTTAAAGGAAATGAACATCCATTTTGACCATATTATCATCAGATATCACATATAGTCATGAAAATGCCTGACAAGACCGAGCCAACAGCATAGCAAAAGAGGGAGCAGGGGCAAAAGCAGAACAGCCGTCGCCAAGAGAGTTCGTCTGCTACTGGCCACCACCACCAGGGACCGAGCACCCCAAAGGCAGCTTCAAGGAGTTCCCTGGCATGAGATTTCTTTAAACAATGTGCTGACGACACAACCTGCATGACCAGGCATCTACATGCAAAGCATGAACTGCAGTGGAGTAAACACCTTAAAAGCAAGGAACTCACTCTAGCTCCCCGTGCTCCCTCTTCTGCTGCTGCCTCGGCCTCTTCTTCCGCCTCGGGAGGAATGTTGGCACCTGCCGCCCACCAAACAGAGGATGTGCCACCGACACCACCACCTGCGTCACCAAGCATCTCCACCATGTCACACAGCAGCGTTCAGCTCTCCACCTCACAAACCTTGGAAGCGTAAATTCCCACCTAGCCACCCTCGAGCCCTGGGCCAGAATGCGAGCATTTCTAAACTACTGGCCTTTGAAATGCTGTCATTCAGGCTGGTGGACACAGACAGCTTCAAACAGCTGATGTCCATGGCTGTCCCACAAAATGTTGTTCCCAGCCGCCACTACTTCTCAAAGACAGCCGTGCCTTCCCTGCACAACCAAGTATCCGATAAAATCAAGTGTGCACTGCGCAACACCATCTGTGGCAAGGTCCGCCTAACCACAGATACGTGGACCAGTAAGCACGGCCAGGGACGCTATATCTCCCTAACTGCACACTGGGTAAATGTAGTGGCGGCTGGGCCCCAGGCGGAGAGTTCCTTGGCGCACGTCCTTCCGCCGCCAAGGATCGCAGGGCATCATTCTTTGCCTCCTGTAGCCTCCTCCTCCTACTCGGCTTCCTCCTCCTCTGCTTCCACCAGCTCATCCAGTCAGCCACACACCTTCACCACCAACTTCAGCACAGCTCGGGGTAAACGTCAGCAGGCCATTCTGAAACTCATATGTTTGGGGACAGGCCCCACACCGCGCAGGAGTTGTGGCGGGGTATTGAACAACAGACCGACGAGTGGTTTCTGCCGGTGGACCTCAAGCCCGGCCTGGTGCTGTGCGATAATGGGCGAAATCTCGTCGCAGCTCTGGGACTAGCCGGTTGGACGCACATCCCTTGTCTGGCGCATGTGCTGAATTTGGTGGTGCAGAAGTTCGTTCACAACTACCCCGACATGTCAGAGCTGCTGCATAAAGTGCGGGCCGTCTGCGCGCGCTTCCGGCGTTCACATCCTGCCTCTGCTCGCCTGTCTGCGCTACAGCGTAACTCGGCCTTCCCGCTCACCGCCTCATATGCGACGTGCCCACCAGGTGGAACTCCACCTTGCACATGCTGGAGAGATTGTGCGAGCAGCAGCAGGCCATAGTTGAGTTTCAGCTGCATCACGCACGCGTCAGTCGCACTGCGGAACAGCACCACTTCACCACCAATGATTGGGCCTCCATGCGAGACCTGTGTGCCCTGTTGCTCTGTTTCGAGTACTCCACCAACATGGCCAGTGGCGATGACACCGTTATCAGCGTTACAATACCACTTCTATGTCTCCTTGAGAAAACGCTTAGGGCGATGATGGAAGAGGAGGTGGCCCAGGAGGAGAAGGATGAGGGGTCATTTTTAGCACTTTCAGGCCAGTCTGTTAGAAGTGGCTCAGAGGGAGGTTTTTGCAGCAGCAGAGGCCAGGTACAAATGTGGCCAGCCAGGGCCCACTACTGGAGGACGAGGAGGATGGGGGTGGAGGAGGATGAGGATGAAGCAGGTTCACAGCGGGGTGGCACCCGACACAGCTCAGGCCATCACTGGTGCGTGGCTGGGGGATACGGAGGACGATGACGATACGCCTTCCACAGAGGACAGCTTGTCCTTACCTCTGGGGAGCCTGGCACACATGAGCTGACTACATGCTGCAGTGCCTGCGCAACGACAGCAGAGTTTCCCACATTTTAACGTGTGCGGACTACTGGGTTGCCACCCGCTGGATCCCCGGTACAAAGACAATGTGCCCACCTTACTTCCTGCACTGGAGCGTGATAGGAAGATGCGCGAGTACAAGCGCACGCTGGTAGACGCGCTCCTGAGAGCATTCCCAAATGTCACAGGGTAACAGGTGGAAGCCCAAGGCGAAGGCAGAGGAGGAGCAAGAGGTCACCAACGCAGCTGTGTCACGGCCAGCTCCTCTGAGGGCAGGGTTAGCATGGCAGAAATGTGGAAAAGTTTTGTCTCCACGCCACAGCTAACTGCACCACCACCTGATACGGAATGTGTTAGCAGGAGGCAACATTTCACTAACATGGTTGAACAGTACGTCTGCACACCCCTCCACATACTGACTGATGGTTCGGCCCCATTCACCTTCTGGGTCTCCAAATTGTCCACGTGGCCAGAGTTAGCATTTTATGCCTTGGAGGTGCTGGCCTGCTCGGCGGCCAGCGCTTTGTCTGAACGTGTATTCAGCACGGCAGGGGCGTCATTACTGACAAACGCAGCCGCCTGTCTACAGCCAACGTGGACAAGCTGACGCTCATAAAAATGAACCTGGCATGGATCCCACAGGACCTGTCCCTCCCCTGAACCATGTATTCTTGTACTCCGGGCACTTCTTTATTGAATCCTCATTTTTTTACTTTACCATGATCTTGCCATGCAACCCAAAGTTGAATGAACCTCTCCTCAATCTGGGCGCCGGGCCTAAATAACTGAAAGTGGCCTTCTTCAGTGGTGGGTGATATGACGCCTTATTCCTTGCTGTGGGACCTCTCCTCTGTCTGGGTGCTGGGGCCTAAATAACTGAAAGTGGCCTTCTCCAGTGGTGGGTGATATGACGCCTTATTCCTTGCTGTGGGACCTCTCTCTCTGTCTGGGTGCTGAGTTCGGGTCCCCATTGACTTCAATGGGGTTTGGGTTTGGGATAAAGTTCGGGTCGAGTTCGGATCCCGAACCCGAACATTTTCGGAAAGTTCGGCCGAACTTCTCGAACCGAAACATCCAGGTGTTCGCTCATCTCTACTGGTGGGTCCAACACTATATATGGGTGGGTGTAGGAGCGTAGCTAACGGCTCATGGGCCCTGGTGCAAGAGTTCAGCTTGGGCCCCCTTCCTCAGTGCTGTGTGTGTCTTCCTATGTGGCACAAGGGTCTTTGGGCCCCTCAGGCTTCCTGGGCCCGGTAGCGACTGCTACCTCTGCACCCCCTATAGCTACGCCCATGGGTGGGTGTTAGAAAACCTCACACCCTAACTTCCAACTTTTTCCACAGTCCTATCCTAAATATTTACCTTGCCTTTGGTAGGGAATAGGCACATCTCACCTATGAAGATACAGTATGGTAATACTGTATCTTGGGTAGGGCTTTACATAGAATAAAGGGGTTCAATAACAAAATGTAAAATATGCCCTTTTCTGATGCCAAAATATCCCACATCTTAGGACAAGCAGATCCTCATCCACCCCTGCTTAACAGGGTTATTCAGGATTTTAATATTGACAGCCTGTCTTTAGGATAGGTCATCAATATCAGATCGGTGGGGTTTTATCAGCTGTTGGAAAAGACTGTGGTGCTCTATGAGTACTTAGGCCTCTTTCTAGAGCAGTGACATCACTGTATGTCGGTCACATGGCCTAGGCACACCTCTGTCCCATTTGAGTGAATGGGACTGAGCTGCAAGACTAAGAACAGCAGCCACAGACAGTGGCCTCGTCAAACATCTGAACGATGTGGTGCCAGGATTCGGACCTTTGCCTATGTGATATTGATGACCTATTCTAAGGATAGGCCATCAACAGGGGTCGACAAGAAATTTGAAGTGGCTCTGGAAAAAAACTAAAAGTGACCCTATGATGTAGGCAGGTCCAAATTGATAGAAGTATGCAGGGAAAACAAGTAGGCAAGGCCAGCAATACCATAGTGCGGCCCCTGCAAAACCAACTACAATGCATCAAAAACTAATGTACCAGCAGGACAATATAACTCCCAGAAGCTGCCCCTCTGTGGTGGCCACCTGCCATGTTCTGTTCTCCTACTCCAGTTGCATCAGGATGGCAATTAAATTTAGGAGTTAGGAGGGCACCGGGGCCACCAACTAGGTAAGTAGTTGACGCACCTGGAATTTATTGTCCTGGGAGCGTCAGCTCAATACTTTCCTGGGTGGTAGCTGTGAAGTGGAATCAGGTGGCCCCTTGGGCATTGGCCCACTGAAAAGTTTTTCTGTAAAGTCTATGGTCAGCTCAACCCTGGCCATCAATGTCCATATCCTGGATAATCTCTTTAAGCTCTGTACAGGTTTATAGAGTCAATATAAAAGGGGATAGGGCCACTGTGAGCTGAGTCCTTCTTTTCATTGGCACCATGGCAACCAGTCCTCAGGTTGGGTTTACACATGATGTGCTAAAAAGTTTGGCAGATTTCAGTCGGATGGACTAGACTTGGCAGTTGAATTTTAAATGCTCAATTACTTTGTTTTTGGGAAGATAATCCACTGCAAGAGGTGTCTGGCAGCATCTTTCTCCCCATTCAGGACACATGCATGTGCATAAGGGAGCCTAAAGAGATAGATGTAAGCTCGAACAAGTGTTCAGCTGAAGGTTGTCATATGTGTGTGACTAACATTAATGTAATTCTCCACTGAATTTTTTCTTAGCTACATTTACATACTGCATTAAATGAAATTGAATTTCTGGTCAGACTGTATCTCCTTAGATAAGCTATTCATCTCATTTACAATCCAGGCCAAGTCATATTGCTCTTGTAATTACCAGTCATTTTAATCAAGAGCCAATCAGCCAACATATATTGTTATGTCCCAGTAGTCTCCTGGCATCAGTGGAAGCCAACTGATCTCGTGATGAGTTGTATTATGAAGAATAGGTAGAAGAATAGGATCCTCTGCCGGGAACTATTTATAAGGGACCTTTTTCCATAAGAAGTTTCTTAATAAGAGGAAAAATAGAAGCCCTGATAAGAAAATAAGTATTCATGGCTCTGATTTGTTCATCTCGAGAGCTGCTCCTTCCTGAGAATATTTTTAATGTCACGGCTTCCCACCGGTATATAGTATGAGATGTTTGATTGACACTCACCCGTGGTTTAAAGGCTGGCATTCCTTTGGCATAATCTTCAAGGAATCACAGGTGTATTATGTAATGAACCATGGGATAGAGCTGTATGACCCTGTAAGCTCTAAGAACACCATGTTCCCTTCTGGAAGTGTATAATGAACCCCGACAGCTGTTTAAATGCAAATAGAGTCGAAGTCTTAATTCTTTCATTGAGAGACAGACAGGGAAAGTAAGTGATAATAAAGCGGTTAAGCCTCGAGGGCAGGGGACCGAACTGCAGCGTCATGTCTTATTCATTGGTGAATATTTTTGTTCTCCTGTCTAATGCTTCTGGATCAGGATTGACTGACAACCAAATAATTAGGCTTGGTCTACAGGCAGCGCTGGGATCTAATGGTTGCATCTAATCCTGACGGAGGTTTTGCCATTAAACTCAGTCAAGATAGAATGGCTATTTTTAGTGACTATGAGAATATGAAGCTCTTGTGTTCATTTATAGCACAGGTACCTGGTGTCTATGGGTAATTTATATGTCTTCTAATAGATACAAAGCATCCATATGAAGATTTCCTTAAACTTTTAGCATCTCTTTATTTAGTTTCATGTTTCCATACAATCCTCTCTTTCGATACCTGCCAGAACTGAAATATTTACCAAAATGTTAGAGGTGTACTCACTTTTGTGAGATATTGTATTTATATACATTTTATTTAAAAGGATTGCATCAATAAACCATCCCATCTCTCATTACGGCCTATTGCCATCATAGAGATGGAATCTTACACTTTGGATCCCCTCAATGAGCCAGGGTAGAGAATAGGCTTACATGAGCTAAGTGATAAAAGTATTTACTAAGTGTGATTAAATATATATATATATATATATATATATATATATATATATATATATACATATATACATAATCAAATCACATACAGAATAATAAAGCTAAATAATAATAATAATAATAATTCCTTTCAGACCTACCTCCTAAGGATGTTCAGTGTTTAGTACGCATGGTGATCTGCTGATCATCAGGTTGAATTCAGTATAAAAAGGTTGTCTTCATGACATGTTTTATTGGTACAATACTTGTGACTACAAAGGCCCCCAAACTGCCAGCCAGTAAGCAGGAGAATATAATTCTCATTCTGATCCCTAGGCATCTGGAGTTATATTAAATCTTTCTTTAACCATATGTGGGCAAAATAAAACTTCCATCCATCATTGTCGAGTTCTTGATACCTGAGCAAAATGTTCTCTTTGCACCAGTCTGAAATCTCTCATTAGCCTTAAATTCACTCCTTATCAAGTTTTACTTATGATACTTTCCATATTGCTATACTATCTGCGTAGTTTATTAATTGGAAGCGCGTTTATCACCAGAGACTTTAAAGGGCCGTCTTTCTACGTAATTGCACTAGACTTATTTATCGCTGAGATATAAAACTTTAGACATAGACAAATGAGCACAATAAGAGACTGCAGTATGATGTTTATCAGAATATGAGCACGAACAGCTAATGAGCTGAATGTTTGATAACCAGGGGGACCAGGTAGGAAGTTAGAGAATCTGTAAAACATTAGAATTATGAGTGCGCAGAAAAGAAAAGAAAATAAGATGTTATGGCTACAGTTTATTCAGAAATAAAAAGTATGTAAATAGATAATATATAGATAACATATGTATAGACAGCAGGGGATACTAGGTAGATAGCAGACAGATATGGCAGATAGATATTGCACTGTTGTGCTCCTCCTTGCAGGCACTTATGCCATGCTACCCACCTAGCTGATTCCCTCAGTCATCCCAAGGTCTGGGTCTTCTCGTCCTCTTCTTGCCAGCAATGACCATGGCCACTGTTGCCACTTGTGTCATCTGTCCTATAGGATGTACACGCTTGTTCCTGGACTCTTAAAGGGCCAGAACATTCAAACCCTAATTCTTCCCATCCAAAGCTGGCCACCCCTGGTATATGAGGCACCTTCCCCAGTGGGAGGGTGCCTAAGCTTGGCTTTCTAGTTTCTTGTTAACCAGTGAAGGTGTACTGTCTATATCTGTTAGATTGCCAGTGTACTGACTCTGATTCTCTGTTACCTTCCCTTAGCTTGTTTCTGGTATTGACCCATTACCACCTGCCCTGACCTTGGATTTGTATCTTCACTACATTTGAACTCTGCCTGCCTTGACCTCAGCTTGTCTTCTAACTACATAGATTGCCCGACCTCTCATTTCTTTGCACCACTGACCCTGATTCCCATGGGTCAGCCTCCAACTACACCAGGATTATCTCAAAAGGGTAGCGGCCTAGTGGCTCCCTCCAGTGAATATAAGATCCCTGTATAGGCATTAAAGGGTGAAAACAGGGGACATTTAGAGGTAGACCAAACCCAAAGCCAGCTAGTTGGTATATTAGGTCCACACCCACTGCCCGTTACAATGGATAACGTAGAGATAGAAGATACATTTTAAAAGACAAAACCATTTTATGACCCTTTTCATGACTTGGCACCGCCCCTGTAGTGTTTATTTGGACACCAGGGCTGTGAAGCAACATCCTTGCGTCACACATAGGACTATTTCTGGATGGTGCTGGTAAGCTGCATCAGCACCTGGGAGACTTGTCAACTATTGTGACAGTCTACATGATCTCTCCCTTTTTCAGGAATGTTCTTTGGGAATTGGCAATAGATAGATAGATAGATAGATAGATAGATATGAAATACATGAGATGAGATATATAGATATGAGACAGACAGACAGAGACAGGTAGATAGATAGAGCTATTTAATATATCTATGTACAGTATATATCTATATGTATATGCCCTCTGTATGGTTGGATGGACGGACAGATAGACAGACAGATATAGATAGATTTGATATCTGATTGGATATTTGATTGTTGGTGTTTCTCCCTTAGGAAACTTCATTGCCCCAGAAATTATATCCACATGAACCTCTTTGTGTCTTTCATTATACGGGAGCTGCCGTGTTCATTAAAGATGCCATTCTTTTGCTGATGAGAATATTGATCACTGCACCATGTCTACGGTGAGAATATCCATGTGTGATGGTTAGAGTTAGGTCTAAATACAGAGATATAGCATTGTCATTCCATCCTGATGGACTTTGTAAAGTATTTACTTAATCCACTTGGGGTGCACTTACACCAACAGATTATTTGACCAATTTCTGTCCAATCAGTCTAATAGTTGGTGAGTATAACAAAAGATCTGTGTGTAATAAGCCATCTGACCAATGATTGATCAGAAAATCTTTCAAATAATCTGTTAATCTACTCAGTTAAAGTTAACATCCTCATATATTTGGAGAGCTGCTTCAAAGAGTACTGTAGGTTCCACTCTGTAGGGCCTGGCGAGCCTGATAGCCCACTGATTGCAGTCAGAGCTGGATAATGCTTCAGTTTCCCTGTGGTAGAACTACAAGAAAATTGAATATTTGCTACTATAGATACTATAGATTAAAGGGGCTTTCTGAGGTTTTTAAAAACTTGGCTTCGAGCATGGGGCTGTATAAACTAAAGGAACACCCCCCCCCCCTCTTATTCATCTTTTTATGTCTCGCTGTTCGAACACTGCTCTCTGGTTCTGGTCATGTGAACAATGAACATAACATCATCTCTGCGGGGCCCCTGTTTAGAGCCAAGTTTTTGAAATCTCCGAAAACTCCTTTAAAGATGATCAACGACGTTTTAGGGGGCATGGGAACCTATCATCAGCTTGTGAACAACACCTTTAAATAAGAGCCAATAGCGTTCATACCCATACTCAAGGAATTTAGAATGTGGACATTGATTTTGGAGGAAATTTCAAAATGAGTATTGAGAATATGGGTGTTAGAGATGAGCTGCGACTCCTGACTCATAATGAAAAAAAGTTCATCATATCCTAAAAGGGGTATTCTAGGGTTTTAATCGGTGAAGTTCTGACCTTCCACACCCCTGTCAATGAGCTGGTTCAGTGTTGACTTCGATGGGAGCAGTGCTGCAGTAAACAGAGCCATCCAATACATACTACACATTGGACAGTGTGTAGTTCCCACACTGACTTCAAGCACTAGAGCTACACTGAAACAGTGGTGTGGGATGTTGGACCTTCGCCGATCAGATATTGATGACCTGTGCTGAGGATTGGCCATCAATAACAAAATCCTGGAATACCCAGGAAACAGGGCGGGATCCATATAAGGTGGGAACTAATTTAAAGGGAGTGTACAGAATTTTAAAAATGCATGCAATTCTTTAAATAAATGCCACAACTGTCCACTGATTGACTAGTATTGCAGCTCAGACCTATTGAAATGAATAGAGCTGAGCTGCAATATTACACACAGGGGATCATTATATTTCAGACGCAGATTGTGGCGCAACAGTTATTTGCGCTTCAATGTGCAACTTTTCCCGGCCGGCTTGTCTCATTCATCATTTTCTACGCCTAGTTAAGGAGTAGAAAATGGTCTAAATATAAGCCAGCTAGGAAGCTGTCTTACATTTAGAAGCGGCGGTAGATCCGCGAAAGTTATGTAGAGGCTGGCACCTCTACATAACTTTGACGATCCACCGCCAGTGCAGGGGCTTTATTAAGACAAGCGTCTAAAACACCGGTCCTAATAAATGACCCCCACAATCTTTGGGCAGTAGTGATTCTGCTTTTGCTGGAAAACAGATATGTTTTTCAAATTCTGGAAAACTCCTTAAACTCTGTAAAGATCAGGACTTGCTTCATACATAATTCAGTGTCATGTTCCCTCTCATTCCAGGTAAGCTGTAAGGCAGCTGTGGTTTTCTTCCAGTACTCCATCCTTGCAAATTTCTCTTGGCTCCTGGTGGAGGGAATGTATCTACACACTCTGCTCACCCTCACATTTACCTCACAGAAGCGGTATTTTTGGTGGTATATCGTCATTGGCTGGGGTGAGTAATGCCTCAAGTACAGGGTTAGATTATAGGATGTGTAATAAGGGTAGTTTCCCAGAGACCGCCACCATCTAGGGGCCTCCATCTACCAGTTTGGACCAACAATGGAGATGCCATATTAGACATTTTGGAGTCCAACTACTATGTAGATGTTTACAATATGGATTTTGGGGTCCAATTATAGTGAAGTATAGTCAATGTTTAGAGGGTCTTCTTTAGCATTTGCTTGTCTTCCACAGGTCTCCCAGCACTTACCATTGCAGTATGGATAAAGACAAGAATCAGCTTTGATAATACTGGGTAACACTCATTTTCAATTTTGCACTATAGTTCCATCACAAAACCAACCACAGTTACGAAAGCCAAAATTGAACCTGTGAGAACCATACTTCTTTATATTTTAGCATCTTGACACATGTTCTACTTAATTCTTTATACCAGTAGCATACATAAAAGAGGAGGGGGGCATAGCATAGGTCAAATGGGCCTCCATTATGGCCTGACCTTTCAACTTGGGCAAACTCGTCACATTTTTTTCTTAAAGGAAATCTATGGACAACATAGAGCCCTTAAAATAAGCTGGTCTAGGGCAGGGTTTATTTTCAGAATCCCTTGTGGTAGAGAGCAGTGAAGGGAATATTTGGATCCCTGGTGGTGTAGGGCAGTGAAGGGGTTAAGATTAGCACCCCTGGTTGAAAGGAAGGGGTTAATATTTGATATCTGGGATCCAGTGGATTACTTATCTCTCCATCATTGTCCTGGATGTAGCAGGATGTTGAGCACTGATAGTTCAGTGTTTGGTTCTCTACCTGCACTGACCATAGAGATGACTGCAGGAGAGGGTAGAGAGTAGGTTTCTATGATCCGAGCTCGATTAGTTCAAAAACCTTGTTGAAAATGCTGTTTCAGTACAGCATTAAAATGTATTGGCTCTGGGGAGGAAAACTTCTTGTCTCGGCGGAAGTTGCGAGAGATTTAGGAATGCCGAAGTTACTCACCGATCTGCTTATTTAAAAACATTTTAAAATAGAAATCCGAAAGCAGGTTACGTACTAAGTTGCCAGCTGGTGTTAAACCGGACTTCAGATTCCTATTTTTAAATGTTTTTAAATAAGCAGATAGGAATACCGAAGTCTCGCGCAACTTCGGCCAAGACAAAGGTTTCCTCCCGGAGCCCAAACATTTTAATGCTGTACAGAAACAACATTTCAAGAAGAAACATGATTCTCCATCAGCGGCCATCTTATGGACAGGACCTCTATGCGGACAGTACGGAAGATTTGCCTAAAAAAGAGGCATGGCTTATGAAATATAGAAAATGGCACACGATATGAACAAAGACTATATTGGTAACATACACATTGCTTAGAACTAGCAAGAAAGTGGCTAACCCCTTTAAGGAGGGAGTTATGGAAGTCTATGTGGAAGCAGACTTTCTCTGCACAGTTGTAGAGATCAGACATTCACCAGAAATTAGCTTAAGGGGTTCCCCAGGAATTTAAAAATACTTAAATATGACTTTATTATAAATTTATTCCCAATTACCTTTCATTAGTTATAATGGCTCATTTTGTCTGTGGAAAAATCATCAGGGGCAATAAAATGGCCGCTGTCCTATTAATACACCCAAAACCTGTCCTAATCACACAGGAAGACAAGTTACTTCAGAACACTGAGCAAAAGAGCTGCCTCATCCTCATCTCCTACTTGCCAGCTGAATCTCTGTAGGAATGGAGTTCATGAGGAGACATGAAGTACAGAGAGGATAGACAGGAGAGGCTGTGGTAATCGAGACTGCATACAAGTGCTGCCGCTCATTATCCACATCCCCGCTGCCTCTCTGTACTTCATGTCTCCTTATGAACTCCATTCCTACAGAGATTCATTGAAGATCTTATCAGCTGTATTCAGGATTCATAATCCCTGAGAAGCAGAGCAGAGAGTAGGATAAGGCAACTCTTTATCTCAGTGTTGTTTATTTCTCCTAATGATTGCTCCCTAGACAAAACGAGCCATTATACCTAATGAAAGGTATTTGGGAATAAATTTATAATAAGGTAATATTTACTGTAAGTATTTTCAATTTCTTAATTTCTGGAGAACCCCTTTAAATGACCACTCGTGATGAGAGAGACAGCTCATCTTATTGATTTGACTGAGAAGGGAATAGAGCAGCCTGCAATGTATGTGAGTAAAAACAGGTAAATATTTGTTTTTATAAAATCCCATTAGAAAAATGTTTTTAAAGCCTAGATTACCTACATTGTTATAAGTAAAATCCACTAAATGTCCATAGCCTTTAAAGCCAATGCAAGGCACAATTTACCTGCTGTTTCAGGAGTCTTGTCAATTACATTTTTCTGGGAGTCTTCTGGATATTCTGAGAGAGTTGGCCAAGTGTGTGTGAGTTTGAAATAAACTAAGGCTAGTTTCACACTAGGGGCAAGGAACTCTGGCAGGCTGTTCCAGCGGGTGAACAGCCTCTTGGATCCGTGCTGCTACTAGTACATGCGTGCCCTCGGACTACCGCTCCGGCCCCATTGACTATAATGGAGGTTGTCCGGAGTTCCGGCGGCAACACGGCAAACATCCCGAGAGGCGGCCGGAATAAAACTACCATGTGTCGTTCCTATAGTCAATGTGGCCGGAGCGGTAGTCCGGGTGCACGCTTGCACTAGCGGCAGCACAGATCCGACAAGCTTTTCACCCGCCGGAAAACCTGCCGGAGTTCCTTGCCTCTAGTGTGAAAGTACCCTAATATATTGCTTTAAGCGTAAAAAAAAAAATATATATATTCCAGGTAATAGTAGTTCTGGTTGTGTCTCACTGTTATCACTGTGTGCTTCATATTGTCATTCAGGTGCTGGGATGATTATGAAAACATTTACTGGTGGATAATCAAAACCCCAATACTAGTTGCAATATTCGTAAGTATAATCTGGTAAAACAAGTTTTTTTAAAATAGTTGGTAATTACGATAAATCTATGTGAATATATTATTTAACAGTACTTCCCTAATATTTATTTATTATCAAAATCACCCTCTTTGTGAGCAATTTCATAATCTGTTAACAGGGACGCGTTCCTATGAGTCCTGCAGTACCTCTAATGACCACAAGGTGGTAATGTGCAAATACTTGGTTTTTCATGTTCTTTACAGAAAAGCTGCATGTATGCATTTTAAGTTATAATATTAATCTTTATTCAATATTCCGTAGCGCCTCACAATTTAGAGGGTTCATGTACAAAACAAAAGACATCACAAAATGACTGGCTAATATACAACTGAAACACTAGAATTTATTCACAAGGTTATTTGTTTTTTTGTTGAGGGGGTTGTCTGCAACATGGACAGGTATAGAATGTGTACTGTATCTGTCACATCGCCTCAGTACTTTCTTTGATTAATATAAATCCCAAGAGTTTCATTTTCATGGAGATCTGCCACAGGCGGAGAGCTATACTCATTACTACTGAAATCCTAATAGGAGAAGAAGCTAGTGCAATGATCGGGCCAACAAGGGGGATAACTTGTGAGGTGTCGGTGTACCAAGGAATAATGACAGTTAGTTCTTTACTCACAGTTGTGAAGCTCCCTGGGTCGGGCTGCAGTGAAGGGGATAACAGGACCAGATTCTCTGGGGCACACACTATTACAGGGGACACCGCCCAGGTGGGGACTGAGGTGCCCTTGATGGTGGTTGGATTTCTGGGTGCTTGTGCAGCTGGGCCCCTGAATTAGGTAGTATCATGATGTCAGCACCTTAATGGTGCAAAATGATGAGAGTAGTTGGTATGACAATGAAGAAGGAGACAAGAGTTGAATCCAACTGTGAACTTTACTGTCTGCAGGGTCTTGACAGCAATTACATCCAGATATAAGCAGTCTATCGTGTGCATGTAGCTTGAATGCTGCAAATCCCCTATAACAGGCTTTATGTGTGGTCCTGTATCAGGCTCAAGTCTTGCTACATTATGAAAGGTATCTTCTCACTGGTACTCAGATCTTTGCCTTGTCCTAATCTCAGTAACGGTGGTTTAGATCCTTATCTTCTACACACAAGTGCTCCAACAGATAGCCTGTCTTTCTTTTAAATAACGGTGAGGCTGCCGGAAGCTAATAAACCTTCACCTTCGTACAAAGGCGCCTAAAGTCTAGTATAATGGCTATTGTCCTTCCTTTGTCTTCTACATAGAAATGTTAAAATCCACTTGGCACTCCAGAAGAGTAGACGGTAGAAGAAGGTCTCACCTCTGCCTGTTTCTTGGCTTGACAACTGAGACAACGAATTGGCTCCTCTGGGCCGTGGAGAACAAGAGAGAGCTGAGAGGAGGAGGTCCTTTCTTTCCCCTGCTCCTCACTCCAGCTCCTTCCACTCCAACTACTCTAACTTCTCTAACTAGACCTGACCTGTGGTGTTTTTCTAGCAGAACGCACCGGAACGGCGCTCCGCCACCTACCATGCTGACATTTTGAGATCACAGCCTGCGATGCTCCAGCAGGACTGGGAGGAGGAGCTGGGGATCGGCAACCGCGGCGGGGCCGGTGCGTTCATTGTGCTCGGCCCGCTGCTCCAGTACAGTTATAAAATGTGTAATTCAATTAATAATGATTCATGCTGCCCCTCTGTAGTATAACATTCAATATATCCTACTCACAGGGCTACTGTTATATCGTAATGCAGGCTGGCCGGGCAGACGAGCGGCAGCGTGACTGAATGACGTCACGTGCCTGCGCCGCCTGCTTCATTCGTATGCCAGCCTGCATTACGATATAACAGTAGCCCTGTAAGTAGGATATATTGAATGTTATACTACAGAGGGGCAGCATGAATCATTATTAATTGAATTACACATTTTATAACTGTACTGGAGCGGCAATGGGGGTCTGTGGATGACACTGTTAAGTGGTGGTGGGGGCTGGGGATGGCACTGTTATGGGGTGTGGTGGGGGTCTGTGGATGGCACTGTTATAGGATGGGGGATCTGTGGATGCCATCCACAGATCCCCCATAACAGTGCCATCCACAGATCCTCCATCCCATAACAGTGCCATCCCCAGATCCCCCATTAACAGTGCCATCCCCAGATCCCCCATTAACAGTGCCATCCCCATCTGGGGGTTTCTTTGCTGGGCTGGACTTTTATAGCCCCCCAAATTTTACTTGCATCCCTGTTCTCTAAAGGGGCGGTTTTAGGGGGCGGTCCTAGGGGTGGGTAGGGGCGTGGCCAGGGGAGGGGGGAGAGTTCCACCACCTTTTCTCTGAGAAAAAAAAGCCCTGGAAATATGCAAATAACATAACATGAGATAAAATATGACAGCTTTGCAGTGCCCACGTACACAAGTGGGATGCTGCACTAGCTACTTCCACCCTAATGTTACCATTAAACTACACCTCCTAGCATTTCACAAAGACATGGCTGCTATCTTCCAGAAACAACCAGGGACGGTGCAAGGATTTTTGCCGCCCTAGGCAAAGATCCATTTTGCCGCCCCCCCCCCCCGCCATGTCACTCACTCACTGACAGACACGCACACACTGACAGACAGACACGCACACACTGACAGACAGACACGCACACACTGACAGACATGCACACACTCACTGAACGGCACACATTGACAGACATACAATCACTCCGATACTCACTGACAGACAGGCATACACACTCACTGACATACACACACTCACTCAATGACAGACATACATACACTTACTGACAGACAGACATACACTCACTCACTGACAGACACACACAGGCAGACACTCACCTCCCTGGGGTCCAGTGTGGTGCAGCTCCTCAGTCCTCCAGCGCCCGTTTAGAATGCTGGGGCTGAAATGACGTCATATTCTGGCTCCCGGCATCACAGAGGGCGCGCGAGGGAGGATTGGGAGCTGCTAGAACAGCCTCCCTTGCCGCCCGCCTCCTCTCCTCCGGTAATTTACTGGCAGAGCAGGCACCTGCCATCAGGGTAAGCAGGTGCCTGCTCTGCCATATTTAAGAAGGACCTTCACCTCCTGGCTCCCCTGTAATGGCGCTGGGGGTGGCTCAAGAGCTGCTCACCCAGCTCTGCAACACCAGACAGGGGAGCCCACCAGACGCCTCCAGCAGGCCAGCACCCTAGGCTGTGTTAAGGTGCTGGCTGTCTTGTGTTGCACATCCACTTTAATTACTAATGAAATCTAAGTAGAAGAAGTTAGCTACTTCCAGCCTCAGAAGGGTAAAACATAAATGTTACCCTATGGGCCACAGGTTAGAGTTAAGATGGATTATCACTGTTCACATCATGTTTCATAGTCCACAAGAGTAAAATGAAGATTAAATAGATTGAGGGGAAAGTTTTCACACCATAATATCCACCAGGAAGAGGGAAGAAGATACAGTAGGCCACTTTTGAAAAGCTAATAACATGGATTCTTCCTGTTTTCTCTTACTCTTTAGCTGAATTTCATCATATTTCTAAATGTGATCCGAATTCTTCTGCAGAAAATACGATGTCCAGATATCAGTAAGAACTACAAGCAGCAGTACATGTGAGTAATATATTTTACAGTTCTCAGCATGGCATGCTGCTACAGGGGTGTAGCAAGGAGGGTTGCTAGTGATGTATGTGACCTGGGTGCTGGGGAAGGCAAGAGTCGGTAACAGTTCCTCTAAACGATAACATTATGATGCAGGGCTAAAACCCCAGGTGAGGAAAATCCTTGATATAACTATTTTTATAGGGCATCTGTCAGCAGATTTGTACCCATGAAACTGGCTGACCTGTTGCATGTGCGCTTGGCAGCTAAAGGCATCTGTGTTGGTTCCGTGTTCATACGTGCTCACATTACTAAGAAAAATGATGTTGTAATATATGCAAATGAGCTTCTAGGAGCAACAGGGGTGTTGCTATTACTCCTAGAGGCTCTGCTCTCTCTGTAACTGCTGGTCCCTCTGCACTTTGATTAATAGGGACAAGTAGTAAAAACGTCATCACACCTGGCCCTGTCAAACAAAGTACAGAGGGACCAGCAGTTACAGAGAGAGCAGAGCCTCTAGGAGTAATGGCAATGCCCCGTTGCTCCTAGAGGCTCATTTGCATATATTAAATCTTCATTTTTCTTAGTAATGTGGGCACATATGAACACGGAACCAACACAGATGCCTTCAGCTGCTAAATATACATGTAACAGTTCATTTCATGGGTACAAATCTGCTGTCAGATGCCTTTTAAAGGACATCCTCTATATATCATATTTGGTAACCTGACAGTTCTTTTTTTCTTTTTTCTGGCAATTAGACCTATGTCAAAGGCCTGCAGGATAGCTTACCACATCTGTTTAGAGGGCATCTGTCACCTTGGACCAGCCCTATACTGGTATACTGGATGAATGGTCTACAGAGAGGTGTGCTCAGATCACTAATCCTTATCTTTATACTCACCCTCATTCTCCCATTGTGCACCCACCATGAAATGCACAGATAGGACTCTAGGGGTTATGACCACCCTGCAATCCAGCAGTGGTGGCCATGCTTGCACAACTATAGGCACCATGTCTTATAGTGCTTGCTCAGATGAATGTAATGATGCCTTTCACTTAGGAGAAAAGTACTTTTAATCTATATGGAAATGAGTAGTTAAAGGGATATCTACAGTCTAAAACATGCCCCCAATACCCAGGCTTCTCATATAGATTATACTTATCCCGCCCCCGCGCACTGCTCCTAATCCCCACACGGCTCCCGGTCCCTCCCATGACAGAGGTGAGAAGATCTGAGAGATTGGCAGCACGTGAGAGTATCTGACAGTCTCTCTGTTTTCATCTTGCAGTGTTCTTGTTTGGTAATGACCACACCTCTTGTCAGTTGCAACTTGTGGGTTATTACTTAGGGTCAATTTAGTTCTGATTCACACTGCTTACCATGCGGTTGATATTTCCTGCTGGAGTTGGTCGAGCTGGTCTGTTGTTCCTTTGGATCTCCTGCTCCTCCATTCTGCTTTAGAGTACTTTCACACTTGCATTGTGAGGATCCGAATGCATTGCAATGACGGATCCATCTCTCCGGTTGTCATCCGGAAAACGGATTTGTTATCTATTTGTTTACATTTTTAATGGTCAGCACAGACCGGAAGAATGGGTCCGTCAATGTGGTATTTTTAATCCGGCACTAATACATTTCAATCCGGCATGTGTTGGAATTTTGGACGTAAAAATTACCGCAGCTTGATGCGTTATTTTCTCCGTCCAAAAACGTGCAGTGACTAAACTGAAGACATCCTGATACATCCTGAACGGATTTCTCTCTATTCAGAATGCATTAGGATAAAAGTGATCAGTTGTTTTCCAGTATTGAGCCCCTAGGATGGAACTCAATGCCGGAAAAGAATAACGCTAGTGTGAAAGTACCCTAAAGCTAAGTGCATTTTGTTTTGCATTTTGTTATTCGCTTGTGTTAGTTGCTTTCTAGGCCTCAGGGACACGCCTGATTCCTTCATCTGGGAAGAAACCAGTAATCTCATTCCCTGCCACCACTCCTAGGGCTTTTCAGGGTCTCCAGGGCTTAGGTTCCGGTTTATGAGTATTTCCACCTTCAGGGTATACTCATATTGACTGGAGTCAGGGAGAGGTCTAGGGCCTGCTAGGAGGTCACCATCCCTCTCCATTAGCTTTGAGGCCTAGACTCTTGTCTATTTCTGTGTGTTTTCTGGTGTTTTCCCTCCCCATTACCCGTGACATTATCGGGAGTATGATTGCCCCGTCAACCTTATTCCTAGAGCTAGGTTGCCCAAGTCTCGGTTGTATAATCTTTCTGAACCCGAAAGAGTAGCCATGCGAGAATATATCACAGAGAGTTTGGCTAAAGGTTATATTAGACCATCCAAATCACCAGTGGCTGCAGGGTTCTTCTTTGTTAAAAAGGACGGAACTCTTAGGCCATTTTTGGACTTCCGTGAGCTTAGTCGCATTACTGTCCGCGATCCCTATCCTCTTCCTTTGATCCCAGATTTGTTCAGATTGTCAGTGACAAGCTGTTCTTTAAATTCGATTTGAGGGGGCATATAATCTGGTAAGGATCAAGGAGGGGGATGAATGGAAGATGGCCTTTAATACCTCCTGAAGGTCATTTTGAGAATTTGGTCATGCCTTTTGGGTTGACCAATGCTCCTGCTGTTTTTCAACATTTAATCAATGACATCGTTCATCATCTGGTGGGCAGGTTTGTGGTGGTGTATCTGGATGATATTTTAATTTATTCCCCTGACATGGAGACGCATCAGGATCAGGTGAGACAGGTCTTACAGATTGTAGGGAGAATAAATTGTATGCTAAGATGGAGAAGTGTGTATTTGCAGTTCCGGAAGTGCAATTCCTGGGTTACCTACTCTCATCTTTTGGTTTTCGTATAGATCCAGAAAAAGTCTGTGCTGTGTTGGACTGGGATCGACCCGAAAAATGAAAGCGCTCATGCGATTTTTGGGGTTCACCAACTACTACCGTAAATTTATGTTGAATTACTCGACTGTTGTTAAACCATTAACAGATATGACTAAGAAAGGTGCGGATTTCTCAGTCTGGTCTGGTCAGTTCTGCTCCTATACTGGTGCAACCTGATGTGTCACAGCCATTCATTGTGGAAGTTGACGCATCCGAGGTAGGGGTTGGAGCAGTCTTGTCGTAGGGTCCTTCTCCTAGCAAATGGCGCCCATGTGCTTTTTCTCTAAAAACTCTCTACTGCTGAAAGAAATTATGATGTAGGTAATAGAGTGTTGCTGGCCATTAAGTTGGCTTTTGAGGAATGGCGTCTTTGGTTGGAAGGAGCAATTCATCCCATTACGGTAATTAATGATCACAAAAATCTGGCTTATCTGGAGTCGGCTAAACGTCTGAACCCAAGGCAGGCCAGATGGGGAGTGGCTTAATTTGGAGGATCCTGGCCCAATATTAGCTGATGGGGTGGTTGTATCCGCCCTTTATCCTGAACTTGAGGCCGAGGTGTTGGGGACGCAGGGAGATGCACCTGATTTTTGTCCTCCAGAGAACTTGTTTGAAGAACATCACAGTACTGTTGTTACGGGACCCCTGGGAGCAGATCAACGGTTAATCTCATTTCCGGAGATTTTGATGTCAAGGGTTGCATAAATGTATTGAGGGCTATATATCAGCTTGTAAGACTTGTGCGCGTGCCAAGGTGACATATACTCGGCCTTCGGGATCTCTACTTCCCTTGTCTATCATGTCCCGACCGTGGACTCATTTGTCGATGGACTTTATCACAGATTTGCCTAATTCCTCAGGGAAAACTGTGATTCTGGTAGTTGATCGCTTCAGCAAGATGTATAGCATATAGCACTTTATAGCATATAGCACTTTATAGCATATAGCACTTTATAGCATTATCAGGTCTACCTAATGCTAAAACTGTTGCACAAGTATTAGTTGATAACATCTCTGATGTGGTGTCTGATAGGGGACTCTGTTTCCAGATTCTGGAAGGCGTTTTGTACTCGTATGGGGTCCAATTGTCCTTCTATTCTGCTTTTCATCCTCAGTCGAACGGACAAACTGAACGCACTAACCAGTGTGGCGTTTCAAAATGTCAGCTTTATACAATCACGCATCTGTGAGAGAGCAGCCTCTATGTGCACGGAGGTAACTTGTTGAATCAGACATTCTCCACTTATGGTTTACGCATCAGACACCCAGGAGTTAATCAAGTAGCTTTTAATCCGGAGATTGTATTACAAGATGTTGCAGGGTAATCCAGATGGTAAAAGAATTATGCCAACAATAAATTCCTAGCTCAGAAGATAGATGCTGCTACTAGAGAGCTGAGCACACTATAAGCAAAGCATCACTGGGAAAACAGGGAGTAGCTAGGCTAAACTAACTAGAAGGCTGAAAACAGGTGGGGGTGGGGGATAGGAGCATACCAATACACAATGCAAGATATTGGAACAGAACATTCCCCATCTGGTATCGGTAGATACCACTATAATATATATATATATATATATATATATATATATATATATATATATATAAACTATAGCTTGCGATGCAAATAATGTCCATCTACCTGAAAAGGAAACATGCAATGAACATTATCCAAATCAAAAGAGGATATGTCTTCAGTTCAGGCCATGGAGCTGGTACTGGAAACAGTCTTAGAAGATGTTGAGCATCTTGGTAGAAGGGATCTCAACATGGAAGATCTGCAGGCATGAGTAACACAACTTCTGTAACAGGGCAGAAGAAGGTCTTGATTATTCCATCCCTCGTGGTTCTTACTTCCACCTTACGAACCTTCCCATCCGAACTGGAAATGACTTTAGTAAGTCCAGTAGGCCAGTTGAAACGATCAACTTGTTTGTCTCTTAACAGAACAAAATCTCCTTCCTTTAAATTAGGCCTTGGTTCTTGCCACCTTCTGCGTTCTTGCAAGAGACAGAGGTACTCTCTTCTCCACCTTTTCCAGAACTGATTGGCGAAATGTTGTACCTGCTTCCACATAAACTTAGATTATGGAGATCGTCTCCTGCGCGATAATGAATGTGATCTTCTCTTACTGGTTATTGAAGGTGACTGAGACCTTTTATGAACCTCGGGTGAGCGAGAATGCCTTTGGCGAGACCGAGAATGTAAGCGCCTCCAAGGCGAAGACCGAAATCGCTTTCTAGGAGACAGTGAAGAGGAGCGAGAACGCAGTCTACGTTCCCCGGATGCTGACCTTGAGGATCTTTTATGCACCCCAGATTTGGATTTCTTCTTTTTTACTACAGGAGATTGTATATTGCTTCCATTAGAAGCTGAGCGAGACTTGGTTTTCCTTGATCTTGCCAAAGATTTAGAATGTGACTTCTTTGTTCGTGTTACCGATTTAAAGCGAGAGCGCTTATTTTGTGAGGCTGATTTAGATGTAGATTGCTTTCTGTCTATGGACCGTGAACGCGTAAGGTCATGTCTGCTTTTCACTTCTGGAATGGGATCTGTGTTTGTACATACAGACTTGGGTTGTTGACATTCAGAAGATACTTCCTTTACAAACTTACAAACTCATTGTCAAACGTTTGACTTGAAGAGGGCTCCAATTGAGATTCTGAAGGCATTTCTACAAGCTGCCCTTCTGTCCAGGAACATTTTTCTGCAGCTAACCCCTTAGGAATTAAGCTGCTTTCTGATGAACAAGTTTTTAGAATATTTGGGTAAGGAACCTCTTGCACATAGTAGTGGTTGGGACACTGCCTGAAGTAAGAAGTTTGTCCCCCTCTTAATACGTCTGTTCTGAAGGAGTGTACTCAGCAGGGTCTGCAGGTTCTGTCCAGACATACATCCCCCACCCACTGTAAGTTTCTGGGCATATGGAGCGTTGAAAGGGCCATTACGAAGTTCAAGAACCTTATGAGCCTCGAGAATTTCTCTACCTAGCAGGAGTAAGATCTCGGCATGGTTATCAAGGGAGGAATCTCTCTGGCTATGTTCCTGAGATGAGGCTAATGCTGTGCGGCTTCAGGTGTGGGAATCTCATCCCTTGCGTCCGGCAATTCGTCACACTCAATAAGGGTTGGAAGAGAGAGTTTCTTATCTCCTTTGATGGGCTTCAAGGTGAAACCATAAGCTCTTCTTCCTGAGGTTGTCACAAGACCAGAGCATGTTCCTAGGGTGTAGGGTGTAGTTTCTCCCTCTATCCTGAGCAGATCAAATAATTTAGGGCTAGCTAGGGAACGATTACTTTGGTCGTCTAGAATAGCATAGATTCTTATGGTCTTCTCTGGTTGTACAGTAGGAAGCACATCCACAAGGCAAATCTTGGAACAAGACTTACCGCACACAAGTCCTTCTCCGCATACCTCTGTGTATCTGGGCGTGACAGTAGTGGTTGGTCGGTCGGCACTCTCCATGACTCTCCCTGCCTTGATCGGAATGGGGCTTGCGCCAGCTAACTGGTTCAAGGTTCCGCCTGATTGGTCCCGGGTGAACAGAGGACACATGTAGATCACTATTACATTCAGAACACTTGACTGGAACTTCACAGTCTCTGGTGAAATGCTCAGTGGATGCACAGCATCTGAAGCAGATATTACGACTCCTTAGGAACTCCTTACGTTCCTCAAAGGGCTTTCCTATGAAGACACGGCACTTCCTTAAAGGATGTGGTTTATCATGGATAGGGCAATGATGATCTGGTTCCTTAGGGCTTTCGTTTCCAATGAAGGTGGTTGCGTTAGTAGTGGGCACAACCCGTCTTTTTTACAGAAATGAATCCTTTAGGGTTTCTCTGTCTGGGACTGAAAGTCTCGTGTTTTTGTTTAGTAGAGCCAAAGATGTTGGTTCCCAAGGTGTTAAAGCTCGTATCGTTTTTGGCTCTAGCTAAGTCCTTGATAAACTTACAGAAGAATGAAAATGGTGGAAAGGGAGCACTATGTTGCTCCTTGTATTTTGAACCTGTTGTTGCCCATTGGTCTTGAATATTGAGGGATAATTTCTCCACGATCAGGCCCACACCTAGGAGGTATCAAGAAAGCTGAGACCTGGTAGCTCTGGGTCTCCCTTGACGATTTCAAACTCAAGAAGAAGGTCGATTAATTCCTGGAACCCTTGGCGGTCTGTATTGGATAATTCAGGAAAGTCGTATAGTCATTTAAATAAGGCACGTTCAACTACTTCCGAGCCGCCGTATGTCTGCTTTTATCTTTCCCATGCGAGACGAAGGCCTGTGACTGGTTCTTAAGTAAGAACGGTTTTGAGTCTCTTAACACAGTTTGACGACCATGGACCTCGCCATCTAATTAGTAAATCAAGTTCTTGCATAGGCGGAGCACCAAGGGTTTGAACTGTTGTCTTGAAAGTGGCCTTCCAACTTCTATAGTTCTCTGGGTAATTATTAAAATTCTTAAGGCTAGTACTGATGAGGTCCCTGAGGGTAAGGTACTTAGCGATTTCTGATGCGTCATTTCTTTTCTGCATCATGGCGATGGGAACTTCTCCCTCGCTGGTGTTGTTGGCACCATCTGATACCCTATATTTGGGGGCAGGAAGATGGAATGGAGTGGCAGCTGGGTTGAGCATAAGTGAAGGCTTCACATCTGGTAATCTTGGTGCCAGCGTCTTGGTCCCTATGCAACTAGTCTCAGCAGGTTTTAATGTGATTTGATGAGCTTGAAGCGGCTTGGTCTCTAATGCAATACTGCAATACTGTGTAAGGTGCCAGAGGTTTGAAAGAAATAGAAATGTCCACTGGACTGGGGTCAACTGTATAGTTATCGGCTGCCTCTTTTTCTACTCGCATGAGTTCAGCAGGCTGGCGTGCAGAGGCCGAATCTTCTGGTCCACATGCATTGACTTTGCTTTGGTTTAAGACGAATTGCAGGGTACGCCTTTCTAGATCATTAGGTACAGTATCTTGGACATAGGATGATAAGCTTCTTCTTCTTCAGCAGCTTCTTCAAGAACTTTGATTCAGCCATGGCTGCTGCTTCTTTCCTTTCCTTCTGAAGGACCTCCAACTCAGCTTCGGCCTTGGCTTTGGTCGCTTGTGCTTGTATAGCTGCGACTTGTGCCTTAATGGCTGCTTCCTTTCTAATGCAGTGAGCTTGTACCTTCACTGCTTCCGCTTTGCGTGTGCCAACACCAATGAGTTACTCAGCGAAGAGTGCTGTGAGTGAGACCTTAGCAATGAGGACTGAGCAATAGATTTCGAGGAACGGGATAAAGCCTTTGAGTGCCTTAAAAAGTTAAAATGGCGGGACGCAATTTCCTATAGTTGTGATAACTTGTCCTCTAGATTTGACTTGACTGCCACAAATCTGCTATATCTTAATCGTTAAGTGCAGTGTTGGTCTTTAATTCTAGGATGAATTCCTCTGAGTTGAGACTTGATAACAGAGAAGAATATTTTTCAGACAGTCTCTTATAACTTTCATAGGTCTTATTCAATTTTGTACACATTGCCTTCAATATAGCCTGATCCATGTGCTGCATCCATACATTGTTTAGTCTTTTCCCACAAACTAGACAAATTATTACATATCTCCATTTTGTCTGTTAGAAGGGCCCCTTTCATTTTTTATGAGGGCTAAGAAATCCTTTTAGCTGTGTCTTGCATTTCATTTGTAACACAACAGCGACCTCTAGTGGTTGGTTCAGTATTTTAAGCCTGTATGAAGCTGCAATTGCTAGAAGCTTCTGCGATCCTCAGTGAATGCAGTGTGAAGCAGGATATGATGAAAAATCTTGCACAAGCGGTGCTGTTACCCTCCACTGCAACAAGCAGGAGAATAATGATGACGGCTTATTACTTGGAGGAGTAGAATATTCCTACCTTTGCAAGAGAAGGAGAATACTAAGGCAATTCTTTTACTGTGGAGTTTCGAAATGTCAGCTTTATACAATCACGCATCTGTGAGAGAGCAGCCTCTACGCGCACGGAGGTGACTTGTTGAATCAGACATTCTCCACTTACAATTTACACATCAGACACTCAGCAGTTAATCAAGTAGCTTTCTAATCCGGCCATTGTTTTACAAGATGCTGCAGGGTAATCCAGAGGGTAAAAGAATTATGCCAACAATAAACTCCCAGCTCAGAAGATAGATGCTGCTACTAGAGAGCTGAGCACACTATGAGCAAAGCATCACTAGGAAAACAGGGAGTGGCTAGTGTAAACTAACTAGAAGGCTGAAAACAGGGGTGGGGGTGAGGAGAGAGGAGCATACCAATACACAATGCAAGATACTGGAACAGAACAACCAGAATCTGGAGACTTACAGTATTTGAGATCTTTTGTCTCTGAGAATCAGGAGGAGTGGTGTTCATTTTTGTCGTCGGCCGAGTTTGCCATAAATAACTGTAGACAGGAGTCCACTGATAAGTCCCCGGTTTTTGGAGCATATGGGATCCATCCACAGTTTGGCATATTTTCTGGTATTGAGACTTCTGGTATACCTAAAGATTTTCCTCTTCGTTGTCATCTATTTGGCAGAAAATTTAAAACCATTAAAAAAATGGGCAAAAAGTATAAATGTATGGCTGACAAGAGACGTATGAGAGTGGGTGATTCTGTGTGGCTGTCCACAAGAAACATTAAGTTGAAGGTACCTTCTTGGAAGTTGGGGCCAAGTTTTATTGGGCCATATAAAATCTGTGCCATTATTAATCCGGTTGCTTTTCGACTTCATCTTCAGCAGGCTTTAAAAATGTATAATGTTTTTCACAAATCATTGCTGAAAAGATATGTCGAACCTGCTGAACCGTCCTCCTTACCTCCTGCTCCTGTATTGGTGGACGGTAATCTTGAATTTCAGATTGCCAAGATAGTGAACTCACAAATTCTCCTTAGATCTCTCCAATATCTCGTGCACTGGAAAGAATGTGGGTTCCTGCAACCGACGGGGCGACGGGGGTACTGTCACGGCATTTTGTTTTGCATTTTGTTGTTCGCTTGTGTTAGTTGCTTTCTTCATCTGGGAAGGAACCAGTAGTCTCACTCCCTGCCACCACTCCTAGGGCTTTTGAGGGTCTCCAGGACTTAAGTTTCAGTTTATGAGTATTCCCACCTTAAGGGTCTACTCATATTGGCAAGAGTCAGGAGAGGTCTAGGGATTCCTAGGAGGTCACCATCCCTCTCCTTATTTTTGACACCTAGACTCCTGTCTATATCCTTCTGTGTGTGTTTTGGTATTTTCCCTCCCATTACCCATGACAGACTGCCACTGCACCTCCCTAGCATCACAGGTGACGCAGTAGGATGCAACGGCGGCCGTGTGGGGATCAGGAACGACGTGGGTGCCGGGAGAGGAGTAAGTATAATCTATATGAGGTGCTGGACATTGCGGGGCATGTTTTAGACTTTGGATAACCCCTTTAAGTGCACTAAAGGTGGGCCCAAGACATTCTGTGCACCACTTCTCCTCCTACTTCCTCTGCCAGACCCTCTCTCTCCTTCATTGACACAACCATATTCATGCATAGTCATTAGTGTTGATCACGAATTTTCGAATTGCGAATTTTAATCGCGAATATCAGCACTTTGAGAATTTGCGAATATTTAGAATATCGCAAAATATATTCGCAATTGCGAATATTCAGCTTTATGTGAATTTTTTATATGAAAATTTTCGCATGCAAGAAAATAATGTCATTATTTTCTTGTTTGCTGAAAATTGCATACAAATCCGCATACATTAGCATACAAATTCGCATAAAAATTTGCATAAGCTGGTATTTAAAAGGTATCTTTTAACCCCTTAAGGACCGGGCTCATTTTCACCTTAGGACCAGGCCATTTTTTGCAAATCTGACCAGTGTCACTTTATGTGGTGATAACTTTAAAACGCTTTTTCTTATCCAGGCCATTCTGAGATTGTTTTTTCGTCACATATTGTACTTCATGACACTGGTAAAATTAAGTCGAAAAATTTCATTTTTATTTATAAAAAATATCAAATTTACCAAAAATTTTGAAAAATTAGCAATTTTCCAAGTTTCAATTTCTCTACTTCTATAATACATAGTAATACCGCCCAAAAAGTTATTGATTTACATTCCCCATATGTCTACTTCATGTATCGATCATTTTGTGAATGCCATTTTATTTTTGGGGACGTTACAAGGCTTAGAAGTTTAGAAGCAAATCTTGAAATTTTTCAGAAATTTTCAAAAACCCACTTTTTAGGGACCAGTTCAGGTCTGAAGTCACTTTGTGAGGCTTACATAATAAAAACCATCCAAAAATGACCCCATTCTAGAAACTACACCCCTCAAGGTATTCAAAACTGATTTTACAAACGTCATTAACCCTTTAGGTTTTCCACAAGAGTTATTGGCAAATGGAGATAAAATTTCAGAATTTCGATTTTTGGAAAATTTTCCGTTTGAATCCATTTTTCCAGTAACAAAGCAAGGGTTAACAGCCAAACAAAACTCAATATTTATTGCCCCGATTCTGTAGTTTTCAGAAACACCCCATATGTGGGCGTAAACTGCTGTATGGCCAAACGGTGGAGCACAGAAGGAAGGGAACGCCATATGGTTTTTGGAAGGCGGATTTTGCTGGTCTGGATTTTTGACACCATGTCCCATTTGAAGCCCCCGATGCACCCCTAGAGTAGAAACTCCAAAAAAGTGACTCCATCTAAGAAACTACACCCCTCTAGGTATTCAAAACTGATTTTACAAACTTTGTTAACCCTTTAGGTGTTCCACAAGAGTTATTGGCAAATGGAGATGAAATTTCGGAATTTCAATTTTTGTTACCTTGCCTCAAAAAAAGTGTAATATAGAGCAACCAAAAATCATATTTACCCTAAAATAATACAAACAAAACTGCCACCTTATCCCGTACTTTCCAAAATGGGGTCGCTTTTTGGAGTTTCCACTGTAGGGGTGCATCAGGGGGCTTCAAATGGGACATGGTGTCAAATAACCAGTCCAGCAAAATCTGCCTTCCAAAAACCATATGGCGTTCCCTTCCTTCTACGCCCTGCCGTTTGGCCATACAGCAGTTTACGCCCACATATGGGGTGTTTCTGAAAACTACAGAATCAGGGCAATAAATATTGAGTTTTGTTTGGCTGTTAACCCTTGCTTTGTTACTGGAAAAATGGATTAAAATGGATAATTTGCAAAAAAATAGCTGTTTTGGGACAGTTTTGTATTTTTTGTTATTTACATCATTGAACTGACAGGTTAGATTGTGTGCTATTTCTATAGAGCAGGTTGTTACGGACGCGACAATACCAAATATGTCTACTTTTTGGGGGTTTTTGTTTCAGTTTTACATAATAAAGCATTTTTGAAAAAAATTATTTTTTAGTGTCTCCACATTCTGAAAGCCATATTTATTTATTTTTTTTGGCAATTGTCCTATGTAGGGGCTCATTTTTTGCGGGATGAGATGGTGGTTTGAATGGTACTATCTCGGGGTGCATATGACTTTTTGATCACTTGCTATTAGACTTTTTGTGATGTAAGGTGACAAAAAAATGACTTTTTTACAACGTTTTTATTTTTATGTTTACGGCATTCACCTGAGGGGTTAGGTCATGTTATATTTTTATAGAGCAGGTCGTTACTGAACGCGACGATACCCAATATGTATACTTTTTTTATTTATTTTGGTTTTACACAATAATATCCTTTTGAAACAAAAAAAATATGTTTTAGTGTCTCCATAGTCTGAGAGCCATATTTTTTTCAGTTTTTAGGCGATTGTCTCAGGTTGGGTATAATTTTTGCGGAATGAGGTGGCGGTTAGATTGGCACTATTTCGGGGTCATATGACGTTTTGATCGCTTGCTATTACACTTTTTGTAATGTAAGGTGACAAAAAATGGCTTTTGACAAAGTTTTTATTTTATTTTTTTACAGTGTTTACTTGAGGGGTTCGGTCATGTGATATTTTTATAGAGCAGATTCTTACGGACGTGGAGATACCCAATATGTCTACTTTTTTTAATTTTTTACATTTAACACTGAAAAGCATTTTTGAAACAAAAAAATCATGTTTTAGTCTGAGAGGCATAGTTTTTTTATTTTTTGGGCAATTGTTTTATGAAGGGGCTCATTTTTTGCGGGATGAGATGGCGGTTAGAATGGTACTATTTTGGGAGGCATACGCCTTTTTGATCGCTTTGTATTACACTTTTAGTGATGTAAGGTGCCAAAAATGGCTTATTTACACCATTTTTTTTTTTTTTTTTATGGCGTTCACGTGAGGGGTTCAGTCATGTGATATTTTATAGAGCTGTTTTTACGGACGCGCGATATCTAATATGTGTAGTGTATTTTATTTTTTTACTTTTTATTCAGTGATTTATGTTTTTTTTATTTTTACTTTTTTCACTTTTTACATTTTTTTGGACCCAGACCCACTTGGTTCTTGTAGATCCAGTGGATCTGGTGTCTATATAATACAGTACAGTACACTATATAGTGTACTGCACTGTATTTTTACTTTCACAGTCTGGTCAGACTTCTGCCTTTAGCAGAAGTCTGACCAGAGTTACTATACCATGGCAAGCAGGACGCTTCTGAAAGCGTCCTGCTGCCATGGTAACCATCACCCACTGCCATTAGAGAGCAGTGGGTGATGGATGGGGAGGAGGGGAGCTCCTCCCTCTGCGATCCCATCCTGGGGGCTGCATAGGCACAGCAGCCCCCGATGGGAGAGGGAGGGAGCTCCCTCCCTGTTAACACCTTCCATACCGCGGTCCGTCCGGACCGCGGTAAGGAAGGGTTAAACGGCTGGCATCTGCAGCACAGATGCCAGCTGTCTTTATCAGAGTGCCAGCAATGTGCTGGCACTCTGATAGAACCACTAGACACCAGGGAATTATTACAAGGGAGGCGGGCGGGGGATCGCTATTGCGATCCCGCCTGCCGCACCGCCCGCACCGCCTCCGGCCGCCGCAACCACTCCCTGCACCCCCGCCGCCATAACAAGATCGGGGGATGCAGGGGGGGTTAAAATAATTACCTTTGGGGCATTAACTCTCTGATCCCTGCGGTCACAGACCGCGGGGATCAGAGATCGCTGAAACCGCTGCAAACCGCAGGTCTGAATTGACCTGCGGTTTGCAGCGATCGCCGATACGGGGGGTCACATGACCCCCCTCGGCATTAGAACATGGTTCCTGCTGATCTACATCAGCAGGAACCATGTTGCTACTGCGCCCACATCGGGTGCAGTAGCAGTTTAAACACAGGGTGTACATGTACGCCCTTGGTCCTTAAGTACCAGGACGCAAGGGCGTACATGTACACCCTTCGTCCTTAAGGGGTTAAATGCCAGTTTATGCGAATTTTTATGCTAATGTATGCGAATTTGTATGCGAATTTTCGCAAACAAGAAAATAATGACATAATTTTTATGCGAATTTTTTATGCGAATTTTTCGCAAACAAGAAAATATTGTCTGGAGATTACGAATTTGCGAATTTTCGAATATATGGCGAATATTCGCCCAAATATTCGCGAAATATCACAAATTCGAATATTGCCCCTGCCGCTCATCACTAATAGTCATCTCTGGTGGCCCTGATGAGGACAGTCAGTGGAAGCACAAGGAGCAAGGGTGCACTGTTATTACTGTATGCATCTGCTAAATGTATCTTCACTGTAGATGATAGAAATACTATACCAATTACCAGAGTCTAGAATGGTGTGAATATAGTGACCTCTAGTTGTGTCGGGCTTACAGACATGCCACTTTATGCATACATCATTAGTGGCTTTGACTACAGATAGTGACACCAGGGTTGCCACCCGTCCATAAATTTCTGGACAGTACATAAAAATAGGTGATTTTTTTTTTCCTGTGTAGACGTGTCTGGGATTTTTTTGAGGCTGGGGTACTTGAATAGATCATTTTGGTGGTAATTCTTATCATTATACAGCTGGCAGTAAATGCTGGTAATAAGCTCTTATCAGTATATTGAGCTATAGACATGTGCAGTGGGCCGCCTCCGCCCAGGGCCCTCTATATCGCGACCCAGGTGTAGTAGGAATGCCGAGTGGTATAGTGCGGTCTAAATGTCTCTTATTGTGTTACGGTGCACCTAACTAGATACAGCTGGACCCCATGCTTTGACTCCGAAGCGATAAATAGGGGAATAATTGAGGGATTTGAAGAAATAACTTGAGTCCAGACCTTGAGATGAAGTTCAACAGCAGATTTACTTGCATAAACGTTTCTTCCAACAGTTTACAGGCTTTGTCTTGGTTCCAGCAGGCTTTAGCATTAAACTGGCAGGCAACTCTGCTATATCTTTATCTCACTCTGCTGTACTGACAAGCTGACTGAATAACTTGGCTGCTTCTTCATGCTGCACATCTCTTTCTTAGTCAGACTTAGATCAGGCCAAGGAACTATGCTCTTGGCTTTTGAGGCTTTTAAGCTTTTGCCTCCATGGCCAGCAGAGCTTAGGAGGCTCTGGTTGGCGTAGGCACGTCCAGCAGAGACGTTCCCCTGCACACTCTTCCCCATGCTGGGGGCAAACTCCAACTAACTCCATCTAGTCCCCACCCTTCTTTCAGGAAGTAGGGCTAGCCCACTTCTCTCCAGAGGGGCTAGAATGGAATGGAGAGCTCCATTCTACCAAAGTACAGCTTTGACGTGTTTGCTGCCACCTGCTGGTGAATCAGGCACATTAACATGGACAGTTACATAACATTATTACAAATGCACAGTGTTGAGGGACCTGGAAATAAATATATAGGTGACATTGTGTTAGTCCAATAAAGACAGTAGCAGGGTGCAGGAGTGGTAACACCACTCTGGGGTGTTACACATGTATGATTTATAATATTTATAATTTATTATGGTTTTGCAGTTTGTCCGTAAAACAATGTTGGCTGTCTGCAATTTTGTGATAAATTGTCCAGAAAAAGAAAAAAATCTGGATGGCAACCCTAAGCGACACATTATTTGTGCTGAACTGTCTCAACTGAACATCTCACATTCCCATGCTAGAGCTCACAAATGTAAGCTCCTGATACACGCCTCCCTACATGTTTCGCCAAGATCCGACGTCATTTGAGGGTTAATGACACATGAGCTCGCCTGCTGGCAGGTTGTACAATATTTAGAGCTTTGCCCAGGGTGTACAGCAAATAGTTTTGCATGTACTGTATCTACATATATTTATTAAGGCATTTCATTGCTCAAAGCGTCTAACTGATTATGATGCTGTTATATAGCAAAACATCCCTTAAATGAGTATACCCATCCAAGAATGTTATAGCATGGGGCTAGGCCATACCATAACATCAAGATTGAGTTCCAAGATCTCTGTTTTCAGTCATTGAATGGGAACCATCATTGCCTACATTGAGGGGTTAAAATCTGATGGGGATCACACAGTTTTTACAGTTCCCAATAAATTCAGTGGTCACTGTATTTAGATCCATGTGCAGTGTGCTCCCCTTGTGGTGGCTGTGTGGAAACCATGTGCAATGTAAAATCTGAGGCAACTCAGCAGCAAAAACCATGACAAACCCATGTATACCTTATGTGGATTCTGTCACGTTTGTTTTAGATTATTTTGTTGCAGTAATTATGCCCCGTGAGAACATATCCTTACTTTGTGGAATTAGGTAGGAGATTTGGATCTGTCTCTTACCCCATGATCAGAGAAATGACAACCCGTGGCTACATATCCTTAAAGGGAGTCTTTCACCTGAAAATTGCAATATCTAACACTAACACCATTGTGTCCAATACAGCCCCACATTAAAATGCATCTTACCATATTGTTGTCTGTTCCATAGGTCGTCCAAAAACACTTTTATTCCATATGCAAATCAGTGTGTGAAGGTGCCCAGGGCAGCGTTCAAACAGCTGGTTCCCAAGCCCCGCACTGATTCTCATAAGCAACCATTCCGCTTTCACTCATTTGGCCTGCCCTTTGTCTGGATCTTTACCTCATTCGTCCGTAGCCAAATCCCGCACCTGCGCCCGACGAACGGGAGAGGGCTGTCCTTACTGTGCGGCGCTTGCTGTAATGTGACGTACGGGCCGGCACCTGCGCACTGGATACACAGATGCTTCTGACAGTAATAGGTAAATCAGTGCGCAGGCGCGGACTTCCCGTTCGTCAGCGCAGGCGCGGGATTTGGCTACGGACGAAGGAGGTGCAGATCCAGACAAAGGGCGGGCCGAATGGGTGAAAGGGGAGTGGTTGCTTATAAAAGTCAGCGCAGCACCTGGGCACCAGCCGTTTGAATGCTGCCCCTGGGCACCTTCACACACTGATTTGCACATGGAATAAAAGTGTTTTTGGATGACGTATGGAACGGATGCATTTTAATGTGGACACAATGGTGTAAGTGTTAGATATTGCAATTTTGGGGTGAAAGACTCCCTTTAATGTGTGAAATTAAGGAGGAGATTTGGATCTTTTTCTGACCCTGTGATCAGCTATAATCTGTGTAATAAAACCGGTTGCATCCGTTATGAACGGATCCGGTTGTATTATCTCTAAAATGGCCAAGACTGATTCGTCACTAAAACCATCCTAAGTCAATGGGGACGTTTTCTTTTGTGTTCGAGAAAACGGATCTGGCACCATTGACTTACATTGCTGTCATGATGGATCCGTCTTGATCAGGATCCCATGACGCTGCTTGCAGCGGTTTTGTGTTCCCAATGCAAGGGAATGGAATGCATTTTTAACCATTCCGTTCCCCATTGAAAATGAATGAGGACAAAACTGAAGCGTTTTCCTCTGGTTTTGAGATCCTCTGACAGATCTCCATACCGGAAGAAAACGCAGGTGTGAAAGTAGCCTAATTCTGCTGCAGCGCCACCACAAGGGAAATGAAACAGTACACAGATCCTCCTGTGATCACAGATCTGTTCATATACAGTAACACATAGACATGCTAGCATCTCCAGAGGGAGGGATGTTTTTGGACCCACCTCTGTTAACATATTGTGGGAATTTACGTATACCTTCTACGACAAATTTCTTATGTGAAAAAGTAACAAATTTTGGCACAAGCTCCACTTGCGCAAACATTAGTTTTTCTTGCACCCCGCTTTCCACTTTTCCAAAAACGCAACTAGGCACATTTATTATAATTCACACCAGAAAACTGGCATAAATTACAACTGAGATCTATGCCAGTTATAGGTCCTGTGGAACTGACTGACTTCTTAAAGATGTTTTCCAGGTTCAGAGCTGAACCTGGACGTATCCCCATTTTCACCCAGGCAGCCCCTCTGATATGAGCATCAAGGTATTTCATTCTCTGATGCTCTCCTTTGCCCTGCGCTGTATCGCGCGGGCCAAGGGCTTTTGTTTTCATATATTTACACTGCTGGTCAGAGGCTTCCACCTAGCAAGGTTGCTGTTTTACAGGCTAGGGCAGTGCTAAAGCCCACCCATTAGTGCTGGTGGCGTCCCCAGGTTCACTGCTACGCAAAGCCTCCGCCTAGCTTTACCCATGGAGAGCCCCGTACGTCACCTGATCTCCAAAAAGCCCTTGCCCTGCACAGCTCTGAACCCACTCCTTTATGAGGCGTGCATCTCATTGTGGCGTATGGGAAGCGAGTGGAGCAGAG
Source organism: Bufotes viridis (assembly GCA_033119425.1). Classification (NCBI taxonomy): domain Eukaryota; kingdom Metazoa; phylum Chordata; class Amphibia; order Anura; family Bufonidae; genus Bufotes; species Bufotes viridis. The sequence continues at coordinate 206,643,056 of CM065594.1, read as the reverse complement.
ACTAAGACTAACATCTAAAATGTTGGTCTTAAATTATTCCCCCATAACTCAGTAACAGGGTATTTAAAAACAGGGGAGCACCCAAAAATAATGTTTGACCCCACCCATTGTTATAAGCCCCTCCTACATATAATCTACTCCCAACAGACACTGTACAGCTGTAGAGATGAGCGAACATTTTAAAAAGTCCGTTGTTCGGCGTTCGGGTGGTGGTGGTGATCCCGTACTGAGCCATGCCCCTGCACTGATCACATGACAGTGACGTCACGCCAGGTCCTTCAGCTGTGCAAAAGTTCGGGTTGGTGGCAGCCGCCTTATGGATTCCATATGCCGCTATAGTGGAATCCATAACGGGATCGCGACTTACCACCACCCGAACGCCGAACAACGGACTTTTTTAAAATGTTCGCTCATCTCTATACAGCTGAAATTATATTGTTGAGGATGAAGGTAAGAGTCTCAACCTCATCCTCCATAGACACACTGTACTCAATGCTCAGGGCCCCGACATAAAGCTTCTGTACTCAAACTCTTCTTCCCTCCTTGTGACTGGAATCACCACCCAGTTATGTTTTGCACACTGCCCCTCATGTAGCTCCGTGGCAGGGGCTTTTGCAGTTTACTTCCTCCCTCCTTGTCCTGAAGGTGCCAAAGAAGAGTGGAGGAGGAGCTGCAGGATATTTAAGGTGTGCAAGTCTGGGTGGAGAACCCGGCTCTACACATCATTCAGAGAGGGAGAGCCTGTACTGCCTGCTTCACATTATACAATAGACAACAGCAGGCTACAGTCAGGAAGCTTCTTCCCTCTCCTCCCTCCCCAAATCCTTCTTGTGGCCTGTGGTTCTCCCCACCATCTGCCACCCGCCTGGGATCTGCTGCCCCCTCGCCCGTCCTCACTAGGCAGAAGCCTCCTGCCCCACCATGCTTATAGCTGCCCAGCTCTGAATCCTCCTTCTGCAAATGGCAGAGGGAGGAGCCAGAGCATCTCCTCTCCTACATAGCGCCACATACCTCTTACATCCAGTGATGTCATATTTGATGTAGACATGTATTTGATGTTCTCTTTCCTCATTTTCTCCATTCAGACCAGACCGCCATAATAATATTTCAGCCATCTCCCGTCTCTACAGAGATTGACAAACAGACATTAGTTTTCCACTTTTCCACACAGATAGTGCCCCTTCAACAATTATTGGCACACAGTGCTTTAAAGAAAATAACTGCACCCAGTAAATAGTGTCCCGGACACTAATAGTATAAACATAATGTCCTCCAAAAATAATTGTGCTAAGCCGATACTGTGCCGGGTGCCCACCAAAGTAATAGTGCTCCCTATAATCCCACCAGTAGAAATAATTATCTTCCAGACCACGCTTAGTAGTAATAATGCCCCCATAGTGCCCATACTAGTAATCATGTTCCCATAGCCCCCCAGTAGTAGTAAAGCCCACCATAATACCAACTAATAGTAATAATTCTCCTTATAATTTGACAGTGCAAGAAATCCCCCTCTTAGTGCCCGCAGTTGAGCTAATGTCCCAATAATGTATGCTAGTATAAAATACCCCTATATGGTTCCCCAGTAAATGCCCCCATAGTGCTCCTCTCCCACTTTCCCATAGTGCCCCAATAATATGCCAGTAAAAAAATACCCCTTCTTAGTGCCCCCAGCAGGTGCCCCTCTAGTGCCCCCATAATGTGCCAGTAAAATATCCCTTTCTTAGTGCCACCAGATGCCCCCATAATATGCCCATAAAAATGCCCCTATAATGCCAACAGATGCCCACATAGTTCTCCTCTCCCCCATAGTGCCCCCATAATGTGCCAGTAAAAATGCCCCTTCTTAGTGCCACCAGATGCCCCAAAGTGCTCCTCTCCCTAATAAAGTGCCAGTAAAAATACCCCTTTAGTGCCACCAGATGCCCCCATAATGTGCCAGTAAACAATGCCCCTTTAGTGCCACCAGATGCAACCATAGTGGCCCCATGATGTGCCAGTAAACAAATGCCCCTTTAGTGCTACCAGATGCCCCCATAGTGCTTCTCTCCAGCATAGTGTCCCCATAATGTGCCAGTAAATAATACCCCCATAGTGCCACTCCCCTTATAGTGCCTCCCATAATGTGCCAGTAAAAATGCTTCCTTTGTGCCACAAGATGCCATAGTGCCCCAATAATGTGCCAGTAAAAATGCCCCTTTAGAGCCACCAGATGCCCCCATAGTGCTCTCACCCATAGTGCCCCCATATTGTGCCAGCAAATAATGCCTCTATAGTGCCACCAGATGCCCCATAGTGCCGCTCTCCCTATAGTGCCTCCCATAATGTGCCAGTAAAATTGCCTCTTAGTGCCACTCTCCCTATAGTGCCTCCCATAATGTGCCAGTAAAAATGTCCCCTTAGTGCCACCAGATGCCATAGTGGCCCCTACAATGTGCCAGTAAAAAAATGTCCCTTTAGAACCACCAGATGCCCCCATAGTGTTCCTCTCCTCCAAAGTGCCCCCATAATTTGCCAGTAAGAAATGCCCCCATACTGGCCCCCAAATGGGCCAGTAAGAAATGCTCCTTTAGTGCCACCAGGTGCCCCCTAAAATGTGCTAGTAAAAAAATGCCCTAGATTTCCCCATGTTTCTTCTTTGCTATATTGTGCAATTTATAAAAGACAAAAAACAATAATACTTACCTCCGTGAATCTGTCAGCGATGCAGGCCTCTTCCAGCCTGTGTCCCACGCTGTATGCTGCCCAGCTCAGGCTGCACAATGATAATGATGTCATCACGCAGCCTGAGCCGGCCCCTGATAGGAATGGGGCAGGGAGATGCCTCTCCCTGACCTGCCCCTTCGCAGCACAGCCATACAGCTGAAAATGGAGATGAGTGCAAAGCGTTTTAATGCGTTTTGCACGTCGTGGGAAAAATCAGCATGTTTGGTACCTAGTAAATCACTGAAAAAAGTGCACCACAAAGATAAGCACCTGACAACACTGGCAAATCCCTCAGGCTGATGTTAAAAGCTGAGCCATTTACCAATATCTCCCAGTCAGGAACATATTATAGCCCCTTATGCACCACGTCAAGGTTTGTCAGCATGGCATGGGGTCCTACCACTAGACTAACTATGGTGTGTGAACAGGGTCTGAAAGGTGCAGATATCCAGCTCACAGCCCCAAACCCACTCACCTGGACTGCAGGACCAACAATTCAATGGGAGAAAATTGAGGCCGCAAGCCGCACCTACAAAAGACCATGTGACACAGGCTCCCAGGTGCAGCAGAATGTTACCAGCCATACGCAAAGGCACATTCAATACATATAAAACAAAAATCACAGAAATAAACGTGGCCTAAATGGGTGGAACTGCTCAAACCCCAAACACTGTTGCGTGTTTCTAACTGGGGGAGCAGCTCCTCCGCATTTGGTTCGCTGCGAGCGGCCATCCCCAGCAAAAATTGCATGCAATGAACCACATGCACCACAAAACATCCTACACAAAATGAAACAATGTGCGGATGAAAATATATAAAACACATAAATCACTGAAAAAAAGTGCACCACAAAGATAAGCACCTGACAACACTGGCTAATCCATCAAGCTGATGTTAAAAGCTGAGCCATATCTCCCAGTCAGGAACATATTGGAGCCCCTTATGCAGTGCACCACGTCAAGGTTTCTCAGCATGGCATGGGGTCCTACCACTACTAACTATGGTGTGTGAACAGGGTCTGACTCGCTGCGAACCACATGCGTAGGAGCTGCTCCCCAGTTAGAAACACGCAACAGTGTTTGGGGTTTGAGCAGTTCCACCCATTTAGGCCACGTTTATTTCTGTGATTTTTATGTTTGGTACCCAGACCCGAACCTGGACTTCTTTACTGAACTTCGGGTTTGGGTTGAGTATTCTGTTGATTTTATTATTTTCACTTATAACATGTTATAAGGGAAAATAATAGCATTCTCAATACAGAATGCTTAGTAAAGTGTGGATTGAGGATTAAAATATTTTTTTAAATTACTCACCTTATCCACTTGATTGCGTTGTTGCCAATCTTTCTTTAATCATGAGCTGCTGTCTAAAGGACCTGTGGTGATGTCACTGCGCTCATCACATGGTCCCTCACCATGTGATGTGACGTCACCACAGGTCCTTTAGACAGCAGCTCATGATTAAAGAAGAGATTGGCAACAACGCAATCAAGTGGATAAGGTGAGTAATTTAAAAAAAAATTTTAATCCTCAATCCACACTTTACTAAGCATTCTGTATTGAGAATGCTATTATTTCCCTTATAACCATGAAAATAATAAACTTCGGGTCCCCATCCTGATCATCTCTTAGCAACCATGCGGGAAAATTGCACGGCATCCGCACTTGCTTGCGATTTTTATGCAGCCCCATTTACTTCTATGGGGCCTGCATTGCGTGAAAACGCAGAATATAGAGCATGCTGCGATTTTCACGCAACGCAGAAGTAATGCGTGAAAATCACCGCCCATGTTCACAGCCAAATTGAAGTGAATGTGTCAGGATTCAGTGTGGGTGAAATGCGTTTATGTCACGCATTGCACCCATGCGGAAAACTCGCCCGTGTGAAGGGGGCCTAAGGGTTACATAGCATCATAAATCAATACATTGCTATGCGACAGAAACACCAGCAGGCTGCTGGATAGCCTTGCAGCATATGTGAATTTAAAGGGACACTGACAGGCCGATTTTGCATACAAACATATTGGTCTCATGATATCAGTCTCTATTATGTCATTAAAAATATACTAGTTTTACCCCTACCTGTAGTTTCATTTGCGATAAAAATAGGTTTTATGTTTATGGTAATTACCTTCCCAGCGCTGCCCCGCTGTTAATTTGTTCACTCCTCTCCGTCCTCTTTTTTTTCTCAGTGTCCTGTAATCCCGCGAATGCGCGGATGTCACACACGTCCGGGCCGTGTGGTGTCCTGGCAGCAGCCTCAGAGCCTGTTATCGCGCATGTGCCAGTGTGGGATTGAGAGGCGCACTGAGAAAAAAAAAAGAGGATGGAGAGGAGTGAATAAATTAACAGCGGGGCAGCGCTGGGCTCAGAGATCAGGGGCATGGCTGGGCACACACGGCCGGAGGAACAGCCCCTTGGGCACGTTAGGAAGGTAATTACCATAAACATAAAACCTATTTTTATCGCAAATGAAACTACAGGTGGGGGTAAAACTAGTATATTTTTTATGGCATAATGGAGACTGATATCATGATACCAATATGTCTGTACGGAAAATCAGCCTGTCAGTGTCCCTTTAACCTTAAGAATTCAGTTTTTCTGTTCAAAACAGAAAAATGAAATTTTTCAGTGGCAGATCCTCTGCGGAAAACAATGCACGTGATGGCTTCCTAAGGCCCACTAGTAAAACTTGTTCTTGGGGCCCGCTGTGCCGTCACTCACACAATGACAGGTAGCAGCAAGACGCTACAAGATGACTGATTATGGGGGACCCTGCTCTGACTTTGAAAAGGCAGGTCCCTGTTGAAAGAAGATACTGGCTAAGGCCGGGTTCACATCTGCGTTGTGAACTCCGGCACTGTAATCCTGTCACTGTATCTGGCGTATGTCGGCTTTCAGCTGGACAATAAGTGCTACACGCAGCATTTTTTGTCCGGCTGAAACTCTGCACATATGCCGGAAAGCGTCCAGATTACAGGCTGATCCCATTACATTGAATGGGGATCCGGCGGTGTGCGGTGGTATCAGGTTATGCCTAACCTGCCTCAGTACCTACAAGTCATCTCAGCCACCTGATGCGTCCATAATAACACAATGTTTAGTGTGTTACATAATTTACCCAGTTTTTATATAAACATAGTTTGGTTGCGATACTGTACGCGGCCTATCTATATGTAATGCAGTCAGTCTACTGGGCCATGTGACACTTGTACACGGGGGTGGGGGACTAGGGGCCCATCCTGCCCAGGGGCCCACCAGGGGATTCACCTGTTCCCCTGTGGGCCAGTCTGAGCCTGGTTCTTTCAGGTGACGTCATGGTGTCTGGCATTATACAAGAAATGAGAACAGAATGATAAACTATTTTTATTCCTGTAAATTTGAGAGAATCTCAGTACCTCCGACGTTGAGGTGAACCTGCCCTCACATTGCTCCTAGACCAGGGATCAGCATCCTCCGGCACTCCAGCTGTTCTGAAACTACAACTCCCAGAATCCGCCTTTCACTTCTATAAGAGTTACAAGAACAGCTGAGTAAGTGTGCATGCTGGGAGTGCTAAAGGTTGCTGATCCCTGTCCTAGGCTGATGCATTGAATCAGCAATCCCATATTCATAATGATGATGGTATTGATTACATACTACAATTTTTCTTCTGTTTTTCTCTTTCACAGGAGACTAGCTAAATCTACCCTTCTCCTGATCCCTCTCTTTGGAATTCATTATGTCATTTTTGCCTTGTTTCCTGAGCACATTGGTGTCTGGGCCAGATTATATTTTGAGCTTGTTCTTGGTTCAAATCAGGTGAATTATTATTGTTGTACTATTATTTGTAATTGTTTTGATGTAGCATGGTGAGTAGAGCACATATTCAATAACTTATTGTCTGTGAATTCACTAACTATTTGGGGTATTCATTCATCATCAGTAGTTGTTTTTGAACTATTCCTTAACCTCCTCAGGACTGCCTAACGCACGGATGCGTCCGGCCGGCCGGCAGTCCTGTTGCTCTGGCTGGACGCATCCGTGCATCATCTCGCGATCATTTTCACAGTGGCGCGCGGCTTGGCAGCTATACTGCAGCCTGCCAGCGATGATCAACCGCTGGCAGGCTGTAGAAGTAAAATAAATCACATTAAAATCACTGTTTTGTTAACAGCGTCTGATATACCTGCTACCTGGTCATCTGGTGGTCCCATTTGCTGGGATTGACCACTAGGGGACCAGATAACTAAGTAAAGTTGCACCAAGCACCACACTACACTACCCCCGTCACTTATTAACCCCTTGTTAACCCCTGATCACCCCATCTAGATTCCGATGTCCATATGTATTTTGCGGATCCATTGATCGATGCGAATGAAAAAATCTGTGCTGTTCATTTTTTTTTTCAGCCCAGAGGCTGAACGAAAATAAAAATCTCATTACCCGTATGCTCAATATAAGGAGAATCGCAGAAACTCCTAATGCTGGCCATACGTGTAATGATTGCGGAGACCCTCAAATGCCAGAGCAGTACAAACACCTCACATGTGACCCCATTTTAGAAAGAAGACACTCCAAGGTATTCCGTGAGGGGTATGGTGAGTTCATGTAAAATTTTATTTTTGTCACAAGTTAGTGGAATATGAGACTTTGTAAAAAAATAAAAAAAAACAATTTCCGCTAACTTGTGCCCAAATTTTTTTTTCTGTGAACTCGCCATGCCCCTCACGGAATACCTTGAGGTGTCTTCTTTCAAAATGGGGTCACATGTGGGTATTTATACTGCCCTGGCATTTTAGGGGTCCTAAAGCGTGAGAATCCAAATGCGTAAAAATGCCCTGTGAAATCCTAGCTCATGGAATTTGGGCCCCTTTAGCATCTTGGCTGCAAAAAGTGTCACACATGTGGTATCGCCGTACTCAGGAGAAGTAGGGCAATGAGTTTTGGGGTGTTTTTATATATACCCATACTTTGTGTGAGAAATATCGCTGTAAACGACAACTTTTTAAATTTTTTTATACAAAGTTGTCAATTTACAGAGATATTTCTTTCACCCAACATGGGTATATGTAAAAATACACCCCAAAACACATTGCCCTACTTCTCCTGAGTACGGCGATACCACATGAGTGACACTTTTTTGCAGCCTGGGTGTGCAAAGGGGCCCAAATTCCAACGAGTATCTTTAGGTTTTACAGGGATGCTCACAATTTAGCCCCGCCCAAAATGCCAGAACAGTAAACACACCCCACAAATGACCCCATTTTGAAAGTAGACACCCCAAGGTATTCACTGAGGGGCATAGTGAGTCTGTGGGAGATTTATTTATTTTTTTGCCAGAAGTTAGAAGAAATGGAAACTTTATTTATTTAATTTTTTTTCCTCAAAGTGTAATTTTTCGCTAACTTGTGAAAAAAAATGAAATGATACATGAACTCACCATGCCCCTCCGCGAATACTTTGGGGTGTCTTCTTTCTAAAATGGTGTCATTTGGGGGATATTTATACTATCCTGTCATTCTAGCACCTGAAGAAACATGACAGGTGCTCAGAAGGTCAGAGCTGCTTCAAAATGCCGAAATTCACTTTTTTGCACCATAGTTTGTAAACACTATAACTTTTACCCAAACCAATAAATATACACTTATTGGATTTTTTTTTATCAAAGACTTGTAGAACAATAAATGTATAGAAAAACTTATATAGAAATGTAGTTTTTTAAACAAAAATTTACAACAGAAATTGAAAAATGTCATTTTTTTGCAAAGATTTCGGTCATTTATGATTAATAGCAAAAAAAGTAAAAATGTCAGCAGCAATGAAATACCACCAAATGAAAGCTCTATTAGTGAGAAGAAAAGGAGGTAAAATTCATTTGGGTGGTAAGTTGCATGACCGAGCAATAAACGGTGAAAATAGTGTAGTGCAGAATTGTAAAAAATGGCCTGGTCATTAAGGGTGTTTAAGCTAGGGGGGCTGAAGTGGTTAAAGCGTACCTAAACTTTTGATTAAGTTTCTTAAAAACTATTCTAAATGGCAACAAAATAATGTTTGTAATATACTTTATTTATTCATGTTTGACTTACAAAATAGGCACACTAAGCTATGGAAGAAAAAGGTTTGTGTATAGTGTCACCTGGTGTTTGTACTTTTCCTTATTTCTCCATCCACCACACTGAGATGGTCGCACGTGCTCAGTTCAAATCTTCAACTGTCACCAGCCACATCTCCTGTGGCAGTTGTAGAAGCTGTGGCAGTTACAGGGAAAGAACCATAGCAGAAAGGAAACATCCCCTGAGCTGTGATAAGGAGATAGCTTCAGCAGAAAGGACACACCCCTGGGCTGCCAGCCTAAAATAATTATAGCTGAACACTTGGGGAGATATGGGGAGATCTCTGGATCCATGTGAGGTACAGGGCTGGTTCTAGCTTTGTTAGAAAGAGATTGCCATGGACTATATAATATCTGATTATCAATCCTTTTTACATCAATCATGGTACAACCTCTGTAAATGGATATTATTTCAATCAGGCTCAAACTAGATGGCAGAATTATGTTAATCTGAGTAGTTTTGTACAATTTAAAGAAATGTAGTTTACATTAACCTTTAGTAAAGATAGTTGTGGTCGATTATTGATCTGCAATGAATTGTGTAGTCTTAATTTATTTTAAAGGTTATTCCAGTTTTAATTTGTATTTTTTTCTACAGAAGAGATAAATATATACAATTTTCTAATATAGAAGTGCTTAACCCATTAAGGGTTGCTCCAACCTTTAGAAGTGACATGCTGTACGTAGGATAGGCAATCACTATCTGATCAGTGGGGATCTCAACACCCCACACCCCCACTGATTAAATGTTTTGCAGTAGCTTTGGTGCCTGAACTTAGCGCTAGAACTACACAGTGCCATCTGCTGTGCAGTTCTACTCCAGTTGAAGAGAATTGGAATAGCACTGCAGTAACCATTTACAAATGATAGACCATAACTTGTAAAGAGTTGGACTACCCCTTTAAAGGGAACGTGTCACCAGTCACCTCTCTATCAAACTGTTTGCATAGACACATACAGTGGATATAAAAAGTCTACACACCTCTGTTAAAATATCAGGTTTCTGTGCTGTAAAAAAATGAGACAAAGATAAATCATTTCAGAACTTTTTCCATCTTTAATGGAAATGCCTTGGAAATTTTTTGTACCCTTCTCCTGATTGATACCTTTTAATAATAAGATCCCTCTGATGCTTTGGAAGCTCTCTGTGGACCATGGCTTTTGCTGTGGGATGCGACTAAGAAAATTTCAGGAAAGACCAACTAGAGAAGCTTAACTTTATTTGGGGTTAATCGGAGGCACTGTAACTGATGGCGGGTGTATGTTGACTCCTATTTAACATGATTTTGAATGTGATTGCTTAATTCTGAACACAGCTACATCCCCAGTTATAAGACGGTGTGCACACCTATGCAACCACATTATTTTTATATTTTTCTTCCCCCACCTAAAAGATTTCAGTTTGTTTTTCAATTGAGTAGTACAGTTTATAGGTCACATCAAAGGTGGAAAAGTTCTGAAATGATTTATCTTTGTCTCATTTTTTTACAGCACAGAAACCTGACATTTAAACAGGGGTGTGTAGACTTTTTATATCCACTGTAGCTGTGGTCAAACTGATTAAAACACTGTGTTTTTCTTTTTGATCCGAGGCTCCGTTATGATACTTTTTTGATATCCAAATTAAGCCTTTGGTGCAATAAGGGTGTCACCATTGCTCTTGTTGCACCAAAGCTCAAAGTATTTATGTGGCCAGCACCTCTGGCTGTGTTGATTGAGCTTTGGTGCAAAAGAGCAATAGTGATGCCCTCATTGCACCAAATGCCTAATTTGCATAATTAAGAAAAGTATTCGGGAACGGAATCTCAGATTTAAAAAACAGCCTTCTAACCAGGGGAACCACTGCTGTGTGTCTAGGCAAAAAGTTTGATAGAAAGGTCGCTGGTGACTGATTCTCTATAAAAGAGTTCTCAGGTCCTATAATGATTTTTTTATCTGCCCAGAGTACTCCTAAATTGTATATTATTGCCTTAAGTTTTTATTGTCTGCTCTTTCATTTCTCAGCATCACTGATTGCAGACTGGAACCTTCTGCTTTCATTTGCTTCCTGTTGGGCTTTCTAACCAAATCCAGCATGCTTTTCTCTGTCATTTTTCATAGGGCTTGCCCCTATAACTAACTTAAACATACCACGGCATACTAGGCCACGCTTCTAACTCCGCCCAGGGCATAACTATACACATGAAGTCTCCTTAATAGTATAGTACATAGTAATTATTCCCCTTTTTGCCAGCACATAGCAGTAGTGCCCACATATGCCCCTTTACAGTAGTTATGCCCACATTGTGCCCCTCACAGTAGTTATGTCCATACGTGCCCCTGTCACAGTAGTAATGCCCACATTGTGCCCCCTTCACAATAGCTATTCCTGTATGTGCCTCCTTCACAGTAGTAATGCCCACATTGTACGCCCCTTCACAATAGCTATTCCTATATGTGCCCCCTTCACAGTAGCCATGCCCAGATCTGCCCCCTTCACAGTAGTTATGCTCAGATATGCGCCCTTGATAGTAGTTATGCCGAGATGTGCCCCAATAACAGTTGCTATGCCCAGTTGTGCTCCCTTTACAGTAGCTGGGCCCACACTATGTCCATCTCAGTAGTAATGCCTAGATGTGCCCCCTTCACAGTTGCTATGCCCAGATATGCCCCTTCACGGTACTTCTGCCCAGATATGTGGCCCCTCATAGTAGTTATGCCCAGATGTTCCCCCCATCATAGTAGCTCTGCCCAGATGTGTCCCCTTCACAGTAGTTATGCCCAGATATGTGCCTCCTCACAGTGGTTATGCCCAGATATGTGCCCCCTCATAGGAGTTATGCCTGGATATGTGCCCCCTTCACAGGAAGTAAAAAACTAAAACAGTAAATACTCCCTAGTTCCTCAGATGATCTGCTCTCCCCAGCAGCAGGCAGGATACGGTCACACATCATGTTTGCTGTGTAGGAGGAGCACAGGCTGATTCCAGGATGGCACCGCTCTTCCTATACAGTCCAGCAGTGCAATGTCTGACCACATAATGCTCCTATTGAGGAGCAGCGCTGCTGAATGGTGAAGCGGGACGCGGACGGTTCCCTGCTTAACCATTACAATCAGCTGAGAGCGGGACATATCTCAGCTGTTCCTGGACCATGCGACAGTTAGTACAATTCGAACTGTCCCTCCGTATGCGGGACGGTTGGGATGGGGAACAGTGTGGTAGGTGGCGTAGACCCTGGGAAAAACATAATTTATTGATAATAGCTCCAGATAAATTAGTTTAAATTTCTGCTGCCTTTGTGAGGTCAAGAAGTTATATTTCTGTTCCCCTTGGGGCACATTGGGCTTCAGCTGGATAGCTGGGTTGAACTTGGCAGCCATTTGTCTAGATTTTATTTTTATCTATGTAACTATGTTGTTCTATCTACCCTCAGGGCTTCATTGTGGCCTTATTGTACTGCTTTCTCAATGGAGAGGTAAGAACTGGCATTGCTAAATACATCATTCATTTTAATTGTGTAATAAAATTTTTCGATAATAGTTTTTTTCTGGCTGCAGATTTTATTTTATTTTTAGACTGGCCTAGATAAGTGTAAAACAATAAAATTACCATTTTCCCACCACTCCTGTTCTGATGGTAACCAGGTCCCACTCCAGTCTCTCATTCCTGATTCCACTCGACACGCAGGAAATCATCCCCTAAAAATGCTATAAAATAATTTGTTTTACACTCTTCTTAAAAACAGAACACGTTAATAGGTTTAAATTTGGAGAATCTTAAAGGGTTGTCTCATAAAGAGGAGTTTGCATTTTTAAATGAGGAGCTGAATTTGAGATCAATTGTTGTCAGGAGGAGCCATGTCTGGTAATACATTTTTGTTACTGCGGCCACTGCAGGTGAAACATTGTATTACATGGTGACCATTTAAATGAATTGTCTAGCATGCAATACTTTCATTAACCAAGTCTGCCAGGGTTGGAGCAGCTATTAACATCAATAACCTCAATAACATCCATATGCTATTAACAACAACTAAAGACCTTGCTGTGGTTCGGTAAAGGTTGTGTTCTTTGAAACTTCATATGGGCCTACACAACCTTTTACAACCTTGTGGATCAGTCAATAGTTGCAGTTGTCAGTCAGCATCAGCTAAGAACTAAAGGACCTGTGATGACGTCACATCACATGGTCCAATCACATGGTCCATCACCATGGTAAGATGGACCATGTGATTGGACCATGTGATGTGACATCATCACAGGTCCTTAGTTCTTAGCTGATGCTGGGAAAGAGAGGACAGATCGCAACTACGCGATCAAGTGGCAAAGGTAAGTTAACTTTTATTATTTTTAACCCTTCCACTTCATTTTACTATGCATTCTTTAATAAGAATGCTATTATTTCCCTTATAACCATGTTATAAGGGAAAATAATAAATTCTCCAGAAGACCTGAAACCGGACTTCAGTGATGAAGTCCGGCTTCGAGTCTGGGTACTAAACATGACGATTTTTCTCACGCGTGCAAAACGCATTACAAGCGTTTGCACCAGCGGGAAAATCGCGCATATTACCGCGAACGCACCCGCCTCTTATCCGGGCGTCAAACATGACGCCCGTGTGAAAGAGGCCTTAGGCTTATCAGATGAAATTCTTTCTGAAGGAGTCAGCTTGATTGTTGATAAATCTGTCCTTTGCTGCAAAAGCTTTAATCAGTTCTTGGACCTCAGATTTTGGGACGTTTGATGTTCCGTTATTGATCTTCAGAATCTGTGCTCTCTATCCTAATTCTACATTTTATCTACATTTTCTTCAGGTGCAGGCTGAGATCCATCGACACTGGGGAAAGTGGCAAACATCATTGGAAAGCAATGTGTTTAATCTAGTAACGCAGGACTTCACAGCATAACATCACTTCTGTGCCAACTGTCCAGAATGCCAATGCAAGATGGACAACTGTTCTATTCAAGAGGTCTAGATGCTAATATCTGAAAACTGTGGGTCACGAATAATGAATCTGAATACAATGCAGCTTTAAATATCAATACTCAAAGGACATTATATATACCGGTATACAGATCAGTTACATACCATGTATACAATATTTAATGTCAATTATGATAAATATATTACATGTGGTAATAACCAACTGTAAGGACTACAATAAAGTAGGTGACCATTTGGATGATCATTCTTAAAGTGTGGTCTTGTTGTTGAGCAGTGGTTACCACTGTTCCTTACAGTATCGAGGTCTTCAGTTTGAGTCTGACCAGAACCCAAATCTCAGTGGACTCTGTATGTTCTCCCTGCTCCCGTACTACAAAATATACCAATAGGTTGGTTGACTAACTATGAATATGGCCCTAGTTTGTGTCTGGTATCGGGAAAGAGCTAAATGATTGCAACCAGTGTAATACAGAGCCTTGAAAAAGTATTCACACCCCTTGAACTTTTCCACATTTATGCTTGTTACACCCACAAACTTAAACGTATTTTATTGAGATTTTATGTGATAGACCAACACAAAGTAGCAACTATGTGTCACGTAAAAAGAAAATGATACATGGTTTTCAAAATTTGCATTAAATAAAAAAATCTGGAAACTGTAGTGTGCATTCATATACAGCCCCCGAGGTCAATACTTTGTCGGACCACCTTTCACTGCAATTACAGCTGCAAGTAACATAGTAACATAGTTTATAAGGCCGACAAAGACATCTGTCCATCCAGTTCGGCCTGTTATCTAGCAAGTTGATCTAGACTAGAGGAAGGCAAAAAACAAAACTGTGAGGTAGAAGCCAATTTTTCCCACTGCAATTACAATTACAATTCGCTGCAATTACAGCTGCAAGTAACATAGTAACATAGTTTATAAGGCCGACAAAGACATCTGTCCATCCAGTTCGGCCTGTTATCTGGCAAGTTGATCTAGACTAGAGGAAGGCAAAAAACAAAACTGTGAGGTAGAAGCCAATTTTTCCCACTAAGGGGAAAAATCCTTCCTGACTCCAATCAGAATAACTCCCTGGATCAACGACCCCTCTCTAGTAGCTATAGCCTGTAATATTATTACACTCCAGAAATACATCCAATCCCCTCTTGAATTCCTTTATTGTACTCACCATCACCACCTCCTCAGGCAGAGAGTTCCATAGTCTCACTGCTCTTACAGTGAAGAATCCTTTTCTATGTTTGTGTACAAACCTTCTTTCCTCCAGACGCAGAGGATGTCCCCTCGTCACAGTACATGTATTCAAACAAAAAAGGAGCAAGAAAAAAATGAACAAGGAGAAAATGGAGCAGACAAGAAGCAGGAAAGTAGGAGGCGAAGAAGAAAAGGGAAAAAGAGAAAAGAAGGAGAGAGATGAGGAAGAAAATGTGAAAGGGGAGGGGCGCCAGAGGATGCCCACTGAAGATGGTCAGTGGATTAGTGTATGGTTAGGCAGCTTCACGATAAACGGCACGTGGATCTGGCCGTACGAATAAATGGAGAGAAAATAATAATAATAATCGGAGCGCCAAGAAAGTCAGGGAAAGAAGAGGCTCTCGGGTGATGTGACTTGTTAAGCTATCAGCCAGCTAGGTCCTATAAGGTTACATAAGAACATATAGGATATTTCACAAGTGACTTCAGTAATTACTCACTTCACCAGGGGGTGGGTCAAGATAAACTCAAGACACTTGGAGCCCACTACCCTCGCCGAGATCGCCTGTAGGTGGTTGTATTCCTTGGTGTCCCGCAAAGAGGTGACCAAGAGGACCTTCTACTTCTCAAGGAATTTTCTTTATTTGAAGCTCGACGGGTTTCGGGGTTGCACAAACACACCCCTTCTTCAGGAGCATAAAAAACATACACATACATGTGCACTTTAAATACACAAATGTCAAATACCTTACTGGCACGTGGGAAAGGTTCACTTCCAGTCACGTGATTCCTGAACCGGAAGTGTGTCTTTTGTCAGTCATACGGGACGTTTATTCTGATAATCTACACCCCAAGAGAAACTTATATGAATCCCTTATTCTTTTTTTTTTTTTTAATCAGATATATTTTATTATTATTTTGCAAAAATAAACAGTATCATTCTACAAAATACTTGTCTCATAGAATATGTTCAAGATAATGCAAAAATATACATTTTACAAGACAAAGTAAACCAAAAACAGGATCCTTACCACAAGGAACCCGACAACCAAACTCCCCCATCCACTGTGAGACCTTATCTTGAGTATGTAGGCAAGAGCCTGTATAAGACTTCCTAGGTTTAGCAGCAGACCATAACACCACCTGCACAAAACAGAGCTTCAACCCATTGGGCTCAGATAAATACAAGCAGCTCCACCCAAGTTAACTTGAGAGAATCCTCAAACTACTTTGCAGACTTAACCATGTACTACAGACTCCAGATCTATCGATCCAAGGGCCCCAGACGGCGTCAAATTTAGACATGCAATTGCGCTTCATGTATACTCCTCTTTCTAACCTTATAACTATATTCATTCTGCCAATGAATTCCGACATACTTGGGGAAGCGGCTGTATCCATTTAGCAGCTAGAGTTTTGCGTGCCTGATATAGGATCCTATTAATGCCAATTATAGCAGTTGATGGCAAATCATCCGAGTCCAGCATACCAAGCAAGCAGAACCTAGGATCCAGTTTATAAGTAGCGCTATAAATTTTGTTTAATAAAGCAATTATGTCTGTCCAATAGCCCTGTAGCGCACTGCAACTCCACATCATATGGAACAAACCAGCTCCTTCTTCCCCACATTTCGGGCACTTTGAGTCAGATCTATACCCCACCTTCCATAAGAATATTGGAGTCCTATATACCCTATGTATCATATAGAGTTGAGACCCTTATTCAGTTGTGGATAGTCCATTAACTGTAAAAGGCTCTCCATCTTACAGTTTTGGGTCCCCGAACACATCCCTCATGGCCACAATGTCCGGTCCTGTGATACACATCCGGTCATATGACCCGATGTGTATTCCAGCGCGAGCATAGAGGAAGGCGGCGTGTATCCCATATCCACCGGTCACAGTCCTGGGGATAAATAGATGATGGGAGAGATCTCTGTACTGACCCCTGATATATTTATACATAGTTATTAGATCTCCCCTCAGTCGTCTTTTTCTAAATGAATAACCCCAATTTTGATAATATTTCTTAGTACTGTAGTCCACCCATTTCAGTTATTACTTTAGTTGCCCTTCTCTCCCCCTAAACAGACTGTAATATGGTATGTTACCTTAAAATGAATAACCCTAATTTTGATAATCTTTCAGGATACTGTAGTCCATCCATTCCAGTTATTACTTTAGTTTAGTCTTTTGGGGTATATCTCTACCAGCTTTGCACATTTATAGGCTGACATTTTGCGTATTCTTCTTTGCAAAATAGCTCAAGCTATTTCCCTCAGTGCTTTGTGGCAAGAGACAGGGGTGCACCTAGCCTTTTGCGGCCTGAGGCAAAAATGGAAGCGGCATTCCAAATTCTCAACCCAACCCTTTCCTTCAAACCCTACTGTTAAAGGGGTTGCCCCTCAAATGGACTATACTTACCGTGCTTCCCGACATCTGCGTTTCTCCTGATCCCCGCACGGCAGCCACTGCATCCCCCGTCATGTAAATCAAAACATCCGGTGACGTTGTGGGAGGGTAGCAGTCAATAGCAGACCGCGACAGGAAGAGCCTCCCTAGCATCTGGGGTGACGAGGCAAGCTTATCCCAGTTGCAGCCTTCTATTGCATCAGGTGCCGTAGAACAGAGTAAGTATAATCTATATGAGGGGCACGGGCATTGGGGGGGTCATTATAAGAGTTGGATAACCCCTCTAAAGACACATTACATACAGCGCTACAGAACATACAGGGTAATGCAGCCCCACATACCTCTAACATCCAGTAATGTCTCCTCTTATGTAGATGTTCTCTATCCTCGTCTGTTCTATTCAGACCAGACCACCATGATGATTTCTTTCAGCTGCATCTTGTCTCTGCAGAGTTTGACAAACAGACATTTTAGTTTTCTACTTTTCCATCATCCTCCTCACATCTTCTCAACACCTCCAGAGTAATAGTGCTCCCCAAATACCAAATAGAAACAATTATCTCCCAGAGTGCATACAGTTAACAGTGCCTCCAATTAGGAATAATGCCCTCATTGTGTCCATACTAGGAATCATGTTCTCCATAGACCCCAGTACTAATACTTCTACTTAGGCTACATGCACATGACCATTGGTGTTTTGCGGCACGCAAACCGCGGATCCACAAAACACGGAAGCTGCTCCGCATTCCGTTCCGCAATTTGCGGAACGGAACGCGCCCATTATAGAAATGCCTATTCTTGTCCGCAAAATGGACTAGAATAGGACATGCTCTATTTTTGGGTGGGGGCATGGAACGGAGCAACGGATGCGGACAGCACATGGAGTGCGGTCCGCATCTTTGCGGCCCCATTGAAGTGAATGGGTCGCGCCCGAGCCACAAAATATGCGGCTCGGATGCGGACTAAAACAACGGCCGTGTGCATGAGGCCTTCTATAGAGGACACCCTATATACACACACAACACACTATATAGATCACACCCTATATACTGATACACACTCCACTATACAGAGAACACCATATAAACAGACACACCGGACTATACAGAGGACACCCTATACACTCACAGCACTATACAGAGGACACCCTATATACACACACCACACTATACAGAGGACACCCTATATACACACACACCACGATACAGAGGACACCCTATATACACACACCAAACTATACAGAAGACACCCTACACACAACATACAATATAGATGACAACCTATATACTAACAAAGTGCACTATACAGAGAACACCCCATATACTGTATACACACATACATCACACAGTGTATAGATGATCCCTATACACATCACACACAGAGATGACCCCTATACACATCACACAAATAGAGATGACCCCTATACACACATCACACATATAGAGATGATCCTATACACACATCACACACATAGAGATGACCCCTATACACACATCACACAGTGTATAGATGATCCCTATACACACATCACACACAGAGATGACCCCTATACACACATCACACACATAGAGATGACCTCTATACACACATCACACACATAGAGATGACCCCTATACACACATCACACACATAGAGATGACCCCTATACACATATCACACACAGAGAACACCCCTATACACACATCACAGACACAGAGATGACCCCTATACACACATCACACACAGAGAACTCCTATACACACATCACACACATAGAGATGACCCTAATACACACATCACACATATAGAGATGACCCCTATACACACATCACACACACAGAGATGACCCTATACACAGATCACACAGAGATGACCCCTATACACACATCACACACATACACACACACATCACACACAGCGATGACGCCTATACACACACATCACACCTATAGAGATGACCCTATACACACATCACACACACAGAGATGACCCCTATACACACATCACACACATAGAGATGACCCCTATACACACATCGCACACATAGAGATGACCCCTATACACACATCACACACAGAGATGACCCCTATACACAGATCACACAGAGATGATCCCTATACACACATCACACATATAGAGATGACCCTAATACACATATTACAAACACAGAGATAACCCCTATACACAGATCACACAGAGATGACCCTATACACACATCACACACATAGAGATGACCCCTATACACACATCACACACATAGAGATGATCCCTATACACATATCACACACATAGAGATGACCCTTACACACATCACACACATAGATATGACCCCTATACACACATCACACACACAGAGATGACCCTATACACACATCACACATATAGAGATGACCCTATACACATCACACACAGAGATGACCCCTATACACATATCACACACACACAGAGATGACCCCTATACACACATCACACAGAGATGATCCCTATACACACATCACACATACAGAGATGACCCCTATACACACATCACACACAGAGATGACCCCTATACACACATCACACACATAGAGATGACCCCTATAAACACATACACACACACACAGAGATGACCCTATACACACATCACACACATAGAGATGACCCCTATACACACATCACACACACAGATGACCCCTATACACACATCACTACATAGAGATGACCCCTATACACACATCACGCACACATAGAGATGACCCCTATACACACATCACACACATAGAGATGACCCTATACACACATCACACACACAGCAATGACCCCTATACACACATCACACACAGAGATGACCCTATACACACATCACACACATAGAGATGACCTCTATACACATCACATACATAGAGATGACCCCTATACACACATCACACACATAGAGATGACCCCTATACACATATCACACACAGAGATGACCCCTATACACACATCACAGACAAAGAGATGACCTCTATACACACATCACACACAGAGATGACTCCTATACACACATCACACACATAGAGATGACCCCTATACACACATCACACACATAGAGATGACCCCTATACACACATCACACACAGAGATGACCCCTATACACACATCACACAGAGATGACCCCTATACACACATCACACACACAGAGATGACGCCTATACACACACATCACACACATAGAGATGACCCCTATACACACATCACACACACAGAGATGACCCCTATACACACATCACACACATAGAGATGACCCCTATACACACATCGCACACATAGAGATGACCCCTATACACACATCACACACAGAGATGACCCTATACACAGATCACACAGAGATGATCCCTATACACACATCACACATATAGAGATGACCCTATACACATATTACAAACACAGAGATGACCCCTATACACACATCACACACAGAGATGACCCTATACACACATCACACATTTAGAGATGACCCCTATACACACATCACACACACAGAGATGACCCCTATACACATATCACACACATAGAGATGACCCCTATACACACATCACACACATAGAGATGACCCCTATACACACATCACACACACACAGAGATGACCCCTATACACACATCACACATATAGAGATGACCCTATACACACATCACACACAGAGATGACCCCTATACACACATCACACACACACAGAGATGACCCCTATACACACATCACACAGAGATGATCCCTATACACACATCACACATATAGAGATGACCTCTATACACATATCAAACACACAGAGATGACCCCTATAACACATCATCACACAGAGATGACCCCTATACACACATCACACATATAGAGATGACCCCTATACACACATCACACACACAGAGATGACCCCTATACACACATCACACACATAGAGATGACCCCTATACACACATCACACACACGAGATGACCCCTATACACACATCACACACATAGAGATGACCCTATACACACATCACGCACACACAGAGATGACCCCTATACACACATCACACACATAGAGATGACCCCTATACACACATCACACACATAGAGATGACCCTATACACACATCACACACACAGAGATGACCCCTATACACACATCACACACACAGAGATGACCGCTATACACACATCACACACATAGAGATGACCCCTATACACACATCACACATACACAGAGATGACCCCTATACACACATCACACACAGAGATGACCCCTATACACACATCACACATAGAGATGACTCCTATACACACATCACACACACAGCAGATGACCCCTATACACACATCACACACAGAGATGACCCCTATACACAAATCACACACATAGAGATGACCCCTATACACACATCACACACAGAGATGACCCCTATACACACATCACACATGAGATGACCCCTATACACACATCACACACATAGAGATGACCCTATACACATATCACACACAGAGATGACCCTATACACACATCACACATATAGAGATGACCCCTATACACACATCACACACATAGAGATGACCCTATACACACATCACACACAGAGATGACCCCTATACACACATCACACACAGAGATGACCCCTATACACACATCACACACAGAGATGACCCCTATACACACATCACACACATAGAGATGACCCCTATACACACATCACACACAGAGATGACCCTATACACACATCACACACAGAGATGACCCCTATACACACATCACACACATAGAGATGACCCCTATACACACATCACACATAGAGATGACCCTATACACACATCACACACATAGAGATGACCCTATACACACATCACACACAGAGATGACCCCTATACACACATCACACACATAGAGATGACCCTATACACACATCACACACAGAGATGACCCCTATACACACATCACACACATAGAGATGACCCCTATACACACATCACACACACAGAGATGACCCTATACACACATCACACACAGAGATGACCCTATACACACATCACACACATAGAGATGACCCTATACACACATCACACACATAGAGATGACCCTATACACACATCACACACAGAGATGACCCCTATACACACATCACACACTAGAGATGACCCTATACACACATCACACACATAGAGATGACCCCTATACACACATCA
This sequence comes from Bufotes viridis, assembly GCA_033119425.1. Lineage (NCBI taxonomy): Eukaryota > Metazoa > Chordata > Amphibia > Anura > Bufonidae > Bufotes > Bufotes viridis. The sequence goes on along the minus strand of CM065594.1, from coordinate 206,620,573 downwards.
CACACATAGAGATGACCCCTATACACACATCACACATAGAGATGACCCCTATACACACATCACACACACAGAGATGACCCTATACACACATCACACACATAGAGATGACCCTATACACACATCACACACAGAGATGACCCCTATACACACATCACACACACAGAGATGACCCCTATACACACATCACACACAGAGATGACCCCTATACACACATCACACACATAGAGATGCCCCCTATACACACATCACACACACACACACACAGATGCCCCTTATACACACATCACACACAGAGATGACCTCTATACACACATCACACACATAGAGATGACCCCTATACACACATCACACACACAGAGATGACCCGCTATACACACATCACACACATAGAGATGACCCGCTATACACACATCACACACATAGAGATGACCCCTATACACACATCACACACACAGAGATGACCCGCTATACACACATCACACACACAGAGATGACCCCTATACACACATCACACACATAGAGATGACCCCTATACACACATCACACACACAGAGATGACCCCTATACACACATCACACACACAGAGATGACCCTATACACACATCACACACATAGAGATGACCGCTATACACACATCACACACATAGAGATGACCCTATACACACATCACACACACAGAGATGACCCCTATACACACATCACACACAGAGATGACCCTATACACACATCACACATATAGAGATGACCCCTATACACACATCACACACAGAGATGACCCCTATACACACATCACACACACAGAGATGACCCTATACACACATCACACACATAGAGATGACCCCTATACACACATCACACACAGAGATGACCCCTATAACCAGATCGCACATAGATGACCCCTATACACACATCACACATATAGAGATGACCCCTGTACACATATCACACAGAGATGACCCCTATACACACATCACATATATAGACATGACCCCTATACACACATCACACACACAGAGAGATGACCCCTATACACACATCACACACAGGGAACCCCTATACACACATCACACACATAGAGATGACCCCTATACACACATCACAGACACAGAGATGACCCATATACACACATCACACACATAGAGATGACCCCCTATACACACATCACACCCACAGATGACCCCTATGCACATATCACACAGAGATGACCCCTATACACACATCACACATATAGAGATGACCCCTGTACACACATCACACAAAGATGACCCCTATACACACATCACACCTATAGAGATGACCCCTATACACACATCACACACACAGGGAACCCCTATACACACATCACACACATAGAGATGACCCCTATACACACATCACAGACACAGAGATGACCCCTATACACACATCACACACATAGAGATGACCCCTATACACACATCACACACACACACACACACACAGATGACCCCTATACACAGATCACACAGAGACGACCCCTATACACACATCACACACACAGAGATGACCCCTATACACACATCACAGAGATGGCCCCTATATACACATCACACACATAGAGATGACCCCTATACACACATCACACACATAGAGATGACCCCTATACACACATCACACACATAGAGATGACCCCTATACACATATCACACACACAGAGATGACCCCTATACACAGATCACACAGAGATGACCCCTACACACACATCACACATATAGAGATGACCCCTATACATACATCACACACACACACACACACACACAGATGACCCCTATACACAGATCACACAGAGATGACCTCTATATACACATCACGCACACACAGAGATGACCCCTATACACACATCACACACACAGAGATGACCCCTATACACACATCATACACATAGAGATGACCCCTATACACACATCACACACATAGAGATGACCCCTATACACACATCACACATACAGAGATGACCCCCTACACACAGATCACACAGAGATGACCCCTATAAACACATCACACATATAGAGATGACCCCTGTACACACATCACATAGAGATGACCCCTATACACACATCACATACACACAGAGATGACCCCTATACACACATCACACACACAGGGAACCCCTATACACACTTCACACACATAGAGATGACCCCTATACACACATCACACACACAGAGATGACCCCTATACACACACATCACACACATAGAGATGACCCCTATACACACATCACACACAGAGAACACCCCTATACACACATCACACACAGAGAACACCCCTATACACACATCACACGCAGAGAACACCCCTATACACACATCACACACATAGAGATGACCCTTATACACACATCACACACATAGAAATGACCCCTATACACATATCACACACATAGAGATGACTCCTATACACACATCACACACAGAGATGACCCCTATACACACATCACACACACAGAGATGACCCCTAAACACACAGAGCTGACCCCTATATACTCATCACATAGATGAGACCCTCTTCACACCCAGTTCAGTCCTCCTCCTGTGCCCTGCTTAATCAGGTGACTGTGACATCACCAAAGGTCCTGCAGGTTTCTGCTGTAAACGCTGTGTATACTGCTGGGTCTGGAGGAGAGGCATTCAGTGCAGGAGAAGGAACTGCAGACACACGGCACAGCCTGGTTGAGACCAAAGAGGAGGGGTGAGTACAGCGCAGGCAACTAAATACAATCCACTATATGAACGGACAGACATTATATGTTTGTCTCATTAATAAATCTCATTATAAAGAGATGCCAGATGAGTGCCAGGAAGAACCTTATCTTGGCTCATAGCCTAGTGACGAGGTAAAATTACTCCCTTAGATAGGCCCACATCTGCCAGGAAGAATATTTCCTTGAACCCATATTTTTTCCTACACAATGAAGGTTCATACAGGAGGGTGAACATAAGTACAACATGGCTTCTTATAGGCCATGAATACACGTTATAACAATAATAATGTATAAATGTTTATATACTTAGGAAAGGGCATGACAGTCTCAATTTGTGTTGCCAGCGGTTGTTGTTTTTGGTGATTAGACGGAGACTATTTCTTTTTGTCTAGACAGTGGAGCAGGGGTTAATTTGATAGATGCCCATTTTGCCCAGACTATGGGTTTGTCTTTCTGTACGCTACAGAGACCTATTCCCATATTCGCTATTGACTCTGCTCCTCTGTCTCAGAGAAACCTCACTCATATTGTCCATAACTTACACCTTTGGGTAGGGGACCACCATAACGAGTGTCTTTCATGTTATATTCTGGAGGGTCTTCCCTCTCCTGTGGTATTGGGTCTTTCCTGGTTGGTAGCGCACAATCCAGTGGTGGATTGGCATACCAGGGAGATATTGGAGTGGAGCTAGCATTGCAGAGAAAATTGCTTAAATAGCAATTGCTTAGTCGCCTCCATAGCTAGTCTACCTACATTTGTTTTGGATTTTGAGGATGTTTTCTCTGAAAAGGGTTGTCAGAAGTTACCACCTGACCGTCCTTATGATTGCCCGGTTAACCTGATTCCCTGTGCAAAATTACCCAAAACCAGGTTATATAATCTTTCGGGTGCCGAGAGACAAGCCATGAAAGATTATATCTCCGAGAGTCTAAGGGACACATCAGGCCCTCTTCATCACCCGTGGCTGCAGGGTTTTTGCGTCCTTGCCTCCTTGCCTAGATTTCCGCAAACTAAAACAGATAAAGATCCGAGACCCATACCCTCTTCCTCTCATTCCTGACCTGTTTAATCAGATTGCGGGTGCTAGGTGGTTCTCCAAACTTGATCTAAGGGGGGCATACAATCTGATTCGTATCAAGGAAGGGGATGAGTGGAAGACAGCTTTTAACACCCCTGAGGGGCATTATGAAAATCTAGTCATGCCCTTCGGTCAATGCTGTCTTCCAACATTTCGTTAACGATATTTTTAGTCATCTTATCAGCAGGTTTGTGGTGAAATACCTAGATGATATTTTAATTTATTCGTCTGATCTGAAAACACACGAGGTACATGTCAGACAGGTACTGCAGGTCCTACGAACGAATAAATTATATGCGAAGATTGAAAAGTGTGTCTCCGCTGTTCAGGAGATACAGTTCCTGGGATATCTATTATCTGCTTCAGGTTTCCGTATGGATCCTGGGAAGGTCCAGGCAATTTTAGATTGGGATCTTCCTGAGAACCTTAAAGCACCACAACGGTTCTTGGGTTTCGCAAATTTCTATAGAAAGTTTATTAAAAATTGTTCTGTGATTGTCAAACCCCTTACTGACATGACTAGTAAGGGGACTGATTTTTCTAAATGGTCTGACGCCGCTAAAGTGGCATTTTCCTCTCTAAGGCCTCATGCACACGACCGTTGTTTGATTCCGTGTCCGTTGCTCTGTTTTTTGTGATTTTCTACGGACCCATTGGTTTTCAATGAGTCCGTGAAAACCTCGGCAAATGCACCGTTTGTCCTCCGCGTCCGTGGTCCGTGATTCCAGTCCATCAAAAAAATATAACCTGTCCTATTCTTGTCCGTGAAAAACGGTTCACGGACCCATTCAAGTCAATGGGTCCATGAAAAAATGCGGATGGCCATCCGTGTGTCATCCGCGTTCCGTGTCCGTTTTTTTTTTTGCGGATCCCTTGGCAGGCACTTGGGAAAAATTGTCAGCCTGTCTTTTGGTAAAATCTTTTGGGTCATGTCCGCTAAAAAAAACGGAAGACACACGGAAACACAACGGAAGGCAAAAACGGACACGGATCACTGAACAACGGAACCCCTTTTTGCGGACAGCATAAAAAAACGGTCGTGTGCATGAGGCCTAAAGGAGAGGTTTACCTCGGCACCTGTAGTAATACAACCTGATGTCTCCCAGCCTTTTATTGTTGAAGTAGATGCGTCAGAGGTGGCAGTGGGGCTGTACTGTCTCAGGGTCCGCTCTACTGGCAAATGGCGTCCTTGCGCTTTCTTTTCTAAAAAACTATCTGCAGCGGAAAGGAACTATGATATTGGCAATAGGGTACTATTAGCTATTAAACTAGCGTTTGAGGAATGGCGTCACTTTTTAGAGGGGGCAATCCACCCCGTTACGGTGATTACGGAAAATCACAAAAACCTTCTGTACCTCGAATCAGCTAAGCGTCTCACCCCTAGACAAGCTAGGTGGTATCATCACCTATCGTCCTGGGGCAAAAAATACCAAGGCAGATGCATTATCTCGTAGTTTCCCTGGAGGGGGTAATGTGGGTGATCCGGTACCCATTCTACAAAGAGGAGTGGTTGTCTCTGCTGTACACTCTGTTCTGGATGGGAAGGTGTTAGAGGCCCAGGGGGACGCCCCGGTCTCTTGCCCCCTCAGAAAAATTGTTTTTACCGTTAAACCTGCATCTTGAATTATTAAAGGAACATCATAATTCGGCACTTGCTGGGCACCCGGGTAGTAAAGCAACCTTGGAGCTACTGTCTCGTCGTTTTTGGTGGCTGAGGTTGCGTCAGGATGTAATGGATTTTGTGTCTACTTGTTCTACTTGTGTACGCTCTAAAGTCTCTCATACACGTCCAGCAGGGTCTTTATTTCCACTTGTGATTCCCAAATACACCTTGGACACATATGTCAATGGATTTCATCACTGACTTACCTTTGTCTGCGTGTAAAACAGATATCTTGGTAGTAGTGGACAGGTTTAGCAAAATGGTACTCTTTAATTATTGCATTACCTGAGGCGCACACCCCCTCCGCACCCGTGGTAGCGTCACCGGAAGTCACGAGGGGTAAGGTTTTTTAATGAGGTAAGGTTTTTTAATAGAACACCGGCTCTATAAACGGCCCTGGCTGCCAGGGACAGAAAATGCCGTTCATATATCAGAGCGCTGCTATATGGCATTGGGTAAAGCTGCTGCTTCAAAATCAGATTTTTTTCTTTAGATTTTTACTATTTTTGCTCCTTGGTACTGGAGCGCTCGGAACATTTATACTGTAACAGGAGATGGTGTAGCTGCTTATTTTGGATGTTTACAGTTGCTGCTTGCTATTCAGAAGGCCTGAGGTAGTATATTCCTGTTATTTAAAGTTGTGACAGAAGAATGGAACTTTTATTTTCCTGCTTTTGTAAAAGGTCTCGTTCACATGAACGTATTTTCTTTCCGTTTACGTCCCGTTTTCAATGGATCCTCAAAAAAATGGAAGCTACTCCGTATGCCTTCCATATTTCCGTTTTCCATTCCGTTCAAAGATAGAACATGTCCTATTATTGTCCGCATAATGTTTAAGGATTGTACTGTTCTATTAGGGGTCAGCTGTTCCGTTCCACAAAAAACGGAATGCACACAGATGTCATCCGTAATTTTTGAGGATCAGTTTTTTGCGGACCGCAAAATACTGAAAAAGCCATACGTTCGTGTGCATGAGCCCTAAGGGGGCTTTTGCGGTTCGTAAAAAACATGGATGACGTCTGTGTGCAATCCGTATTTTGCAGAAAGGAACAGCTGGCCCCTAATAGAACAGTCCTAGCCTTGTCCGTAATGCGGACAATAATAGGACATGTTTTATTTCTTGGCGGAACGGAAATACGGACATACAGAAACGTAATGCACACGGAGTAACTTCCATTTTTTTTTGCGGACCCATTGAAATAAATGGTTCCGTATACGCAAAAAAAAAGCGAACGGACACGGAAAGAAAATATGTTCCATTTTTTTTGCGGACCGTATGCGGAACCATTCATTTCAAAAATATTTTAAACCGGATCCGGCATTAAAATTACCGCATTGACGGATCTGGTCTTTAAAAATGTGAAAAAGAGAAATACCGGATCCGTTTTTCCAGGTGGCAACCGGAGAGACGGATCCGGTATTGCAATGAATTTGGGAGATGGTTCCGCTTCGCATGCTGCGGTATTTTCTCCGTCCAAAATTCCAGAACACTTGCCGGAATGCCATTAAATGCATTAATGCAGGATCTGGCACCAAGTTTTCTGGAAAAACGGATCCAGATTTCCGGTCTGCGGATGCGCAAACCTTTAGAAATTAAAAATACCAGATCCGTTTTCGGATGACACCGGAGAGACGGATCTGATGTTTTAATGCATTTGTTAGATGCTTTCCGTTTGCACGAAGATTTCCGTATCCGGCAGGCAGTTCCGGCGACGGAACTGCCTGCTGGATCCTCACAGCGCAAGTGTGAAATTACCCTTACTGATAATACAACCATCTGCATCCGTTATGAACGAATCCTGTTGTATTATCGTTAAAATAGCAATGACGGATCAGTCATGAACACCATTGAAAGTCAATGGGGGACGGATCCGTTTTCTTTTGTGTCCGAGGAAAACGGATCCAATACAAAAAAACTAGAGACCCTATTAAGGGAGGGTTCCATAGCAACAAAAAAACTTTGCTCAATTGAGCTCAATTCACCACTTTTACCCTTAATATTTAAATCAGTAAAACTTCACTTTTATTAGTAGTTCTCTAAAAATCGGAAGAGTAAAAACCTTCTGTGCCTCGAATCAGCTAAGCGTCTCACCCCTAGACAAGCTGGGTATCATCACCTCGCGGGACAAAAAATACCAGGCAGATGCATTATCTCGTGGTTTCCTGGGGGAGTAATGTGGGTGATCTGAGTGCCCATTCTACCACAAGAGGTGATCTCTGCTGTACACTCTGTTCTGGGTATGGAGAAGGTGTTAAAGGCAGGGGGACGCCCGGTCTCTTGCCCCTCAAAATTGTTTTACCGTTAATACCATCTTGAATTTATTAAAGGAACATCTTGGTGACACTTGCTGGGCACCCGGGTAGTAAGCAACCTTGGAGCAGCTACTGTCTCGTGTTTTTGGTGGCTGAGGTTGCGTCAGGATGCCAATAGTTTTGTGTCTACTTGTTCTGCATTGGCTGCAAAGTCTCTCATACACGTCCAGCAGGGTCTTCTGTTTCCACTTGTGATTCCCAAATACACCTTGGACACATATGTCAATGGATTCATCACTGACTTACCTTTGTCATAAAGTATAAAAACAGATCATCTGTAGTAGTGGACAGGTTTTATAAAATGGTATCTTTGTTATTTGCATTACCTGGGCGCACACCCCTCCGCACCCGTGGTAGCGTCTGGAAGTCACGAGGGGTAAGGTTTTTAGCAAGCAGGTTTTTAATAGAACACCGGCTCTATAATGACCCTGGCTGCCAGGGACAGAAAATGCAGTTCATATATCAGAGCGCTGCTATATGGCATTAGGTAAAGCTGCTGCTTAAAATGAATTTTTTCTTTAGATTTTACTATTTTTATCCTTGAGCTGGGCACTCGGTGTATTTATATAACAGGAGATGGTGTAGCTACTTATTTTGGATGTTTACAGTTGCTGCTTATATTCAGAAGGCCTGAGGTAGTATATTCCTGTTATTTAAAGTTGTGACAGAAGAATGGGAACTTTTATTTTCCTGCTTTTGTAAGGTCTCGTTCACATGAGCATTATTTTTCTTTCCGTTCGTCAATTTTCAATGGATCCTCAAAAAATGGAAAGTACTCCGTATGCCTTCCATATTTCGTTACCATTCAATTAAAGACAAAGACATGTCTATTATTGTCATAATGTTTGGGATTGCCACTGTTCTTAAAGTCGCTATTCATTCCACACAAATAGATACTGAATGTCATAGTAATTTTGAGGATCAGTTTTCAACAGGACAAAATACTGAAAAGCCTCGGATAATGTATGTTCAGGGGCTGCGATTAAGCTGGATGGCATCTGTGTGCAATCATTATTACGAAAAGGAACAGCTGGCCTAATAGAACGATCCTAGCCTTGTCAGTAATGCCGGACAACTAATAGAACATGTTTTATTTTCTTGGCGAACGGAAATCTGGTTCTACAGAAAAGTAATGCACACGGAGTAACTTCATTTTTTTGGGACCCATTGAAATAAACTCGTTAATATACTTTATGTGAACTCTGAAAAAAATATGTTCCATTTTTTGCGGACCGTATCTGGGCTAATCATTTAAAACTCTTTTCAACTTGGATCGACATTAAAATTACCGCATTGTGAATCTGGTCAATATTTAAAAATGAAGAAAAGAAACTGCGGATCCGTTTCCAGGTGGCAGCTTGGGAGACCGGATCAGTGCCAATAATTTGATGGTTCCGCCGCATGCTGCGGTATTTCTCCATCCAGAATTCAGAACACTTGCCGAATGCCATTAAATGCGTAAATACAGGATCTGGCACCAAGTTTTCTGGAAACGGATCAATTTCCGGTCTGCGGATGCAAACCTTTAAATTAAAAATACCAGATCCGTTTTCGGATGACACGGAGAAAGCGGATCTGATGTTTATGCATTTGTTAGATACTTTCGTTTGCGAAGATTTCCATCAGCGCGACAGTTCGGCGACGGAACTGCCTGCTGGATCACAACGCCAGGTGAAACACTGATAATACAACCATCTGCATCGTTATGAGCAGATCCTGTTGGCATTGTCGTTAAAATGGCAATGACGGATCAGTCATGAACACCGTGAAAGTCAATGGGGGGCCGGATCCACGTTCTTTTGTGTCCGAGAGCGGATCGGCACGACCCACAATGCAAATCCCATGATGGAAAGAAAACCGCAGCTTGCTGCTTTGCTGTCCAGTATGGGAACACAACCATACGGAACAGAAGGCATTTTTTAGCATTCTGTTCCGTTCCATTTTGTCCCCATTGACAATGAATGGGGACAAAACGGAAGCGGTTTTCTCCGGTATTGAGATCCTCTGCCGGATCTCAATACGAGAAAATGTAAACACAAGTGTGAAATAAGCAATAGATGCTCCCTGGCCCAGGCAAGACGATGATGCTTGTGCCTGGTGGTGTGGTCAGGTACCCTTGCTGGTCATCTAGCACGCAGAATGGTCTAACGTGACACTTGTGTGCCTCTCACCTCCCTTAAATGTGCCTAGAAATGTGTAGCATTCATCATCTGGTTCCGCAGGGCATTGTTCACAATGAAGCGGTCATCAGTGTGGGATGTGGCCATATGATGTCCACTTCTATGCCTTTTTTACTCTTTCAGTTTTTCTGTATCTCTGTTGCAACCTGCTAATGACACTCTAAGCTCAGTGGCCACTTCCGTCTGACAACATCCTGTTTGAAGCCTCGCAATGGCGGGGTACTGTTTATCAATTATTAGGTGTCGTCTGGGTCTCATGATGTCAAAATGTGAACAGTATGATGAGGAGGACTGTTTAAATACAAATTCTAATTGAACCAGGAAATGTATTGGGGATTCATGGATCAGACGTCTGTTTTGAATTTTGCCATTAATACTTTAAAAAATGGAAAAAAAATATATTTTCATCGCCATATTTTAAATGTTTTCATATTTACAGTACGTCTATAAAGCTGTGTGAGGGCCCATTTTTTGCAGGGCTATATGTAGCTTTCAAATTTGGGTGTGTTCAAAGTTGTAATCCCTTTTTTTTTCAATTTTTTTTAAGGTGAAGCGACGAAAAAACTGCAAATTGGCCATTTTGGTTTTTTTACGCTATTTACTGTATGGGATGAATGAATATATTAACCACCTCAGCCCCCCTAGCTTAAACACCCTTAATGACCAGGCCACTTTTTACAATCATGCACTACACTACTTTCACCGTTTATTGCTCGGTCATACAACTTACCACCCAAATTAATTGTATCTCCTTTTCTTCTCACTAATAGAGCTTTCATTTGGTGGTATTTCTTTGTTGCTGACATTTTTACTTTTTTTGATATTAATAAAAAATTACCGACAATTTTTGAAAAAAAATGAAATTTTTCACTTTCTGTTGTATTTTTTTTTTTTTTAAAACTACATTTCTATATAAATTTTTCTCTAAATTTATTTTTCTACATGTCTTTGATTAAAAAAAATGCAATAAGTGTATATTTATTGGTTTGGGTAAAAGTTATAGCGTTTACAAACTATGGTGCAAAATAGTGAATTTACGCATTTTGAAGCAGCTCTGACATTTTGTCATGTTTCTTGAGGTGCTACAATGCCAGGATAGTATAAATACCCCCCAAATGATACCATTTTAGAAAGAAGACACCACAAAGTATTTGCGGAGGGGCATGGTGAGTTCATGTATCATTTCATTTTTTTTCGCAAGTTAGCGGAAAATGACACTTTCTGAGGAAAAAAATTATAATAGTTTCCATTTCTGCTAACTTCTGGCCATAAAAATAAATAAATCTCCCACGGACTCACTGTGCCCCTCAGTAAATACCTTGCGGTGTCTACTTTCCAAAATGGGGTCATTTGTGGGGTGTGTTTACTGTTCTGGCATTTTTGTCGGGGCTAATTTGTGAGCAGCCCTGTTTACGCCCCTTTACGCACCTAGGCTGAAAAAAATATGTGGTATCGTCGTACTCAGAAGAAGTAGGGCAATGTGTTTTGGGGTGTATTTTTACATATACCCATGCTGGATGAGAGAAATATCTCTGTAAACTGACAACTTTGTATACATTTTTTTTTAAAAGTTGTCATTTACAGAGATATTTCTCACACCCAGCATGGGTATATGTAAAAATACACCCCAAAACACATTGCCCTACTACTCCTGGGTACGGCGATACCACATGAGTGACACTTTTTTTCAGCCTGGGTGCGCATTTGGATTCCAGACTTCTTCTCACGCTTTAGAGACCCCTAAAATGCCAGGGGAGTATAAATACCCCACAAGTGACCCCATTTTAGAAAGTAGACACCGCAAGGTATTCCGTGAGGGGTATGGTGAGTTCATGGCCCCGAAACATCCGGCTGCAGCTCCACAAAAGATAGAGCATGTCCTATTCTTGTCCGCAATTGCGGACAAGAAAAGGCATTTTCTATATAGTTCTGGCAATGTGCGGATCCCCAAAATGAGGAAAGCACATTGCCGTGTCCGTGCTTTGCGGATCCGCAGATCCGTGGATCCGCAAAACACATACGGACATCTGAATGAGCCTTACAGGGGGTGATTAGTGATGGGGGGTGACAGGGGGTGATCAGGGGGGTGACATGGGGTGATCAAGAGTTAATCAGTAACACTTGCAGGCCTCTATAAAAAATACAACTCTAATAGCATGGGTTTCTTCAGCGATACCTAGGTTATTGCAGACAATGGCCCTGGGAGCACAGTTAGTCAACGCATCATATAAAATGCAGTGAATGTGCAAGTGCGTATCGCCATGGCTGAATCTACAGACGTAAAAGCAAACACAATACAACAGCACTCTGCAAGCTTAGAATATATGAACCTATGCTATATTCACTATAATAATCTTTATTCATATAGCACCATCATATTCCACAGCGCTTTACAATTCAGAGGGTTCATGTACAAAACATCACAAAGTTACCGGCTAATGTACAACTGAAACTCTAGGAGTGAGGGCCCTGCTTGCAAGAGCTTACAGTCTATGAGGAAGTGGGGTAACACAAAAGGTAGTTGATTGCTATATGAAGTGGTCCCTCTATCTTTGTACTGAAAGGAGTGGTGTAACTACATAAACATATTTTAATCAAAATCAATTATGCCCGTTCACCATGGTAATGAGGTGTGGCTGCCTCTGTTTTGAACATACACTCCTAACCACTAGTGATGAGCGAACTTCAGTTTTTGAAGTTCGGGTTCGAGTATGTGCCGAATTGTGTTATAAATTCCGGTACCACGAACCATAACGCAATTCCATGACGGAATGCATAACGGAATGTCTTTAGAGGCATTCTGTCATAATAGAAGTCTATGACCAGCATAATGGATCCTTCAGGTTTCTGTTATGCAAGAGAGGAGTGAAAAACTAAAACACACAAACGGAAAATTGCTCGATCCTCTAGGGGTTATGGCGTGTGCACTCTCCTTTGCTTTTAAAGGGCCAGCGCACACATGGGCTTCTTCCCCTATGTGAAGGTACCTCTAGCTTGTCTAGTCCTGCATAGGTGCGATATTGTGTTGTTCTTTGCCTGGATTGACCCAGTGTTGCCTGTCCTGAGCTCTGTCTGATCTCCGTATGGACCCTGCACGGCCTGCCATGCTCTGGTGTCTCATAACCTACCTCAGTCAGTCAGCAACCTCTAAATGGAGATTACTCCTAGAGGTAGCAGCCTGGTGGACCCTTCAGCAAACTCCAGATCCCCGTATGGGACTAGGGGTCCACCTTGACAACGCCCTCAGGAGTAACCGCAGGCTACATCCATTCAGTAGGCACAGTGGGTCCACATCCAATGTGTTAGAGTATGAGCAGCCATGGCCTATACCAAGCATCAGTTCATCTTCATTACTGTCAATGAGTTGGAGACTCCAGGGGAGAATTCTTATTGCCCTCTGAGCTGGGAGAAAAGCCATGATCAGTGCAGGCTGCCACAGGAGAAAGCTTGTTACCACCACTTCAGACTTTGAGAATCAGGCCGTTCAGATCATAAACTGATTAGTGTAATATAATTTAACACTGACAACAGGAGTTGTAAAATGTCCTTCATGCAGTCACAATGGGCAGGTGACATAAATAGCTGATGGGCGTGCGAGGGAGAGACCAACATTTTGCAATGCCACCTGCTGTTTATTGTGTTAGAAGACAAAACAGGTGACCTCTGACATGTTTTCATTCCACATTCTGTCTTTTTTAAAAACTTGTATTGCAAGTAGCATGCAATTGGTAATGGAATTACCAAATTAAATACAAAAGAAGGAAGGTATATGGAAGAGGTTAAAGAACTGGCTGACTGCCTCAATGAATACTTCTGTTCAGTTTTTACAAAGGAAAATGAAGGAGAAGGACCTCAGTTAGGGAGGAAAACTAATGAATCCTTTGATGCATGTGTCTTTACAGAGGAAGAGGTTCTAAGTCGGCTGTCTAAAATTAATACAAATAAATCACAGGGGCCTGATGGGATACACCCAAAGCTATTAAAAGAGCTTAGAGGTGTACTAGCAAAACCATTAACAGATTTATTTAACCAATTACTGGTAACAGGTGTTGTCCCAAAAGATTGGAAATTAGCAAACGTTGTGCCAATTCACAAGAAAGATAGTAGAGAGGAATCGGGCAACTATAGACCAGTAAGCCTGACATCAATAGTGGGGAAATTGATGGAAACCATACTCAAGGAGAGGATTGTGGAACATCTAAAAACCCATGGGTTGATTGATAAAAAACAGCATGGGTTTACTTCAGGGAGATCATGTCAAACTAATCTTATTGACTTTTTGATTGGGTGACTAAAATAATAGATGGAGGAGGTGCAGTAGACATCGCTTATCTGGACTTTAGTAAGGCTTTTGATACTGTCCCACATAGAAGGCTTATCAATAAACTGCAGTCTTTGAGCTTGAGCTCACATATTGTTGAATGGATTAGGCAGTGGCTGAAGGACAGAAAACAGAGGGTTGTAGTCAATGGAGTATATTCAGACCATGGTATTGTTACCAGTGGGGTACCTCAGGGATCTGTTCTGGGACCCATATTGTTTAATATCTTTATCAGCGAAATTGCAGAAGGCCTCAATGGTAAGGTGTGTCTTTTTGCTGATGACACAAAGATTTGTAACAGGGTTGATGTTCCTGGAGGGATAGACCAAATGGAAAAGGATTTAGGAAAACTAGAGGAATGGTCAAAAATCTGGCAACTAAAATTTAATGTTGATAAGTGCAAGATAATGCACCTGGGGCGTAAGAACCCAAGAGCAGTATATAAAATCAGTGATACAGTACTAACCTCAGTATCTGAGGAAAGGGATTTGGGGTCATTATATCAGACGACCTAAAGGTGAGCAGACAATGTCATAGAGCAGCAGGTAATGCCAGCAGAATCCTTTGGTGTATAGGGAGAGGCATTAACAGTAGAAAGAGGGAGGTGCTCGTGCCGCTCTACAGAGCACTAGTGAGACCTCATTTGGAGTATTGTGTGCAGCACTGGAGACCATATCTGCAGAAGGATATTGAAACTTTGGAGAGAGTTCAGAGAAGAGCTACTAAACTAGTTCATGGATTGCAGGACAAAACTTACCAGGAAAGGTTAAAGGACCTCAACATGTATAGCTTGGAAGTAAGAAGAGACAGAGGGGATATGATAGAAACTTTTAAATACATAAAGGGAATCATCACTGTAAAAGAGGAGAGAATATTTAAAAGAAGAAAAACTGCTACAAGAGGACATAGTTTTAAATTAGAGGGGCAAAGGTTTAAAAGTAATATAAGGAAGTATTACTTAACTGAGAGAGTAGTGGACGCATGGAATAGCCTTCCTGCAGAAGTGGTAGCTGCAAATACAGTGAAGGAGTTTAAGCATGCATAGGATAGGCATAAGGCCATCCTTCATATAAGATAGGGCCTGGGGCTATTCATAGTATTCAGTATATTGGGCAGACTAGATGGGCCAAATGGTTCTTATCTGCCGACACATTCTATGTTTCTATGTTTCAATAACCTTAAAGCTCTTCTGAAATGTTTGTTTTACCCAATCCTTGTGATCCCTTAAATCTGGAGAATCTTTTCTTAGAACTCTATGTTGTGTTACTCTGTTGTTCTGAATGAAAATGTATAAATAAATTGTCAACTGGGTATTACTGTTCCCCTTATCAATGAGGGTGGGGGTGGGGTGTCCATAAACAGTCCAACACTAATAATTGTCTACAGTGTTAGGCTATTTAGGGACCTAAGTAAGGGAGCCGAGTCAGGACCCAGTCACATGTAGCTCTGCTTAGTTGCACTGCCAAAATCCACCCAATCATCCTATTTGGTGCATGCTGGCCGGGTACCGACCTTGGGGCAGCCGCATGCGGATTGCGGACCCATTCACTTGGACGGTGTCTCCGATACGTCCGTTCCGCAAAAAGATAGAACAATTTCTATTTTTTTGCGGTACAGAAGCACGGAACGGAACCGCGAGGTTCCGTTCCATTCTTCCATTCCGCACCACATCTCCTGATTTGCGGACCCATTCAAGTGAATGGGTCTGCATCCGTGATGCGGAATGCACACTGCCAGTGCCCCGTGTATTGCGGACCCGCAGTATGCGGGCCGCTATACGGCCACGACGGGGCAACGGCTGTGTGCCTAAAGCTGTGTCCTCATTGTCCTGCTAGCCCCAATGTCCTCCTGATCTATGTGTCCCCTAGAATTTGCTTGGTTTGTGTAGTTCTAACAAAGTGGTAATGAAGCGTGGTCATTTATGACAAGCTAGACACAAGGTTTTTTGAGACAACTTTTGAGGCAACTCATCTTGGCTCAACACCCTTGCGGCAGAGTGATCCAGCAAGCAGTTCCATCGCCGGCAATCTGCATGCAAACGGAAAGCATTTGAAGACGGATCCGTCTTACAAATGCATTGCAAGAACGGATCCGTCTCTCCGCTTGTCATGCGGAGAAACGGATCCGTTATATATTTTTTTTCACGTTTTTACTGGTCTGCGCATGCACAGACCGGAAGGACGGTTCCGGAATTGCGGTATTTTGAATGCCGGATCCAGCACTAATACATTCCAATGGGACAAAATGCCAGAATTTTGGCCGAAGCTAAAACCGCAGCATGCTGCGGTATTATCTCCATCCTGAAATGTCAAAAAGACTGAACTGAAGACATCCTGATGCATCCTGAACGGATTTCTCTGCACAGGGATAAAACTGATCAGTTCTTTTCCAGTATAGAGCCCCTATGACGGAACTCTATGCCGAAAAAGAAAAACGCAAGTGTGAAAGTACCCCTAATCTGATCTCGGCCTAGACTGCTTACAAGTATCCCACCCATGTTCCTATTATTAGCTATGGTAATCTAATCAGGTCATGAATGACACATTTTTGACATCCTCTGTCAATCTGTGTATCAAAAATTAGGATATGTATATGCTGTATAAGCTATCAATCCTTTTAAAGGGTTTCTGTCACCAGCTCACCGCGCCTGTGCCGAATACAGAGTGGCGGCGCAGGATTTAGCAGGGAGACAGTGCCGGAGGCAGGAGAGGATCGCTGCCCGGCACTGTCAATCAAAGAAAGAAGGGGGGTGGCAGCAGGTTGGCGCACGGAGCCTCTAGGAGCAGGGGCAACGCCCCCCCCTGCTCCTAGAGGCTAATTTACATATTATAAAAATACGTTTTTTAGCCTAAATATACATCAGAAATACATATAAAGCACATTATCAAGCTGATCTGACATTAGCACATAGCTAATGTCAGACAGCTTATAATGTGTAATCCTGGTGACAGAAACCCTTTAAAGTCCAGTATAATACAATGTAATGCATATACACAGTGCATAATCTAACAGATGTAGGACAAAACAGGTTGATTTTCTTTCTAATGATAATCTCATTAAGCTTTTTAAAATCCAGATGCAATAGTCATATCTTAAGCATCAATATACCGAGCACTGAGTCCTGTGAAGATGTTCTTCATTAAGATATACTGAACATACCCTTGAAAATCACTGAACCGTTCAACTTCAGCATTTATTTCCCAGGTCTTTTCTGACTGTATGGCACGGTGCTCCATCGTGCTGGAAAATGCATTGTTCTTCACCAAACTGTTGTTGGATTGTTGGAAGAAGTTGCTGTTGGAGGGTGTTTTGGTACCATTCTTTATTTATGGCTGTGTTTTTGGGCAAAATTGTGAGTGAGCCCACTCCCTTGGATGAGAAGCAACCCCACACATAAATGGTCTCAGGATGCTTTACTGTTGGCATGACACAGGACTGATGGTAGCGCTCACCTTTTCTTCTCTGGACAAGCCTTTTTCCAGATGCTCCAAACAATCGGAAAGAGGCTTCATCGGAGAATATGGCTTTGCCCCAGTCCTCAGCAGTCCATTCACCATACTTTCTGCAGATCAATCTGTCCCTGATGTTTTTTTTGGAGAGAAGTGGCTTCTTTGCTGTCCTTCTTGACACCAGGCCATCTTCCAAAAGTCTTCGCCTCACTGTGCATGCAGATGCGCTCACACCTGCCTGCTGCCGTTCCTGAGCAAGCTCTGCACTGGTGGCACTCCAATCCCGCAGCTGAATCCTCTTTTGGAGACTTTCTTGCACGCCCTGATTCGTAACAAGAATTTAACCTCTTTCCTTGAAGTTCTTGATGATCCTATAAATTGTTGATTGAGGTGCAATCTTAGTAGCCACAATATCCTTGCCTGTGAAGCCATTTTTATGCAACGCAATGATGGCTGCACGCGTTTCTTTGCTCACCATGGTTAACAATGGAAGAACAATGATTTCAAGTATCACCCTCCTTTTAACATGTCAAGTCTGCCATTTTAACCCAATCAGCCTGACATAATGATCTCAAGCCTTGTGCTCGTCAACAGTCTCACCTGAGTTAACAAGATGATTACTGAAATGATCTCAGCAGGTCCTTTAATGACAGCAATGAAATGCAGTGGAAAGGTTTTTTTTGGGATTAAGTACTTTTTCATGGCAAAGAAGCACTATGCAATTCATCTGATCACTAGTGTTGATCACGAATTTTCGAATTGCGAATTTTAATCGCGAATATTGGCACTTCGTGAATTCACGAATATTTAGAATATCGCAAAATATATTCGCAATTGCGAATATTCGTTTTTATGCGAATTTTTTTATGCAAATTTTCGCAATCAAGAAAATAATGTCATTATTTTCTTGATTGCCTGCTGCAATCAATCTGCATAAAAATTTGCCTTAAAAATTCGCATAAAATTTACATAAAAATTTGCATAAACTGGCACTTAAAAGATACCTTTGAAATACCAGTTTATGTGAATTTTTATGCAAATGTTATGCAAAGTTTTATGCGAATTTTCGCAATCAAGAAAATAATGACTGGAGATTACGAATTTGCGAATTTTCGAATATATGGCGAATATTCACCCAAATATGCGCTAAATATCGCAAATTCGAATATTGCCCCTGCCGCTCATCACTACTGATCACTTTTCATAACATTCTGGAGTATTTGCAAATTGCCATTATAAAAACTTAAGAAGCAACTTTTCCAATTTCCAATATTTATGTAATTCTCAAAACTTTTGGCCACGACTGTAGAAGGCGATTGTTGGAAAGGAAGTGTTATTTGGGTCGGTAAGACCTAACTATTTTTTTGGGCGAAAAAAACGTTTACTTGCCACCATCACAGAGAAATGTAATAGTTAATCAGCCTGTTAATTGGGTCTGTGAGACCTACCTATTTGTTGTCTTTATAAAAACTGTTCGGCAGCGAGACATACCAATATTTTTGTGTGCTAAACACCTCTTTTGCATACGTGACATGGATATACAATTGTTTGTCAGCCAATTTTGTGGGTGAGCGTAACAAAATAAGGAGAACATCAACTAAGGGACGTGGCCGTGGTAATGCTGCTGCTGGTGTTGGTGGAGCTTCTGCTGCAGGGAAAGGACGTTGTCGATCTGTGCCAGCTACACTCCCAAATGAAATACCTTTCTCTGGTGCACGCAGGTGACAGGACGTTCTGCATCATTTAGTAGGTCCGAATACCGCTCTAAGAATAGTGAGGCCAGAACAAGTAGAGGTGGTAGTAGATTGGATGGCTGAGAGTGCCTTTAGGTCCTTCACATTGTCCCGGTCCACTGCTAAAAGTGCAGAGTTGGCACCAGCCTACGGGCATCCGTCTTTCACCTCAACCCCTTGCACATCGGCCAAGCAGGCTGAACCCAAAGTCATGCAGCAGTCACTTATGCTTTTTGATGACTGCTGGCGGTGATTTTGTGGTCCATCCACCTAACTCTGCCCCAGAAGTGACAGAGATTGAGTGCATTGATGCCCAAACACAATATCCAGCACCACCATCTGACACGACCATCTTAGTAGGAGGCAGCGTATCGGCAACATGGTGGAACAGTACATGTCCACATGTCTGCATGTAGTGACTGCTGGGTCTGTCCCATTTAACTTCTGGGTCTCCAAATTGGGCACATGGCCTGAGCTTGCCCTTTACGCCTTGGAGTTGCTGGCCTGCCCTGTGGCAAGTATATTGTCCAAACGTGTGTTTAGCATGGCAGGGGGATGATCACGGACAGGCGCATCCACCTGTCCACAGCCAACGTGTACAAGCTCACGTTCATTAAAATGAACCAGGCATGGATCCCACAGGACTTGTCCGTACCTTGGCCAGAGTAGTGAAGTATACTGGCCGCACCCAGCCATCGTTATACTCCAACGCAGTTTGTGTGTTTTCTTTGCCATTTTCCAATGTTTTGGGGCCTCCACAAACAAAAAAACTAAAAGAAAAAATAATAAAACAGCCACATCTGCCTGCACTGCCATGTCCGCCTCCTCCACTCGGACCTCTGCTTCCTGGCTTAAGATTATCTGTTATATTGGCAGAGTAGAGAAGTATACCGGGCGCTCCTAGCCATTGTTGCACTCCGGCGCAGTTTATGCGTTCTCTTTGCTATTTCCCAGTGTTTGGTGACCTTCTCCAACTCTTCCGCCTGCACTTTCACATCCACCTGGACTGTCACTTCCACCTCCTCCGTCTGCACCACCACATCCACCTCCTTTTCCACTGGGACCTCTGCCTTCAGGCTCAAGATTATTATGTCTTATATTGACAGAGTAGAGCCACACCTAGCTGTTGTTATACTGCAGCACACTTTGTGTGTCCTCTTTGTCACAAAAAATAAAATAAAAATTAAGAATTGTAATAAGAAAAACCATTTTGCATCCATCCAACTAATATGGGAGAAGAAATTCTTCTGTGGAGGAGCGTGTCTGTGAAAGTCATTCATTTTTAAAAAAATAGAGGAACTGAAAAAGAATAGATATAGCTTATTAATAATAATAATTGTTATCAACAGCAATATCTGACCTTACTGGTGTGAAAAGATTGAAATATCACCAATTATCAGATGATAATCAATATTCCTCTTTTCTCCCTAGCTCGCGGTCTTGTTCTCAGTTTATACCACAGCTACAGTATAATACCTTGGTATCACCAGAAATAACACAAAACTCTTGCAGATATAATATAAAAGACACCTTTACTTAACTACAATGTACTACAGCATATACAAATACTTTCAATATCATGGTCGTATAAGTATAGGTAACTGGCCTATAGTTAATAATATAGATAAAAGATAATTAGCTTTAGCATGTAAGATAGTTCTACTTCCTCTATCTAAGACTCCACAGGAGGCTGGTCTCGCCCAGCAATGCCCCAGTGGCCAAGTATATTAACACCTGCCTCCCCTAATTCATTTTACCTGTGATGTAAGCACAGGAAGGGACGGGGTCATGACTATGGAACCACATGGCAAAGTGATGTTACTCACTCAACCATGTGTCCAATTTAAATATCAAAACAGGAATGTCAGCCCTGTAACAGGAACACCTCCTTCATCCAGCTAGCTGTTATAGGAAAGTAAATTCTTCTGTGGAGTGTGTCTGTGACAAATTGTTTTAAATTGAGAACACCTCTTTGGCATCCGTCTTAGGATCCATTCACACGTCCGTAGGTGTTTTGCAGTCCTCAAAGTACTGGAGGGGATGGATAACTCATCCAGAATTCTCAAATGCATGAGGTAAAAGAATCCAGGAAAACTGGGTGGTTTCAGCAAAGTGTAGTCTGCTGAGGCACTCTTTTATGGTCCTGGATTTTTGTGGAATGGCATGTAAGTGTTGGTAATGGGAAGTACCATTCCCTCACCACTCCAGTACAATACTTTTCACTAGTCTGAGGCAAACACAGGTGTAGGTCCTGGGCTCATTATTGTGGGCATAAATACAGGGCTTAAATGCTCGTTCAGGGTCAGAAGCCTGGTAAGTGCATGACCTGTTGGCTGTGTAAAGCCTAATCTCCCATGTTATGCTGAGAGCATAGGTAAGGAAAATCCACTGTTTAGTAAGTGCACAGACAGGCAAAGACCTTTGTTTTGTTATTCATGTTCTCTTTTGGTGCCATGGAGTTACTCAAGTAACTGTATAACCTGAATTAAAAATAAATGGTAGTGGACTTTTAAACTGCGGAATCCTATGAAATCTGCACGCTCAAATTCCTACTCCATTCATATCAGCACACAGGTCCACTGTTCTTGTGAACGCTGATTGGCCCAGCGATTGGAACCGAACTGATCAGATCCTCTATACTGTTCTCTAACCCTCTAACCCTGTTATTTCTTAGTATTTAGTAGAGCTATGCTTTAGACTTTGATGCCATTAGTTTTCTATTGTGGCAAATAAATGTGGAAGTGACCCTAGAAGTGGAGATGCCAAACCCTTTACATGTGTGCCATTCTGTCGAAGTGCCAGTATCACAGTGATCATCATGGTTAATTTCATGTTGGAGGTGGTTCTCGGGTTGTAGGCTCTTTTGCAACCTATTTGCTAAGGTGAAGGCCACCGACAAGAGGACAAGACAAGGTTGCCATACTCTTTAAATTTGTCATAGCTGCATTTCCCCCAGATGTGTAATTGCTGAATTTAGCCTGGAGCTTGTTTCATCCCTGAGGATTGCAGTGTGGTGGAAGCTGGTATAGGATTTGACATTGGGAGCCTGGGTGGACTGGAGGTTGGGAGTGGCTTGCCCATTGGAGAGAGTGGCAGTGAGGTTGAAGTCCGGTAAGTGTTTCTTCTCAGTGATTGACAGCTATCTCTGAGTGGGTGACCTAATATATAATGGGGTGCCCTGACCACTCCTGTATGTATATATAAATTAAAGGAGATCTCTCACATCATCTATTTATACCCAGGACTGTGACTGTGACGAGGGGACATCCTCTGCGTCTGGAGGAAAGAAGGTTTCTACAACAACATAGAAAAGGATTCTTTACGGTAAGAGCAGTGAGACTATGGAACTCTCTGCCTGAGGAGGTGGTGATGGTGAATTCACTAAAAGAGTTCAAGAGGGGCCTGGATGTATTTCTGGAGTGTAATAAAATTACAGGTTATAGTTACTAGATTTCTGGAGAGGTCATTGATCCAGGGAGTTATTCTGCCAGGAACAAATGTTTTCCCTGAAATGAGGAAAACTGGCTTTTACCCATCAGGGTTTCTTACTCTGGATCAACATTGTAGGATAATAGGGTAAACTGGGTGGATGGATGTCTCCTGCCTTACAAACTATAATAATGTGCTTATGTCACAAATGATATTGAACCTTTTCACACACAATTATATATCAATCTGCTCAGCATCTCCCACTCTATAACACGCTGCACAAAGATCAAAGTATACTGTTCCTCTTAAAATAACTGCAACCCTTAAAGAGGTGTTCCATCGTTTGGATAAGAGACTTGAAATTAGGCTGGAAATAAGGGACATTTCACACAGAGCAACAGTACAACACCAACTAATAAGGCTGGATTCACATAGGCATAATAACTACATTTTTTTCATCTGTATTTCTCCCATGTATTATGGCCCGATTGTGGGGTTAATTGACCCAAACTCTCAGAATCATAGGGGTCTATGATGCTGAGACGTCAGGTTAGTTAAACCCACAATTGGCTGTAACACATGGAAGTTTTACAGGCCTTTCATTCTTTTCAGTGGTCTCCTGATTTTTCTTGGATTTCAGCTGATGTTGCTTCTTTGTACACGGCCATCCCCCAGGATCTCGCCATCATTTCTTTGGGTTGGTTTTTGGGTCTTTATTCTAATTTTTCATTACCCTTTAGAGACTTCCTCTGCAAAGTGGTATTATTTCTTATGCAGCACAATTATTTTATGTTTAATGGGAGGTTTTTCCTCCAATGCAGAGGAGTCTCTATGGGGGCTCGTTTCTCACCATCGCTTGCAAACATTTACATGGCATGGTGGGAACATCATTTTTTATTCTCTGATTCCAACCCATGGAGTGGATCCGTCCGGTGGTACGGTCGCTACATCGTTGACCTGCTCTTCGTTTGGTCGGGTGATGTGGCGGCCGTACCATCATTCGGATCTTTCCTCAACGCTAACAACTGTAATTTACGTTTTTCTCTAAATTTTCATAAGACCTCAATATCATTTTTGGATTTGTGTTTGGTGGGGGACGTGGGGGATGGCCGTGTGCAGAGTCGCACGTATAGAAAAGAAACCGCAGGAAATACCATCCTGCATGCGGGATCCTGTCATCCTGTACACACTGTCAATAACATCCCTAGGGGTGAATATATCCGTGCCCTACGCAATTGTTCCTACAGTGAAACCTGTATTGAAGAAATGAAGACTGTTACTACTCGTCTCCTGGCCAGGAATTATCCCAGTAGACTTTTAAATCGATCAAAGAATATGGTGTCCACTATGTCTCGGGATAATTTAATTTTCCCTAACAAAATGCCCAAGTTTGGTCATAAAGAGAAGCAACTCACTTTTTCCACGAGTTATAGCTGTGAATTTTCACAAATATGTAACATTGTTAAAAAACATTTTCATCTTCTCAAATATGATCAAATTTGGGGTGATGTTGCAAAAAGCGGTGTCAAATGTGTTGCCCGACGTGCTGTCACTCTGGCAAATATGGTGAGCCCCTCTCTATATTTGGATAAACCTGTGTCCCAGCCCACCTGGCTGAGACACATAGGTAATTTTAAATGCGGGCATAAAAAATGCACATGCTGCTCATATATGAGGATGGGCTCACATATTTTGTCCACATGGTATGGTAATACAGACAGCATGTCAGTACAAGGAGTAGAAAGGGTTAACAGACCAAGCAGAGGCGGTGATCACAAGAAAAAGTTGCTCAATCGTGAGTGCTTTTGGATTTTCAAATTAGGTTCACGGATACAATCAGGATTGAACCGGCGTCATGATACCATTCTACATTATTAACATTTTAACTTTTTTCTATCACTGTAATTTGCTGATTTTATCTTATTTTTCTATGTCTTTTGGCATGTTGTAACTGCTATGTACTTTATCTGTGGAGGATGTCATCAGGAGGTGTGTCCTGTACCTGATTGCGATCACCTGTTTCTGGTGGTTTGCTATTTAGTCTCGACTTCACCTCTCACTGATGCACATCATGACTAAGGATCCTCACCTATAGTGATCCGAAACCGGTCTATTTCTTGCATTGCTGTACGTTGGTTTTTATCTGCACGGGATTCAATAAAGCCTCAAGTTTTCCAGTGAAGCTGGACCGTTTTTCTCTTCATTATGGAAGTAATACAGTTAGAAAATATTTCCTTATCATGCTTGTGTGAATCCAGCCTACTACATACTAGTTATAACAGTTAGGCTACATTCACACGGATCCGCAATACACCCATCCGCACCCCCCATAGAAATGCCTATTCTTGTTCGCAAGCTGCGGACAAGAATAGGACATGTTCTATGTTTTTCGGAGCCGCGGACTGGAAGTTCGGAGGCGCGCTCCGCAAATGCGGAAGCGGAGAGCACGGTCGTATGAATGTAGCCTTAATAACAATCACCTCTTTTTATCACAGTGTTGCTCTCTATGTTCTCCTTCTCTGTGCAAGAGTGGTGCTGTCTGCAGCTACGTCCCATGTGGGTAGCAGACTACAGTTACCATCATCCACTGCTGACATACCGTATATTCTGATGGCACCTGAAGAGCCAGTCTCTCCCCCTCTTTGCATTTCATACTGTGCTCCATTGCTGCTGAGTTTCTAACCCTAGTTCCCAGTTACACCCTCCTATATCTCCTAGTGCTGGAACTGAACATGCTTGACCAGTAAGCTGAAGAGGAACTACAGAACGTAACCCTGGGCATGAAACTGTAAACATTACATTCTTGTGAGTGATTATGTTGGAAACTACAGAAAAGATTTAATGACTCTCTATTTACTTTGTACCGTATACTTTAATAGGTTTGGCAGGGCCGAGTAGCGTTAACTTGATCACTTCTTGCCCTGTCAATCAAAGTGCAGGGCCGCAGCAGAGGAAGTGGAGGCTTTAGGTATAACGACAGCACCTCCGTTGTTGCTAGGGGCTCATTTGCCTATAATAAAACATTAATTTTTCTCAGCAATGCGGGTACATATGAACATGGGACCAACACAGATGCCTTCAGCTGCCAAGTGCACATGCAACTGGTCAGTCAGTTTCATAAGTACAAATCTGCAGAAAGATGCCCATTTAAATATGTTAAGAACAAATATATGACAAGAACATGTATATCTGGTTCCTGACTACAGTAACCGGTGGATGGACGTTATCTGTATTAAAGGCCACTGTCATATCCCATGCATCAACTGTAGCAACTGGAAGATCTTTGAAGACTTCCTTTACAATCAGGTATTGGATGTAGCCGTGAAAGTCACTGAATCTCTCTGGATCCCGGATTTCTCGGGTGTTCTCAGTTTTGACGATGACCTTTGTTTCTGGACTCCTTAAGAAGAGTCTTTCCACAGCTCTGTGCACATTGAAAACTCTCCTGATGAAGAGCTGAATTGGGAAGGGCCTGAAGTGTTGACCAAGTGAGAGGACGAGCACATGGTGTGGACCTCCTTCTAAGTGATCAATCTCATCACTCATGTAAGAGTCATCTTTAACAACATAGAAACGTGTTGCAACAAAAGGATGACTATGCTTCTTAAAGAACAGCAGTGTATTCTTTTTATAATTTGCTGCAAAAAACTTTGAATGCAGACCAGCACGGTAGAGATCAAAGTTCTTGAATTCTGTCAGAGAAGAAAGAGTTTATATTATTGATAATAAATTATATTACATATATTACATCATGCAATGCCAGTCTGCTGCATCAAAAGCGAAAAAGATATTATCAAGTATAGGTAAAGGCATAGGTCTTGGAGAAGAAAGTATTATTTTATCCCTTTATAAAGCATTGATGAGACTGCATCTTCAGTATGCAAAGTAGTTTGGGCACTTATCCATAAAAAATATATCAAAAAGCTAGAGTGTGTGCAAAGAAGGGCAAACAAATTAACCACCTCAGCCCCCCTAGCTTAAACATCCTTAATGACCAGGCCACTTTTTACAATTCTGCACTACTTTCACCGTTTATTGCTCCGTCATACAACTTACCACCCAAATGAATTTTGCCTCCCTTTCTTCTCACTAATAGAGCTTTCATTTGGTGGTATTTTATTGCTGCTGACATTTTTACTTTTTTTGCTGTTAATCAAAAATGTCCGAAATTTTTGCAAAAAAAGACATTTTTCACTTTCTGTTGTAATTTAAAAAAAAAACTACATTTCTATATAAATTTTTCTCTAAATTTATTGTTCTACATGTCTTTGATAAAAAAAAAATATGCAATAAGTGTATATTTATTGGTTTGGGTAAAAGTTATAGTGTTTACAAACTATGGTGCAACAAAGTGAATTTCGGCATTTTGAAGCAGCTCTGACTTTCTGAGCACCTGTCACGTTTCTTCAGGTGCTAGAATGCTAGGATAGTATAAATACCCCCCAAATGACACCATTATAGAAAGAAGACACCCCAAAGTATTCGCGGAGGGGCATGGTGAGTTCATGTATCATTTCATTTTTTTTCACAAGTTAGCAGAAAATTACACTTTCTGAGGAAAAAATAAAAATAATAAAGTTTCCATTTCTGCTAACTTCTGGCCAATATAAATCACTACCTGCAAAGACGTATATAAAAACACTAATTTTATTAGGAATAATGTCCCGTGGGACTAAAAGACAATTAAACCTCGAACAGGTAATACGGATCAGTTTAGACCCGGAACCAGTACAACCAAATAAACTGGTTACCAGTCCCTGATCCGTCTGAAGTGCAGTGACCTGAACTAGTCAATGGGCGTGGAGGGTAAATGTATAGATCCCTCAGCAAGCCCTAGTAGACTAGAGCAATACCTAGTTGTTGTGGTACACGCTGTGTAGGTATAGAATCACAGCCTACCACACAAGCAGCACGCACACCGCCACTGATCACCTCACTCATTGAGGGAGCACCATTGCTGACAAGAGGCGTCAGAGCGGTAAAGACATGCGGCCACCTGTATCAATTGACGCGCTCAACGCGTTTCCACAGGACTAGGATAATGTCCTGTATCCTCAGGAGCACCATATATTGAATAGGTAAATTGAAAGAAGGAGCCAGACACCTTTTGCGTGTCACGGCACCGGCACTGTGACGGCCGTGCGCGGCCGCCAGACTGCCGGGTTTAAAAGCCCTAAGCCACACCCCTGGGTATCAGCTGACCGGGCGGGAGGCGGGGCAGCCATCGAAGCAGGGAGAACCACCCACCGTGTCCCGCATCCCGTCCTCTCAATACATAACTAGATAACCACAGTAGAGGTGAGTGTATAATGTATGTAGGCATGAAATATCGCGGCACAAATCAAAACCAATATCAGGCCGCAGGCAATGGGAAACATCAAAGGAAGTATCACAGGGAAAAGTATCCAACCAGTTACTACTGTAGCAGAATGTATAGATAAAGGCCATAGCATAAGGGTAAAGAATATGGAGCATCACGATTGTGTAGCATCCTGCATCTTGACCGATATTCATATAAAGCAGGCATATGAGATTGACTCATTCAGACCCTGCGGCTGGACCGTTTGTAGATCGAACGTCCATCTCGCCTCTTTCTGTAATAGGAGGCGATCAATGTCACCACCTCGTGGAGATGGCCTCACCGTGTCAATGCCTTGCACAGTGAAGCACCTTCGTTCTCCATTATGGTGGTCATGCATATGTCTCGCCACCGGAGTGTCATTAGAGTCACGTATGTCCAGAAGATGCTCTCCTATGCGTCTCCTTAATTCCCTTTTCGTCTTACCGACGTACTGGGTACCACATTGACAGGTGATCAAGTAGATCACCCCCACTGTGGTGCAACGGATAAGCGAGCGGATCCGATATTGTTTCCCAGTGGAATGACTGATAAAGAAGGAGCCCCTTCTCACCAGTCCACACATCAGACAGGATCCGCAAGGGAACGTGCCTTGCAAAGAGGTGTTCAACCAGGTGGTACTGATGGGTCGTGTGAACATGCTGTGAACCAGTTTATCCCGTAGGTTGGAACCGCGTTTAAACGTGACCGATGGATAATCTGGTGCCAACCGTCCAATATCCGGATCAGATCTAAGGATAGGCCAGTGGCGCTTCAGTACCTCCTTTATTTGGATATGTGCCCTGTCAAAAGTTGCAATAATCCTAGGAAAGGAGTTGCAGTCCTTCCTGGCCTTGGGAACCAGAAGTTCCTCTCGTTTAGCAGATAACGCATGATGATATGCGTCACGTAACACTGCATTCGGGTATCCACGATCAGTAAAACGGTCCCTAAGATCTGCTGCCACTGCTTTGAAATCCCCAAGGTTGGAGCAATTTCTCCTTGCCCGCAAATATTGTCCCTTGGGGATACCTCGACGCAGGGCTAGCGGATGACCGCTTCCCCATTCAAGGAGACTATTTGTCGCGGTCTCCTTTCTAAAGAGGCTTGTTTTGATATTACCCTCTTTATCCAGCGTGATCGTGACGTCCAAGAAGTTTATTGTGTCTGTGTGTATCTCATGAGTAAACGAGAGGCCTAAGTCATTCACATTTAGTTCAACAACAAAGGCCTCAAAAGCCTCACGTGATCCCCTCCAAAGGATCAGCACGTCGTCGATGTACCTTATCCAGAGTAACACCGACGACGTGTAGTGTTCGAGGCTCTCATCAAACACGATCTCCCTCTCCCACCAGCCCAGGTAGAGATTAGCGAACGTGGGGGCACATGGGCTCCCCATCGCAACTCCCCTGAGCTGGTGGAAGAGGCGGCCATCAAAGAGAAACACATTTCGTGTCAGTATGAAATCCAACAATCGCATGATGAGGCCATTATGGCGATGACAATGGGCTCCCCTCTGCTGGAGAAACCCCTCCACAGCCCTACACCCCAGATCATGGGGAATAGAGCTGTAGAGGGCCTCAACATCAAGACTCGCCAGCCACACTCCAGATTCGCAACTAATGCCGTCTAGCCTCTGGAGGACATCCATGGTATCACGGGCGTAAGATGGTAGGGATGTCACAAACGGGCGTAGGATCTGATCCACATATTGACTAATATTTGCGGTCAGGCTCCCCACACCAGAGACTATCGGGCGCCCTTCAGCACTGGACCCTTTTATGGACCTTGGGAAGGCCATAGAATGTGGCCACAATTGGATACTTAGGCAACAGAAAATGTCGTTCAGATTTGCTAATCAGTCTGTCAGTTAGAGCTCCATCCAGAATACTTTCAAGTTCAGTCCTGAACGCTGGGGTAGGGTCAGAGGGCAAACGCCTGTACGTACGGTGGTCATTAAGGAGGTTTAAACACATCTGCTGGTATTTTTCCACATCCATGATGACAATGTTCCCACCTTTATCTGCCGGTTTTATTATGATGTTAGAGTCATTCACCAAACCGGTCAGTGCCACACGTTCATTTCTTGTCATATTGTCACTACCAATGGGAAGTTGTACCAATTTCTGGAGATCATTAATGACAAGGGTACGGAAGGTGTCTATTGGTGTGTTGTCACCCACAGGGGGAAATGCTTTAGAGGGGTTTTTTAGGGTGGTAAAAGGACCTTCTCCCACACTTTCACCTCCCTCTTCTGACAACCCCGCCAGGAGCTGAACATCCGCCAATTGTTCAGGATCGATGCCCAGCTCTTGGCAGGTGCGTCTATCATGGAGCATAAAGTATTTCCTCCATTTTAATTTACGCACATAAAGTTCTAAATCCCTGACCCACCCAAACAGGTTAAATTTCTGTGATGGTACGAACGACAGTCCTTTGTTGAGGACACACATCTCTGTGGCCGTTAATGGGCGATCAGAGAGGTTAATCACGCGTAAATCAGTACTAAGGGATCTTATTGGGGTTTTTTGTTTCGCAGCAGATAATCCGATATGGTGGGGGCTTGATCTAAAAAACCACTGCCTCGTCCTCTCTTCCCACCTCGGTTACCTCTGTGTGGTAGGCTGTGATTCTATACCTACACAGCGTGTACCACAACAACTAGGTATTGCTCTAGTCTACTAGGGCTTGCTGAGGGATCTATACATTTACCCTCCACGCCCATTGACTAGTTCAGGTCACTGCACTTCAGACGGATCAGGGACTGGTAACCAGTTTATTTGGTTGTACTGGTTCCGGGTCTAAACTGATCCGTATTACCTGTTCGAGGTTTAATTGTCTTTTAGTCCCACGGGACATTATTCCTAATAAAATTAGTGTTTTTATATACGTCTTTGCAGGTAGTGATTTATATTATTGAGGTCAGACGTACTAATTTCATATCTACTTTTGGAGTGATCTTAACTTCTGGCCAAAAAAAATAAAATCTCCCACGAACTCACTATGCCCCTCAGTAAATACCTTGGGGTGTTTTCTTTCCAAAATGGGGTCATTTGTGGGGTGTGTTTACTGTTCTGGCATTTTTGGTAGGGCTAAATTGTGAGCAGCCCTGTAAAGCCTAAAGGTACTCGTTAGATTTTACGCCCCTTTACTGCTGCAAAAAAGTGGCACATATGTGGTATCATCGTACTCAGAAGAAGTAGGGCAATGTGGTTTGGGGTGTATTATTACATATACCCATGCTGGGTGAGAGAAATATCTCTGTAAATTTTCTACTTTGTATAAAAAAATTAAAAAGTTGTCATTTACAGAGATATTTCTCTCACCCAGCATGGGTATATGTAAAAATACACCCCAAAAGCACATTGCCCTACTTCTCCTGAGTACGGAGATACCACATGAGTGACACTTTTTTGCAGCCAAGATGTGCAAAGGGGCCCACATTCCAATGAGTACCTTTAGGATTTCACAGGGCATTTTTACGCATTTGGATTCTCACGCTTTAGGGCCCCTAAAATGCCAGGGCAGTATAAATACCCCCATGTGACCCCATTTTGTGAAGAAGACACCCCAAGGTATTCCGTGAGGGGCATGGTGAGTTCACAGAAATTTTTTTTTTTCTGGCACAAATTAGCGGAAATTTATATATATATATTTTTTTTTTACAAAGTCTCATATTCCACTAACTTGTGACAAAAAATAAAATTTTACATGAACTCACCATACCCCTCACGGAATACCTTGGGGTGTCTTCTTTCTAAAATGGGGTCACATGTGAGGTGTTTGTACTGTCCTGGCATTTGAGGGTCTCCGCAATCATTACATGGATGGCCAGCATGAGGAGTTTATGCTATTCTCTTTATATTGAGCATACGGGTAAAGTGAACGGCAGAGATTTCTTCATTCGCATCAATCATCGTGGATGAAAAAATCTCTGCCAAAATCAGTGACTGCGGTGCGGTGGGCTGGGCGCTAACTACTAACAAGTAGCTAACTAACTGGCGGTGATAAGGGACCCTTAGGCCCCATTCACACGTCCGGAATTCTGTTTGCGGAACGGAATTGCGGACCCATTCATTTCTATGGGGACAGACTTTGTCCCGCTCGGTTCCGGAATTGCGGATCCGCACTTCCGGGTCTGCACTACCGTTCAGTAAAAATATAGAACATGTCCTATTCTTGTCCGCAATTGCGGACAAGAAAAGGCATTTTCTATATAGTTCTGGCAATGTGCGGATATGCAAAATGCGGAAAGCACATTGCCGGTGTCCGTGTTTTGCAGATCTGCGGATCCGCAAAACACATATGGACGTCTGAATGGAGCCATACAGGGGGGTGATCAATGACCGGGGGGTGATCAGGGGGTCTATATGGGGTGATCAGGGGTTAATAAGGGGTTAATAAGTGACAGGGGGGGGTGTAGTGTGGTGCTTGGTGCTACTTTACATAGCTACCTGGTCCTCTGGTGGTCGATCCCAGCAAATGGGACCACCAGAGGACCAGGTAGCAGGTAAATCAGATGCTGTTAACAAAACAGCATCTGATATACCTGCTTGATGCAATTTATTTAACTTCTACAGCCTGCCAGCGATTGATCATCGCTGGCAGGCTGTAGTATAACTGCCAAGCTGTGAGCTGCTGTGAACGTGCGCGCGTTCACAGCAAATCTCGCCTCTCGTGAGATGACGCGCCGACGCGTCAAGGAGGAACATCCCGGCCGCCCGCCAGGACGCAGCCTTGCGTTCGGCGGTCGGGATGAGGTTAATATGATGCATGGGACATCTCAGTTAGGTTCCTTTCACACGAGCGAGTTTTCCACGCGGGTGCAATGCGTGACGTGAACGCATAGCACCCGCACTGAATCCATTTCAATGGGTCTGTGTACTTAAGCGGTGTTTTTTCACACATCAGTCCTGCATTGCGTGAAAAACGCGGCATGTTCTATATTCTGCATGGTCATCAGAACCCTACACCACCGAGCTGAATAGATCTTAATCAGCATAGAGGCTAATAAAAGGGAATTTGAACACCTTGAAGGGGCCCTTAAAACTTTTGGGTAACCAGACTGGGCTTTTGGTAAAACTGAGTAAAGAATTAAAAAAAATGTTAAGAAAGTGAAGGTGCAAAGCAGGGCTGATAGAAGAAGTTGGTCCTTCTGTATAAGACGCTGCTTGCAGCAGTTTTGTGTCCAGCATGGGAATGCAACAAACCAGAACTGAATGCATTCTGGTGCACTCCATTCCAGTTTGTTCAGTTTTGTCCCCTTTGACAATGAATGGGGACAAAACTGAAGAATTTTCCTCCGGTTTCAAGATCCTCTGATCTCAAAACCAGAAAGTAAAACGCAGATGTGAAAGCAGCCTAAAACATAATCTCCAGGTCTACTGGTATTAATATCGCTTGTTGATCCAGGAAACCTTCCATTTACCAGCAGGGGTCAAAAAGGAATAAGTACATAGATGGAATGTAAAATTTAGTGGCAAATCCACTGCAAAATCTATACGAATTACATGCAGATTTTGCCTTGCAAATCTCTTTGTTTGAGTGGAAATTCAGAAAATAGCCAGTTAGAGCACATGGAGGTGAATGGAGAGAGCCTCGCATGTGCGGCCTCCTCTCAATTTCTGTGGGGAGACCTTTGGAGCATGTGACTTCATTTGGATAAGGTCCTTAAATGGGTTGTCCAAGATCATTTAAAATATCAGACAAGCTACCCAATAGTCTAAGCAGAGGACAGTGATTATCTTCCCTTATATAGGCAGAGAACACTGCTGGAGAAAGGAGTAGGCTATTGTAAGGATTATCTGAGATTTTAATTATCTCAGACAATCCATTTAAAGAAAAACTGAAAAAAAAAAAATAATAATTCACATTACCTGGGAAATGAACAGAACACTGGCTCCCTATCCTCCCAATATAACCTATATAGAGACACCTGAGTCTTTATAGCTCAAAGCATATAACAATCTTTATTGAATAAATATACATGACATAATAAAAAGAGAGAAATCACATCAATATGAAGTACGGTACTACCCGAGGGAGGAATATGGGAGTATAATCGCAATGGAGGGTGGCTATAGACAATGAATATACCCATAATATGTAATCACCTCAGGAGAACCGCACACCCCAACGTGCGTTTCGGCAAAACCTTTATCTAGGTGCCCCCAGATGAAGGTTTTGCCGAAACGTGCGTTGGGTATGTTATGACTTTTACGATTTATCTATTGATTAACATTGCAGGAGAGGCATTTATAAGATACGGATGCACTATGGTTTAGCACTGGCTATTGATTTCACAGTACTATCTGCTATTTACTACTGTCTGCTATTTACTACTGTATATATTATATACTCTGTAACCTAGCAATTGTCTATAGCCATCCTCCATTGTGATTATACTCCCATATTCCTCCCTCGGGTAGTACCGTACTTCATATTGATGTGATTTATCCTTTTTTTATTATGTGATATACATTTATTCAATAAAGATTGTTATATGCTTTGAGCTATAAAGACGCAGGTGTCTCTATATAGGTTATTTCTCTTTATTCAGAGTCAGCTAGATTTTGAGGGGGTTTCTTGTATTTGGACACATTTCTCCCCAGTGAAGGGTTGATATTCGCTTTCATGCTTTGTAACCTCCATATAATAACCTCTATCCTCCCAAGCCTTCCTCCCCTCTCCCCTGACATTATGGCACTTTGTTTCCAAAACACGCACAGATGCCGCCTGATGTGCTGATCATCAAGAACGTAGCCTGCAGCGTCTGTGTAGAAGATATCCCTGAGGCAGTAGTCAAAAAGAAAATGTAGCGAGCAGGCGCCTGCATGGGATATGGAAACAAACTGCTGTGATGTCAGGGGAAACAGGAGGAAGGTTTAGGAGGTTAGGGGAGGACCAGACATCAGCAAACATTTTCAGGCTTGGTTACTTTGGATTCAATTTGCATATGAATAACATTTTATCTTCTGGATAAGTGCAGCATGTGTGGGAGGTGATAGCAAAGCGAGTGACATCACAACATAGGAGTGGTTAAAACATATTTAGAATACATGATTTATTAATAAAAAATTTTACAATCGAAATACATGATAGTGTAATAAATGCCTTACATAGTGAATCGGGACAATGTGTAATAGAAAACATATGTGAATAATGAATGCATATCGATATAACATATAGTGACGTCTACAAACTCAAGTGTATGTTATACATGTTAATAAGAAAGGACAACCCCAGTCCTTTCTTATTAAAAAATTGCATTGCATTTTGTGGAAAGAAGTAGTGCAATGAAAATTGCATTTTTGAATTTTTTCAAATATACAGTAGATAGTGACATGGAAAATTAAAAATCACTAAAAATTAATTTCAAACATTCCCTATGAAGTCCTGGAAAACCTAGGTATATGTATATATCCATGTATGTTGTTAGTTTGTGTATATGTCTTCCTGCATGTGGTGAGTTTGCATGTGTGTGCAGCCATGTGGGGTCAATATGTGCATGTGTGCATCTATATATGAATTGACTGCACTGAAATATGACATGCTTCCTTCATTTTCTAGTTTTCCATTTTGCTATATGTTACAGACTGCCTTCTCTCACACAACTCGAGGTGAAAGGCCTGTGCTTCTTTCCTCTACTCAGATATTAGAGGAAGAAAATGTTTAGGAAGGAGGGTGCTCATGGATTTGTTGCGCTGCACCCACCGATGTGTTAAAGCAGCCCTGGTCAAGGTGGATTTATAATATATAATCAAAATACCTTTTAGTGTTTTTACCAAATATTCAAACCATTGTCGCGCTGTTGAGTCTCCCAAAAAATAAATCAGCTTATTCTGTAAACAAGCATACATCTGATCTTGGGTTCTAAACTCAGGGATATTACAGAAGACAGGATGCCACTTATTTTGGAATGCAAAACCACTGGGAAATGGAGATTTCATCCCAATTCTACAGGCGCTTAAGTTAGATGGAGCTGGAGCTGTGGAGATGAAGATGGTGACAGGTTACATAAGTGCTTTACATCCTTCTCTATTCATCAACATATATATTACTACATACAACCTAAATAGAAAATACCAGACCGCGTATCATTGCAAAAACATCTTTATTTCCATATTAAAAAAGTGCATATAGCACATACAATAAAATACATAAGGGGGGGTGCATAGATGGGCGGCATCCAAGAGGAGAGACAGAGGGGAAGGAGGTTTGGTAACCAAGTCAGTTGGACAAAGTGCAAGTGCATACAATCAAAAGTCTCTGGCTGCTTCTGCGTTTCGGCACAAGCCTTCGTCTGGGGGTCCCCCAGACGAAGGCTTGTGCCGAAACGCGCGTCAGGGTTGGCGCCATCCCGGAGGAGAGACACAGTATGGGTATGTTATTATTCTTTTGATTGTATGCACTTGCACTTTGTCCAACTGACTTGGTTACCAAACCTCCTTCCCCTCTGTCTCTCCTCTTGGATGCCGCCCATCTATGCACCCCCCTTATGTATTTTATTGTATGTGCTATATGCAATATGGAAATAAAGATGTTTTTGCAATGATACGCGGTCTGGTATTTTCTATTTAGGTTGTGTATATTTATATACCACAGGCGTTTTGTTATACAGTTGTGGTACTTGGGCTCATGGTGGCCCAGTATTGGCTATAACCTTTGGTGATTTATATTACTACATAGTTAAACACTATATTTAATCATTAGATACAATGGCTTGGGAAATCAATGGTGATTAGGTGAGGGGCGCAAGTATAGCTTTCGCATTGGGGCCAAGGACCTCCAAACTGTTCCTGGCAAAACATACAATGCAACAGCACTCTGCAAACCAAATAAGGTACAAGAAAGTATTCTAATGCTAATGTTATGCTTATTTTGTAAATGAGATGCTTGGCAAATACATTTTGTACAAAATTATTTGGGCCCGTCTGCCACACGTCAAGGCGATCTCTGTAAGACGGGAACCTAACACTAAATTCTACCTGTTATGTGCCATGACGGCTGCCATAAAATTCAGGAAGTGTAGGTTCCACATGCATGCTGGGCCCACCTTAATCTTTGTCATTTTTGGTGCCAAAATGGCCTCCATTGAATCCAGGGAATGCAGGTACCAACATGCATGCCGAGCCCACTCCACACCTCCCCTGGTGCCAGATGGCTACCAATGAATGCAATGAGAGTCTACCCTATAGCTCTCCTGGTGTCACCAGCTTCCAGTGAGTGAGGGCCAGCAGGCTAAGCTTTATACTCACACTAATTAAAATCAGCCTATGGGGCAGACAGGCTGGTCAGGAGTGCACAACTAAAGTGTCAGCCACACATCCAGTACAAACTGCAAAGAAAAAAAAGGGGTCAGTCAGCACATCCCAATGCGCAGGTGCACGTTGCTATGGCTGAAAACACAAGGCAAAACATACAATGCAACAGCACTCTGGAAACCAAATATAGTACAAGAAAGTATTCTAATGCTAATGCTATGCTTATTTTGTAAATGAGATGCTTGGCAAATACATTTTGTACAAAATTATTTGGGCCTGTCTGCCACACGTCAAGGCGATCTCTGTAAGACGGGAACCTAACACTAAATTCATGAAACCTGCCATTTGCTCAAGCCCTTTGAGGAGGTCACGTTACTTGTCAGTCTCTAGGACTACGGGATGAGCGATGAGTGATTCCACTGCTTCATGTCCTGGAACAGATGCTGGTAAATCTGGCTGGTTAGGGGACTGGAGACATGGCACCTATATCTCACAGCCACATGAGCCCTGTCAGGGCTGAACTGTAGGAGGATAAGGACATTGGAGCAAAAGCAATGTGTAGTGAAATGGGCGGCTTTTCTTCACAGCTGAGCAGAAGCAGCCAGAGAAGCTACAGGGCGATGCAGTGATGGAGATGGAGGCAGGGAGTCCCTCTGAGTCACTTGCACAAATGGCCCGATGCATGCTCACTTGCTTGCGTATTGATAGCCGAATTGTCACCATTCGGCAAAGGGGTGACTTCTGGCTCTCCACCTTGTTGGACCCACGCTACCGGTCCAAAATGGGGGCCTTTTTTACACCCTCTGAGAGGGAGAACAAACTGAACTACTATAGAGACATCCTATGTAGTCAGTTGGCCGCTGCCTATCTGCTCCATCATCCATCCTCTCGCAGGTCTGACTGGGGGGGGGGCCCTCTGCACTCACGTTCCACTGCCATGGCTGCTGGGGTGGGGTTCAGTGGCAGGAGCAGTACCAGCTCTATCAGCAGCAGCCTGAGTCTAGAGTCTCTGATGAGCAGCTTCCTTCACCCGCATAGTGAAGAAACTATTCACCAGCAGCTAGACATAGAGCAGGACATGAACCAGCAGGTGGTGGCATACTTGGACAGCACCCTGCCACCCTATATTGAAGATCCGCTGGACTACTGAGCAGCCAAACTGGATTTGTGGCCGCAGAGTTTGCCTTGGAAAAGATGTCCTGACCGTCCAGTAGTGTGGCATCAGAGCGGGTGTTTAGTGCGGCAGGGGCCATAGTTACCCCAAGAAGAACTCGCCTGTCCACCCAAAATGTGGAGAGACTGACCTTTGTCAAGATGAATCAGGCATGGATCAGCCAGTATTTCCACCCACCAATGCCTGATGCATCAGACTAGATCATCCATGGTGCCACTCCAACACTTTGACAAAAGAGACAGGTTTCTTCTGGCTACCTGCCTCAGCTACTATTCTGATGCTGCCACCCGCCTGATGCCACACATCTGATGTCAAGTGCTCCTTCTTACACCCACCCTCTTCAGCGGGTACTGTTATTGCCACCCACCTTCCCACTCTGTCATCGTCTCACTCTGTGGCCTCCTGATGCTGCTGCCACCTCCACACTATGTCACCTTGCCACTCTGTTACCTCCTTATGCTGCCTTCACCTCCACACCATGTCACATTGCCACTCTGTGGCCTCCTGATGCTGCTGCCATCTCCACACTATGTCACCTTGCCACTTTGTGGCCTCATCATGCTGCTGCCACCTCCACACTATATCACCTACTGATGGTGCTGACATCTCCACACTATGTTACCTTGCCACGCTGTGGCCTCCTGATGCTGCAGCTACCTCCAGACTGTCATTGTGCCACTCTGTGGCCTCCTCCTGATGCTGCTGCCAACTCCACCCTGTCATTGTGCCACTCTGCGGCCTCCTCATGCTGCTTCCACCTCACCGCTATGTCGTAGGGCCACTCTGTGTTCTCACCCTCCCCACTTCATGGCTGGGCCACTTTTTTGCCTTTCGGCCTGCTGACATAATTTGTTTGACCCTTCTTCTGATCTGTCAGAAGGAAGGAAAAATTAGACACACAACGGATCCTGTCTGTGTAGCAGCTGTAAGGCCTGTATGATCCCATCAGATTTGGCTTGTGATTTGGTAGCCAAAAGCAGGAGTGGGTACAAAACACAAAAGACATGCAAATATTCCATTGACGTGTCATCTCTGTTTTGGATCCACTCCTGTTTTTTTTTTGGCATTAGCAATACTGATTACCGATTACTGACCAAATGCTGACCGATGCTCAACAGACAGGATGCGTTTTTTGGGGGTTATTGTTCTGACGGATCAGAGGAAGGGCAAAATAATCAGTGATGTCAACACAAACTTACTGCTGACACCCTCTCCACTCTGTCGAGGTTCTGTAGACATCTATGTGGAATCAGCTGATGACTGTGTAAAAGGAGTGCGCTTCTTCTTGGCACTAACATCGACCTGTAAGGCTGAGTTCAGACTTGAGTTATTTGGTCAGTTTTGGCCCCGTAACTGCCCAAATAAGTGAAGTGTGCAGTGATTCTAAGAGCGACGCCTGCCATCTGAATGTCATACGGACTCGCAGTATTATTTCACTACCAAAGCAGACGCCCTATGCGTGTTACAGCAAGGCAGATTGTTCTACACCAGTATAAAGGCTCTCTGCAGCCAGGAAATTGTTGTTTTTTAATGAGATTCGCCACAAATAAATTCAGATCGAACTGAATGTTTTCCCAAAAATTTGGCGAACCCGCAAAACTTGCGGCTGATGCATCAGTTTATGAGAAAAAAAGGAAATGTGTTATTTTCACGGCAAAATGGGGTCACTATTTGGATATTTCCACTGTAGGGGTACCTCAGAGTTTCTTCATACATGACATGGCGCCCAAAAACTATTCTAGCAAAATCTTTCCTCCAAAAGCCCTATGGCAGTCCTTCCCTTTTGAGCCCTGGGGTGTTCCCATACAGCAGTTTATGACCACATCTAGGGTGTTTCTGTAAACTTCAGAATCAGGGTAATAAATATTGAGGTCTGTTTTGCTGTTAACCTTTGTTTTGCTGTGAAATTTCACCACCATCATTTTGTGTGTCTTTGTGTGTATGTCCCCACCACCATGCCCACAGTGTTCCCATGTCTTGATGCAGCTGCATCAGGACTTTATGTGCGGGGCAAGAAGAAGAAAGAGAAGGCAGAGCTGACATTATCAGCACTAGTGTTATCTGTGCTGTTACATAGTACTGCAGGTAACATCTACTATAGTATCTGTACTCAGAGATTTATCACTGTGTTACCTGTGGTTGTACATAGGACTGTAGGTGATATCAACAACATTATCTGTACTTGTACCGCTCCAGATCTGGCAGGACAGTCTCGAGGTTGGTGACTACTTGACTTTCATACTATATTTTAATGGGGGCGCCATTTAAATTTTTGCCTCAGGCAGCAGAAGAGCTAGAATCGCCCCTGTACCCAGTTTTACAGATGGACATAGGCTAGCAGAGATGAGATACTATATGCTGCCTATCTGTATGTAGTACAGTCAGTGTACTGTGCCATGTGTCCGTTGTTCAGGGGGTGTGGGACTAGGGGCCCACCTTGACTCAGGGCCCACCAGGGGATTCACCTGTTCCCCTGTAGGCCAGTGTACGCCTGGGTATTACTATCTGTTTTAGAAGTAGAGAAATGCATATTCATAAAATAACAACTTCTTCTAAATTTTCTGTAAATTATGGATTGTTTGGTAAATAAAGGTAAAATATATGGACTCAAATTTACCACTAACATGAAGTACTATGTGTCACAAGAAAATATTCTCAGAATGGCTTGGATAAATAAAAACATTCCAAAGTAAGGACTCATTCAGAAGGCCGTATGCTGTCCGCAAAAATGCGGATCCGTTTTTTGCGGACTATTCAGCATGTCTGCAAAAAAACGGATTGCATTCCAATTTTTTTGTTAATCCACAGACCTCAATAGGGCCATGTCCTGATTTTCACTGACAAGTATAGGACGTTTCATTTTTTTTGCTGAGCCGTGCAATGGAATAAAAGAACCCCATAGAAGTGAATGGTACAGCATCTAATCTGCAAACAAATGGATCTGCATTTTTGCGGACAGCATACGGTCGTCCGAATGAGCCCTTACTACCACATAAATTGACATGTCAGATTTGCAAAATGAAGTTCAGTCAGGAAGTTTAAAAATGACTGTCAGGAAGGGGTTACAGGGAGACTGTAGCATAAAAAGAACTCTTTCCAATATTCCCTATTAAAGGGGTTGTCTGGTTTAAAGACAAAAAACAGACAATCCTTGTTATCAGCTTCCAATAATGAACTGTCAAGTACTAAGGGAGAACCAGAGCCACGCTGTGGGAACTGTCAGGTAAGTACTTACCAGTTCCTTATTGCAGGCTGATCCCAAGGGTTGTCTGACTTTGTTCTGAAACCGGACAACCCCTTTAAAGCGAACCTGTCACCATGAAAATTCATTATAATCTGCAAGCAGCATGTTGTAGACCGGGACGAGCTGAGCAGACTTATGTATTAATTTATGGAAAAAAATTCAGTATAACTAGTGTTGAGCGAACAGTTCGAGCATAGTTCGGGTTCGTACCGAATTTTGGGGTGTTCGGGACACGGACCCGAACCCGAACATTTTCAAAAAAGTTCGGGTTCGGGTTCGTTGTTCGGCGATTACTTCCCGCTTTCTGAAGGGCTGCACAGCAGCCAATCAGCTAGCGTTTTACTTCTTGCCCTAAGAGCCCATCACAGCCATGCCTTCTAATGGCATGGCTGTGATTGGCCAAGTGCAGCATGTGACCCAGCCTCTATT
Organism: Bufotes viridis; assembly: GCA_033119425.1. NCBI lineage: Eukaryota > Metazoa > Chordata > Amphibia > Anura > Bufonidae > Bufotes > Bufotes viridis. Next base: position 206,578,237 of record CM065594.1, on the reverse strand, counting down.
TAAGCTGGTCACGTAGCGCCGCACGTCACACTGCTCTGATTAGTGTAGGGATAGGACGCAGCTTCTGTGAGGGTGAGATTAGGCAGGGAAAAGTCAGCAACAGCACCTAATGAACTGATCGATCTACAGCTGTGAATGATTGAACTTCTGCTAGTTACTTGCTCACTATTTTTCAGGCTGCACAGAGCGTTTTTCTGTCACTTATTTTCTGGGGTGATCGGCGGCCATTTTATGACTTGTGGTGCACCAGAACAAGCTGCCACCAAGTCCATCAATCCATCAATACTAGTTTTTTTTTGCTATATCCTACATCAGGGGCTTGGCTGTGCTAATTGTCACCCCTAGAAACTCAGGATAGCAATTTGTATATTTTATTAAGGGGTTAAATAAATACAATTGCCAAAATACCAATCCCCTAAATCTGGTGTTCCAGCTTTGGCTAGCCAAGTATAATACTGTCTGCTGTCTGGCAAAGGATAGATTATTTTCTGTGGTGAAATTCAATTGCCAAAATAGCAATACCATAAATCAGTGGTTTCAGCTGTGGCTGGCCAAGTTTCATAGTGTCCGCAAAAACATATATTTTGTTCTGGGGTGAAATTCAATTGCCAAAATAGCAATACCATAAATCAGTGGTTTCAGCTGTGGCTGGCCAAGTTTCATAGTGTCTGCAAAACATATATTTTGTTCTGGGGTGAAATTCAATTGCCAAAATAGCAATACCCTGAATCTGGTGTTCCAGCTGTTGCAGGCCTAGTTTAAATCTGTCCGTAACAGGGTATATTTTGTTCTGGGGTGAAATTCAATTGCCAAAATAGCAATACCATAAATCAGTGGTTTCAGCTGTGGCTGGCAAAGTATAATAGTGTCCGCCAAAACATATATTTTGTTCTGGGGTGAAATTAAATTGCCAAAATAGCAATACCCTGAATCTTGTGTCCCAGCTGTTGCAGGCCAAGTGTTAATCTGTCCGTAAATGGGTATATTTTGTTCTGGGGTGAAATTCAATTGCCAAAATAGCAATACCATAAATTAGTGGTTTCAGCTGTGGCTGGCAAAGCATAATAGTGTCTGCCAAAACATATATTTTGTTCTGGGGTGAAATTCAATTGCCAAAATAGCAATACCATAAATCAGTGGTTTCAGCTGTGGCTGGCCAAGTTTCATAGTGTCCGCAAAAACATATATTTTGTTCTGGGGTGAAATTCAATTGCCAAAATAGCAATACCATAAATCAGTGGTTTCAGCTGTGGCTGGCCAAGTTTCATAGTGTCTGCAAAAACATATATTTTGTTCTGGGGTGAAATTCAATTGCCAAAATAGCAATACCCTGAATCTGGTGTTCCAGCTGTTGCAGGCCTAGTTTAAATCTGTCCGTAACAGGGTATATTTTGTTCTGGGGTGAAATTCAATTGCCAAAATAGCAATACCATAAATCAGTGGTTTCAGCTGTGGCTGGCAAAGTATAATAGTGTCCGCCAAAACATATATTTTGTTCTGGGGTGAAATTAAATTGCCAAAATAGCAATACCCTGAATCTTGTGTCCCAGCTGTTGCAGGCCAAGTGTTAATCTGTCCGTAAATGGGTATATTTTGTTCTGGGGTGAAATTCAATTGCCAAAATAGCAATACCATAAATTAGTGGTTTCAGCTGTGGCTGGCAAAGCATAATAGTGTCTGCCAAAACATATATTTTGTTCTGGGGTGAAATTCAATTGCCAAAATAGCAATACCATAAATCAGTGGTTTCAGCTGTGGCTGGCCAAGTTTCATAGTGTCCGCAAAAACATATATTTTGTTGTGGGGTGAAATTTAATTGCCAAAATAGCAATACCATAAATCAGTGGTTTCAGCTGTGGCTGGCCAAGTTTCATAGTGTTCGCAAAAACATATATTTTGTTCTGGGGTGAAATTCAATTGCCAAAATAGCAATACCATAAATCAGTGGTTTCAGCTGTGGCTGGCCAAGTTTCATAGTGTCTGCAAAAACATATATTTTGTTCTGGGGTGAAATTCAATTGCCAAAATAGCAATACCCTGAATCTGGTGTTCCAGCTGTTGCAGGCCTAGTTTAAATCTGTCCGTAACAGGGTATATTTTGTTCTGGGGTGAAATTCAATTGCCAAAATAGCAATACCATAAATCAGTGGTTTCAGCTGTGGCTGGCAAAGTATAATAGTGTCCGCCAAAACATATATTTTGTTCTGGGGTGAAATTAAATTGCCAAAATAGCAATACCCTGAATCTTGTGTCCCAGCTGTTGCAGGCCAAGTGTTAATCTGTCCGTAAAAGGGTATATTTTGTTCTGGGGTGAAATTCAATTGCCAAAATAGCAATACCATAAATTAGTGGTTTCAGCTGTGGCTGGCAAAGTATAATAGTGTCTGCCAAAACATATATTTTGTTCTGGGGTGAAATTCAATTGCCAAAATAGCAATACCATAAATCAGTGGTTTCAGCTGTGGCTGGCCAAGTTTCATAGTGTCCGCAAAAACATATATTTTGTTGTGGGGTGAAATTTAATTGCCAAAATAGCAATACCATAAATCAGTGGTTTCAGCTGTGGCTGGCCAAGTTTCATAGTGTCCGCAAAAACATATATTTTGTTCTGGGGTGAAATTCAATTGCCAAAATAGCAATACCATAAATCTGTGGTTTCAGCTGTGGCTGGCAAAGTTTCATAGTGTCCGTAAAAACATATATTTTGTTCTGGGGTGAAATTCAATTGCCAAAATAGCAATACCATAAATCATTGGTTTCAGCTGTGGCTGGCCAAGTTTCATAGTGTCCGCAAAAACATATATTTTGTTCTGGGGTGAAATTCAATTGCCAAAATAGCAATACCCTGAATCTGGTGTTCCAGCTGTTGCAGGCCTAGTTTAAATTTGTCCGTAACAGGGTATATTTTGTTCTGGGGGGGAATTCAATTGCCAAAATAGCAATACCATAAATCAGTGGATTCAGCTGTGGCAGGCAAAGTATAATAGTGTCCGCCAAAACATATATTTTGTTCTGGGGTGAAATTAAATTGCCAAAATAGCAATACCCTGAATCTGGAGTCCCAGCTGTTGCAGGCCAAGTGTTAATCTGTCCGTAAAAGGGTATATTTTATTCTGGGGTGAAATTAAATCGCCCAAAATAGCAATACCATAAATCAGTGGTTTCAGCTGTGGCTGGCAAAGTATAATAGTGTCCGCCAAAACATATATTTTGTTCTGGGGTGAAATTAAATTGCCAAAATAGCAATACCCTGAATCTGGTGTCCCAGCTGTTGCAGGTCAAGTGTTAATCTGTCCGTAAATGGGTATATTTTGTTCTGGGGTGAAATTCAATTGCCAAAATAGCAATTCCATAAATCAGTGGTGTCAGCTGTGGCTGGCCAAGTTTCATAGTGTCCGGCAAAGGATATATTTTGTTGTGGGGTGAAATTCAATTGCCAAAATAGCAATACCCTGAATCTGGTGTTCGAGCTGTTGCAGGCCAATTGTAAATCTGTCCATAAAAGGAAACCTTTCATTCAGGGCCTAAATACTAGCCCAAAAAGAGATATTCCCATAAATCAGAGGTTACTGCTGTGCCTGGATTAGTGTAATACGCTACATAAATAAATAGGCAGATAGTGTTAGGTGCCTGTAAAAAAAGGCCTGAATTTGAAATCAATACATTGGGCCAAATATTTATTTTCTTATTGTGGTGCTTGGTGAACGGTAACAATGAGGAAAACATCTAGTAAGGAACGCGGACGCGGTCGTGGTGGTGTTAGTGTACCCTCTGGTGCTGGGAGAGGACGTGGCCATTCTGCCACAGCCACACGTCCTAGTGAACCAACTACCTCAGGTTCCAGTACCCGCCAGAATTTACAGCGATATTTGGTGGGGCCCAATGCCGTTCTAAGGATGGTAAGGCCTGAGCAGGTACAGGCGCTAGTCAATTGGGTGGCCGACAGTGGATCCAGTACGTTCACAACATTATCTCCCACCCAGTCTTCTGCAGAAAGCGCACAGGTGGCACCTGAAAACCAAGCCCATCAGTCTGTCACATCACCCCCATGCATATCAGGGAAACTGTCTGAGCCTCAAGTTATGCAGCAGTCTCTTATGCTGTTTGAAGACTCTGCTGGCCAGGTTTCCCAAGGGAATCCACCTAGCCCTTCCTCAGTGGTGGAAGACATGCACTGATGCACAACCACTGATGTTTCCTGATGATGAGGACATGGGAATACCACCTCATCGGAGTCCGCACGTCTCTGATGATGACGAAACACAGGTGCCAACTGCTGCGTCTTTCTGCAGTGTGCAGACCGAACAGGAGGTCAGGGAGGAAGACTGTGTGGAAGATGATGCAGGGGACGATGAGGTCCTAGACCCCACATGGAATGAAGGTCGTGCCACAGACTTTCATAGTTCAGAGGAAGAGGCAGTGGTGAGACCGAGCCAACAGCGTAGCAAAAGAAGGAGCAGGGGGCAAAAGCAGACCAGCCGCCTCCAAGAGTTCGCCTGCTACTGGCCACTGCCACCAGGGACCGAGCACCCCAAAGGCAGCTTAAAGGGGTTCCCTGGCATGGCACTTCTTTAAACAATGTGCTGACGACAAGACCCGAGTGCTTTGCACGCTGTGCCATCAGATCCTGAAGCGAGGCATTAACGTTCTGAACCTTAGCACAACCTGCATGACCAGGCATCTACATGCAAAGCATGAACTGCAGTGGAGTAAACACCTTAAAAACATGGAACTCACTCAGACTCCCCCTGCTCCCTCTTCTGCTGCTGCCTCGGCCTCTTCCTCCGCCTCGGGAGGAACGTTGGCATTTGCCGCCCACCAAACAGAGGATGTGCCACCGACACCACCACCTGCGTCACCAAGCATCTCCACCATGTCACACGGCAGCGTTCAGCTCTCCATCTCACAAACCTTGGAGAGAAAGCGTAAATTCCCACCTAGCCACCCTCGAGCCTTGGGCCTAAATGCCAGCATTTCTAAACTACTGACCTTTGAAATGCTGTCATTCAGGCTGGTGGACACAGACAGCTTCAAACAGCTGATGTCCATGGCTGTCCCACAGTATGTTGTTCCCAGCCGCCACTACTTCTCCAAGACAGCCGTGCCTTCCCTGCACAACCAAGTATCCGATAAAATCAAGTGTGCACTGCGCAACGCCATCTGTGGCAAGGTCCACCTAACCAGAGATACGTGGACCAGTAAGCATGGCCATGGACGCTATATCTCCCTAACTGCACACTGGGTAAATGTAGTGGTGGCTGGGCCGCAGGCGGAGAGTTCCTTGGCGCACGTCCTTCCGCCGCCAAGGATCGCAGGGTATCATTCTTTGCCTCCTGTAGCCTCCTCCTCCTACTCGGCTTCCCCCTCCTCTGCTTCCACCAGCTCATCCAGTCAGCCACACACCTTCACCACCAACTTCAGCACAGCCCGGGGTAAACGTCAGCAGGCCATTCTGAAACTCATATGTTTGGGGGACAGGCCCCACACTGCGCAGGAGTTGTGGCGCGGTATTGAACAACAGACCGACGAGTGGTTTCTGCCGGTGGGCCTCAAGCCCGGCCTGGTGGTGTGCGATAATCGGCGAAATCTCATCGCAGCTCTGGGACTAGCCGGTTTGACACACATCCCTTGCCTGGCGCATGTGCTGAATTTGGTGGTGCAGAAGTTCATTCACAACTACCCCGACATGTCAGAGCTGCTGCATAAAGTGTGGGCCGTCTGTGCGCGCTTCCGGCGTTCACATCCTGCCGCTGCTCGCCTGTCTGAGCTACAGCGGAACTTCGGCCTTCCCGCTCACCGCCTCATATGCGACGTGCCCACCAGGTGGAACTCCACCTTGCACATGCTGGAGAGACTGTGCGAACAGCAGGCCATAGTGGAGTTTCAGCTGCAGCACGCACGCGTCAGTCGCACTGCGGAACAGCACCACTTCACCACCAATGATTGGGCCTCCATGCGAGACCTGTGTGCCCTGTTGCGCTGTTTCGAGTACTCCACCAACATGGCCTGTGGCGATGACACCGTTATCAGCGTTACAATATCACTTCTATGTCTCCTTGAGAAAACGCTTAGGGCGATGATGGAAGAGGAGGTGGCCCAGGAGGAGGAGGAGGATGAGGGGTCATTTTTAGCACTTTCAGGCCAGTCTGTTAGAAGTGGCTCAGAGGGAGGTTTTTTGCAACAGCAGAGGCCAGGTACAAATGTGGCCAGCCAGGGCCCACTACTGGAGGACGAGGAGGATGAGGAGGAGGAGGATGAGGATGAAGTAGGTTTACAGCGGGGTGGCACCCGACACAGCTCAGGCCCATCACTGGTGCGTGGCTGGGGGGATACGGAGGACGATGACGATACGCCTCCCACAGAGGACAGCTTGTCCTTACCTCTGGGGAGCCTGGCACACATGAGCAACTACATGCTGCAGTGCCTGCGCAACAACAGCAGAGTTGCCCACATTTTAACGTGTGTGGACTACTGGGTTGCCACCCTGCTGCATCCCTGGTACAAAGACAATATGCCCACCTTACTTCCTGCACTGGAGCGTGATAGGAAGATGTGGGAGTACAAGCGCACGCTGGTAGAGGCGCTCCTGAGAGCATTCCCAAATGTCACAGGGGAACAGGTGGAAGCCCAAGGCGAAGGCAGAGGAGGAGCAAGAGGTCGCCAACGCAGCTGTGTCATGGCCAGCTCCTCTGAGGGCAGGGTTAGCATGGCAGAAATGTGGAAAAGTTTTGTCTCCACGCCACAGCTAACTGCACCACCACCTGATACGGAACGTGTTAGCAGGAGGCAGCATTTAACTAACATGGTTGAACAGTATGTCTGCACACCCCTCCACGTACTGACTGATGGTTCGGCCCCATTCAACTTCTGGGTCTCCAAATTGTCCACGTGACCAGAGTTAGCATTTTATGCCTTGGAGGTGCTGGCCTGCCCGGCAGCCCGCGTTTTGTCTGAACGTGTATTCAGCACGGCAGGGGGCGTCATTACTGACAAACGCAGCCACCTGTCCACAGCCAACGTGGACAAGCTGACGTTCATAAAAATGAACCAGGCATCGATCCCACAGGACCTGTGCCTCCCTTGTGCAGAATAGACATTTATAACTGCCTTCCCCTCAAACATGTATTCTTGTACTCCGGGGCACTTCATTATTGAATCCTCATTTTTTTAACTTTACCATGATCTTGCGGTGCAACCCAAAGTTGAATGAACCTCTCCTCTGTCTGGGTGCTGGGGCCGAAATAACTGAAAGTGGCCTTCTCCAGTGGTGGGTGATATGACGCATGATTCCTTGCTGTGGGACCTCTCTCCTCGGTCTGGGTGCTGGGCCGAAATAACTGAAAGTGGCCTTCTCCAGTGGTGGGTGATATGACGCATGATTCCTTGCTGTGGGACCTCTCTCCTCTGTCTGGGTGCTGGGCCGAAATAACTGAAAGTGGCCTTCTCCAGTGGTGGGTGATATGACGCATGATTCCTTGCTGTGGGACCTCTCTCCTCTGTCTGGGTGCTGGGGCGAAATAACTGAAAGTGGCCTTCTCCAGTGGTGGGTGATATGACGCATGATTCCTTGCAGTGGGACCTGTATCCTCGGTCTGGGTGCTGGGCTGAAATAACTGAAAGTGGCCTTCTCCAGTGGTGGGTGATATGACGCATGATTCCTTGCTGTGGGACCTGTATCCGCGGTCTGGGTGCTGGGGCCGAAATAACTGAAAGTGGCCTTCTCCAGTGGTGGGTGATATGACGCATGATTCCTTGCAGTGGGACCTGTATCCTCGGTCTTGGTGCTGGGCCGAAATAACTGAAAGTGGCCTTCTCCAGTGGTGGGTGATATGACGCATGATTCCTTGCAGTGGGACCTGTATCCTCGGTCTGGGTGCTGGGCCGAAATAACTGAAAGTGGCCTTCTCCAGTGGTGGGTGATATGACGCATGATTCCTTGCAGTGGGACCTGTATCCTCGGTCTGGTTGCTGGGCCGAAATAACTGAAAGTGGCCTTCTCCAGTGGTGGGTGATATGACGCATGATTCCTTGCAGTGGGACCTGTATCCTCGGTCTGGGTGCTGGGCCGAAATAACTGAAAGTGGCCTTCTCCAGTGGTGGGTGATATGACGCATGATACCTTGCAGTGGGACCTGTATCCCCGGTCTGGGTGCTGGGCCGAAATAACTGAAAGTGGCCTTCTCCAGTGGTGGGTGATATGACACATGATTCCTTGCTGTGGGACCTGAATCCTCGGTCTGGGTGCTGGGCTGAAATAACTGAAAGTGGCCTTCTCCAGTGGTGGGTGATATGAAGCATGATTCCTTGCTGTGGGACCTGTATCCTCGGTCTGGGTGCTGGGCCGAAATAACTGAAAGTGGCCTTCTCCAGTGTTGGGTGATATGGCGCATGATTGCTTGCTGTGGGACCTGTATCCTCGGTCTTGGTGCTGGGCCGAAATAACTGAAAGTGGCCTTCTCCAGTGGTGGGTGATATGACGCATGATTCCTTGCTGTGGGACCTGTATCCTCGGTCTGGGTGCTGGGCTGAAATAACTGAAAGTGGCCTTCTCCAGTGGTGGGTGATATGAAGCATGATTCCTTGCTGTGGGACCTGTATCCTCGGTCTGGGTGCTGGGCCGAAATAACTGAAAGTGGCCTTCTCCAGTGGTGGGTGATATGACGCATGATTCCTTGCAGTGGGACCTGTATCCGCGGTCTGGGTGCTGGGCCGAAATAACTGAAAGTGGCCTTCTCCAGTGGTGGGTGATATGACGCATGATTCCTTGCAGTGGGACCTGTATCCTCGGTCTGGGTGCTGGGCCGAAATAACTGAAAGTGGCCTTCTCCAGTGGTGGGTTATATGACGCATGATTCCTTGCAGTGGGACCTGTATCCTCGGTCTGGGTGCTGGGCCGAAATAACTGAAAGTGGCCTTCTCCAGTGGTGGGTGATATGACACATGATTCCTTGCTGTGGGACCTGTATCCTCGGTCTGGGTGCTGGGCCGAAATAACTGAAAGTGGCCTTCTCCAGTGGTGCGTGATATGACACATGATTCCTTACTGTGGGACCTCTCTCCTCTGTCTGGGTGCTGGGGCCGAAATAACTGAAAGTGACCTCTCTCCAATTGATATTGGTTAATTTTTATTTATTTTATTTTAATTCATTTCCCTATCCACATTTGTTTGCAGGGGTTTTACCTACATTTTGCTGCCTTTTGCAGCCCTCTAGCCCTTTCCTGGACTATTTTACAGTCTTTTTAGTGCCTAAAAGTTCGGGTCCCCATTGACTTCAATTGGGTTCGGGATAAAGTTCGGGTCGAGTTCGGATCCCGAACCCGAACATTTTCGGGAAGTTCGGCCGAACTTCCCGAACCTGAACTTCCAGGTGTTCGCTCATCTCTAAGTATAACTTGTATTTCTTTCATTTATGTTCCGGCGTGTTCCAGGTGCCTTGAAGTCAAGGGGCGGTCCTATCAGGGATTGACAGCTATCTCTGTATACACAGTCATAGAGGGGAGCCTGTCAATCACCGATAGGACCGCCCCCTTGACTTCAAAGCCCAGAATGAGCAGGAATTCAAGTGAATAATTTACGTGTTGCAGTTTAAGTGTTGCAGAGTCTCCCCCACAAAACTATATATCAATCTGCTCAGCTCTTCACGCTCTATAACATGCTGATTGCAGAATACAATGCATTTTCAGGATGACAAGTTGACTTTAAGCAGCAGCAGCTCTCTGCTCTGGATAATACAGGGTGACATCAAGCAAGTGCTCTCCCTTCATGATGTTCATAAGCCCTCACATGCGGTAGATACAATGCCACCTTCTGTTACACAAAGCATGGACTCATTGCAAAGAGTGTCTTTCGCATTTTAGTAGGTTCCTTATCATTCTATAAGTCCCCTGTGGTGGCCACATCAGTGGAAATGTACATCTAATGATAAAATCAATCAATTATATGAACAATAAAAAAGGCCTATTAGATTTAAAAAAATTGAAATTTGAAAAAAACATTACCTGTACATGCGAATACATTGATGTAATCAAAATCTCTTTGAATATTAATGGCTACATTTTGCCTAAAAAGAAGACATAAGAAAAAATATTATGTTGTATGGAAAAATGATATTTTTATGGTTGTATTTAGCAGTTGGTAGAGAGAGACAGAACTCTATTTCTAGTCGGCAAAGAGAAACCCATTTTTAAATAGTTATTTTATTATATTGAATTAAAAAATTAGGGTAGGCCATCAAAGTTTGATTGGTCGATTTCCAACCTATTGAAAAGGCTGTGCCAGATAAAGGCTTACATTCCTGTATGGACAGTATAGGCTTTATACACAGCGGCATTTGTAATATGCTACATTATCACTACAACAGGGAAATATAGCCTGAGTAGCATCGCCCCGTCGCGCGGATTAAAACATCCGGGATCAGGGGGGAAGACGACGACACAGACAATAGCAGGCTGCGACAGGAACAAGCCTCCCTAGTATCACGGGTGACGCTAGGGATAGAAATGTTAAACCTATCACTTAAACACAATGCAGACTATTAGAAAGAAGTAAATTGCTAAAATTTTTATTTGGGTTAGATTCAAATGAACTGGTTGACCAAATGAAATCTCATCTGATTCGATTCTGACATTGCACTCTGAAGTCTCCTAGAGCTGATATTTTTTCTCTCTTTTTAAAAGAATAAAGAATTATAAAACCCTGTGGTGCTTTTTGTTTCAAAAAGAGATTTTTATGGTACATTGTGTTGCATCTTCCCCTTCACCCTTCAAAATCATCAAAATCAAGATGTAAATACATTTAACAATCCAAATCATAAACTTGGCATAAAAAGTAAATGTGACGGGCACAAAGCAAGGAATCTAAAATGTTACTTAATTAATATTAATAAATATGCCTGTACTTCCAAAGGAAGAGTGTAGCCTGTACGCGTCTACCTCCGTGATACTTGTACACCAATAAATAGGATCTACATATATATCCAAAATTTGACCCACAATAAAAAATGACCTGACCAATACAAAAAAAAAAAAAAAAACTGAGTACATCTACCCACCTCTGTCCAGTATCTGTGACCACAGGTGAAAGTCAAACCCAGAAAAAAATTGAGAGGTCTATGTGCTTTTGTCTTCAGGGACTTGCCCCTAGACCAGCCACTGTAACCCAAACTTCACACCCGAAATAACACATTTCTGTCTGCCGTAATCGGACTTATGTAGTGTTGATCGCGAACATTCTAATAGCAAATATTGGCACTTTGAGAATTTGCGAAAATCTAGAATATAGTGCTGTATATGCATAATCGCAAATATTCTAGTTTTTTTTTTCATCAGTACTACTGCTTCTTGCTTGTGGGCCAATGAGAAGGCTGCAATATCTTTGCCAGAGCTTAGCAACATCCCTAGCAACCAATAGGAAAGTTGCCTACCTCTTTACTATATAAGGAACTCCACAGCAGCCATTTTCTGCAGTTTTTTGCAGTTCTGAGAGAGACAGCAGTGTCACTGCTGTGCTTTGTGCTTTGCAGACTCATATGGATCCTTATTTAATTACATTTGTTAGCTCATATATATAATACAGATAGTTAGTAGTGGGAGATAGTCAGTGTAGGTTAGATAGTGATATAGTGTAGCTGATTGATTCCAGTGCAGGGTGTTAGGTAGTGTGAAAGGAATTACTGTGCTGTGACATGGATTAGTGTCTCTGTTAGACACAGTGCTGTGATGTTACAACAATACCTAGTGCACTAATCAGTAATATCTACTCAGACCTGATAAAATGTGAAGTTGCACGTATTGTGCAAAAAAATTCGCATAATTAGTGCTGATTTGGCTGGAGAGCGCAAATTTAAAATTCGTGAATTTATTGCGAATATTATGCAAAAAATTCGCAAAATATCATGAAAACGAATATTGCCTATGTCGCTCATCACTACTCAGCAGGTGATTAGGAATAATTAAAGGGAAACAACCCAAAGGTTATAGAAGGGGCCAGTGGTAAGCCGTTCCTTAATAAGGTAAAAAAGCTTGTAAACAAGTGGAATCTTGACATAGGGGCCACTTGATATGGTGGATTTGGTGATCTCTGTGATGGAGACACCCCTTTGCTCGGTTTTCCTTCCTTTGAGGGATATCTGGCTGTCATTGTGTTGTAGACACAATACTGGGGCTCCACATTTATTTTTCATATTACTGTTTCCCAGGGAGCTTTGCACTTTGGATTGCTGTGTTGAGACTCTTAACTGAGGCTCTGCGGTGTTTTCTGTAGCTGGTCTCCTTGAGATAAGCCATTACTTTGTTTGAGTAGTCTCCAAGGCATTGCTCCCAGTTAGCCAGAATCCTACTCCGCACTGATGGGGGGCAATACCCCGAAACAGCTGTCTGTGGATGGATAACTGGCTTAGGTTTTCCCCGTCATATACTTAACACTTGTAAAAAAGCGAGATGCTGACATAGGGGCCACTTAATATGGTGGATTTGGTGATCTCTGTGATGTAGACACCCCTTTGCTTGATTTTTCTTCATTTGAGGGATATCTGGCTTTCATTGTGTTGTAGACCCAATACTGGGGCTCCACATTTATTTTGCATAAGGTAAAAAGAGAGGCAATTAAAAATATTAACATACAGGTCAGTGGGCTATAGTATGCCAGGTGACCAAAACCAACAATGGAGCTGACCAGCAGCACACAGCTGGCGGCATGCTTATGTTTAAGAAGTGGTACACTGACCTCACCACAATCATGATCAAGATTAGACAGCCTATGAGGTGAGAGGGCGTAAAAGTGTCCTAGAAACTAGGGCAAATACATGTCTTGCCAGTTATACATTATCAGGGACTTCTATGGCTATGGTTAATAAAGGGTTTCCCTGTGAGAACGCACTTATTAAACAACATCCACATACTGAAATAAATCGTCCCAAATTAAAATCTGGAGATAAATAGCTATCGCACAGATAAGTACATTATTATGGTATCTCTATCACATAATGTTTGATACAGCAGGCACCATAATAGGCTATCAAGAAACAGAAAATGTGGAGGTTTATGGACCTGAAAACATAAACCCTAGTAAAGTCCTGCCTAAAGCCCACACTCTGGGAAGATATACCGTATTTTTCGCTTTATAAGATGCACCTGATGATAAGACTCATCTAGGTTTTTGAGGAGGAAGTTAGGAAAAAAATAGTTTGAACCAAATGGTGTGCTTTTAATGGGTTTTGAACTAATGGGGTCTGTGGATGATGCTCTGTTATGGGGGGTATGTGTGGATGACACTGTTATGGGGGGGGGGGTGTGGATGACACTGTTATGGGGGATCTGTGGATGACACTGTTATGGGGGATCTGTGGATGACACTGTTATGGGGGTCTGTGGATGACACTGTTATGGGGGATCTGTGGATGACACTGTCATGGGGGATCTGTGGATGACGCACTGTTATGAGGGATCTGCGGATGACACTTCTGTGATTATAACTTCCATCATCCTAAAGAATACACTAATATACTGTACATTGGTATATTCTCAAGGAGGAGGGGAATTATAGTTAGATTAAATATAAACACTATCAAGGGACTGTTCTGTAATTAGCATGTGTTTATAAATATGACTATAACCCCCCTCATCCATAAGAATCCACTCATATACTGCAGTACATGGGTGGATACCTATGGATGAAAGGGGTTATAGTCATAGATGACACATTTACAGTAATTTTTATATTGCCCTAAGCTCCACTCACCAAGGACTGGGTCAACAAAACTACTATACACAGCAGGAGCAGAGCTGGTACAACAGGGAATTGGAAGGAAGCTGATTGGTGGAGGTGTGGGCAGCACCAGTGCGCTCACCACCAATCAGCAGGACTAATGAAGTGTGGGCTGGCGGCAGCAGAGCTCATTCATTGAAGCCGCCAGCCCGCCCAATGGCTTACTATAATAGCGGAGCACCTCTCAATATGGACACGCTGGATGGCAGCAGCGAAGCACAATAAGTGAAGCCACCAGCCCGCGCTTCCTTGACAAGACCACACCAGGGATGGGCGGGCTGATGGCGGCAGAATCCTTCAGTGGAACCGCCAGCCTGCCCAACAGTTTCATGGGAGGCTCAGAAGCTGTTAGTGAGAGCTCCTGAGCCAACTAATTTGCATCACATTCATTTTATAAGACAGTGACTTTTTCCCTCCACTTTGGAGAGGAAAAAAGTGTGTCTTATAAAACGAAAAATATGGTAAGGAAGGGTAATGAGCATGTGGAGTCACTGTGGGTAGAAATACATGGAGGAAAAACCAATAATAAAATACTGATAGGGGTTATAAACCATCTAATATACTAGAGCCCACAGAAAATCTACTACTAAGGCCTTATTCACATGTAAGTAGTGTTTTGCGGATCCGCAAGTTTGCGGATCCATAAAACACCTACGCCACCAGCCCTATAGAGATGCCTATACTTGTCCTCAATTGCGGGCAAGAATAGGACATGCTCTATATTTTTGCGGAGCCGCCGTCCGGAAGATCGGCGGCGCGCTCCGCAAATGCGGATGCGGAGAGCACAGTGTGTGCTCTCCGCATCCATCATGTCCCCATTCAAAATGAATGGGTCCGCACCCGTTCCGCAAATTTGCGGAACGGGTGCGGACGTAGATTGCGGACGTGTGAATTAGGCCTAAGGAAAATAGATGAGGTGGCAAATCATAATGAGGTCATTATTTTAGGGGACTTCAGTTATTCAATTATAGACTGGGAATATGATATCTGTGGATTTCATAAAGGAAACAGGTCAATAACTAAAGACCATTACCTTTCCTAACGGGTACAGGACCCGACTAGCGGGAAGGCCATACTGGACTGGACTGCTAACCAATAGACCTGACAGAACAAGACTGGCAGGTTGGGGGACACCTGGGAAAATAGTGACCATAATATAATAAACTTCCAGTTGTCATTTAAAAGAGTGCCACAAAATATTTTTAAAAGCATCCTAAACTCTAATTGTGAGAGGCACATACCCTATGGGAATAAAAGGGTGAGGAACAAGAAAAAAACCCAATGTGAATACATAGAAATGTAAAGGGAGCAATGAATGACAAAAATAAAGCATTTAAATCACTAAAACAAGAGGGTAAATAGCTTTTGACAGCACATCAAACTTGGACCAACATTGCACTATATTATTTTATTAAAGGGGTTATCCGAGATATATTAAGTTAATCCAAACTTCTTTATCGATATATATAAAACATTTTTGTAATTGACTTACTTTAAAAATAATGCACCGTTTACATTCTGCAGAATGTTGACATTTGTGCACTGAGGTCACCCTGCTTGATTCTCCGTCTTCATTCAGCACGGCTCTGGTAAGGATCGCGCATGCGCGATCCTTACCAGAGCCGTGCTGACAGATCCACAGCGTTCAGGCTTTGAAGCCCGCCCCTTCTTGGTCTCTGCTCTATTAGCGCGACTCTGGTAAGGATCGCGCATGCGCGATCCTTACCAGAGCCGTGCTGAATGAAGACAGAGAGGCAGAAGGGGCGGGCTTACAAAGCCTGAACGCTGTGGAATCGGTCAGCACGGCTCGGGTAAGGATCGCGCATGCGCGATCCTTACCAGAGCTGTGCTGAATGAAGACGGAGAATCAAGCAGGGTGACGTCAGTGCACAAATGTCAACATTCTGCATTATTCGGTGCATTATTTTTAAAGTAAGTCAATTACAAAAATGTTTTATATATATCGATAAAGAAGTTTGGATTAACTTAATATATCTCGGATAACCCCTTTAAGCCATCGTGCTCCGTACTCATTTTGTTCCCTGATGAACCTGCATGATCAACAGAACCAGGGGAAATGCGTCAGAACAGATTAAGATAGGGGGCAGGAATATTTATTTTCATGGATAGATGCCATGGCAGGGGAATAGGGTTGTTAGGACATATATCCTTCCCTTTCCCAAGGCCCTCCTTCCCTCATGCCAATCTACATGACCAGAAGAACCCGATACTGAATTCACCTCCGAGACTTAAAATTGTAGGACCGAATCTAATCACCGTCACCTAGAAATTGTGAGTGACCACATAGTGGCAACCTATTTACTTCCTGTCCTATATATATATATATTTTTAAATACACTTTATGCTTAGTGGTTATTGTTTTAAATGACCAAATAAAAGTTATTTTTTAGATTAGGGGTTTTTCTCCAGTGATTAGACAAATTTTCACCCTAACAGAACATCTGCATTTTTCCAGTGATTTATACAATGCAATAATAAAAAAATGTCCCCAAAGGTGTACATAGCCTTAAAGGAATCTATGACGGGTAGCATTCTACAAGATTGGCGCTTAGCAAATTTGGTGCCAATATTCAAAAAGAGAACAGAGCCTGGAATCTATAGGCCGGTAAGTCTAATGTCTGTCGTGGTTAAACTGTTTGAAGGTTTTTTAAGAGATTCTATCCTGGAGTATCTTAATGAAAATAATAGATTGGTCATGTCAAACTAATTTATTCAGTTTCTATGAGGAGATAAATTTTAGACTTGACCAGGGTCAATGGATGTCATATATCTTGACTGCTGTGCCGCATAAAAAGTTAGTACATAAAATGAGAATGTTTGGACTGGGGGAAAATGGCTGTATCAGTGATAAAAAACAGAGGATGGTTATTAACGGTACACACTCAGATTGGGTCACTTACTAGTGGAGTACCTCAAGGGTCAGTATTGGGCCCTATTCTCCTCAAAATATTTATGAATGATCTTGTAGAAGGCTTGCACAGTAAAATGTTAATTTTTCCAGATGACTGTGTAAAGTAATTAACACTGAAGAGGACAATATACTGCTACAGATGGATCTGGATAGATCGGAGGCTTGTGCAGAAAAGTGGCAGATGAGGTTTAACACTGACAAATGTAAGGTTATGCACATGGGAAGGAATAATGCAAGTCACCAGTACATACTAAGTGGTAAAACACTGGGTAACACTGACATGGCAAAGGATCAAGGAATTTTAGTGAACAGCAAACTAAGCTGTAGAAACCAGTGTCAGGCAGCTGCTTCCAAGGCCTTTAAGATAATGGGTTGCATTAAAAGGATCATTGTTGAGCACATAGTCCTGCCACTTTACAAATCACTAGTCAGACCACATATGGAGTATTCTGTACAATTCTGTGCTCCTGTGAACAAGACAGACATAGCAGAGCTAGACAGGGTTCAGAGTAGGGAAACTAAAGTAATAAATGGAATGGGTGGACTACATTACCCTGAAAGATTATCACAATTAGGGTTATTTAGTTTAGAAAAAAGACGACTGAGGGGCGATCTAATAACTATATATCAGGGGTCAGTACCGAGGTCTCTCCCATCATCTATTTATATCCAGGTCTGTGACTGTGACAATGGGAAATCCTCTATGTCTAGAGGTTTCCACAAAAACATAGAAGATAGAGGATAAGAGCAGTGAGACTAAAGAACTCTCTGCCTGAGGAGGTGGTGATGGTGAACTCACTAAAAGAGTTCAAGAGGGGCCTGGATGTATTTCTGGAGTGTAATAATATTATATGCCATAGTTATTAGATTTCTGGAGAAGGGTCCAGGGAGTTATTTTAATTGCCTGATTGGTGTCAGGAAGGAATTTTTTTCCTATAAAGTTAGGAAACTTGGTGTCTACCTCACAGTTTTTTTTGCCTTCCTCTGGATCAGCCTGCAGGATAACAGGTTGAACCGCATGGACATTTGTCATTTATCAGCCTTCCAAACTATGTTACTAAATAACAATAACACATTACATATATAAATATACATGCATCATTACATGCTACAAACTGGCAAGTATTCATACTTAAAATTACAATGCACATACCGGCTGTATTTATTTTTGAAAAATTCTACGATTCCAGACACCCCCATGGCAAAGGGCATACTACAACTCATTTATTGGAGGTGTGGTCATTATTACCCAAATGCCCAGAATTACATCTCCCTCCATTCCCTAAATGTCTTCACCACATAGTCAAGTGAGCAACTACACTGGCTCAAATATATGACATAAACATCAAACTTATATCCCCACCTATAATCAACCCATATACACCATAGAATAGAACACCAATAGAAGTATACAGGCTCGGACTGTCCCACAGGGGTACAGGTGAATCCACCGGTGGGCCCCTGAACAAGGTGGGCCCCTAGTCTCCCACCCCCTGCACAAGTAGCACATAACACAGTAGACTTACTGCACTACATACATATTTTCAATGTACAGCACCTCAACCAGCCTATGTTCATATAAAAAACTTGATAGATTATAAAAGAAACTCCCTAGCTTATTATTATAGACACGGTCAGAGCTGAGATTACTTCTAGGTATAAGGGAAATCTGCCAGTGTCCTCTTCTCCACAGGACCTACCTTCTCAATGTTGCGTCAGAGACCCCCATATTCAATCATCTGGTAGCATCTTGCTGCTTTGTGAGCAGGTAATATTTGAATTTATCCTAGCGGTGGGCCCCCAAATTTATTTTTACTGGTGGGCCCTAGGTACTCCAGTCCGACACTGGAAGTATATGTGGTTCAATAATAAATAACAAAGTTATTTATTATTGAACCACATATACTTCTATTGGTGTTCTCTTCTCTCAAATATATGACACCCCTAGACTGCAATTAATGAAATCGCTGAACAAAAAAAAAAAAAAAAATGGAATAACCTGTTGACAAAAACCTGTCATGAACCCTTTGGCTAGTCTGTAAAACTGCATCAAAAGAATGGTTATGAAGATATTGTTCTTTAGGAATCCCACAATGTAAAGAGAAGGGAAAAAAACTATCCTAGTGTAACAGGTTATAGTGGAGGTAGGTTTATGGAGGACAGTACTTCATATATAACCAGAGGTATTTTTTGACAGTTCAAGTTCAATAAAATTGATCAATTTCTCACTGATCTCAAAGTCAAAAAAGTAAACTGACCTCATTATTGTTGAAAGACTCTAAAAACATCACAAACATCTGACACAATCTAGATCAAAATACTAGAATATTGTCGATATAGTGTGACCAAACTAAAATATAAGGTGTCCGAGAAAGGCTGAAAAAACACATTAGTTGGACAGCCCCCCTGATATTGGAAGGTTTGAATGACATCCTCTGATGTTTATGTCCACCATTATTTAAGTCTATGGCTACATTTGGAAATGGTTAATACTCCTTTATTTTTGTATTGTAGCCTAAGCAGCTTCATACCACCCATGGAGAAGAAGTTTGTAGTCTATCTGGGACTTACCTCTACTCCTCATAGGCCTCAACCACTATGCTACATACCTTTGAAGAACTACAGAGAACATTGGTCCATATTTATTAATGCTGTCTAACAGATAGTGTACAACTAGACAGGTAGTCACAAGATGCGCCAAAGTTACTACAATGGTTCATGCAATGTGATCGATTTGGCACATCTTGCATCAAGTTGCAAACTTTTCTCATTTAACGAGGCCAACTAAATGTTGGCTTACATTAGACCACTATTTTTCATATGAAAATTGGCACACATCAGTAAGGGCTCTTTCACACTAGCGTTTTTGTTTTCCGGCATAGAGATCCATCGTCGGTTCTCTATGCCGGAAAAATCCTGATCAGGATTATCCCAATGCATTCTGAATGGAGAGAAATCCGTTCAGGATGCATTAGGATGTCTTCAGTTCAGAACCGGAACGTTGTTTGGCCGGAGAAAATACCGCAACATGCTGCGCTTTTTGCTCCGGCCAAAAATCCTGAACACTTGCCGCAAGGCCGGATCCAGAATTAATGCCCATTGAAAGGCGACGTTTAGCTTTTTCTCAATGGTTACCATGGCAGCCAGGACACTAAAGTCCTGGTTGCCATGGTAAAGTGTAGTGGGGAGCGGGGAAGCAGTATACTTACCATCCGTGCGGCTCCCGGGGCGCTCCAGAGTGATGTAAGGGTGCCCTACACGCATGGATCACGTGATTGCATGGAGCGCCCCGGGAGCCGCACGGACTGTAAGTATAACGCTCCCCCGCTCCCCACTACTACTATGGCAACCAGGACTTTAATAGCGTCCTGGCTGCCATAGTAACCTGAAAGCATTTCGAAGACTGATCAGGATCCTGATCAGTCTTCTAATGCTTTCAGGCGACTTGCGTTCTGACGGATCCGGTGGGACGGAAGTGCCTGCCGGATCCTCAGAATGCAAGTGTGAAAGAGGCCTAAGAAATCTGGCATATTTTATGACTCAAAACTATGGCCCTGATTTATCATACCTTCACTCCAGAATTCTGCATCAAAAAGTCGCAATTAAGGCTTTTTGGACTTTTTTGTACTCGCTTGCGCAAATTTTTAGTTTTTTTACACTACTCACTCCAGTTTTGTAATATGGCTGGAAAAGTGGGTGTGGTTAGCTATTAGGGATGAGCAAATCGACTTCGGACGAAACATCAGAAGTCGATTCGCATAATACTTGTGAGTGCTCCGTACAGTATTAGAATGCATTGGCTCATATGAGCAGAAGTTATTACTTTGCGAAGTTTCGCGAGACTTCACATAATAACTTCATAAATCAATTTCTACTGTAAAAAGAAACATTTCCTGAACTCGGGCTTGGTTCCAAGGTACCACTTTAAATTTATCATGAGGAAAACTGACTTCAAACATTTTCCTCATGATAAATCCCCCCCCTATGCCTCTTGAAAAGTGTCTTGCAAAATGCAACCATTATTTCAGAAAAAATGCAGAATTCAGGGGCAAGGACCTTAGTATAGAGCAGCACAGTGGGTCAGTGGTTAGCGCTGGGGTCCTGGGTTTGAATCCGACCACTGACAACATCTGCATTGAATTTGTATGTTCTCCATGTGTTTTTTTATGGGTTTCCTCCCACGCTCCAAAACATACAAATAGGCTAATTGGCTTCCTGAGAAATTAACCCTAGTGTGTGTTGTGAGTTGGGATTGAGCACCTATATGGCTGCCACTGACTTCCCAGGGAGTTTCTCCACCCACATAACTATCTCTGCGCTTTGAGTCCCTGTGAGAAAAATGCATTACAAATGTTTGTCATTATATCGATATATTTATATATATACATATATTTTTTTTAATATTTTTATTAACCTTTTACCTGTTAAACAGTGGCTTTTCCATGTTTCTAAGGAAGCTAATGTTGCCGTTGAAAGACTGGAGAATACTTAGAGAACCACAGTGGAAATTGTCCTGTTTGATGCAATAAAATGACTCGGAGTCTTTTATGGGTCCATATTCACATACTTCTTTTGCCGAGTCTAATTTGAACCCACATTCACATTTAACAGACTGGTTTCTGTTCACAAATGTTCCTACAAAGTGTACGAGGTCATAGTCGCTGTCCCTGGCTCTCCACAGAGCTGAAACCGCCTCACTAGAATGGTAAAGTAACAAAGAAATATAGACTTTTCCTTCCCAAAATAAAGTAAAGTGGACGTGATATGTTCCATTGTTAAAGTCTTCAACCACTCCCGAAGCTCCGGCATTCAGTTTGGAGTTAAATATTCTAGGTTTTATGAAGTCACCTCCATACGTCTTCCTATTACCCAAGTAATCAAACATATCAATTTGGATAATTAACTTGTCTCCAGTGCAGTACTTCTTTCTTGGGTTTATAATAGTGGCTCTGCTCATCTTAGCACTTGATGCAAAATTTGTGTGGTTCAGGGTCACCGTATGGATCATTTGAGATACCTTGTTGAGAATAAGAAGCTCATCTTCGAATAGGGTAATTCTTCTAATGGACTTTACATCTGGTTTTGCGGTCAATTCTGATAAAAAATCGTTTGCAGGTGATACCTAAAAAAATGGAGAATTAATACAGTATAATACTTTTTAGCATATTTTGATTATATAGTGCCTTGTGAAAGTATTCACCCCCTGTCAGTGTCGGACTGGGGTACCTAGGGCCCACCAGTAAAATGTATTTTGGGGGACCACCGTACAGGTACATTCAAATATAATAAATAATCTAATAAGTTTTTTATATGACCATGGTCTGGTGGAGGTGCTGTACATTGAATATATGTATGTAGTACAGTAAGTCTAATGTGTTATGTGCCACTTGTGCAGGAGGTGGGAGACTAGGGGCCCACTTTGCCCAGGGGCCCACCGGGGGATTTCCCTGTACCCCTGTGGGCCAGTCCGAGCCTGCCCCCTGTTGTTCTTCCAGTTCTGCTGCATTACAACCTGTGATTAATCTGAATTTTAAGTTAGACTTTACATACTGTAATGACCTGCCAAAATGGTAAAATTTTTTTACAAATAAATAGCTAATTCCATGAAAACATCCACAGTTCATGTATGGGATTTGTCGTCTGTTTAACCCCTTCTACCCCGGGCCAGTTTTCACCTTCCTGCCCAGGCCATTTTTTGCAAATCTGACGTGTCACTTTATGTGGTAATAACTTTGTAACACTTTTATTTATCCAAGCCATTCTGAGAGTGTTTTCTCATGACACATTGTACTTCATGACAGCCATAAATTTGAGTTAATATATTTCCCCTTTATGTATGAAAAAATCCCAAATTTACTCACAATTTTAAAAAATTCGCGATTTTCAAAATTTCAATTTCTCTGCTTTTAAAACAAAAAGTGATACCTCATAAAATATTTACTACTTAACATTACCCATATATCTACTCTATGTTGTATAAATGACCCCATTGTAGAAACTACACCCCTCAAGCTACTTAAAACTGATGTTACAAACTTTGTTAACCCTTTAGGTGTTCCACAAGAATTAATGGAAAATGGAGATGAAATTTCAAAATTTCACTTTTTTGGCAGATTTTCCATTTTAATCCATTATTTTCTTTAACACATCGAGGGCTAACAGCCAAACAAAACTTAATATTTATTACCCTGATTCTGCGGTTTACATAAACACCCCACGTGTGTCTATTCCTTGTCTAAGAGTGATAACTTTTTTATTTTTTGACCGATTGTCTTAAGTAGGGTCTCATTTTTTGCGGGATGAGGTGACTATTTGATTGGTACTATTTTGGGGGGCATAAGCCTTTTTGATCGCTTGGTATTGCATTTTTTGTGATTTAAGGTGACAAAAATGACTTTTTTGATACAGTTTTTATTTTTTATTGTGTTCACCTGAGGGGTTAGGTCATGTGATATTTTTATATCTAGTTGTTACAGACGTGGCGATACCTAATATGTATTACTTCTTTTTATTTATTTCACTTTAACACAATAATAGCATATTTGAAACCAAAAAAATTATGTTTTAGTGTCTTAACGTTCTGAGAGTTATATTTTTTTTATTTTTTTAGCGATTTTCTTATGTAGGGGCTAATTTTTTGCGGGATGAGGTGACAATTTTATTGGTATCATTTTATGGGATATAGACATTTTTGATCGCTTGGTGTTGCACTTTTTGTGATGTGAGGATGAAAAAATTGTTTTTTTTTTACACAATTTTTTTTTATGGTGTTTATCGGACAGGTTGGATCATGTGATACATCTGTATTGTAATGCATTGCCTGTTAGTATATTACACAGAGTAATACACCAACAGGTTGCCTAGGAGACCAAGCCTGAGGCCATGACATAGAAGGGGTTAGTCCGCCGGCATACAGCAGGGGTCCAGCTAATGGGAACAGCTGCCCGCCTGATCAGCATGCCGTAATAGTACGGCCCTGGCGGCAAGTCACGTCCCACTGCGCCGTACTAAAGATTACGCCCTCTCAGGAGCGGAGTAAGCACACTAGACACTGAATGCCTGCTGTTTCACACAGCAGAAACCCGGGCTAATGACTGCGAACAGCTAATTCATTGAAGTCTCTAAGTAATAATATGATGATCACAATTTTAAGCTGCCTAGGGGAACTTTTAAAATGTGTAAAAAATAAAAGATTTAAAATATATATATATATATAAAAATTCAAATCACCCCCCCCTTTTCCCATAATACAAATAAACAATAAAAATAAACATGATGGACATCACTGCACCCCAAAAAGTCCATAATATTAAACCCTTAAGTACCCGGGCCCATTTTTGGTTTTACATTTTCAATTTTTCCTCCCTACGTTCCAATAGCCATAACTTTTTTAATTTTCTGTTCATATAGCAATATGAGGGCTTATTTTTAACAGGATAAGTTATATTTAAGGGCACCATTTTTTACCATTTTTGCTATTGGAAAACAGGAAAAAATTATTTGTGGGAATAAATAAAAAAAAAAAAAAAAAAACAATTCCGCCAAGGTTTGGGGTGTTCACTGTGTGCTAAAAATGCCATGACATCCTTATTCTGAGGCTCAATACAAATATAGCAATACCAAACTTGTATTTTTTTTTTTTGTTTTACTACTTTAAAAAAAATATTTTCTTTGCATTGCCATTTTGTTTATATTTCCGTCCACAGAGCTGTACGAGGGCTTATTTTTTGTGGGACAAACTGGTTTTTATAGGTACCATTTTTGTCATACGTATGACTTTTTGATCACTGTTATTCAAATTTTTTTTTTTTGGGGGGGGGGGGGGGCATGAGGTGACTAAAAATGTTGTGGAGTTTTGAATTTTTTTTTGTTATTTTGTTCACCGACACAGGAATTTAAAAAATATTTTAATAGTTTAAACTTCGCATAATAACTTCATAAATTGATTTATACTGTAAAAAAAAAGATTTCCCGAACTCGGTTTCCGTTCTACTTGGAACCGAACCTGAGTTCGGGAAATGTTTTTTTGCAGTATAATTAAAATTCTGAAGTTATTATGCGAAGTCTCGCGAGACTTTGCAAAGTAATAACTTTGGGTCTTCGGAGTCAATACATTTTAATACTGTATGGAGCGCTTGCTCAGTACAGTATTAAATCGAAGTTTTATGTGAATCGACTTTGGATGTTTCATCCGAAGTCGATTTGCTCATCCCTAGTGGCGATATCTGATGTTTATTTTTTTATAGCTAATATATTTTTATATGTAAAATTGGGAAAGTGGGGGTGATTTAAACTTTTTACTTTTATAGTAATAACTTTTAACCCGCTTAGGGAGCTAGAACCTGGTAACTTTTGAACCCTTGTCCTATTCACCCTTATAGGTATATATTAGAGTGAATGGGATTCAGACGCAGTCCCTGCTGAGTTGTGCTTCGTGCACAGCTTAGCAGAGAGCTTCAAAAGTGTCCAGGCCACCACGGTAACCGACCAGAGCCCCCTGATTTCACTGCAGGGGCTCCGATCAGAAGGCAGACGGAGCCGCATCCCTCTGCCTAACTCCACAGATGTTGTGATCGGTATTGATTGCGGCATCTGATAGGTCAGGGGTCAGCAACCTTCGGCACTCCAGCTGTTGTGAAACTACAATTCCCAGCATGCTCCATTAATTTCTATGAGAGTTCTAAGAAGAGCAGAGCAAGTATGCATGCTGGGAGTTGTAGTTTCACAACACCTGGAGTGCCAGAGGTTGCCTACCCCTGTGATAGGATAAATTACAGTGATTGCCATTTATCGTCATTGCAGCCGTGTACCTGCTGTATGATACAGCCTGCAACAGCCATGTATGGACCGGGCTCACCGCAGCAGCCGGTTCCATACATACCCTCAACTACTAATGTACCGGTATGTCACGGCGGTTGAAAGGTTTAAGATATAAAAATATTTATTCCATACAGCAAATGGAATAACAGAAAAAAATCAAAATGGCTGATTTGCCATTTTTACGTCACTTCACCTCCCCCAAATTTTTTATAAAAACTTTTCAAAAAGTCATTCATACCCCAAAATGGTATCAGTGATAAGTATGGATTGCCTCGAAAAAAATCATCCCTTACATACGTAGCTCCATAGATATAAAACTAAAAAAGTTATGGTGGTCAGAATATGGTGATGGAAAAAAATGAATTTCCAAAGTTTTCTTTTTAAGTATTAAAACACAAGAAAAACTTTACAAATGTGGTATCGCTCTTATCATACTGACCCAGAGAGTGAAGGGCTCAGGTCAGTTTTACTGCACAGGGAATGCCAGAAAAGAAAAACCCATAAAACTTGCTGAACTGTGTTTTTTTCCAATTCCACCCAAATTGGAATTTTTTTCCAGCTTCCCACTGCATCATGTGTAAAATAAGCTAAAACTAAACTACAACTTGTACAGCAAAAAACAAACCCTCATATGCCTATGTAAATAGAAAAATAAAAAGTAATGGCTCTGGGAAGGCGGGAACTGAAAAACAAAAGTGGAAAATGGAAAATAGCCATGCCCTTAAAGGGTTAAAAACTGGGGTACATATGTGTTCACCCCTTTGCTATGAAACCCCTACATAAGGTCAGGTCCAGCCAATCAACTTCAGAAGTCAATAAGTTGAAAATGTGCAGTACCCAAGTCACAGGGGGTATATGCAAAAGTGCGGTTTGTAATGTTATTTAATGTTTGGACTGTAAACCATGCATGTGAGGTATGGTTGGCATCAGGAATGGGACTAACCACCCCATTCCCATCATGGTAGGAGTGGGCTGGTCCTACTTCCTGTCAGGAGAAGGGAGGGTTGGCTTAGACTGTTTGGAGTGCAGAAGCACATCCTATTGCTCCTGCTCCAAGGGCCCAGAGAAGCAACTCATCTGTTAAACAACTACTCCAGACAGACTTCAAAGACAAAACTCCAGATATTCTGCAAAGCTACAGGGTTACAGTCAGCAGACTGACCAGCAATTATAGCTATCCAGACTTTGCTACATGTGAGGGACTACAACTCAGACACCCATCACCTTAGCCCACATCTAGGCAAAGCCAACAACAAAAAAAACCTGCATTACACAGTGAACACCTGCAGCCACAAGTGCCAGCTTACAGCTGTTAGCCAAAAGTTCAACAGAGAAACATCAGCAAGGTAGCATACCAGAGGCGCCATTATCTGCCCGTTTGCCAACCACCATACCGCGTCATCGGGGAAGAGAAATTGCACTGTGTACAAACTACTACTGAATGTATTGCAACTTCTGTTTTTCTGTTTTTAGTAAAGAGAGACTTTTATTGTTCTACTTCTGTCCTGATTCCTGATACCACCTTTCCACTGCATTAATCCCCAGGGAGCATGGCCTGTGGGAATACACAGTGACATGTCATCTCATCAGGCCCACTACCACTCCCATCCTCTGCACTGGACTCTCAGTGGCTCATTGTTCCACTTGTGTGTAATGAAAGTGTCACATGACCTGTCACATGATGTGGGTATAAATCCACCAATTCTGGTAGTCCCCCCGAGTCTGGAACACTACTAAGCAAGCAACATAAAGGCCAAGGAGCTCTCCAAACAGGTCAGAGACAAAGTTGTTGAGACATAGATAAGGAACAAGTTATAAAAAAATTCCAAATTTTGAACATCCCTCACAGCACCATCAAATCGAAATTGGAATGAATAAAGCACAACTACAAACCTGACAAGAGAAGGCCATCCATGAAAACTTACAGACCAGACAAGGAGGTAATTTATCAGAGATTCAACAAAGATGCCAACGATAACACAAAAGGAGGTCAAAAACTCACAGCAGAGATGGAAATATCTGTCTATAGAACCACCATAAACTGGACACCCCACACACTTTATAGAAGATTTGCCAAATAAAAAGCCATTGCTTAAAAAAAGACACATTTGGACTTCACCAAACCACATGTGGTAGTGCAGTACCCCAGTACAGGGGGAATCTGCAAATGTTTTGTAATGTATTTTTGTTATATACTCCCAGTATGGCCTGGCATGATTGGCTTGGACAGCGTTAATTACTCTGTTCCACAACCCATTAGGAGGGGCAGGAGTGAGCTGGTCTTACTTTCTGACTAGAGAGAGAAATAAAGAGTGTAAACTAATGCGTGAGGAAGATGAAAGCAAATCTTTGTGCTTCTTCTACTTAGGCCTCTGGAGAGATTCAACGATCTCTGTGAAAGTTACTGTTTTGGCTACAGCATTGGAGTGAGCAAGGTAACCTGTGACTACAGCTAACCAGACTTTGCTTCTTGTGAGGGATTACAGTTAAGACACCTGTCAAACTTAGCAACGTCCTGCCCAGACATGTAAATCCTGTATCCTGCAGTGAACACTACAGTAAGGGACCACAGTAAGTAAGAATCTTGATATCACTGCTCTATATTGTATTTATTTATTTTTTTCCCTCTCTTTTCCTGTGTAATCCCCATTTAGTATGACTTCCATTATTGACAGCGCCGTCCAGTGCACATCTTGTATGATGTATGCAGTCCTGGAACAGCCGTTCGAGGGTGTATATGTTTGTTCAAAATGTGAGCAAATTACCCGTTTGGAATCGCACATCGAGTCTCTAAACAGGCGAGTTGCAACACTGAAAGCCACTGACAATTTGGAAAAGAGTTTGCTGCTCACTGAGCAAGCACTCTATGGGGTAGATGTGGGGGAGGGTGGTAGCGAGGAGGCTGAGGAGAGTGAGGTAGTTAGCTGGGTAACAGTAAGAAAGCGGGGTAGAGGGAAGAGTTCCAGGGAGGCTAGCCCTGATCTGACACACCCCAACAAGGTTGCACGGTTGGCAGATGAGGGGGATGACAGTTCAGGGACGGCACCGCTGCAGCCAGACACTTCCTCTGCCAGTCAGGGGAATGTCAGCTCCAGTAAGCAGGGGACCAGGAGAGCAGGGCAGGCCAGACAGGTGCTGGTAGTGGGAGACTCAATTATTAGGGGTACAGATAGGGCAATCTGTCACAAAGATCGTGATCGCCGAACAGTGTGCTGTCTTCCTGGCGCTAGAGTTCGACACATCGCGGATCGGGTTGACAGATTACTGGGAGGGGCTGGAGAAGATCCAGCGGTCATGGTCCATATCGGAACCAATGACAAAGTTAGAGGAAGGTGGAGAGTCCTTAAAAATGATTTCAGGGATTTAGGTCAAAAGCTTAGGGCAAGGACCTCAAAAGTAGTATTTTCTGAAATACTGCCTGTACCACGAGCCACACAAGAAAGGCAGCGGGAGATTAGGGAGGTTAACAAGTGGCTCAAGAACTGGTGTAGGAAGGAGGGGTTCGGGTTCATGGAGAACTGGGCCGACTTCTCTGTTGGCTACAGGCTCTACCGTAGGGACGGGCTGCACCTCAATGGGGAAGGGGCAGCTGTGTTGGGGAGAAAGATGGCTAGAAGGTTGGAGGAGTGTTTAAACTAGGGACTGGGGGAGGGTAATTACGTTATAGGAGGGGAAGATATTGCAGATAGAGACCAGGGGCGAGGTAGTGTGTCTGGGGGAGGAATGGAAGGGGGACTAGAACAGCTCAGAATGAAAGATGTAGGGTAAAAATACACATAAACCTCTCAAATGTATGTATACTAATGCCAGAAGCCTGACTAACAAGACTGGTGAACTGGAATTAGTGATGTGTGAGGAGGACTATGACATAGTGGGAATAACTGAGACATGGCTGGATGATAGCTATGACTGGGCAGTTAATATAAAAGGTTACAATCTGTTTAGAAAGGATCGTCAAAACCGGAGAGGTGGAGGAGTCTGCCTCTACGTGAAGTCGTGTCTAAATCCCGTAATTCGAGAATACATCTCTGAGGGACATGAACATGTGGAGTCACTGTGGGTAGAAATACATGGAGCAAAAACAATAATAAAATACTAATAGGAGTGTATTATAAACCACCTAATATACCAGAGTCCACAGAAAATCTATTACTAAACGAGATAGACGAGGCGGCAAATCATAATGAAGTCGTTATCATGGGGGACTTCAACTACCCAGATATAGACTGGGAAACTGAAAGCTGTACATCCCATAAAGGAAACAGGTTCTTGGCAATAGCCAAAGACAATTTCCTTTCCCAACTGGTTCAGGACCCCACTAGAGGGACGGCCATACTGGACTTAGTATTAACCAATAGACCTGATAGAACAACAGATGTACAGGTTGGGGGACACCTGGGAAATAGTGACCATAAAGTTATAACCTTCCAATTATCCTTCAAACGAGAGTTTCTAAAGGGAGGAACAAAAATACCAAACTTCAAA
Organism: Bufotes viridis; assembly: GCA_033119425.1. Taxonomy (NCBI): domain Eukaryota; kingdom Metazoa; phylum Chordata; class Amphibia; order Anura; family Bufonidae; genus Bufotes; species Bufotes viridis. The sequence continues at coordinate 206,548,235 of CM065594.1, read as the reverse complement.
AAAGCAAAATTTAGCCAACTAAGCGAGGCCATAGGCCTAACTAACTGGGACAAAGTCCTCAAAAATAAAAATACAACCATAAAATGGGAGATTTTTAAAAGCATTGTAACATCTAATTGTGAGAGGTACATACCTTATAGGAATAAAAGGCTAAGGAACAATAAGAGACCAATGTGGATAAATGGAACCGTAAAGAAGGCAATAAATGACAAAAAGAAAGCATATAAATCGCTAAAACAGGAGGGAGTCAGGAAGCACTGATAAACTATAAGGAAAAAAATAGAATATGTAAAAACTAATAAAATTTGCCAAACTAGAGACCGAGAGATTAATTGCCAAAGAGAGTAAAACTAACCCTAAAATGTTCTTCAATTATATAAATAGTAAAAAATATAAATCTGAAGGAGTCGGCCCTCTACATAGCAATGAGGGGGTGTTGCAGAGAGCGACGAGGATAAAGCAAAACTATTAAATATTTTTTTCTCCACTATATTCACTGAGGAAAATAAACTGTCAGATGAAATGCAGAATGTAAAAGTAAATCCCCCATTAAAAGTGCCCTGTCTGACCCAGGAAGAAGTACAACAGCGACTTAAAAAGATTAAAATAGACAAATCGCCAGGACCGGATGGCATACACCCCGTATCCTAAGGGAATTAAGTGATGTCATAGCCAGACCATTATTTCTGATATTTACGGACTCTATAATAACAGGGAATGTTCCACAGGATTGGCGCATAGCAAATGTGGTGCCAATATTCAAAAAGGGTCCAAAAACAGAGCCTGGAAATTATAGGCCGGTAAGTTTAACATCTATTGTTGGTAAACTGTTTGAAGGGTTTCTAAGAGATGCTATTTTGGAGTATCTCAATGAAAATAAGCAAATAACGCCATATCAGCATGGCTTCATGAGGGATCGGTCATGCCAAACAAATTTAATCAGCTTCTATGAGGAGGTAAGTTCTAGACTTGACAGAGGCGAATCAATGGACGTCGTATATCTGGACTTCTCCAAAGCATTTGACACCGTACCTCATAAAAGGTTAGTATATAAAATGAGGATGCTCGGACTGGGAGAAAATGTCTGTATGTGGGTAAGTAACTGGCTGAGTGACAGAAAACAGAGGGTGGTTATTAACGGTAGATACTCAGATTGGGTCACTGTAACTAGTGGGGTACCTCAGGGGTCAGTATTGGGCCCTATTCTCTTCAATATATTTATTAATGATCTTGTAGAAGGCTTGCACAGTAAAATATCTATTTTTGCAGATGACACTAAACTGTGTAAAGTAATTAACACTGAAGAGGACAGTTTTCTGCTACAGAGGGATCTGGATAGATTGGAGGCTTGGGCAGAAAAATGGCAGATGAGGTTTAACACTGACAAATGTAAAGTTATGCACATGGGAAGGAATAATGCAAGTCACCCGTACATATTAAATGGTAAAACACTCGGTAACACTGACATGGAAAAGGATCTAGGAATTTTAATAAACAGCAAATTAAGCTGCAAAAACCAGTGTCAGGCAGCTACTGCCAAGGCCAATAAGATAATGGGTTGCATCAAAGGGGCATAGACGCCCGTGATGAGAACATAGTCCTACCACTTTACAAATCACTGGTTAGACCACACATGGAGTACTGTGTACAGTTCTGGGCTCCTGTGAACAAGACAGACATAGCAGAGCTAGAGAGGGTTCAGAGGAGGGCAACTAAAGTAATAACTGGAATGAGGGATCTACAGTACCCTGAAAGGTTATCAAAATTAGGGTTATTCACTTTAGAAAAAGACGACTGAGGGAGATCTAATAACTATGTATAAATATATCAGGGGTCAGTACAGAGATCTGTCCCATCATCTATTTATCCCCAGGACTCTGACTGTGACAAGGGGACATCCTCTGCGTCTGGATGAAAGAAGGTTTGTACACAAACATAGAAAAGGATTCTTCACTGTAAGAGCAGTGAGACTATGGAACTCTCTGCCTGAGGAGGTGGTGATGGTGAGTACAATAAAGGAATTCAAGAGGGGACTGGATTTATTTCTGGAGTGTAATAATATTACAGGCTATAGCTACTAGAGAGGGGTCGTTGATCCAGGGAGTTATTCTGACTGCCTGATTGGAGTCGGGAAGGAATTTTTTTTTCCCCTTAAGTGAGGAAAATTGGCTTCTGCCTCACAGGGTTTTTTTGCCTTCCTCTGGATCAACTTGTAGGAATCAGGCCGAACTGGATGGACAAATGTCATTTTTCGGTCTTATATACTATGTTACTATGTTACTATGTTAATTGCCAGATTACAGTTACCAGCCAGAGATGAGAGAGAGCGAGAGAGAGACTTTATCAAGATAGAATATCAAAAGCGAGTAGCTGCTTTTGGAAGGCACTGTAGATATTATATAGTGTCCATTTCATGCATAGAATACATAGGCTTTATTACAGTATATCTGGGATAGCAATTTTGATAATTCATCATCTTCTGCATTAATCATAATTCCAGACATATTCAGACACATTTACACAAGAAGATTTTATTTCTAATTCAAAAGTCTGGGGCAACACTTATAATGGAATATATATTTAGTACTGCCATACTAGTAGTGTTAAACTGGGGTAAAGACTAATTGTGCTGCCTTTGTATTTAATCTATACACCTTGGTCAAGTGTCTTGTTGGTGTCCAATGGCACCCAGGACCCGAAGAAGCGTCTGCCAGCCTCTCTAGTTGCATGTCTGGAAATTTGCCGTAAATTTGTAAATATGTGACTCTGATTTAAAGCCAGGTTAGAATATACTTTATAATATTGTATTGAGGTGACCTACCTATGTGTACATGGGATGTAAAGTAAACTACTTTACTAGAAGTATTAATGAAGATATACTATTCAAGCACTATTAATGGAAAAATACTCCACTAGTTCTATAAATAGGGACATACTCAACTAGCACTATTAATGGAGCATACTCTACTAGAACTGCAAGTAGGGACACACTCTACTAGCAATATTAATTGAGCATATTCTACTACCACTATTATTAAGAACATTTACTCTATTAGTGCTATTAATGGGGACATACTCTACTAGCACTATTAATAGGGACATACCCTATTAGCACTATTCATGGTCAAATACTCCACTAGTACCATTATTAAGGACCGACTCTACTAGGGCTATTAATGGAGACATACTCTACCAGCAGTATTAATGGGGACATACTCTACTAGTGCTATAGCTAAGGACATACTCTGCTAGCACTATTAATGGGCACATACTCTAATAATGCTATTTATTGGGACATACTCTACTAGCGCTATTGATGGGGACATACTCTATTAGTGGTATTAGTGGGGATGCACACTACTAGTGCTATTAATGGGGACATACTTAACTAGCGCTATTAGTGGGAACATACTCTACTTACTAGAGCTATTAAAAAGAACATTCTCTACTATCACAATTTATGAGGACATACTGTACTAGAGCTATTAATGGGCACATACTCTACTAGTACTATGAATGCGGTCATACTCTACTAGTACTATTAATGGGGACATACTCCACTATTACTATTAATGGAAACATACTCTACTAGACAATAATGGGGACGTACTGTACTAGCACTATTATTAAAGACATATTTTATCAGCAATATTAATGGAAACATTATTCTACTAGCACTGTTAATGGGGATGTACTCTACTAACATTGTTAACCAAGACATAATCTACCACTACTAATAATAGTAGCATACTCTACAAGCACTAATAATGGAGACATACTCTACAAGCACTATTAATGGAGACACACTCTACCAGAAATATGAATGGGGGCATACGGTACTATTGCAGTTTATTGGGACCTTCTCTGCTAGTCCTATTAATGGGAACATACTCTACTAGCACTATTAATGGCGGTGGCACTTTAGCTGTCATTATATAGGCAGCGTGTCCTGATGCTTTAAGATTGTGAATATTTTAAGATTATGAAATATTTATAAATATTTATAAATTCAAGATTGTAAATTAATGTAATTTGCCAAGTAGCAATCTCTAGAGTCATGTAAATAATCTTGGATGGGTCCATGTTCTTCTTAATAATGTCTGCAGACTGGCATGAGACACTGTACCTGTATGAAATGGCGATGTGTTAAGACACTTATGAACATGATGGTTAGGAATGTAATAGCCAGAAAGATCTTATGCTTCCATTTATTGGACGTCACCTTCGGATTGGCTCTGTAAGACATATTTTTTATTCTTTTGTTATTAGATCTTAATACATTTTGCTTATGAATGTTACATACAGGAGTTTTCAAATTACTTATATACTACTAGACATTAAGCACGTTACAATAACGGGCGTTAGAACAATAGTGGTAGTAAACATTAGTAGGAACAGTCTATATTAAATAGACTGTATGGCCACTTTGTATTTCTTGTAATATTTTTTTATTATTTGTCAAAAATATTTTGTCAAGAAGTTACTGTTTGTGCAGAGACTGCTGACACCGACTGGTGGCTGAGACTGCGGGCACTGTGACTGGTGGCTGAGACGGCTAGCACTGACTGGTGGCTGAGATGGCTGGCACTGATTGGTGGCTGAGATGATTGACACTGAATGGTGGCTGAGACTGCAGGCACTGTGACTGGTGGCTGAGACTGCGGGCACTGACTGGTGGTGCTGAGACTGCTGGTATTGGTGGCAATCACTGATGGCTGATATGGCTGTCACTGAATGATGGCTTAGACTGCGGACACTGTGATTGGTGGCTGAGACGGCTTGCACTGACTGGTGGTGGTGAGACCATTGGCAGCAAATGGTGGTGCTGAGACTGCGGCTCAGACTGTTGAGTGTGGGTAATTGCTGACACTTCTGTCACTATGACTGGTGGCTGTGGCTGGTGGTACTGATTGATGGCTGACACAGCTGGCACTGACTGGTGGCTGAGATGACTGGCACTGACTGGTGGCTGAGATGGCTGTCACTGACTGGTGGCTGAGATGACTGGCACTGACTGGTGGCTGAGATGGCTGTCACTGACTGGTGGCTGAGATGACTGGCACTGACTGGTGGCTGAGATGGCTAGCACTGACTGGTGGATGAGATGGCTGGCACTGACTGGTGGCTGATATGGCTGGCACTGACAGGTGGCTGAGATGGCTGTCACTGACTGGTGGCTGAGACGGCTGGCACTGTGACTGCTGACAGACAGCTGGCAGTGAATGGTGGTACTGAGACTGCGGCTCTGCCTGATAACTGCCTGAGTACTGTTAACTGCGGCTAATTGCTAAGATGGCTGGCACTAATTGGTGGCTTAGACTGCGGGCACTGTGACTGGTGTCTAAGACGGCTGGTACTAACTGGCGGTGCTGAGACTGCTGCCACTGACTGATAGCTGAGATGACTGACACTGACTGGTGGCTGAGATTGCAGTCACTGTGATTGGTGGCTGAGACGGCTGGCACTGACTGGTGGTGCTGAGACTGCAGGCACTGACCGGTGGCTGAGACTGAAATCACTGTGATTGGTGGCTGAGACGACTGAGACTGACTGGTGGCTGAGACTGCAGGCACTGTGACTGGTGGCTGAGACGACTGACACTGACTGGTGGTGCTGAAACTACTGGCAGCAACTGGTTGCTAATACTGATAGAAGTAGCAGCTGCTGTATCTGTGTCTGACAAGACTGTAATGGCGGCGCTTCTGTTGCATTTAATGGCGGCTCTCAAACTGACACAGCACACCATTATAACGGTGCGCTGCTGTGGGCGGTCCGAAAAGCGAATGGTGCGCCCCTATTGGCCGCCGCAATTCGGGGTGGTGCCGGTGATGCCCTGTTGAGGTGGTCAGTTCAGGAGGCCGTGTTTATTGGCCACCGGTGTTCTGAGAAAAAACCTTACCCTGAAAAATAACCTTACCCCACGTGACTTCTGGGGGTGTTTGCCTCCGCGCTTGCACAGTACAATGGGCGGCAAGCGCAGCGCAAGGAACTTAGTGAAGTGAAGATACAGTGTGCGCTGACTCGTTGACGGATTTGCAAATCTCCCTCACTACACAGCTTTAGATTTTAGATTAATTGCTGGCTGGCTTCTGTCAGGATCAGGTCGGTCTCTCCCTGATCCTAGCAGGGGGTTGGTTGCAGCACATTGGGGGGGCATTGTTTAATGCAGGTGGTGTGTGCAGCATTTTTAGGGGGGGGGGGTCATAGGAGCAGGGAGAGACAGACCTGATCCTGACAGAAGCCAGCCAGCAATTAATCTAAAATCTAAAGCTGTGTAGTGAGGGAGATTTGCAAATCCGCGCGTGCGCAGAGGCAGGGTAAGGAGATTTTACATGTACAAATACCGTGAAATCTCCTTGCCCCTGATGGTGCATGCGCGGTGTCCTTGCGTGCACCCACGAGTCAATGCGCACTGTATCTTCACTGTTCCTGATGCTGTGCTTGCCACCCGTTATACAGTGCAAGCGCGGAGGCGCACCCCCCCTCCCCCGGATGTCACATGGGGTAAGGTTATTTTTCAGGGTAAGGTTTTCTCTCAGAACACCGGTGCGCTGATGTTGGCAGTACCTTGGGCGTGTGGGGTGCGCCGTGTTTCTATTGGCCAGCGGCTGTGCTGGGATCCCATTGGGCAGCGCACTGCGCATTCGCATTTAACATCGACACACATGTACGGTCACTGCAGGCACAGAGGGATTTTATTAGTATAGATGTGCATCAATTGCTTGCAACTTTTAAGTCATCTGCCTAAGTTCATTTAATAGAAACACTAATATTACATCCAGAGAGTGCGGTCCATATCATATCATGTGATAAGGATGAACACAGGTTGTTGCAAAACAGAATGTGCTAAATTGCTCTCCTTCAGTAGGAAGAACACTGGATGTTCACAAGAAGAGGCATTTTACCTGGCCATCCAGAGCCTAAATGACGAGGAACAACAACTCCAGATCTCTATTCTACAAATTGGTGACCCTGGTTTGGTTGATATCTCAAGTCATATTTCAAGGCTGTTTAACCATTCAGACACTGACTTACATGGTAACCACTAGTAATGAATGAATTTCTTAAAATTCGATTTAGAATGGATTCTTCTATTTGGTCTGGTGATTCGATTGAATAAACTCAACGCAAATCGAAAAATACACTGTTCTATTAGCCAGAGTGGCTACAAAGAACATCTCTTATTCTAAAGGACCCTGTATGTCCATGTATTGTACAGATAGCCCATTAATTTTAGTGGCAACTGCATAATGTTTCCTCTCGCCATAGGTGGTGCTGCTGAAGAACTCAACACTAAAGATGAGCAAATCGCTTAAAATTTGGGGTTCAGTTCAGCTGAATTTGAGCTGGAATGAATTCTATGCAAATCGAAAATTTCTCCAGTTGGCCTGAAAATTCATGCTTGACACTCTTAGGTCTCTTAGATTTTTTCTCTCTTATCTCTCACTTTCCTTTTACATACTTTAATATCATTAATAATAACATTTTCTAAATCTAGATTAAATAATCTAATAAAATTTTATATAATTAAAGTGTTCCTAAACCTTGAAATATTAAACTGATTTATTAAAAACTAATCTAACTGCCCTAAAATGAAGTTTTGTAATCTACTTTATTATTTATTTATTTACTATTTCCCTGTGAAATAGGCACCTGAAGTGTAGGTGCCTATCGAACTTTAGAATCCATACTCCCATACAGCACCGTGTGTGGGATTACAGATTGAGTGCTGTAGGGACCGGAGCATCACTGCTCTGCTAAAATCTTGCATAGCATATCTATGCCAGTCTTTAGCAGAGCGGTCACAGGCTCAAGCAGTGATGTGCTATGAGAGCTCCTATCTGCACCCGCTCACTCCCCTCTGCTAAAACCTTATGCTATGGAGTGAGCTAATGCCTGTGCCTTCCCTGCTGAAGCCTGACATAGATACAGTATGCTATGCAAGGTTTTAGCAGAACAGCGCTCTTACAGTCAGGAGCAGCAATGCTCAGGCCCCTACAGCGCTCAATGTGGCCAAAGAGGAATACATATTTATGCTGTATGGGAGTATGGATACTAAAAGATGACAGGCAACAGAACCTCAGGTGCCACTGCCTATTTCACAAGGAAATTATGAAAAAAAAGTATATTACAAAAATTCATTTTAAGGCAGTTAGATTAGTTTTTAATAAAGTATATTCTAAATGTTTTTTTCCGAAATCAACATTTATCGCCTCTTTATTTATAGGCTATATTCGTCAGTCCCATAGACTTTGAATGAAGTGCCAGCGCTTATGCCCGAATGCCTCTCCATTTTAGCCCCTCCTGGCTGCGACCATACAGTAAAGTGGAACAGGGATCCTGTTCTTGTGTTTGGTGGGGGTCTCAATGGTGGAGCCTTCTACCCTGTGGATAGGAAATAAATGTCGAGCCCAGGAAAACCCAAACATTAAGTCCAGGAAAAAGACCAACATGAAGTGATAAAAAGGCTCTTACGTCATATTGGAAGAATTCTGGCCCACCGCAAAGTTTCAGTTCATCAATGATTGAAAGATGATATTATTGTGCAGTTTTCTACACAGTCCGACTGGGGCTGACGTCTGGAGCTCTCCAACATTTCATTTCTTTGGAGTATTTCTTTATCTATTTTGATTAAAAAAAAGACTTCTTTGTGAACTTTGCTTGTATAATTGACATGTAGTTCTAGAGAAAGAGGTAAGGGTTAACAAGGTTATGGAAATAGGAAATTATCTTTTTCTTCTCATTCTGGAAAAACTAAATAGACAACAAAAATGCTGTGTAAATGGGCCCATACAACCATTGCTTAGTAACAATCTCTGAACAGAGACAGGTCCACCCCCTTGGCTTATTCTCTTTCTAGAGACAGTCTAGTATTAGAGTGTGAGCTCTGCAGGAACCTAAACTAAGCGGTCATAAAGCTAAGTAATTGGGGCCTAAGAGAAACTCCCAGCAAGCTGTGCTATTTTCAGAAGTCCCAGAGCAGTGAATGGGGGCTTACCCCGCATGTATGGCCATGTCTCCATTCACCTCTATGGGACTGCTGGAAATTGCAGAGCCAATGGTCAGCTATTTTCAGAACTCCCATACTGGTGAATGGAGGGTGGATTTGCTTCCATGGTCTGTTCTCCTTCACTTCAGGCGCTCCAATCTGGAGATAGGTTTGGGTCCCAGAGGTGGGACCCACACCTATTTGACATTGATGGCATATCCTAGTGATATACATTCAATGTCTAAGAAGAGACAACCACTTTATGCGTTCATTTATGTATATCCACATCTCACCATCAAGGGCACCCCACCTTCTTTTGGCCGAGAGACTCCAACCAGGGTGTGCCCTGGGAGAAACAACTACCACTCCTAACACCCTGCAGACCATCTCAGGAGGAGGATCCAGCTACCGTTGGTGCCATGACAGCTACCACTAACACCACTACTACCACTCTGGGGTTAAAATGTCCTATGATTACAAACAAAAACATTGGGAAGTATGGTAGTTGAGGCATTCTGCAGGGTCGTGTGTGTGTGTGGATGTCCAGATGGGAGTTGTAGTAATACTCATAGCTCTGATGCTCCATTTGCTAAAGCAGGAATGTGGAAGGGTGCAACTTCTTCCCTTCAGGTCACACAATCCTGTTCTGCAGTTCTCCTGCCTGGTGATAGTTGAGGTGCCCTTGGTGTTGCAGGTTTTGATGTGCAAGGCAGGGTCTTGGTTGTTGTGATGCCAACACTTTTCAGCATAGTAGTGCAGGAAGCAATGAGCAGTTATGTAGCAAAGCAGTTCTTTATAGAAGAATTGAAATGCAAACCGATCAGTACAGTTCTTAGCATGAAATGGACCAGTAGTTAGTATATAGAATGCACTTTAAATAGGTGTTACAGCGTTCAAGGCAAGCACTGTGCCTCTGGTTAGCACTGGTGCCTTGCAGCGCTGGAATCCTAGGTTTGAATCTGACAAAGGTCACCATCTGCATGGAGTTTGTATGTTCTCCCCATGTTTGCATGGGTTTCCTCTGGGTACTCCGGTTTCTTCCTACACTCCAAAGACATACTGATAGGGAACTTAGATTGTGAGCCCTAATGGGGACAGCATGATGCTAATGCCTGTAAAGTGCTGCAGAATATAGTAGTGCTATATAAGTGAGTAAAATAAATAAATAGGTGGTCTATAGGCCAAAGTGACTCTTTAATGTAGTCTTCATTACTCTGCACTTCTCTAGCTGTGTACACATAAGCATCCAGGCCTGTGGTGTAATAGTTCTTTTAATGCAATGCAACCACAAGAAGGTTTCTCTGAACATCAGGCAAAAACTGCTCTTTTTTGTACTCGCAGTATACGTCCACAAAATCCACCTTGGGACATGGAGATTCTTTCATAGGCAATCAATCTTTTTACGTGCATATTCAGGCACCAGGGGCAAACTCCTGAACATATGTGCGAATCAAATTTTTCCTGAAATTCGGATCGAATTCTACTTCGTCAGCTTTGATTTGCTTATCTCTTGATGGGAGATGGGACAGATCTCTGTACTGACCCCTGATATATTTATACATAGTAATTAGATCTCCCCTCAGTCGTCTTTTTTCTAAAGTGAATAACCCTAATTTTGATAGTCTTTCAGGGTACTGTAGTCCACCCATTCCAGTTATTACTTTAGTTGCCCTCCTCTAAACCCTCTCCAGCTCTGCTATGTCTGCCTTGTTCACAGGAGCCCAGAACTGTACACAGTACTCCATGTGTGATCTGACTAGTGATTTGTATAGTGGTAGGACTATGTTCTCATCATGGGCATCTATGGCCCTTTTGATGCAACCCATTATCTTATTGGCTTTGGTAGCAGTTGCCTGACACTGGTTTCTACAGCTTAGTTTGCTGTTCACTAAAATTTCTAGGTCCTTTTCCATGTCAGTGTTACCGAGTGTTTTACCATTTAGTAAGTACGGGTGACTTGCATTATTCCTTCCCATGTGCCTAACCTTACATTTATCTGTGTTAAACCTCATCTGCCACTTCTCTGCCCAAGCCTCCAATCTATCCAGATCCCTCTGTAGCAGTATATTGTCCTCTTCCATGTCAACTACTTTACACAGTTTTGTGTCATCTGCAAAAAATGATATTTTACTGTGCAAGCCTTTTACAAGATCATTAGTAAATATATTGAAGAGGATAGGGCCCAGTACTGACCCCTGAGGTACTCCACTAGTGACAGTGACCCAATCTGAGTGTGTACTGTTAATAACCACCCTTTGTTTTCTGTCACTCAGCCAGTTACTTACTCACATACAGACATTTTCTCCCAGTCCAAGCATTCTCATTTTATATACTAACCTTTTATGCCGTACAGTGTCAAATGCTTTGGAGAAGTCCAGCAATATGACATCCATTGATTCGCCGCTGTCAAGTCTAGAACTTACCTCCTCAAAGAAACTGATTCAATTAGTTTGACATGACAGATCCCTCATGAAGCCATGCTGATATGCAGGGGCATAACTAAATGCTCATGGGCCCTGGTGCAAGAAATCAGCTTGGGCCCCCTCCTTCCCTCAGTACTTTGTGGCAAGGGACAAGGGTGCACCTAGCTTTTTGCTGCCTGAAGCAAAAATGGAAACAGCATTCCAAATTCTTAACCTAACCCCTTCCTTCAAACCCTATTGTTAAAAGGGGTTGTCCAACATCTAAAACATTACCCCCAAGGCCCAGGCCCCTCAAATGGATTATACTTACTGCGCTCCCCGACATCCGCGTCGCTCCTGATCCCCGCACGGCAGCCACTGCATCTCCCGACACGTGAATCAAAACATCCGTTGATGTTGTGGGAGGGTAGCAGCCAATAGTAGCAGGCCACAACAGGGAAGAGCCTCCCTAGCATCATGGGTGACGATAGGCAAAACATTACATACAGCGCTACAGAACATACCGGATAATACAGCCCCACAAAGCCCTTACATCCAGTGATGTCTCCTCTGATGTAGATGTTGTCTTTCCTCATCTTTTCTATTCAGACCAGACCACCATGATGATTTCTTTCAGCTGCATCTTGTCTGCAGAGTTTGACAAACAGACATTTTAGTTTCCTTCTTTTCCATTATTCTCCTCGCATCTTCTCAACACCCCATCCTCAACACCCCCACAGTAATAGTGCTTCCCAAAGGCCCAATAGAAAGAATTATCTCTCAGAGTGCATAGTGTTAACAGTGCCCCAATAAGGAATAATGCCCACACTAGTAATCATGTTCTCCATACTCCTCAGCACTAATACTTCTGCCCATATAGAGGACACCCTTTACACACACACAGCACTATACAGAGGACACCCTACACACACACTAAAATATATAGAGGACACCCTATAAACACACACACACTGCACTAGAGGACACCCTACACACACACACACACTCCAATATACAGAGGATACCCTATATACGCACACACACACCGCACTATATAGATGACACCCTATATATACACACACCACATTATACAGAGAACACTCTATACACACACCACATTATACAGAGGACACCCTATACACACACACCGCACTATACAGAGAACAAACTATACACACACCGCACTATATAGAGGACACCCTATATACACACACACCGGACTATATAGAGGGCACCCTATATACACATACCACACTATACAGAGGACACCCTGTACACACCATACAATATAGATGACTCCCTACAGTATCTCACAAAAGTGAGTATGCCCCTCACATATTTTGTAAATATTTCATTATACATTTTCATGGGACAACACTGAAGATACAATGTAAAGTAGTCAGTGTACAGCTTGTATAACAGTGTAAATTTGGTTTTGCCCTCAAAATAACTCAGCCATTAATCTCTAAATCATCTGCCAACAAAAGTGAGTACACCCCTAAGTGAAAATGGTCAAATTGTGCCCAACTAGCAATTTTCCCTCCCTGGTATTATGTGACTTGTTAGTGTTATCACTCTCACACTCTCATATACTGGTCCCTTGAATTTCAACATGGCACCTCATGGCAAAGAACTCTGAGATTTGAAAAAAAGAATTGTTTCTCTACATAAAAATGGCCTAGGCTATAAGAAGATTGCCAGCACTCTGACACTGAGCTGCAGCACGGTCGCCACGGTGACCATACAAAGGTTTGTCAAGATAGGTTCCACTCAGAACAGGTCTTGCCATGGTTGACCAAAGAAATTGAGTGCACGTGCTCAGCACCATATCCAGAGGCTGTATGAGGGCTGCCAGCATTGCTGCATAAGTTAAAGGGGTGGGGGTCAACCTGCCAGTGCTCAGACCATACGCCACACATTGCGTCAAATTGGTCTGCGTGTGGGGCAAATTACTGTGTGGGGGCAAATTACTGTGTGGGGGAAATTACTGTGTGGGGGCAAATTACTGTGTGGGGGCAAATTACTGTGGGGGGCAGTGTGGGGGAAATTACTATATGGGGGCAGCGTGGGTGGTGTTGCTATTGGGAGAGCTCTGTAGGGGCAATTCTATTATTTCAATATACAGGGATTGCCCGCCACACTGACCCCCACTAAGTAATTTGCCCCTCCCCCCACAAGTTAATTTTACCCCCAGACAGCCCTGCATTATGTAATTTGCCCCCACTAAGTAATTTTGCCCCCACACGGCCCTCCATGTAGTTTGCCCCCCACACTGACCCCCCACTAAGTAATTTTGCCCCCAGACAGCCCTCAATTATTCCCCCCCCCCGTACTTGTGTCACTGATCCTGCCCAGCTCGCTCCCCAGCACCACCTGGAGGTACCCTGGACCGAGGGAGATCGCCGAGAGCAGGCTGAGAGGCTGGTTGTATCTGCTCTTTGATGACAGCGCCAGCGGGGCCTGTGCAGTGACTGTATTCTACTACACCCCCCCACACTGTATATAATCTTAACTATATAACTGTAGTGATTTACTACAGTTATATAGTTAATAAGATTATATCCAGTGAGCGTGGGGGATGAGGGGTGTAATAGAATACAGTCACTGTACGGGCCCTGCTGTCATTATGAAATAGCATATGTGACCCCCACCTCTTTTATTGGTGGTCATTCAGTACATTAACCCTGTTTTGGGGGGGTTGGGGGGTGTCTGTGGATGACAAATATGTGTCATCCACAGATTTTCCCCATAATAGGGTTTATTTAGTGAATGACCACCCAAATTGTGGTGACCCAATACATGGGAGTTGCATCTGCAGAGCTTTTGTATAATGCCACCCCACACTGTAGTGTCCCCCACACAGTAATGTCCGCCACACTGCCCTCCACACAGTAATGTCCGCCACACTGCCCCCCCCCACACAGTAATGTCCATCACACTGCCCCCCACACAGTAATGTCCGCCACACTGCCCCACACACAGTAATGTCCGCCACACTGCCTCCCACACAGTAATGTCCGCCACACTGCCCCCCACACAGTAATGTCTGCCACACTGCGCCCCACACAGTAATGTCCGCCACACTGCCCCCACACAGTAATGTCCGCCACACTGCCCCCACACAGTAATGTCCGCCACACTGCCCCCCACACAGTAATGTTCGCCACACTGCCCCCCACACAGTAATGTCCCCCACATTGCCCCCCACACAGTAATGTCCGCCACACTGCCCCCCACACAGTAATGACCCCCACACCCCCCTCAACCACACAGCAGTGCCCCCACATAGTAATTTGTCATGCTCTCCCCCTCTTGTCATTCTCCCCTCTTGTCATAATCCTCTCTTCTTGTCATGCTCTTCTTTTTCTGCCCCCTGTCATTCTCCCCCATCTTTTCATGCTCTTTATACCCCCCATGTTGTCATGCTCTTTCTTCCCCCCATGTTGTCATGCAGTGGCGTAACTAGAGTGCTATGGGCCCCATGCCAAACTTTGGATCGGGGCCCCTCCTCGACACCGTGCCCGGTCACACCCTGTGTCCGCAATTGTCACACCCCTGATCGCCCAGTAATGCCTCTCACTGCCCCTAATAATGTCCCCAGTATTGTACCCCACTGCCCCAGTAGTGCCCCCCACTGCCTCCAGTAGTGCACCCCACTAGTGTCCCCCACAGCCCCTAGTAGTGTCCCCCACTGCCTCCAGTAATGGCCCCAGAAGCGCCCCCCATAGCCCCCAGAAGTGCCCCCCCCACAGCCCCTAGTAGTGTCCCCCACTGCCTCCAGTAGTGCACCCCACTAGTGTCCCCCACAGCCCCTAGTAGTGTCCCCACTGCCTCCAGTAGTGCACCCCACTGCCTCCAGTAGTGCACCCCACTAGTGCCCCCCACTGCCTCCAGAAGTGCCCCCCCCACAGCCCCTAGTAGTGTCTACCACTGCCTCCAATAGTGCACCCCACTAGTGCCCCCACTGCCCCTAGTAGTGTCCCCCACTGCCCCTAGTAGTGTCCCCTACTGCCTCCAGTAGTGCACCCCACAACCCCTAGTAGTGCCCCCCACTGCCTCCAGAAGTGCCCCCGACTGCCCACAGACTTCATGTAAGGGGACCCGGCATTTTCACTGTACTTAATGCCGGGCCCCGTCAGAGCGCTCCTCTCACCTCCATTATGTTCACTGCTCCAGGCTTCCGGGATCAGGCCCCAGCGCTGCCATACATTAAGCAGGTGGGCAGAGCCTAATGGAGGTCCGTTAGGCTCCGCCCACCTGCTTACTGTGTTTCTAGTTAGAGGCAGCGGGGCCTGATGCTGGAGGCCTGAATCAGTGAACATAATGGAGGTGAGAGGAGCGCTCTGACGGGGCCCGGCTCAGGGAATGACAGGAGGGAGCGCTGAGCGGTTCCCCCCTGTCAGTCCCTCTCCCTCTGGCCGGCCCCTGCCTGCGCCCTGAGGCTGGAGCCTCCCCAGCCTCTGTGTCAGCCCGGCCCTGACTGGGCCCCAGGGCCGGCGGCCACAATAAAAAAATAAAAAAACGGCTCGGGACCGGCCAGGCCCCCCCAGGGTCCAGGCCCCTTACTGGGGTATGGGCTGTACCCCCCTGATGGCGGCTCTGCATACATTAGACCAGATGTGCACTGGACTGCGTTGTCAATAATGGATCACATACTAAATGGGGATTACGCAAGAAAAGAGAAAAAAAGACAATACAGTGCAGTGATAAAAATCTAATTTACTGTAGTCCCCTCCAAAAGTCCCTGAATCTCAAGTCACGTAATCTAAAGTCACACACAATACAAACACACACTGGAAATCAAACATGCGAACACTCACTAACTCGCATTGTTTGTCTGCTTGTGTAAGTGCTGCTCTCAAACCAGACTGCTTTTTTTCCTCTGGATTCAAAGGACTAAGCTGCCCTCAAGACTGGCTAATTAACTTCTTCTAATTAGATAGCCACATCCTAATTACTCACTTGTGCAACACCCTGGAGAAGGAAGAGAAAAAAAATGTTATCACAGTATACAGGTAAAACTCGAAAAATTAGAATATTGTGAAAAAGTTCATTTACGGTATTTCAGTAATGCAACTTAAAAAGTGAAACTAATATATGAGATAATTAATTAATCCATAACAACTGCAAAGAGTTTGTCAGTGTATAAACTAGACTACACTGCTCTGACTTGGTATAGAGTACAATAAAGTCAGGCACAGCCACTCAGCAATACACACAAATAATTTAGCTCTCACAGATACTCTCTCACGTAATCTAAAGTCACACACTTAATACAAACACACACTTGAAATCAAACATGCGAACGCTCACAAACTCACATTGTTTTTCTGCTTGTATAAGTGCAGCTCTCAAACCAGACTGCTTTTTATCTCTGGATTCAGATCCGAATGTTAATTAGACCTCAGCCTAGAGCCCTAATCAAACCCTCAATGTTAATCAGACCATAGATCAGACCCCTGTTGTTAATAATACCCCAATCAGACCCCTAATGTTTATACGACCCCCAATGCTGTTTGAGAAGGCACCGGCACTCCTGTGTGCGCCATGGCCTTCTCCGTGCTTAATAAACACAGCGCCATACATTGTATAGTGACTATGCTTGGTATGGCAGCTCAGCCCAATTCACTTCTATGACCCTTACCAATGATGATCTATCCTGAAGATATGGGCATCAGTTATAAAGTCTCAGAAAACCTGTTTAATAAGACCCCATTCAGACCTCAGCCTAGACCCCCAATGTTTAAAAGACCCCTATTCAGACATCAGATCAGACCCCCAATGTGAATATGCCTCCCAATCAGACCTCAGACCCCTAATGTAAACAAAACCCCCATTGAGTCCTCAGATCAGACCCCTATGTTAATTAGACCTTAGAGAAGACAAAAATAAATTAAACAACTTCCCTTTCCTGCTCCGAATGCCGTTGCCGGTCTTGAGATCCAGTGCTCTTCCTGCCACACTGTGCTGTGACCCAACGTTGCACAGCATGAGGTCACAGAGTACACAGATTTCCTCACACTGTGTGCAGGTCACAGGATAGTATGTAGAGCCCTGCAGGAGAAAACCAGGAAGAAGCCCGCACAGGGAGTGCTGCATTCACCACTCCCCATGGACAGACTGAAATTTGCTGGTGGGGCAATGCCCAGAGAGCCGCCCCAGCACTCCTCTTGACCACCAGCCAGGTACAAAAAGATTTGATGCTGTCAGCATTGATTATTGTAGGAGCATCTGGCACTTATGCACCTAGCCAGCAATTGCAGGAGCTCTCCTGAATTCAACTGTATTACTGTCCTCAGGGAGAGGATACCGTTTCATACTGTGGTGCAGATGGCAGTATTTTGTGCTGCACTGTGGCATCTGGCTCTGCCTGGGCAGTATTTGTTTCTGCACTATGATATTCTTGGCCCCGTCTATTTCTGTTGTTGCACCATCTGTCAATTTGGACCGCCTACAACATGGGGCCACTTTTAGTTGTTTTTTTTCCGGGGCCACTTTAAGTTCCCAGTCTGCCCCTACCACTCCCTGTCCTTCTGTACTATTGAGTGATTCTGTAATGGAAGCGCTCATTAGTATTCGCCCCATAAGACACACTGACTTTTTTCCCCACTTTGGGGGAGGTGCATCTTATAGGGCGAAAAGTATAGTATCTTACCCCAAAGATGGGAAATTGTTAAATATAAAGTGATACCGTTAGAATTGAGCGAATTTCTCAAAAATTTGATTCTGACAGTTTGACGAATTTCCCCAAAAGATTTGATTCGATCCAAATTTATTCTTGATGAATCGTGCTAAAAACAGCTATTTCCTGGCTGCTGAGAGCCCTTTATAGTAGTGTAGACCACTGTGCATTGCAGAAACATGCATAGGGAGTCTGCTGTGCTATCGAAACAGTACCGTGAGTCAGTATGACACACAAATGACAGACGTCACTCTTAGAATCACTTCACACTTCACTTATTTGGTCAGTTATGAGGCCAAAATTGACCAAATAACTCAAGTGTGAACTCAGCCTCAGGAGTCACAGTGGTCCAGTCACAGACTGGTGAGGTGGCAACAGCATAAGGAGTCAACACAGTGGCCCAGAGACAGAGTGGTGAGGTGGCAACAGCATAAGGAGTCAACACAGTGGCCCAGTCACAGAGTGGTGAGGTGGGGGGCAAAAGCAGTGGCAGTAACAGCACAAGATGGTGGGTGGCAGTAGAAGCACATGGCAGCAGGTGTGTGGCATCAGGCGGGTGGCAACATCTGAATAGTGGCTGAAGCAGGTGGCCAGAAGAAACGGGTCTCTTTTGACAAAGTTTGTGTGTGGCACCCAGAATGATCTAGTCTGAAGCATCAGACTGCCTTTGGAAATCCTGGCTAATCCACGCCTGATTCATCTTCACAAAGGTCAGTCTCTTCACATTTTGGGTGGAAAGGCGAGTTCTCCTTCGGGTAACTATGCACGCAGCCGCAAAAAACACCCGTTCTGATGCCACATCACTGGCTGGGCGGGAGGGAAAGCATGTTCAAGGCAAACTCTGCCAATTGCGGCTACAAATTTAGCTGCCCAGTAGTCCAGGGGATCTTCGATGTGGGATGGCAGGGTGCAGTCCAATTATAACACCATCTGCTGGTTCCATGTCTTGCAGCTGCTGGTGGGTGGTTTCTTTACTAGGCGGGTGAAGAAAAGTGCTCATTAGAGACTCTAGACTTAAGTTGCTGCTGATGGAGTTGGTACTGCTCCTGGCCCCCCAGCCCGCTCCAGCAGCCATGGCAGTATAACGTGAGAACAGAGGGCCCCCCCGGTCAGACCTTCGTGAGAATGGAAAATGGATCCGTCACCCATTGACTTACATTGTGTGCCAGGTCAGATCCATTTGGCTCCAGTTCGTCAGGAGGACAACGAAACGCTGCAGGCAGCGTTTTGGTGTCCGCCTCCAGAACAGAATGGTGACTGAACTGAGACAAACTGATGCATTCTGAGCGAATCCTTTTACATTCAGAATGCATTAAGGCAAAACTGATCCATTTTGGACTACATGTGAGAGCCCATGACGGATCTCAGAAACGGAAAGCCAAAACGCTAGTGTGAAAGTGGCCTAACATGGTACAGAGCCACTAGTCATCCCTCTTCCAAATTGTGACAATTCGGCTGTCACTACGCAAGCAACCAAGCATGCATCGGGCCATTTGCGCAAGGGAGTTGGAGGGACTCCCTTGCTCCATCTACACTACATACTGCCACTTTGTCTCTGGGGTAATCTGCCTGGTCTTCCTCATCGCCCTCTACCGCCTCCAGCATCTCCTCTTCTGTCACTTGTGCCGAAAAACCACCCAATACTATCAGACTGCAATTTCACCCCAGAATCAAGGATGAATGGAAGTATATGAAATAAATACACCCCAAAACTGTTTATATCAGAGCACACTTTCAGTACAGAAGCAAGGGTAAATGGAAGTAGTCATAGGCGTGCGCATGGGGTGTGCCGGGTGTGGCTGGGCACACACTAATCAGGGTGAATACTAATGAAGCGCTCCCATTCTGGAAGCGCTCATTAGTACCAGAGGACCAGGAAGCTGTGAACTTACCGCTTCCTGGTCCTTGGCTGTCGGCTGTGCAGGGCTGCGCACAGTGTTACGTCACACTGTGCGCGCCAGTTCAGAACGCACAATGGGGGCTAATAAGAGGCATAATGGGGGGCTAAAGAAAGGCATAATGGGGGCATAATGAGGTGCATGGAGGCATAATGAGGTGCATGGAGGCATAATGAGGTGCATGGGGGCATAATGAGGCACATGGGGGCATAATGATGCACAATGGGGGGCTAATAATGGGAGGCACATGGGGGCATAATGAGGCACATGGGGGATAAATGAGACACATGGGGGCTTAATGAGGCACATGGGGCATAATGAGGCACATGGGGGCATAATGAGAGGCATAATGGGGGCTAATGAGAGGCATAATGATGGCTAATGAGGCACATGGGGGCATAATGAGGCATATGAGGCTAATGAGAGGCATAATGGGGGGCTAATGAGAGGCATAATGATGGCTAATGAGGCATATGGGGGCTAATGAGGCATAATGGGGGGCTAATGAGGCAAAATGGGGCTAATAAGGCATAATATGGGGCTGATGAGCCATAATGGGGGCTAATGAGGCAAAATGGGGGCTAATGAGGCAAAATTGGGGCTAATAAAGCACAATGTTGGGCTAATAAGGCACAATGGGGGGCTAAGGGGAGGCAAATGGGGGCATAATGAGGCACATGGGGGCTAATGAGAGGCATAATGGGGGGCTAATGAGAGGCATAATGGGGGCATAATATGGCGCATGGGGGCATAATGAGTCACATGGGGGCATAATGAGGCACAATGGGGGGCTAATGAGGCACATTGGGGGGCTAATGGGAGGCATATTGGGGCATAATGAGGCACATGGGGCTTAATGAGGCACATGGAGGCTTAATGAGGCACATGGGGGCATAATGAGGCACATGAGGGCATAATGAGAGGCATAAAGGGGGGCTAATGAGAGGCATAATGACGGCTAATGAGGCACATGGGGGCATAATGAGGCACATGGGGGCTAATGAGGCACATGGGGGCTAATGATGCTAATGAGAGGCATAATGGGGGTCTAATGAGAGGCATAATGATGGCCAATGAGGCATATGGGGGTTAATAAGGCATAATGGGGCTAATGAGGCAAAATGGGGGCTAATAAGGCATAATGGGGGCTAATGAGGCATAATGTGGGGCTAATTAGGCATAATGGGGGCTAATAAGGCAAAATTGGGGCTAATGAGGCCAAATGGGGGCTAATGAGGCTAAATGGGGCTAATAAGGCATAATGTGGGGCTAATGAGGCATAAGGGCTTATAATGGGGCTAGTGAGACATAAGGGCTGATGATGGGGCTAATGAGGCATAAGGGCTGATGATGGGGCTAGTGAGGTATAAGGGCTGATGATGGGGCTAGTGAGGCATAAGGGCTGATGATGGGGGCTAATGAGGCATTAGGGCTGATGATGGGGGCTAATGAGGCATAAGGGCTGATGATGGGGGCTAATGAGAGGCATAATGGAGGCTAATGGCATAAAAGCTGATTTGGGGGCTAATGGGAGGCATGGGGGCTGATATGGGGGTGATGAGAGGCATAATGGGGGCTAATGAGAGGCATGGGGGCTGATATGGGGGTAATGAGAGGCATGGGGCTCTTATCTGAGGTCTGATTGGGGATCATTTACATTGGGGTCAGAGCCGAGATCTGATTGGGGGTCTGATTAACATTGGGGGTCTGATTGGTGGTCTGACCTGAGGTGTAATGAAAAATTTTTTTTTTCTTATTGTCCCCCTCTAAAACCTCTAAAAGGTGCGTCTTATGGGCTGGTGCGTCTTATATTTTCCTTTCTGAACGGCAGAGAGGTGCCCACTTCCAGCCCTGAGCCCAGCTGCCCAGAGCACTGATCCTGAGCCTGCTGGAGTCTTCAGAACTGTAAGGATTTACAGTCATTCACTGTAAGCTATATTATTATATATTACTTGTTTTATGTGAGTAAGGGTGCTGGGGGGTTAGAAAAGGGGGAGGGAGGGGTACAATGCAGGGGGTAATATAACTAGGGGTATCAGGGTACATTATTATACAGGGGTTATTCAACTTATTTTTGTTTATATTGATAATTATATGAGTGCGGGTCTGTATGCATGCAGAGTGTATTTGTGTATATATATGTGTGTATGTGCTGTGCAATAGGCTGCGCACGCCTATGGAAGTAGTTATATATCAACAAATACACCCCAAAACTGGTTGTATCAGACAGCACTTTCAGTACGGAAGCAAGGATGAATGAAAGTAGTTATATATCAACTAACTACAACCCCAAAACTGTTTGTCTCAGGCTGCAAATTCACCCCAAAAGCAAGGATGAAGGGACGTACTTTATATCTGAAATAAAAACACGCTCAAACTGTTTGTATCAGAGCACACTTTCATTATATAAGCAAGGATGAATGGACGTACTTTTATATATTTAAAATAAAAACACCCCAAAACTGTTTGTATCAGAGCACACTTTCAGTACATAAGCAAGGATGAATGGACGTACTTTATATCTGAAATAAAAACACGCTCAAACTGTTTGTATCAGAGCACACTTTCATTACATAAGCAAGGATGAATGGACGTACTTTTATATATTTAAAATAAATACACCCCAAAACTGTTTGTATCAGGCCGCAAAATAACCACAAAAGCAAGGATGAATGGACATACTTTTATATATGAAATAAACACCCCGAAACTGGTTGTATCAGACAGGACTTTCAGTACAGAAGCAAGGATAAATACAAGTAGTTATATATCAACTAAATACACCCCAAAACTGGTTGTATCAGACCGCACTTTCAACCCAATAACAGATTCTAGGATTACTGCAATTACTGTTTAAAACAACCTAAAATCTGTAGTTATAGATCACTTTCAGTAACCCCAATTAGTGCAGCAAGGTGTAATAGAATAGCTCCTATTACCCAGGCTCTACACACTCCTATTGGTCCCTGCTCTCTCCCTACAGTGTGGATAATGCCTGCCTATCCTTTCCCTTTGCTATGAATAATCTTTCCCTGAACGGCTCAGTGGTTATTTTTTTGTGTGAATAAACTCTTTCCTAAACACTGTCCCTAGTGCCTGCAACGTCTCTTCCTGCAAAATGGCGGAACCAGGGATGATGAGGCTATTTATAGGGCTGTGACATAACAGGGGCTGGCTATCTGCTGATTGGCTGTCTGCATGGCATGGTAGGTGCCACCTCATTACTGGGCTTCTTACTTTCACTTTGTAAGATGTGCAGCAGCCATTTTAGAAAAAATATGATTCGTTACCACGAAGCGCAAGGAAATTCGATTTTGGGACAAATCAAATTTTTCCAGAAATTTGGATCGAATTCCACTTCGTCAACTTCGATTCACTCATCTCTAGATACAGTATTCATTTAAATGGTATTTAATGTAAAGGATTCCATAGTAATATGTATAGTGTACTTGATCACATTCACACCAACAAACAAACACCCAAACACATCATTCCTCCACTGGCCAAACCACAGGAACCAGGATTAAATCAAAGCATCAGTGTTTGCGCATTGATCCAAGGATCCCATATTTTAAGGAAGCGATCAGGGGTATTCCTATGCTCAAAGACCAGCTTGTAAAGGTCTAGATCAGAATTAACTAATTGAACCCATTGTTGCACGGTGGGAACCTTAGGGGCTTTCCAATTCAAAAGTATGGTTTTCCTGGCGTAGTAAAGAAGTATTCTATATAGTCTTCTACCATATTTGGTGGGAATTATATCATTAACAATTCCCAGTAGACTTGACCGTGGGGAACAAACCTCTGGAAATCCCAACCTTGAGTGCAGATAGGCATGTATCTGAGTCCAAAAGGATTGGATAGTCGGACATTGCCACACCATGTGAAGGAAGTAGTCGTCCCTTCCGCGTTGCGGAAGTAGATGTCCGCAACGCGTACATTGAGGAGTGGCTAATCTGTGCATCTTGAATAATCTATGACGTGTAAAGTACGCTGTGTGCAGCCATTTCAACTGGATGAGTTGATCCCTAGCACTAATAACCGTGGACCTCCACGTCTGACTCAATTCCTTCACATGATGGGTCTCCAGCTCCATCACATCATGTCTCCATTTACTAAAGGACCTATCCATCAGGGAATCTTATTGCGCCATTAGTACCGCATACAAGGTGGAAACCGGTTTGTCCAGGTGAGTCCGCCGTACCGTTGCCTCCACCGGGCCACAGTCCAGTGTCAATGGTCCCCTTCCAAATTGTGCACTACAGGCATGCCTAAGCTGAAAATATCTATATACAGAGTGTTGGGGTAGTTGGAATTCTTTCTTAAGGCTACTAAAAGATCTGAATAACCCTTCTTCGTATAGTTGAGTAAGATATCGTACGCCCTTCTGAGGCCAAAACTTAAAATTTGGGAGAGACATCAATTCCGGGAGAACTTTATTCCTCCACAAAGGTAGATATGGTGACCAGCTCTCCCTAGTCTCTTGGACTATATGCGTCTCCACTCTCTTTTTCCAGACTGCTAAGGTCGCAGCCATGGAAGGTGTGAAGAAATTAGCAGCATAAGCCCCCCGCCTGTAAGCTAAATTTGTGAGAGCTTCGTAAGATCCTACTAGAGCTGCTTCCAAGACGACAGCTGGGTTTCCTGCATCCGCTCTGATCCACCATCCTACATAGCTAAATTGTACCGCCTCGTAGTAGAGAGAAAGATTCGGTAGTGCTAAACCACCCCTCCCATAAGACGCCTGAAGGGGTGTACTTTGCTATTTTGGGACATTGATTGCACCACAGAAAAGGGGTGAACATCTTGTCTAGCAATGAGAAATGCTTTTAGGCAGAGCTATTGGCGCTGCCCTATATAAGTATAACAATTTTGGCAAGAGGACCATTTTAATAACATTAACACGTTCCACCAGGGTTAGAGGCAAGTTTTCCCAGGCTTCCAGTTTCCTAGCAATGTAGGCCATCGTAGGCACTATGTTTAGTTGGTAAAATTTTGCAGAATCTTTATGTATGACTATCCCAAGGTATTTAAATTGTTCTACTACTTGTAATTTAGATTGTCTACAAACATAAGCAGGCTTGTCATCATCTATCAGGCAAAGACTGGACTTACTCCAGTTTACCCGTAACCCAGAAAAGCGCCCAAATTCATCCACCGTATCCAGGAGGGCTGATAAGGAACTGTCAGGGTTCGCTAAATACACTAACATGTCATCCGCGTATAGAGAAAGTTTCTCCGTTATTCCGGCCACTTCCAAGCCCTCTATAGCTGAATTGGATGAAATCAGAAGCGACAGAAGTTCCATAATTAACGCAAAAAGTAAAGGGGAAAGAGGACAACCCTGTCTAGGCCTCTCCCTAGAAGGAAGGGGTCAGAAACATACCCATTGACTTTTACCCTGGCGGTTGGTGAATTACAGAGTATTTGCAGCCATCTCAAGTAATTCGGTGGAAAGCCCATTCGCCGAAGCGTGGCCCACATGAAACCCCATTCCACCGAGTCAAATGCTTTCTTGTTTCTAACGACGCTAGGGCTCTCCTCCCCCTGTTGTCATGTTGGACCTGTAGGTTGGTATACAGTCGCTTCAAATTAATATCCGTGGTTCTACCAGTCATAAAGCCCGATTGGTCCACTCCTAGGACAGAAAGGATGACATCTCTCAGCCGCAACGCCAATACCTTCGCTAAAATCTTAGCGTCTAGGTTTAGTAAGGATATGGGTCTATATGAGCTACACTGCTCCGGAGGCCTCCCGGGCTTATGGATCACCACAATAGTGGCTTCAGAGAAAGAGGAGGGTAGAGCGCCTCGATCAAAAGCATAATTGAATAGCTTTCCAAGTCTGGCACTGTGTTCTTTAGGATTGAGTTGATACCACTCAGCCGGGAAGCCATCCGGTCCAGGAGCCTTCCTTGCCGATAGGGAGCCAATAGCTAACTCAATTTCGGCAACGGTAATGTTTGCCGCCAGGGCTTCCGCGTCTCCCTTTGCCAGGGTGGGGATCGGAATTCCAGCCAGAAAGCCATCCAAGTCCGCCGTAGTGCAGACAGCCTTAGAGGCATAAAGAGAGAAATATTAAGAAGCAAATTGATGGCACACCTTTTCAGGCTCAGCTACCAACGCTCCCTGCTCTGACATAATTCCTGCAACTACCGTTTGAGGGGATTCTGTGGGGGCTAGATATGCAAGAGTCCTACCGTTTTTGTCACCCTCTGAGAAAATCGAGTGCTTCTGGGCTAGCAGCTTCTTTTGGGTGTATTCTGTAAGATGCAAGCAAAGCCTACGTTGCGCCTCCAACCAAGACCCCTTATTGTCAACATTCGGATCTCCTAAGTATTGTTGCTCTTTGCTAGCAACTTCTGCCTCGAGTTTAGACCTCGTGGAACGTAGTTCCTTTCTATGTGTCGCTATGGCATTTAGTAGTGACCCTCTCATAACAGATTTGAAGGCATCCCACTCCATCAAGGGATCAGAGGATCTCTCATTATGTGTCCATTATTGTATCATGTTATCATAATTACTGGCCGCCACCGGAAGGACGTCAAGCCACATCGGATTTAATCGCCACCACCTAATAGGAGGAGCTATGGGTTGTGATATGATCAATAAAAGGGGTGCGTGATCAGACAATCCCCTAGGTAAGTAGTCACTATTTTTAAGATAAGGTAACAGATTTTTGCTCACAAAGACCAGATCCAGACGAGACATAGATCCAGTAGAAGCAGAGTAACATGAGTATTGTGAAAGAGTGGGGTGAAGTTGCCGCCAAGCTTCCACCAGACAATTCGCTTCCGCCCAATTTGCAAGTGCGTTATTATGGGACGCCCGTGGCTGAAGCCTATCCTTAACAGGGTCCAAGGTGGCATTAAAATCTCCCATAATAAGGAGAGGGATTTCAGGAAACATTGCTACTTTACTCATAATAAGATCTAATACACCTCTATGAAAAGGGGTGGTACATATATACGAACAAGTAGATATTGCAGCCCTCTAATATGCGCATGCAAAAGTACGTATCTACCGTGGGTGTCTATTTGGACAGCTAACAATTGAAAGGGAAGACTTTTAGCAATGAGAATAGAAACTCCCCTTGCATGGTTGGAATATACTGCATGATAAATTGATCCTACCCATGGCCGCCTAAGAGCCAAAACTTTCTGGCCACTTAAATGTGTTTCTTGTAATATCACTACGTCAGGGTTGTATCCTTTTAAATAATTAAAGATTAGCGAACGTTTGATCTAATCGTTAACGCCATTGCGCCACCAGAAAAAGGTTCCCGTAACCTGTGAAGGAATGAACATTCACACTCAAACATACTATGACATACAAATAACCTGTTCCCAACTCCCGTGAACGCCCACTCTGCCCTATCCTTCCCAACATGGATGATCCTAGTCCCGTCAAATAGAACAAAAACTTTCGGGTTTAAGTAACCTTCAGCCTACACTATCTTTCCCCACATGCGTACCATGCATGCACATTCATGCACACATAGAGCGTCACTTGAAAAAGCGTACTAACAAACAGTGACCACTTGAATCCTCAAGTATCTCGTCTCCTCACTCAACAGTTATTCCTAACTACCCGCCAACCTGTGCACAGCTTATATCACAGTTAAATAAACAGAGCATTGAGAACACATAGGGTAAGTAAAGATAACAAGGCCTTCAAATATCTACGCTTAGATCGTCCACGTATCAACGGCGTGGTCTAACATCTGGCAGTCTGTCCATCCAATCCGCTGCTGCTTCAGGAGAATCAAAGAAGCGTACAGTCTCTCCATCTTGAACTCGAAGTCTAGAGGGATACATCATGGCATACTTAATGTGTAAATCTCGTAGACGTGCCCGAACTGCCATAAATTGCCCCGTGGGGATCAGAGACTTAAAAAATGCCCAGATCATTAAATAAAATAACCCCCCCCTGCACCCCGCCATATTACTGTCCCCCCAGAGGTGCAGGGCGGGGGGATTGCGGGAGGAAGCGCGGGAGGCGGGCGGTGCGGCAGGCGGGATCGCATTTGCGATCCCCCGCCCGCCTCCTTTAAAAGATTTCCCTGGTGTCTAGTGGTTATAGCAGGGGGTCAGCACATTGCTGACCCCCTGCTATAAACTGCTGACATCTGTGCCACAGATGTCAGCAGTTTAACCCCTTCCATACCGCGGAATCGGGGAATGTGCCTTTTGCAGCCCCCCAACAGGTTGGGAGGCAGAGGGAGGGAGCTCCCCTCCCTCCCCATCACCCGCTGCTCTGTACTGGCAGCGGGTGATGATCACCATGGAGACAGGACGCTTACTGAAGCGCCCTGCTCTCTCCATGGTGCTGAAAGCTTGAATAGATCTGCTATAGGCAGGTCTATTCAGACTTTCTAAAGTAAAAAAAAAATACAGTAAGTACACTATATAGTGTACTTACTGTATTTCATATAGTGTACTTACTGTATTTCATAGACCCAGATCCACTGGATCTACAAGAACCAACTGGGTCTGGGTAAAAAATAAAATAAAAGAAAACACTATCACTGTATAAAAATTAAAAAAAAACAAAAAAACTACACATATTACACATCGTCGCGTGCGTAAAAGCCTACTCTATAAAAATATCACATGAACTGACCCATAAGGTGAACACCAAAAAGACAAAAACAAAAAAATGGTGTAAAAAAAGCCATTTTTGTCACCTTGCATGACAAAATGCGTAATACCAAGCGATCAAAAAGGCTTATGCCTTCCAAAATAGTATCAATAAAACCGCCATCACATCCCGCAAAAAATGAGCCCCTACATAGGACAATCGCCCCAAAATATAAAAAAAATGGCTCTCAGACTATACAGACATTAAAACGTGATTTTTTTTCTAAAATGCTGTTAAAGTAAAATACATAAAAAAAGTATACATTTTAGGTATCGCCGCATCCGTAACAACATTCTCTATAAAAATATCCCATGATCTAACCCCTCAAGAAAATACCGTAAAAAAAATTAAATAAAAACAGTGTAAAAAATAAAATTGTCACCTCACATCACAAAAAGTGTAATAGCAAGCGGTCAAAAATTTATATGAACCCCAAAATAGTGCCAATCAATCCGTCATCTCATCCCGCACAAAATGATACTATACATAGGACAGTCGGACCAAAAAAAAATAAAAATGACTCTCAGACTAATGATATTATTGTGTAAAATGTAAATAAATAAATAAAAAGTATACATATTAGGTATTGCCGCATTCGTACAAGCTCTATAAAAATAACACATGAACTAACCTCTCAGATAAACACAACAAAAAAAATAATATAAAAACGGTGTCAAAAGCCAAGTAGCAAGCGACCAAAATGTCATATGCACTCCAGTTCAGTGCCAATCAAACCGCCATGTAATTCCGCAAAAAATGAGCCCCTACATAAGACTGTCGCCCAAAAAAAATATGGCTTTGAGAATGGGGAGACATAAAAAATATTTTTTTTTTCACAAATGCTTTATTATGAAAAACTGTAACAAAAATTCCCAAAAAGTAGTCATATTTGGTATTGTCACGTCCAGAACAACCTGTTCTATAGAAATAGCACACGATCTAACCTTTCAGATCAACGATGTAAATAACAAAAAATAAAAACGGTCCCAAAACAGCAATTTTTTTTTTTAATTTTCCATTTTAATCCATTTTTCCAGTAACAAAGCAAGGGTTAACAGCCAAACAAAACTCAATATTTATTACTTTGATTCTGTAGTTTGCAGAAACAGCCCATTTTGTTTGGCTGTTAACCCTTGCTTTGTTACTGGAAAAAATGGAATAAAATGGAAAATTTTGTCTCCATTTTCCATTAACTTTTGTGGAACACCTAAAGGGTTAACAACGTTTGTAAAATCAGTTTTGAATACCTTGAGGGATATGGGAGTGGCTGGAGACGGGATATGGGAGTGACTGGAGGCGGGATATGGGAGTGACTGGAGGCGGGACATGGGTGGGATCTGGAAGGGGGCCCTTGATTAATTTGCCCGGGGGCCCTGAGGGTTCTCAGTCCGCCCCTGGCGTCCCTGTCCCTGTAGTTTAGGACTTTCATGATGAATGGTCTTGCAGGGGCACCGGCGGGGAGCGGCTTTGTTGGTACCCTATGGGCCCTTTCAATAACGAAGCAGGCGGAGAGCGTCACAGGCTGCAGAACATCTCGTATCAGCTGTTCAGCAAAAAATTCAGGAGAGTCCCCTTTGGCCCTTTCAGGGAGGCCTAGAATACGTATATTATTCCTCCTGTTTCTGTTTTCCGCATCTTCAGCCCTAGCTTGCAACACCTTAACCTGCTGTTGTAGTTGTCTAGTGTCAGCTTTACCAGCTCAGGCCATATCTTCCACATCGCTCAACCTGCGTTCCGCTGCGGCAGTTCTTTCACGTATTTTATCAAAATCATGCCGCTAACAGCTAAGATCAGATTTAACATGGTCAATTTTGGCAATAAGAGTCGCCTGACACACCGCTATGGCTTTCATTATCTTGGATGTGTCCACAGAGTCAGCTGCCGCTTTAGGATCCATGTCTCTGTGTTCTGTTTGACTTTCAGCATCCATGTAGGATTTAACAGCAGGGGGAGCCGCAGGAGTATTGGTTTTGCGGCCCATATAAAGCAGGCACACACGTGCTGTGTCAGGAGGATAAAGAGAGGGTTGCCACAGGTGATCCAATCCCAGCTGTAGTATTGCACAGCAACCTTCAGGTGCTTCAGTGGGGCAGATAGAGATATGACAAGTCCAGTTGTACAGGACACAGACACTAAAAGACAGCAACTTCCTCAAGGACTAGACTCTTCACAAAACTATATAATGCAGCTGGGGTTTCTCAGATACGGTATATAATGTTCCAGTCAGGAAGAGGGGACTTGAGAGCACACAGCTCTGTCAGACTGCAGTCCCGATGTCAGTGCTGATACTCCGTCGCTACCCCTTTCTCTCCCTTCCAAGATGGCCACGTGCGTCTTCTCTCTCCCCCAACCTCCCACACTGCCGCGCAACTCACTCAGGCCTCTGTGGATCGCAAGAGAGTCCGTCGCCAGAGAGGATCTTGCAGCCAGATAGAAAGTAAGACGCGCACGTGATCCCACAGCAACAGCAGGGGGATCCCCTCAGGAAGCTGCACAGCGCTTCTCCCGCTCGCCAGATGACAGGGGCTCCTGTCAGAGTACAGCAATATCGCATGTCTCCCGTCACAGTATGTACCGGGCCTTGGAGGTAAAATACCAGGAGATTCGGAGGTTAGACAGCAGGTCAAGGGGCAGTAGACAGAGGAGCTCGCCACTTGTGCTTCCTCACGCCATGCAGGTCAGGCCACGCCCCACCAGAAAGGGTTAATTAATCTTTCCATATATGAAAAAGGCAAAAGCACATACTGTACATGTGTAAAACACGCCTATATCTATGCTATATATGGCTCACAGGGACAGACAAGGTGGGGTCTCTCACTCTGTTGGGAGTTAATGCTGGAAGGAGATCACAAGACATACATAGACGCCTGGCAAGGAGTCTCTGCCCTCTGGCATGATATTTTCTGCCGTGACAAGTGCAAAACCCGGCCCAGACCTACACCATTTAACCCAACATTCCCCTTCCTTCACTCCTCCCCTTCATACAAACTAGCCAATCTCTAACTCCCTACACTCCCCCTTTTTTTTAACCTTCCAATTCAAGCCCTCTCCCCCCCCCCCCCCCGCGGGCTCCCTAACCAAAACCCCCATCATGGGGGCCTCCCCTCAAGGGCTCTGCCCCCCCAGTCCGGCCATTGCTTGACGGGGGTATTGATTACGCGTCGGGCACCCCTACTTCTAATTACCTGCTTCACCTGGCATAACTCCCCCCTCCCCCGCACCACTACATCCCACCATTCCTCGCCCCCAACCCATACAAGACTTGGACACCAGTTGGAATGTAATGGCCACAGCAGCCGTTTATTAATTTATAAAAATAAATAACCATAACAAAACCTGATGGGGGAGGTCCTTAAAGCCCCAGAAAAGACAACGAGCTGCCGAACCGGGGGTGAGCCATATTGCCTCGAGCCGTTACCCCCAGCTCAGAGGCATGATAGAATGGCCCCCCTCAATCCACCACCACAGCTCGCCCAGCATGGGAGTCCAGCCTCAACCGTGGGGCACTCCCAATGTCCTCAAGCTCCACATTAAACTCCAAGGAACCCCTGCCACAACACGCATATTTGACACCTTAACTCTGCTCGTTCCTCCACAACCGTAAAATGATGAATGAGGCATAATTTATTCACCTCCTTCTTGGGGACAACCCCCAGCGGTGACACCCGTAAGTCTGCAAAAGGCGGCTCCCAGAACGGACCCGCCATCCTCCCCAGCTCCACCTCCTTGCGCAGCTTGTCTGCCACAACTTCCGGATGCTCCCTGGCCAACCTCAAAATCCTTTCCTATAAAACCGCACCCCCCAGCACGTACAGGATCCAAAAACCCTCTGAAAAACCAGCTTGAATCAACGCCGCCGCCTCCCTATCCAGAAACCTATCGAGATAAGGCTCCATCTTTTCCAGACAAACTGGCATCACTCCCTTTGCTATTGCCCTCGCCCCCTTGTGGTCCCCCCCCCCTCTCAAAGCACCGTGCCGCCCCATGATTTCCCTCACAACAGGAGCATTCGTGCTTAAACCTGAACTTAACTCTGAACTGCCAACTCCCCTCATTGAAGACAAAGCATAATCCCTTTGCCGATGCGGACGCGATGCTGAATGCCCTCCCGAAAGGGCCGACCTGAACGAACGGGCGCTGTCACTTTAAGCCACAAGGCAATGTCCTTGTGGTCCCACCGCATGTCCGGACGCACCACTTTACACTGCCGAAACTGCTCTTCGTACCGCAGCCAAGCCACACCCACATAGACCCGATATGCTTCCCCAATAGCGTCCAAGTAACAAAACAACGCCGAACAATTCTCCGATGCCTTCTCCCCAATCACGCTCGCCAAAATAGCGAACACCTGCAACCAATTGGCAAACATTTGCGGTATTAACCGGTATCGCCGCTTTTCTTCCTCCTCTTTTTTCCCCTCCTCCCTACGCGCTCTATCCAGATGAAACCTTTCCATGGGAAGCAGAGAAAATATCTTCACGTACTCCCCTTTCCATATCCGCTCCCGGACCTCCGGCTTCAAATGGGCCCCTAGCGGCCCCTCAAAGCACACATACACTTCGCCTTTCGCCCTATCGTCCAACCGTTTACCAACCTCATCCGTTTCACCCCCCGCCTGCATCTGCACCGACCCCCCACCACTCGGCAATCCCCTCCGCAGATCTCCCGCCGCCCCAACACCTCCCAACGTCCTAGGCACCCCCAAGGCCTGCAATTGCGACGCTCCCCCCATACCCCAGCCGGCTACCAAACCCGCCAAACCCTCCAAAAACTGCCCTAAACCCCTGCCTAAGTCTAATTGGGACCCGGCTCCCCCCCGGCCCCCAAGCCCTGCACCACCTGAGCTAACTGTCCCCAAGAAATTTCACCTGGCTGCCTGGGTGCTGTGTTCTCATCAGCCGCGATTCCGGACTCTGGACGTCCTCTCCTCTGGGGTGTGTCGACAGATCCCGCCACGACGATGTCTTCCTGTTGCCCCCTGGAAGAGCGTGGACCAGGGGCTACGCCATCCATCAGCTTCATGACGGTTTCCAGGGATTGGAAGTCTCCTACTTCACTCTGTCTCCTGGAAGAGCACGAACTGGAGGAAGAGGAGGCAGGGACTTCCATATCTTCACCCTGTCCCAAGACCCAGCTCAGGCCAGAGACGTTCGGGCCCACTTCATCTCTGCTCGCCGGCCGGGGGCGGGGATAACGTTTATTCCACTCTGCCTGGGGCCTGCTGCCGCTGTCCACCTCACAGGCAGCAGCCCCATACCTCCGTGGATTCCTCCCTTGCTGGGGGCCGCCTCCCTGCCAGGGGTTAGAGAGGTGCCCGCCGAGTCCGGTCCCAATTCAATGCCGCATCCGCTGTCATCGTGAGATGGCCGGGTCAGGCCAACTCTTGGGCTCCGCCTACTGTGTGGATTCCTTCCACGCCGGGGCCTGTTAGAAGAAGCTGGCACCGCAGGCCCCCGGCGTGAAGGGTCCTCAGAAGTGCTCCGCATCCGGCGCTGAGCCCGAGGGGGGGAAGAGTGAGGGCTGAAGCAAGTCGGCGGCCTCGCCCGCCGTGGCCGGACCGCCAGTGGCTGAGGCAGAGCAGGGGCCTCAGCCGCCCCCCGCAGCAGCAACTGAACCTACTCCTGTGCCCAAGCAGTGCCCCGCACCTCCACTGCTGCCCTCAGTTAGTGGATCGCTGCTTCCAACTGCTCCATTTCCACAGGTACCGCCAGCTTGCAGCTTGCTCCACCAACCTAAAATGGCTACCTTCACCCCACCTTCACCTAACTTAATCCCTTCACTCCTCTCCTTCATACAAACTAGCCAATCCCTAACTCCCTACACTCCCCTTTTTCTAACCTTCCAATTCAAGACCCCTTCCCCCCCTGGGGCTCCCTAACCAAACCCCCCATCATGGGGGCCACCCCTCAAGGGCTCCACCGCCCCCCCCCCCCAGTCCGGCCATTGCTTTATTATTTTTTATACAAATCTTGTTGCATCTTCCTGGTGTTCCTTACTCTAAGTAATGCACACACTACATTTAGATAACAGGTATTTCTTTTTAAATGTACATTTTTTTTTACAAGCAGCCATCCTGGGACTGCAGGACAGAAGCTGAATTTCAGGTCTGCCCAGCTGAATACAGGATAGTTCAGAGCTATGGAAATAATAATGGAACAAATAGCCATATTTTTCTAATCCTGTACACCCCTTAAACCCAAGAATTGGGGGCAAGCAATATCCTATTCCTCCTCTCCCAGCTGGTTATGGGAGTGGTTGTGGTAACCAGAACCAACAGAATTTCCTATTTCTAATGCTTGTATATGGAAGCACTATCCCAACCAGCACCCACTTTGAACTTCACAGACATTTCCACAAATGTGGTCCCCAGGAAGGTTTGTTTCGTTGTGTTGTCCCCTTTAAGGACAGATTCACATATCCTGATTCCAGTGGTGTGTCCCAGCTCAATTGCTGTGTTATGCTCAGATAATCATTGACTCCTTCATTGTGACTTTAGATCATTAAACTCAAGAACGATCTGGAGCACACATAAAGATTCCAAGAAATACCATATCACACAGCAGGAGAACAATAAAAGGTAGCAACAGGCAACAGGCAATATATTTGTTCCAACTACATAGTATTCTTCTGTAAATGAAGTTGTCGGTGCTTACCTGTGGTGTAGGTCTGTAGAACTCATGTACAGGAGTGTTTGCAGATGCTCTCAAAGGGATAGCACTGTTTATGAGTGAAACACACCTCTCTATACTCAGGAGAAGGAAGTGCTTAGCAAACAGTAGACTCTTATGGGAGGAGAGTCATACATGAAGGTTTAATATAAGTTGACAATTCTTACATGTGTGGTGATCTTTTTACTGATAGTAACCTCATTAGTATAATTTGGGTGAATTTGGGTTAATGCATAAAACACAGCCGAACCCTGTCAAGCTACATTACCTCTCCTGACAGGTGTAATCCCATTTGAATGCATTAAATTATAAAACAAACCACTAAACTAATACACTCATACAAACTAACACATGCTAGGTTGAAGGTAGTTGACAACGATCATCTTTAAGGGGTTGTCCACCTTTGGGAGCCTTTCAGCCAGACCCCAGAATGTTGCTTGATCTGTGGAGGGAAGAATACTTGCCTGCTCTCTGACACTGGGTTTTGGCTCCTTTAGTCCCCCTGCACACCATTCCCCACTCGTAAGCTTCCTGTTTGATTGGGGTTACATGGCTGTTGCAGCCAATGACTTGCCACAGAAGTGACGTGTCCCCCATGCGTCACATCAAGGGGTCACATGATGCATTGGGTACATTTTACTACTTTAGAAGGGTTTTTCCGCATCCTATAAAATAATCATTTATGGAGGTAGGTGTAATTTTCTAATGCATATCTTTTATCTTTAGTTCTCCTATCTTCTGTACTGGGCTGTGGTCACATGAGAATGTCAATCCTGCTCCTTCTTATGTCATGCTATGTCCATGGTGTGTCAGAGCAGCAACAAGGCCAGTGATAGGGGGTTGTCTATGGAACTCACTGGGTGAGAGGAGCTAGAAACTAGCTGGGTATTGTTAGGGGTGGGCCTGGAGCTGTGACAAAGAACGGAGAAGTGCATCATGGGTTTGGTGCTACATACAGGATGGAAACAAATCAGAGTGATTGGTGTACAGCACATGGTGGAAACAGGTCAGGAGAGAACAAGATTGAAAAGGGAAAAACCTTTGGAAGATGAACGCAATGGCATGCGCATATCTGTTAAAAACTATAATAATCTTGAAATTCCTATCAGAACTCAGCTGTTTTGGGATCAGTATAAAGGGAAGTGTGTATTGGGCATTTGGCCTGGGCTCTGTATTTCTGTAGGGCGTCTGTATTTATATGGTGGGTCCAGGGCTGCCATCAGGGCAGTACTGGCATCATGGGCCCAGCCACTTTGAATTTGGGATACCAAATACTGTTTTGTGATATGTCACAAAAACTCATTTATTGTAATGTATAGGATATTTAAAAAAAATAAAAGTTCCATTTCTCTGCTATAACTTTTCCCGCTAATAATAATCTCTAATGATTCTATTGCAATTGCAAAGAGCAACGGGGACAGGGGACATCCCTGCCTAGCGCCCCTGAAAAGGGCCAAAGGCAGGGACTAGTGACTGTCGAGCATGCTCGGCCAAGTACCTGTTCGGCTCGAGCATCGCTATGCTCGGCACAAGGCGGTACTCGGGCGAGTCTCCGCCCCACACGTTTTGTGGGTTTTAATCAGCCAATAAAGGTCCAGGTAAGTAATGCCCTCACTGTAATGCCAGTAGCCATGTTAGCTGCTGGCATTACGGTGATTGGCTGGCCAGAACACGTCATCGGAGGTTATATAGCACCCGTTGACGCATGTTCGGCTCAGACGTAGTCAGGGTAAGCATCGGGTAGGAAGGGAAAGACTGAGCAGGGAGCGAATTTTAGCAATTTTAGTTAGAGAAAGCTTTTCAAAGGCCAAATGTCCTTTTCAGGACTACTGTGTGTGTGTGTTTTAGATCAACAATATATTTAACAGCAGTGTCAGGGACATCCGTGCTAAGGAAGGGACAGATAGTGCAGGGAGAGAAATTTGCTGTATTTAATATCAAAAGCTTTTCAATAACCCCACAATGCCTTTTAATGACTACTGTGTGTGTTTTACAGCAGCAAGATATTTTTATTTTGTACCCATTAGTGACATATCGTGTACATCATCTGCAGACTGTGTCTTTAATAATCTGGGCCACATCTAGTGACCATAGTGTGTGGCTTTGTGTAAAAAATACAGTCCTACATCAGCAAACAGTGTCTGCAGTGCAAATTCTATTAATCTGGGTTTAATAGTGTCCATATTCTGTGGATTTATGTGACATACTATCTGGCCTCCCCAAACAGTTTCTGTATTTCAAATTACATTAATCTGGGCATAATATATTGTCCATATTCTGGGGGTTTATGTGACAGATAGTGTTCGGCATCCGAAAACAATTTCTGTATTTAAAATTACATTAATCTGGGCATATTATATTGTCCATGTTCTGTGGGTTTCTGTGACATATACCATCCGGCATACGAAAAAAGTGTCTGTATTTCAAATTGCAACAATCTGTGTCTAATATAGTGTACATATTCTGTGGTTTTATGGCACATATACTGTCCATCATCCGAAAAGAGTATCTGATGTCCAAATCTAAATAATCTGGGCCTAATCTAGTATCCACAGCGTGTGCCTCTCTGAAACCAGTGTATTTTGGGTAAATGTACATTATTTGTGCAACATCTACTGTCCACAGCATGTGCCCCTCTGTGTCAAATACTGTACCACAGGTGAAACCAGTGTATTTTGGGGAAATGTACATTATTTGTGCAACATCTACTATCCACAGCATGTGCCTCTCTGTGTCAAATATTGTACTACACGGGAAACCAGTGTATTTTGGGGAAATGTACATTATTTGTGCAACATTTAGTGCCCACAGCGTGTGCCTCTCTGTGTCAAATACTGTACCACAGGTGAAACCAGTATATTTTGGTGAAATTTACATTATTTGTGCAACATTTAGTGTCCACAGTGTGTGCCTCTCTGTGTCAAATACTGTATCACTGTTGAAAACAGTGTATTTTGGGGAAATGTACATTATTTATGCAACATCTAGTGTGTTTGCATTTCTTTCATATCACTGACATGAAAAAATGTAGAAAACTCCAGCTCCGTGGAAAACGATGAAAAACTTTTATTGACCATAAATAAATAAAAGAGCATGCAGTGACAAATCCCAGCATCGTCTATGCGTTTCAGACCACCTATATTTTAGGGTCCATACTCATGACAAAGGCATGTGCACTGATCTAGGTTTAAATACTAATTAGAGTAAACCAAGACAGAGGGGAGGGGAAAACGTGTATCCCTCCCATTCCACCAAATCAGTGCTCACACCTGTACTGAATACATCCATGTGAATTTAAAAAAAAACACATGTATAAAAATAGAAAAACACTTACAATGGGGAAACTAACATCATTATTTAATAATGTAAAATGAGATCATGGCGTTTATTTAAACCACGGGGTTGACATGTATTCAACTGGAAATCCAGTATGCCTCACGGTTTAAAAGTTTCCTTCTGTGATCTCCCCCTCTGATGGGAGTATTCACCCTCTCTATACCTTGCACCCATAGATGTGAAGTATACCCACTATGAGAAACTGCACAGTGAAGACTCACCGCTGAAACATTGCGGCTCTCATGGTGGGTACATTGGAGATATGCTTGCGGACACATTGTTTTACTGTATTTGTGGCTATGGCTAACACATGCCGGGAGGCTCATCTGTTTGCTGCACGCACACCATCAGAGGCGTGCAGCGTTCCAAATAGCTCTGCACCTTAACAAAGTCAGCAAACTATTCTTGAGTTCTTCGTCGGGGCTACTGCATATCCACCATCTCGGCGAAGACACTCAGATCATATGCTGATGAATTACCGACAATGGTCGGAAGGGAAACGCGTCGAGCATAAG
Source organism: Bufotes viridis (assembly GCA_033119425.1). Classification (NCBI taxonomy): domain Eukaryota; kingdom Metazoa; phylum Chordata; class Amphibia; order Anura; family Bufonidae; genus Bufotes; species Bufotes viridis. Next base: position 206,509,107 of record CM065594.1, on the reverse strand, counting down.
CACTGCAAGAATTTAATTGCATGCTGACTCTCTTCCCGTAACTTGAGCCCCAATAGGGTTAATTGGACTGCTGATCAGTTCTATTATAACTGAGTGGTACATCATCCATAGGGACTGCAGCCCTGAGGGATGTGTAGGGATACACTCTTAGAATAGCAGCACCCTGTTTTGTCTTGTACTCCTAGACACAGCAAAGAGTTCTTGTGGTAGGGTGGATGTAGGAACCAGCATAATTATTAGTCTGAACAGTTCCAATCCACTCCACCAGCCTATTAATGTGGAGATCATTCATTTTAATATTTATCAAATAAAGCGTTTTTAACGTACTTTAGATAGGCAGTAAATCGCATTTGTGGTACAGCCAACATACTGCAATTCACACAATCCACATGTTATAAGATAAGCCACAAATTTAGTATTGCAGTTTATGTATGTTTGAATTGGAAAATTCTTGTTATTAGCAGTAGATTTAAAATTCTTAGCTGACATAGCATGATCGCAGCAGATACATTTTCTGTGCCCACATTTGTAAAAACCCTTTGCCGAAAACCAAGTTGGAATTTCATTGTTATTCCTGTCATCTGGAAATTAACTGGGACTGAGAATGTTACCTAATGTGGGTGCTTTACGTGCTACACATTTTATATCACCTTTCACTACATCCAACCAGTCTCTATTCTGACCCAATGCAAAAAGGTGTTTGCGGACTATGGCGCTAATTTGATTGTACTCACAACTGACTTGAGTAGAAAAAAAATCTCTCCAGTCGGCACCCGTTCACATTGATTAGTACCCTTGCGGCTAGATAGAGGAAATACCAAATCTTGTCGGTGAAGTCGTGCAACAGAATCCCTACACTTCCTAAGATGTTTAATAGAGTACGACCTACAGTAAAGTCTTTTTATTAAAAATATTGGCTATGGAGGGAGAGAACTTAGCCCCCATTGACACCCCTGAAACCTGCAAAAAATATTGCCCATTGAATAGAAACAAATTGTGCTGGAGAAGGAAAGCTACTGAGATACACACAAATTCACAAAGCTCTGCTGCATAGTCACTGTATGTGAACAAGAACCAACTGAGCGATTCCAGTGCCAAATTATATGATATACTGGTGTATAAAGACACCACATCTGCAGTCACCCATGCAAATTTTGGGTCCCATTGAAATTTTGAAAAGCCTGTAACACTGCATTGGTATCTTTAATAAAACCTGGAATCAGAGGGATTAAAAGATGCAATAGTGAATCAACCCATTCACAGAGCTTCTCACTAAAGGATCCTATACCTGCTACAATAGGGCAGACCGGAGGTGGAAAAACATGTTTATGCTCTTTGGGTAGAGCATGGAACACAGACACGGCCGGAATGATCATTATAAATATAATCAATTTATTTTTGTTTAAGAATACCTAAATTAAAACCTCAGTAGCTTTCCTTCTCAAGCACAATTTTTTTCTATTTAATAGGCAATATTTTTTGCAGGTTTCAGGGGTGTCGATGGGGGCTAAGTTCTCTCCCTCCATAGCCAATATTTTTATGGCATGGTGGGAGGGAAACTTCTTCCTCATCGACACCATTTTTTCACTGCGTGCGCTGGTACGGTCACTACATCGACGACCTACTTATAGTATGGTCGGATGATGTGGCGGCCGCGCCGCGCTTTGCAGAATGTATCAACTCCTATGCCCCAACTATTAAATTTAAAGTCTATTATGATACCTCATCCATTGGTTTTTTGGACTTGTGCCTGGAAGTTAATGCTGACAGCCCTATAATGAATTTCTGTACTCACTAAAAACTGTTGGCAGAGAATACCACCTTTCATGCCAGATTGTGCCACTCGAAACATGTGATCCGCAATATTCCCAGAGGAGAGATAGGTACAGGTACAGGCGAGAAGAAATTGCTCAGACCTGCCTCTGTATGAGAGGGAAGCTGATAATATAATAAAAAGACTTTCCTGTAGGTCGTACTCTATTAAACATCTTAGGGATTGTAGGGATTCTGTTGCATGACTTAACCGACAAGATTTGGTGTTTCCCCTATCTAGCCGCAAGGGCGCTAATCAATGTGAACGGGTGCCGACTGGAGCGATTTTTTTCTACTCAATTCAGTTGTGAGTACAATCTAATTAGCGCCATAGTCCGCAAACACCTTTTTGCATTGGGTCAGAATAGAGACTGGTTGGATGTAGTGAAAGGTGATATAAAATGTGTAGCACGTAAAGCACCCACATTAGGTAGCATTCTCAGTCCCAGTTTATTTCTAGATGACAGGAATAACAATCAAATTCCAACTTGGTTTTCGGCAAAGGGTTTTTACAAATGTGGGCACAGAAAATGTATCTGCTGCGATCATGCTATGTCAGCTAAGAATATTAAATCTACTGCTAATAACAAAAATTTTCCAATTCAAACATACATAAACTGCAATACTAAATTTGCAGTTTATCTTATAACATGTGGATTCTGTGAATTGCAGTATGTTGGCTGTACCACAAATGCGGTGAAAAGTCGTGTCCGCAAGCATATCTCTGATGTACCCCACCATGAGAGCTACAATGTATCCGGTTTCTCATGGTGGGGATACTTCACATCTATGGGTGCAAGATATAGAGAGGGTGAATACGCCCATCAGAGGAGAACTTTTAAACCGCGAGGCATACGGGATTTTCCAGTTGAATACATGTCAGCCCCGTGCTTTAAATAAACGCCATGATCTCATTTTACATTATTAAATAATGATGTTGGTTTCCCATTGCAAGTGTTTTTCTATTTCTATATATGTGTGTTTTTTAGATTCACATGGATGTATTCAGTACAGGTGTGAGCACTGATTTGGAGGAATGGGAGGGATACACGCCCCCCCCCCCCCCCCGTCTTGGTCTTACTCTAACTAGTATTCAAACCTAGATCAGTGCACATGCCTTTATCATGAGTATCACCTAAAATATAGGTGGTCTGAAACGCATAGACGATGCTGGGATTTGTCACTGCATGACTTTTTATTTATTTATGGTCAATAAAAGTTTGTCATTGTTTTCCATGGAGCTGGATTTTTCTACATTTTTTCCTATCTTGACGGCTGGGTCCGTAGCTGGTGTTCGTGGAGGATGTGAAGGGTGAGAGCTGCTTTACCATTATCATATCACTGACATGTACTGTACTTTATCCGGAGATGGTGTATGCTACTCTGTGACATTATCAGGGCTACATCTCCTGTGTAAAGTGTGCGCATGCCAAATACCTTTAATTTATTGGCGCATACACTTCCAAATCATACAAATCCTACGCTACTGTACGTGTGACATATTTTTAAGAATATATAACATTTAATATTAAGAATACGGCCAGTAAGGGACGTGCAAGTGGCCATGATGCTGATGATGCATGCAGAGGCTGTGGCCCTGGACGCAATGAAACTGAGTAAAAGAATGTAGCTGAGGGCCTGCAGGTGCGCTAACCCTCTAAAACAGTGATGTCGATGGCAAACCTTTTAGAGACCTTTTAGAGTGCTGAAACTGCAACCCAAAACCCACTTATTTATCGCAAAGTGCCCACATGGTCATTTATCCTGAATACTACAGTCCAATATAGTATATCTTCCATGTTCCTTATCATTTAGCTATAGCTGTAGAGTGCCAGTTCGTGCCACGTGTCCTGTTTGGACACCCAGTAGTTGTAAGGCACAGAGGGATTATTGAGGACGCTGACACGGTCTGCTACGTACTCCTTCACCATCTTCTAAAATTTTTCCCTCCTTCTGACACTAGGCCGCGCATCAGGGTGAGGGTGCTGGCAGGGTGTCATGAAACTGTCCCAGGACTTGGAGAGTATTGCCCTACCTCTGTTGGAACTGCTGTGTGTTCGCCTCATCTCCCCTCCTCGGTTGCCCAAGGAACTACATATTCTGCTGCCAGTGTTGTCAGCTGGAAATTTTTGGAGCAATTTTTCCACAAGGACTTTCTTGCACCATTTTGCTAGTCCTTGCCACCACAGGAATGAGAGATGGAAAGTTCTCTTTGTAGCGGGGGTTGAGAAGGGTGAACAACCGGCCAAAATGCGTACAATGAGAGGGTTACGGGAAAGGCAGCATAACATAAAGTCAGCCATGTGTGTCAGAGTCCCAACAGACAAGACTTTACTGTCCTCATCAGGAAGATGACTCTCAATCTCCTCATCCTCTTCCTCCTCTTCTGCCCATCCACAATGAACAGATGGAATAAACCTGCTATGGGTACTACCCTCTGTAGTGGAGGCAACTGTCTCCTGCTCCTCCTCCTCATCATCCAATTTGCCCTGAGAAGACGAACTGAGGGTGGTCTGGCTATCGCCCTGTGTACTGTCTACCCCCTCTTCCACATTTTCCACATGCAAAGTGTCCGCCTTCATTGTAATCACCGAGCGTTTCAGTAGACACAGAAGTGGGATGGTTACCCTGATAATAGCGGCATCGCCGCTCACCATCTTTGTTGATTTCTCAAAGTTGCATAAAACCTCACAGAGGTCAGACGTCCATACCCACTTGTCGCTTATGAAGAGTGGAAGCTGAGTGAAAAGGTGACAACCATGTTGCAGCTGGTATTCCACTACTGCCCTCTGCTGCTCACAAAGCCTGGCCAACATGTGGAATGTGAAGTTCCAGTGCGTGCTCATGTCGCACAACAGTCGGTGAGCTGGAAGCCGCAAGCTCTGCTGCAGCGTTGACAGACTGGCTGAAGCTGTGGACGACTTGAGGAAATGAGCACACACACGGCTTGCCTTTACTAGTAGCTCTGCCAAATTGGAGTAGGTTTTTATAAACCGCTGAACCACTAAGTTTAAGACGTGGGCTAGGCATGGGATGTGTTTCAGGTTGCCGAGCGCTAAAACCGCCACCAAGTTACGGCCATTGTCAGACACAACCATGCCTGGTTGTAGGTTGAGTGGCGAGAGCCACAGCTCGGTCTGGTCCCTTATGCCCTGACACAGCTCTGCGGTGGTGTGCTGTCCCCTAAGCAGATCAGCCTCAGCATGGCCTGTTGATACTTACCCACAGCAGTGCTACACTGCTTCCATTTAGCGACTGATGGCTGACTGCTGTTAGAGATGGAAGTGGAGAAGGAGGCGGTGGAGGAGGAGAAGTAGGGGTTGGAGCCAGTAACATGTCTGCTGGCAGACCCTGATGGATGTAGGGCACGCAATCCTGGGCGTGGGTAGCACCTGTGCCATCCCAGGGTACGATTTACTCCCGGCCTCCATGACATTCACCCATTGTGCGGTCAGGGAAATGTAGCGTCCCTCGTTCCGGCCAGCCAATCACTGTAATGCCAGTAACCAACATGGCTACGGCATTACAGTGAGTGGCAGTACTTCCCTGCATGTTTATTGGCTGTGTAGCAGCCAACAAATGTGACGGGAGTAGACTCGAGCATTGAGCTCGAGCACACGTGGTATTTGGCCGAACACTGCAATGTGCCGAGCATCGATTTATTCATAGGCTGTATTGTTCTCCACTGTTACTTAAAAATATGGGTCTGAAATCCACTGATGAATGTCCTAGATGCGGTATGGAACAAGCAGATCTTTTTCATTTAGTGAGGAGATGTCCCAAACTCTTTCATTAATGGTCTAGGATAGTGGATATTATTAAAAAAAATTATGGAAAAAAATAGAAAGAGATTCATTGGCCTGTATACTAGGAGGTACAGTACAATTGTCGATTTCAAAAATGGTTAAGAAGGTACTTTGTAAAGGCAAGACTTATTATAGTTAAAAAATGGATTGAAAAAGCCCCAACTTTGGTAACGGAGTGGAAGAGTTCAGAGGAATATATAATAAAGGTAGAAAGGATAATATATACAGTAACAATAGGGGAAAGAAGGATTATTTTGTTAAATTTTGGAATTGTTGGTTGAATAATATTGTACAATATAAGGGGGAAGAGAGTTAAAAGGTTTTTTTTTCTTCCTTGTCTCTCAGGGTTAGGTTGGGGGAGGGGAGGTGGGGAAAGAAAGGAAAATGGGAAAAATAATTGATTGTTTTGTACTATTTTATATTATGTGATTTTGTAATGTGAAAAAAAAATTATTAATAAAAAAAAAAGTGAAGAAAAAGCTTGATTATAGGGCCTCTTTCACACTTGCGTTGTTCCTTTCCATCCTAGAGTTCCGTCCTCGGAAAGATACTGATCAGGATTATCCCAGTGCATTCTGAATGGAAAGAAATCCGTTCAGGATGCATCAGAATGTCTTCAGTTCAGTATTCAAACTTTTTTTGCTGTTGAAAAATCCGCAGCATGCTGCGGATTTTCCTCCGGCCAAAAAAGCTGAAGGCATGCCGCAAGGACGGATTCAGAATTAATGCCCATTGAAAAGCATTAATCTGGATCTGACTTTAACCAAAACGTCGTTTCGGGCATCGCCGGATCCGGCGTTTAGTTTTCTGAATGGTAACCATGGCAGCCAGGACGCTACTAAATCCATGCGACGTAGGGGCGCTGTGACGTCATTGTGGAGTGCCCCGGGAGCAGCACGGACGGTAAGTAGCTTCTCCCCTGGCTCCCCACTACTTTTCCATGGCAGTCGGGAATTTAGTAGCGTCCTGGCTGTCATGGTAACTCTGAAAGCATTTTGAAGACTGATCAGTCTTCAAATGCTTTCAGGTGTGTTGCGTTGTGACGGATCTGGCAGGCATTTCTGCGACGGAAGTGCACGCCGGATCCTCACAACGCTAGTGTGAAAGAGGCCTTAGTGAATTATTTTCATATGCTGTGTTTTTGGGGTAAAGTATAACGTGAGCTAATTAATTATAAGATCTCTTCCAATGGAGTTTGAAAAAGGCTGTTCAGCCGAAACGCGTCACATTTGCCTACGCTTTACATTTGTATTCTGTTTATGGCAAAAAAGTGAATATTTATTAGCATTAAAGGGCGAGTTCTGATCCAGTTCTTCTACTTGGATGTATGGGCCTGCAATCCAGCATACGAGTACCACCACCTTCTTCCAGAGTGCCGACCGATTTTTCTTTAAATGGAGTTAGATATGTGGTGTTAGAGGAGATTAAGGTTTGTAAAACTTGTGGTGGAGTGTTAGAGACAGATTAATGTAATTTGTGGATTTTTCTAGGTACTTAATTATTGTGTATTTGTCAGCTTCAATATTTTATGACCAACGGAACACTAGTAGTAGAAAACCTATAGACAATTAACTATAACGAAGTATAAAGAGACATAAGTTTATCTTCTGCATATTAATATTTGGATGTGGTCATATAGCAGAATTGTGGTGTACATGAAGTGTAGATTCCCTTATGCATACTGATGTGCCGATGTCACAATGTGAAGGAATATTAATGTAACAATCATGTAAGGTATGAAAAGACAGTAAAGGCTTATGCACTGCGGTAGATTGCAGCATTTTGAGGTATGATAATTGTAGAGGGAAGGGTTGGATTTAGATATCTGTGGGCTTATATTTGCTCATTTATGCCCCAGGTTTAATTATATATTTATATAGATGTGCCCCAAGTATCTATGTGGATATATGTGGCCAAATAAACTCCCCCAGCCTCCCCCTCCATTCTTCCGGCTTCTGGTGACTTCAAAAGGCAAACGATTAATAGATCCTTTTGCCTTTTGTTAAACATCCCCAGAAGGGCTGGAAATGGTTAACATAACAGAGATAGGGGAACAAAAAGTTCCCCTCCCTCTGTTTGTTGCATATCCCAGGTGCGATAATTACTGCAACTGGGATATACAGAAGCTTAATAGACTGGAGGATCAAAGTGATCCCTGCCTCGAAGCGCGCTGCAGATTCCAGCCAGCACCTGCGCGGATGCGCGGGCCGGTGCGGTGCCGTCATATCACCACGCTGACCCATGTGTCCTTGCCTGCGGCGCGGGAGCAAGCGCCACTGGATTTACATAAGCTGGCGGCATTGCACTCAGTTGAGCCAGCAGCCCGAAGCATGCGAGAATTAATCCCTGCAAGCAACCAGCGAGAATCATCCCCTACAACAAGCAAATACCCCTGGAAACGAGCATTAACTCCCTGGAGTTATTAACCTTATACCACCAACACTTTTCCCTCTGCATTAACCCTTACTGCCCAACTTAACCCTATCCCACCAACGTACCCCTGATAAACCTCCCCTGCCCTATACCACCAACGACCTCTGTAACCCCCGTGTATTCTTACCTCCCTGCATAGCCCCTACATTCCCCTGCATTTAACCCTTGCAGGTCCCTGTAACCCCTTGCTGGACTGCCTTGCCCAGCAGAACAATCCCATTTACCCCAGGATTATCCCTGCAGACTCTTGCATCCCCTTTATTCCCTGCAACCGGCAAAAAACCACAGTCCCCTGAACTCTGTGTTAACCCCTTCACTGCTACCCTGCATCTTGTACTCCAGCAGCAGTTGATTGTGTTTTAACCCTTTATTCCCCGTAGGGATAGAATATTGCCAGGCTGCGTGGGCTGCTATTAAAGAGTGTGTGTGTATATGTATTTATAGTAAGATTTTGGGGAGGACTTGGGATTGTGGTAGTGTAGTTTAGTCGTATTGTAATATTGTAGTATATTGCTGTACTGTAGTGTTGAATTGACTGTATTACTGTGTACGGCTATAAATATGTATACCTATTCCCAATGATATAGGTATATATAAATATAGCAATAACTAGACTATAGACGTGTAGTGCGCTAATAAATATTTTTTTATTATTCTACCTATAACGTGTAGTCTTTTTGTTGTATTAGGCGTCGCAGTAATAGGTAAGTCGCAGATAGTTCAGTGCAGTGTTGCGGCAAACAGAGGTTACTTTTTGTTTAAGGTATAAATAGGCGGAGTAATCAATAGACGACTCACGCCTATTTATGAATATTAATTAAGTGTTCTTGCATGGTAAGACCACTTACTGTTATCTCACAAATATATTCTTATTATTATACCCAAATTTACCACCCTAACTCCTCCCACAATTTTTACACTACATAGACAGTAATATACTGAAACTTGCAGATTGTTCTCGATTGGTGTGCTATTATTTTGTGGAATGGTTCGCCGAATGGTTCACGAAATATTGACATTTTTGTGACAAAATTGGTCCCATAGGAATGAATGGCGGAATGTTCAAAACTAGAGTGGGAGCTGATAAAAGCTAGAGTTTGAGCTGAAAAATCAGGACATGATTTCTAAACTGCCACCACTTACTCATTTTCAAGCCCACCTACACAAATATAAAGCTCTTTGCTGTAGGATTTATAATTTTCAAACTACAAACGTTTGAAGATGGCAACCGCCAGTGAAGTGAGCAAGTTGGAGCAATTTGTTTTTAACCGCTCTTCTCTGCCCTTGCTGTAGAGTGAGTTGTCATAAGAACCCAGATGTGTGAGCAGCTGTTACACATGCACTTTTTATAGTAGTGCCATATTGCATTGCATTGTTCAGAGACAAGTCTGGGAGATATAGACTGTTTGATTCTCATAGTCGAAATAAGGATGGACTTCCTACTACTGGAAAAGGAAAAGCTGTTATGATCACTTTTACACATTTGAGTTGTATGGGGGCAAGGATTTATAAGTTGTATGAATTGCTCCTTACAGGCACCAGAGGCCCTATTGATGGACTGCAGTATGACTTAATGCCAGTCTCATTTCATCGTGCAAGACGTCTGTCAGATCGTTTGCTGTCCCCACTGGTGCAATATGACAAACCACGTAATGGAAAGCATGTGGAGAACAAAGTTACACAGATGACCAAAGATGCAACGCATACTGGATTCCTGGGCCAACAAGCATTCTCCACGGTCACTTTATGCAAAATCCTCATAGGACATATGGAAGGACGGTAAGGCATTTTCAAAATTAAATGCACAGCGACGACAAAAACTGAAGACAAGACACAGAAATGAAAGAAGGCGTGGTTTCAAGGCTACAAAGATGTCTGTCACCAATAAGAAGAGGACATACATCACCAGCCGATACAGAGCAGATGCTGAATTTAAGTTGAAGTAAAAGCAATACATCATCAGAAAATATGCGACAAATGCCAATTTCAACTTGAAGCAGAAGCATTACATCACCAGAAAATATGCAACAGATGCATGTTTCAAGTTAAAGCAGAAGCAATACACAACCAGCAAGTATGCAACAGATGCCAATTTTAACTTGAAGAAGTAGCAATACATCACCAGAAAATATCATAATGATCCTGCTTTCAGAAAACGTCACTTGCAACAGTGCATGAGTTACATGAAAATGAAGCGTCACACTCAAGCAGATTTTCGCATAGCCCATGAGATGCAATGTGCCTTCAAAATAAGAATGAAATACAGACGATGGACTCGTGTCATGCGGGAATGCAGTCAACCAGTGGACAACAGCCTAATGCAGACAGCTATATCCACTTTCCATAAATGCATTAAAGCTGTGCCAACTTTTGTGTGCAGGATGTGTCATTGCACCCTTTTCCCTAACCAAGTGAAACATTGCATTCACAGCAATTACAAAAAGAATTTACACATTGTTGCTGCCTGTTTGACAGGGAAATATGTCCATGTGTGCAACAATCACTGTCAAGGCCCTGAACAATGCACCATACCAGAAAGGACCAAAGAATGGATTTGTCACAACTGTGATTCACATTTAAAAGCAGGACACAAATCATCCATCACTGTGGCTAACAACATGGAGCTGGCGCCCATTCCCCCAGAGCTCTGCGATTTGAATGTGCTGGAAAGAAAACTTTTGGCCAAAATACTGACATTTGCCAAGATCATCACACTTCCCAAAGGTCAACAGGCAGCTATAAACGTTGCTGTAGTGTGTGTGCCATCCGAGGTGGAAACCACGGTCAATACTCTACCAAGATCGCACATCACAGCCCAGTTACACAGAGTGAAGCTGAAAGGACATCTCGCTTACAAAGGCCACCAGCTGTTTCACAATGTCAACAGGAGAAATGTAGTAGTAGGTCTGTCAAAACTCATTGACACACCCCCCGACTACAGTGACATTTCAATCAGAGTGGATGAGACAATCGCTGATGATAATGATGATGCTGATAATCATGATGGAATGAAACTCGACAGTTGTGATGAAACTGAAATGATGGAGATACTTGAACGCATCGAAAATTGTGATCCATCAGAGGTACAGTCTGCAGGGTTACCGGCTGCTTCTAAGCAACAGAAAGGCCATGACCAGCAACCTCCCAATGCAGAGGATCAGAATCATGCACTAAGACCTGGAATTGGCCTCGACAGTTGTTTGCAGCCATCTGACCTTGGAGAGGAAGCACTGACACACGGTGATGGAATATTCAGCATTGCAACTGCACAAGGAAACACACCTGTCAGCTTCTTTAAAGTTCCTAGGCTTGAGGCAATGACCTTCCCTGTTCAGTTCCCTACTGGACAGAATACATTGGACCAGGCAAGACAAGTCAAACTGTCCCCGAGCATGTATTTCAATGCAAGGCTTTTTTGTGTTGATGCTCGTTTGGCAAGAGACACAAGCTACCTCTTCTTTGCGCAGTTTGTCACAGAGACACACATGGCCAAAAGCAGCAGGTCCATCCAGTTAGGAAAAGGAAAACCCAATACCAGGGATGGATGGAAAATATCCAACAAGTTGCTACAGGACAAGCGTGAGGTTGTAGGTTGGTGCGAAACCGAGATGCCACAAGGTTCATGCAACCACTGAGAGGGAGCCCAGCTTACTGGGATAAAAATCTGAAGAATTTGCTAGCCATGGTCAGACAATTGGGTAAGCCAATTTTTTTTTTACCTTCTCTGCTGCAGAATTCAGATGGCCAGAGGTAATAACGGCAATAAAAGCGCAAAAGGTAGATTTTGCAGAGCTAGACTGGGCTGAAAGTGTGATATTCTTCAAGGCAACCCAGTGACCACGATGCACATGTTTGACAAACGGGTTGATGCTCTGATGTGAGAGCTGCTGTTGGGTCCTGCACAGCCAATCGGTGACGTTACCGGGTTAAATTTCAGGCGAGAGGGAGCCCTCATATACATTGTCTCTGTTGGGTAGCAGGAGCTCCTCTATTTGGACAAAACAGTGATGACAAGGCATGTGCCTTTATAGATCATAACTTCGCATGCCAGCTGCCTGATGAAGCCAAACAGGCCTTACTTCACAGATTTGTAACAGAACTTCAAATGCACAGCAGATCTCATTCAAAATTGTGCAAGAAAGGTAACAGAGTATGCAGATTTGGATTTGCAAAGCCACCTGTGAGAAAAACGAGGATAACTTGCCAGAAGAACAAGGAGATCGTGCAATGAAACCACAAGTCTGGGATTTGCTTAGTAACCCGAAAGTGCAGCTTGAAGACATGTCACAGCTACTTGCACAGTGTGATATGACTTTGAATCAGTACAACTCGTACATTGAGGCATTGACCTCCTTAAGCGTAATTCTAATGAAGCTTTATGTCAAGGACTGCTGGGTAAACAACTACAATCCACATTTGCTGACGGCCTGGAATGCCAACATGGACATCCAGTACATTCTTGATGAGTATGGTTGCATCAAGCACATGTTGTCCTACATATCCAAGCCAGAACGCAAGCTGAGTGACTATCTCAAAACAATAGTCAAAGAAATGAGCCCAGAAACAGAGAGAGAACGAGAAGAAATGAAAAAAGTTCTTCAGGCTTATTCAAAACACAGAGAGGTCAGCGCCCAGGAGTCTGTGGCCCATACATGCAGCCTGAAAGGGAAGTCTTGCTCACGTGAGGTTGTTTTTCTGCCAACTGGTGACAACACACTGAAAATAAGTCTCCCGCTCAGTGCGTTGCAGAACAAACCAGCCGATTCTCTTAATGTATGGATGATGAGTTTTGGCGACAAATACAGAGCCAGACCCGAAACACCAGAGTTTAAGTCCATGTGTCTGGCAGACTTTGCATCCCATTACAGGGTTGTCTATGGCAAGCAAAAGGAAGATGGCAAGCAAAAGGAAGACGGCAAGCGTGTCAGCCTATTGAATGAAATGGGAATGATTCAAAAACACACGAGAGGGAAGCCTGCAATCATCAGGTACGCACGCTTCTAGGAGAAGAAGGACCCTGAGAACTACTATGGCAGACTGCTTAAACTCTACCTCCCTCACCATTCAGAGTCATCACTGAAAACTGCAAGGTTCCCAACACACCAGGATTTTTACAAAGGCACCTGTGTGAGCTTACCAGGAGAAGAAGCAATCCGAGCAGTGTCTACAATTGTTACCAGTAACCAAAAGAAGTTCTAACAACCAGGGGCGTAACTATAGGGGAAGCGGCTGCTTTGGGGCCCTGACCCAGAAGGGGCCCGTCCGAGAGGAGGAGGAGAAGTACTAAAAGATTTTGTCAGGGCCCCCTTAACAGTATTACACAATTAAATTATATATAGTGGCAGTATAGACAGTGTAGAAAACGGATGGAACAGCTGCCAGGCCTGGTCTGAGAGAGCGATCTTTACTAGCCACAGGAAAGGGGGTGGCATGAAAGGAAGGGGGAGGGGGCCCCATTAAAAAATTTGCTGTGGGGCCCAGTCATTTCTAGTTACGCCACTGCTAACAACACAACAAAATTGTGGAACAAGTCTTGGATGACTTTGTAAAAAACGGCTCTGTTGAAGATGTTTGGTACACCTTTGCCCCAGAAGCGGAGTTGGATAGGTTGGAATGTATAGAGGAACGCAAAGAAGGGGAGCCACTTCATGAGAATGAACAAGAGGATGTTCCGGAGTATACACGTCACAAACAAACAGATGGAATTGCACTTACCGTGAAGGCCCCACAAATGTGCCCTGATTTCCTTTGGAAAATGTACAGAAACCTTAACCGGACACAAGCTCAGACATTCTACTCAGTTTGTGACTGGTGCACCAACGTGTGCGTGGCCTAAATCCTGACCCATTCTATTATTTTGTCACTGGTGGCGCAGGGACAGGCAAATCACACCTGATAAAGTGCATCTATGCTGAGGCGACAAAGATACTCTGTAAACTTCCCAGACTACGTGAGGAAGCAGACATATCCATGCCCAGCGTTTTACTAACTGCATTTACAGGAACAGCAGCTTTCAATATTTCAGGCAACACTTTGCATTCTCTGCTGAAGTTGCCAAGAAGCTTGAAGCTACCCTACAAAGGACTTGGAAATCTCATAGATGAAGTGAGGGCACAGCAGTCAAATGCGGAGATCGTTGTTATTGACGAGGTGTCAATGATTTCAAAGCCCCTGTTTGCCTACATCAACTGGTGATTACAGCAAATAAAAGGCAGTAAAAAACCTTTTGGTGGTATGTCAGTACTAGCAGTAGGAGACTTTTACCCGGTCCCCTCGCTGGGAAAAAGTAAGCCACTCTGCGTGTTTGAGGAAAATACCAATGACATCTGAAAAGATGATCACGCTGACAGAGATCATGCGACAGAAGGATGACATTTAATTTGCTGAGCTTTTGAATAGAATTAGAGTGAAGCAGAAGACTGGCACCTTCAGCAATGATGACAAAGCTCTGCTTGCTCAGGCTTTGACAAATTCCACCCGCTGCCCTAATGACGTGCTGTACATCTTTGCCACCAACAAAGATGTTCAAAAACATAATGCCGCAACTGTGTCTGTTCTCCATTCAAACGTCACCAACATAGATGCCGACGATTACAGAAAAGACCCTAAAACAGGAGTGATGCAGAGGCAACATCAACCTTTCAAAGGACACAAAGACAATCTGATTGACACACTGCAAGCAGCTAAAGGTGCCCATATCATGATCACAAGAAACAATGATGTTGAAGACGGGATTGTTAACGGGACATTTGGCAAGATTGCAAGAATAATCATCCAGACTGAGAATGGTGCTACTACGGTAAACAAGCTTGGGCTTGTGCTGGACAGTCCAAATGCAGGACAGAGATACCGTAACAAGTCGTCTGGTGATGCTGACAACTTGGTGTACATAGAAAGGGTAAAGAAAAACCTGAGACAGAAAGGAGTTGTTCGCAGGCAGTTCCCCCTGAAGTTGACTTTTGTATGTATGATTCATAAGTGTCAGGGGATGTTGATACAGTAGGCAGTGGTCTCATTGAAACGGGTCTTCCAACCGGGAATGGCCTATGTTGCTCTGAGTAGAACAACTACACTGCAAGGACTGCACATAACCGACTTTGATCAGACTATACACTGAGATAAATTAGTACAGGAACAATACGGTATCTACGAATGCAATGATTGTTCAGCTTTGACAGGACCTGGCTGCGAAAACACAAACCATTGCGGATTTGCAGCAGGTACCGTATTTTCCGGTTTATAAGACGACTGGGCAGATAAGACGACCTCCTACTTTTCCTGTTAAAATATGGGGTTTGGGCTATACTGGCCGTATAAGACTACCCCTCTTCCAATGCACACCAAATAAAAATTAAACAGACGATCCGAGCATGAGCAACGACTGAGAGCAGGGAGAGGGCACTGCTTCAGGAGCAACTGGCCGGGATGCAGCGCACGGTGGCTTAGCTAGAGGGCGCCTGTCCCTGAAGCTGGAGAAGGACAGCTTCTCCAGTCCGGCTTGGAAGTAAAGACGACCTTTTACTGGGCCAACAATTGTTAGATAATGATATATGCCGTATGTGTAGAGTGCCGCCCAGGGATAATAGTAAGAGCAGGGAGATCCCTGGGCGCCGCTCTACACATACATATCATTATCTAACAATCGTTGGACCAGTGAATGGTCCTCTTAAGTTTCAGCATGCAGTACTGGGGACAGGTGGAACAGATGCTACATTTCAGGGAGAATAGATATAGCAGCCGCTTCCACGATCAGGACAAGAATTTTCAAGAGGAAAGTGGTTGGCCATTTACCACTTCCAATCCGGATCTGCAAGGAGATCCCAAAATACGATCCCAATGTAGATCCATTTACTTCATGCGATACTTTCGAAGGTCACTGTAACAAATATTCAGTGGCTCCCGAATAATGTATGGAGTTATTCAAGCTGTGGTTACCTACACACCTGAACCAAAGGTATGAGGTAACGGGGAGGACGCAACCCATGAATGGACAGTTTTATGATAAGGAGGAACGTCTCTCCATGCTCATAAGACTGGCAACTGGCCATTGGGATGTCACTCCAGATATCCTGTCTAAGTTCAAACTCACTATACATGACGAACCTCTATATCTGTGTAGCTGGTTTGAAGCTATGTACAGGAGGGTTACAAAGGATCAAGGTATTGGAATTCCACAGGGTATGATACGTATGTTTGTGGAAAAATTCCCATACCTTGACACCGCAATCCGGCTGAGTGCAGCTAGGGAGCCATCCCTCACGGATGAGGCAATGGTTATTGAGCAGTATAGACAGGATATACTGCCAAATATGAAATCCGTCGAAGTGAGGGAACGTGTGCCTGTACACGTTAGATCTCAAGATGAATGGGTACAGCACACCAAATCTAATTCAACAGTTAACCCCACGGCCCGCCATTGGAAAAGAGAGGAAACATTTAATGCTTCCTGTGTTTACAATACGGGCTCATAAAAAGGAATTGTCCACAATGGCCACGTTATAACCGGACAAATCATGAGAAAACTGTCAATAATAATGGTTTCAAGATGAAACCTAATTATGCCAAATCAGCGGGGGAACAGGCTGAGAAAAATCCAGGACATTCACATGGCCAGACACCAAAACGCATGGCCATTGTGAATACCCCAGCGCATTCAGTAGGGGGTGTGGAATCGAAGGAATCCACACCAAGTGCTCAGGGTAAAAACCCACAAGTGGCAGTATCTACCTCACAGGTACCTACTGGGATTCTGGTGGACATTGATTGAAAATCAGGAGTCCCTCAAGATCTGGCACCAGTATGTCCTATCATACTGGACTCTTCAGGGAAACCCCACATAAAAGCCAGGATAAAGGACCAAGAGACTAAAATCATGCTTAACACTGGTGCGGAAATTTCCATTACCAATGTCAAACATGATTTACACCCCAACAACCCTCAGTGTGTGGTGATCGGATTTGATCACCAACAAGGGGATTGAAAGCCCACAAAATCGAAGAGGTAATCATCCAGATTACCAGATACATGACCCTTAGGATCCCAATGTGGTATTACCCCAGGTCTGATAACATCATTGGAACCGATGTAATGACACAAAATGGGTGGATCCTAGATCTGGCAATTGATATTGTATGGAAGGGGCCCAGACAATCCAAGGTGTCTGTCATCCAACGCCAGATTCTGGGACGACCTTTGACAGCAGTAGACAATTCTACTGACGTGTTTGAACACAAATAGCCAGAGGTCTCACACATTCCAGACCTTGAGTCTATTGTGTATGAGCATCCCAATCTGTGGGCCCAGACCAAGAATGACTGTGGCAGACTGATTGGAGTTCAGGTGGACATACAAGGTCCCGACCCTCCACCTTAACGCCACCCGATCAATTACGGACACTGTCCAGGAGGAATTGGAACTATTGGTGTGGTCATAGAGGGCAATTCAAAATGCAACAATGCCTTCTGGCCAGTTAAGAAGAAGGACACTAGAGCATGGAGGCTCACCATAGACCTCCGGGTCCTCAACAAGTACACCCCAATGTCCGCTCCAGTGGTGGCACAGACTCCCGACATCATGGCCAGAATAAGCGGCAAAAGCCACGGATTCTCAATGGGTTCATAGATGTCAATGGTTTATTTTCTATCGCGCTAACAGAAAACTGCAGGTACAAGTTTTCCTTTACAGTGGGGGACAAACACTACATGTTTGCTGTACTTCCCCAGGGGTTCCACAGACGTCAAATGTACGGCCGGAATGTCTTCTGCAATATGTGGACGACTTGCTCTTGCACACAGAAACCATAAAAGAACACTTGGTTCTGTTGAGAGAGCTATTGGGACTCCTGGCCAGGTCAGGACTCAAGCTCCCCACAAGACAAATTTGGCCAAATCAGAGGTGACTTTCCTTGGGGTCCAAATTTCTTTTAAAACCAAAGGAACCCTGGCAGCCCGAGTGGAAGCCATGGTCAAGTTACCTAGGCCTGGCACTCTACAGGACTTGAGAAAATTTCTGGAAGTAGCCAACTTCATGAGGGAGTTCACAAAGGATTTCGCTACCAAAGCGAGAATTCTCTTTTAACTCCTCAGAGAAGCAGAACCTTCTCTGAAAAGTTGGGCTAATGCACAAAAAAAGGCCTTTTCTACCTTGAAAAGGGACCTCTCCTCGGCCCCTGTATTGGCCACTCCACATCTGGATGGGGAAATGGCCATACAGGTGCATGTAGGGACAGAGTCTATCTCAGCGGTCCTTCTGCAGCAGGTAGGGTATGAGACTAGACCGCTGGGATACTTCTCCAGGTTACTTTCACCCGTCGAACGTGGGTTCGATGAGTATGCCAAACAACGGGCAGCCATACACTATGCCGTCAAAACCACCGAGCATATTGTAGGCTTCAGACCACTCATCTTACAGACTCCACACTCTCCTTTGACCCTCTTGCTCCGAGATACCCTCCCTGGAGTCTCCCAATAGAGATTCGGGAGGTGGATTTTGGATCTTAGTGGCTGGAGTCTGTAGGTGAACCACAAAGCCAAGTATGTTCTGTCCCAGTTACTGAACCTGACTGGAACCAAAGATGACTGTGGCCAACCAGCGCAAATCAACGCGCCACAAATGTTCAGGACCTATCAACATCCAGAAGACAGAGTCATCTTTGTTGATGGCTCTCGATTCTACCTGAATGGGACTTATGTGACAGGTTTTGCTGTAGTGGATGAGACTACAGGTACCCAGAGTCTCGTCAGGTTACCAGGTCACATGTCAGCACAGCGGGCAGAACTGGAGGCTGTCAAAGAAGCTCTCCTTCTTCAACCCCCAGGAAAACGAACTATATATAACGACAGTTCATATGTAGTTCGCTCCCTCACCCTGCACCTCTACATATGGATAAGATAAGGATTTGTGGACAGCAAAAACAAACCGCTGGCTCATGTATCGGTCCTGAAAGAGCTGTGGGAATGGGGCATGGCACACCCGGCGGAAGCAGCCGTCATTAAAATCCCAGCACATGAGAAAGGAGATGAGCCGTTGAGGCTAGGAAACAAGGCAGATGAATTGGCCAAACTATAGCAGTTTCTAGGATTCTTCGGGAACCAGGCACTGAGCCTCTACCTGCTTACCGGATTGCAGTTTATACCAATCTGAAAGAAGGCCTGGTGCCATTTGAAGAGTAACAAGCAAAAGATCCTCTTCTAATGACACACCTCACATCACCACAGCATCCCTGGTCAATACAACAAGGGATCCTGTGTTACGATACCGGTACACAGCAATTTTCTCGTCCCCTGGTCCCGCAGCATCTGCAAGCAGAGCTGACGAAATTGAATCACCAACTATTTGGGCACCTTGGCCGGAATAAACTCTTGTCTCTCCTGAAGGACAAATTATACTGGCCAGGAATGTCCAATACAGTAGAGGAAGTTACATAACAGTGCTTGGTATGTGCTCAGGTTAACCCAAGGGCGTCTGCCCTGAAACCGGTGTTGCAGCAAGTTCCTCCTGCAGATAGTCCGTGGTCCGCAATTCAAATTTATTTTATTGGACCTTTGCAAACAGGAAGTCGTAACTGTCTTTACGCACTGGTGGTAGTGGATATCTTCTCTAAATGGCTAGAAGTCATCCCCATGGTCAACGATTCGGCTGCAACCACTGCCCGTGTTCTCTGGGAACAGGTTCTGTCACGATGGGGTATCCCCAGGCTGATAGAGTCAGATAGAGGGACCCATTTAACGGGTAAGGAAATAAAAAGCGCTTGCCTTACCACCCTCAGTCTGCGGGCATCATTGAGTGGATGAACCGGACCATTAAGATACGGCTTTCCAAGGCACTACTGGAGAAAGGTTCCTCATGGATAACCTCTCTTCCAGCCATCCTAATGGGTATCCGAGCTACCGAGGCTACCAGTACCGGTATCACTCCGTATGAAATCATGACTGGACGTAAAATGCCCCTATGCCTTCCCAATGAACCTCTAGTGTCGGAGCCCATGAAGAACGCCATCGCTAGAGACCTGTTTCTCCAACAGGTTCAGCAGAACCTGAAAGAGTTACTGCCTCATGCATAGATAAGGCTGCACATACCATATCTACAGGGGGAGACACCGATGCCCTCTGTAGGAGAGCTGGTGATGGTGAAAATCTTCCGTCGCGCCGGTCCTTGGGACGCAAACTGGGAAGGACCCTATCAGGTCCTTTAAGTATTGGGTGACACAATGCTTAAGGTACAAAGGCTGATTCAACCAAGAAAAAATCCCGTAGACGACAGGAAGTTTTTTGAATTTACATTGACAAGGCCACCCGAGCCTCCCCAACTCAAAAATGTATTTTCGCTTAGAGTTGGGTGGGCAGGGGGGGGGGAGGGGTCAGGTTGGTGCGTCGATGGTGGATCCATGGTACTTACAACATCATATTCAACTACTTGACAGATCACAGGATGGAGACACGCCATGGAGCCAAATAGCCTGAAAAGACATAGGGTTCTTCTGAACAGGGTACGTCTCCAGCTTGTGACACTGGATGATTATTATCGAAGGCTCAGCCTCTTCGGGGGAGGGCCTAGGAACTAATCATGGTATGACTAACATATCATTTAGTAAACCCGGTCTTCTAATGGTGGAATGTTGGGGTGGCAAAATCCTGGAACCATACGAGAACTTCACCTTTACATCGGGACAGTGGTATCTGTATAGTTTCCAGAGAGAGGGTTTTGCCAAAGGTGTAATTCAACATTATACCCCAGTGTAGAATGACAACATGACTTGCATGGCCTCTGTCTCAAAGAATTTAGACATTTTCAAGACTCAGATACTACACCTATCAAATCTTTAAGATGGGTGTCTTGGGACCCCCACTTGTACCCTTACAAGCAAGTGGAAGCCAACACTACCACGGTGTTGTGTACAAAGGAAGGAGTTCTGAGTCCTGAAGAAGTCACTGGGGCAGAGAATAGTGGCCGGTATATCCTCAAAGCTACCCTTATAAGGAAGGATAGCCACGATGGGTTGAGGGTAGGGACATATTTTGATAGACCCATTCTGGTAAAGGGACCCTAAAAGCTTATTGCATGTTGAGGGATTCCCAGATGATTATAACTAGGGAGTCCAGTTATGGTCAGGGACATGTGTCCACAGATTACTTGCGAACCAGTATAATGATGTTAAAGTTAAACTGCAGTAACTCTGGTCAGGCCTTATGGAATGACCTGAGTGGTCCGGTAAAACTGGAAGGCTTGTACCGAGCTACAGTTTTAAAGGTATGGACTGATGCCAAGGATCATAGGTATAATCAGTTAAAGGAATCTCCATCCATACGGTCTTTCATGATTACTATCATGAGAGACAACTGTGTACAGAAGGTGACGGGGTACTATTTCGTCACCTATGCTCACTGGGAGCAGGATACCCAGATGGTGATGTTGGACACTAATCCCTGGAGGTGGGATTTAGTGTGCAATGGGGTGGACACCTCTACAGTGGATGTATGGATGGACGGTATCCCTATGTCTGAGGAATACAGATCTAGGTATGTGTCTTCAGACTGTAAAGATCCCAGTGGCAGGAATATTAACTTTGACATCAATATAGATGGTTCTTTTAAATGGCCTTTTTGCGAGGCAGTAGATGAAGGGTGCTGGTCATTTACACAGGGGGTCTATTTGTCCAAACCCGTAGGAAAACTAGTGTTACAGGCTGGAGAAAGTGACCAATGGTATCTGTTCAAAGGTAGAGGGCAAGTTTGTGTAACAGTGGTGAGGATCCTCTATGAAACGGAAGGTCTCCAACCGGTGAAACCGCATTTAGACTCTTGCAATGCACCTATCCATCAACTGGCAGATACTATAACTCCTCAACTGTTATCCCCATGGAAGATCATCATGGGTGCAAAATTCGTCCTGTTCACCTGGAGAATTTCCGTGGATGACTTCAGAGTTGATCATTGGGATCACAGATGTGGGGAATTTGTGAGGAACCAAATTGACATGATAAGAGGTTGGATAGAGGCAGGGCAAGAGGTAAGAAGAGACTACCCCCAACAAAGGAAATACAGGGGAGGAGAGATCTGATAGCCATGGGACTAGGTGGAGGTGCTTTGGGAGTGGGTGCCCTGAACACTATGGATATGGAAGTCCTGAGGAGTAAACGTGGGGATGTTACGTGACACCCTGGGGAGGAATTCAAGACCCAGCTTGATGTAAACCACATCCTTGAGGGTTTGCAGCATTCACACATAGATGCCACTACCTCTCTATCTTCTGCTTTACGAGAGAAGTTTAGAAGGTTAGTTGTGGGTCTCTTGGAAGAGCAAGATAGAGCTCAGCTTGCTCTGGTGTGTACGCAAGTCCAAAGTGAACTCACAGACAACCATAAACATATTGTATCATCCTTGTATGGCGGCCACTTCCCATTCAACTTTCGTCAACGGGTAAGTCCACTGATCTCTCATTTCGCCGCCAATCACACCAACTGGTGGGTGGTCCAGTGGCACGGATGTCGGAATTTCACTTGCACTGCTTAGTCATTGGCACCTGTATCTGGTCATCTTAGACAGGGATACAGTGCCGTTAACCTAGGAATTGTTGTAAATAACCGGACGGTACTTCATCAAGCTCCGATCGGACGTTCTAATCTATGAGGGAGACCATCCTTATCTGTTTGACACAGAAGGATGTTGGAAGAAAAAGGATACCATCCTATGTCAAGGTCATCAGGATCGGGTGTTTAGACACCAGTGTTGGAGCCCCGAGGGGTCCTGTGAGATGAAGGCCAACCCAATACCCTCCGTGTATCTGAAATACTTGGGGCAGGGGTATTGGTGTTGGTACCAAGGACAAAAAATGTCATATGTAATTTATGGAACTAATTAAACCGAAAGGGGAGAACTCCTCCCTGGAGCGTATTGTACCCTTAGTCCCGTTCTAGATTTAGACGTCACATAGCAGCAAGGAAGGACACCGATCACCCCGGAGAAGAGACTTGGCATCTGTCCTGACTTTCCTGTGAGACTCCAGAAGATTTCTCTTGGCTTTGGAAAATAACTCAAGCATCTCCTGATAGACTTCAGCCAAGAAGACAAGATACTTCTGAATCTTCGAGAGGCTAAGAATTGGGCCACCATCCAACTAAACCATGACAAGAACAAGATTATTGTGATTGCAACAGCATTAGAAAAGGACTTAAACGTGTCATGGTGGGAGAGTTTATTTGGCTACAGTCCAAAGGCAACATTCTTCTTCAACCTGTTGATACACCTGGTGGTAGTTCTTCTGGTTCTGGTTATCATCATGTACTTGGGACTGTGTCTGATCTACCAGAGGGTCAAGAGACTTGCTGACCGATTAAACCAGAAGCAGACAGAACTTCATGAAGTTAATCGAAGGAGGCTCAGGACATAGCTCCAACAAAGTCCTGAAGCCAGGGATCTCATGGACATACTGTTTCCTATGAGGGTTCGGGATGAAAATCGAAAGCCATCCCGAAAGCCCATAGAGCGGTGTATATTCATATGTTGTGTTCATTTGTAGGTGAAACCCCATAGTAGGGTTGTTTCGGGTATCGAACTTTCGATACCCGATCGATACTTTTCTCTGGTATCGCACTCGATACCAGGAAAAGTATTTTATCGATACTGGGCTGCACTACTGCACAGCCCAGTATAGGAGAGCATGGCTGCGCCGCTCTCAGCGCGGCCATGTTCTCCTCGGCAGCACAGGGAGAAGGAGGCAGTCTCTCCTCCCCTGTGCTGCCGCTTCAGCCAATAGAGGGAGAGGGGCGGAGCGGGGGCGGGAGGAGGGCGGAGCTGGGGACGGAGCACTGGCCAGCAATGCCGAGTAGTTTCTTATATATCTGCAGGCAGAAGACACAGCCTGCCAGCACCTGCCTGTGACCCAGCACTGCAATCAGAGGCAATTAACCCCTCAGGTGCGGCACCTGAGGGGTTAATAGCCTCTGATCGCAGCGCTCGTTCACAGGCAGGTGCCGGCAGCCTGTGTCTTCTGCCTGCATTTATATAAGAAACTACTCGGCATTGCTGGCCAGTGCTCCGCCCCCTCCCTAGTATTAAAACATTGGTGGGCAGTGTGCCCCCTCCCCTCCCTAGTATTAAAACATTGGTGGGCAGTGTGCCCCCCAGTATTAAAACATTGGTGGGCAGTGGGCAGTGTGCCCCCTTCCCCCAGTAATAAAATCATTGGTGGCAGTGGCCACAGGGTCCCCTCACCTCCTCCTCATTGGTGGCAGTGGCAGTGATCGGAGCCCCAGCGCTGTAATGCTGGGGCTCCGATCGTTACCATGGTAACCAGGACGCTTCTGAAGTCCTGGCTGCCTTGGTCTGCTCCCTGCTGCTGTGTGCACAGAGCACAGGGCAGCAGGGAGAGGGTTAAGTCCTATTCACCCTGATAGAGCTCTATCAGGGTGAATAGGATGAGAAGATCCCAGGTTCTAGCCCCTAAGGGGAAATAGTTAATAAATAAACTGTAAAAGAAAAAAAAAAAAGTTAAAGTACACCAAAATATGAATTATAAATCACCCCCTTTCCCAATTTAATACAATATATAAACAATACATAAATAAAATATTACATATCGCCGCGTCTCAAAAGTCCAAACTATTAAAAAATCCACTTTTATGCGGTGAACGCCGTAAAAGAAAAAAAAAGAAAAAGAAAAAATGCACGATTCGCCATTTTCTTTTAGTCGTCTTGTCCCCACAAAAAAGTAGGATTGGACTGTTGTATTATGAGCCGGCGGTTTCATAAAATGTGGAATGCACGCAGATTTTTTTGGCGTTTTTATTTTTTTCGCGTGGTATCGAATGGTATCGAGTATCGCAATACTTTTTTATGGTATCGATACCGAATCAAAATTTTGGTACCGAAACAACTCTACCCCATAGTATTGTATATTTGTAGGTTTTTCTATGGCGTTAGGAGTATTGGTTGGGGTGTGTAAATGGATTTTGTGTAATTGGGGACAAGAATAGGACACTATAGGAACAGGCCCCCCTTGTTTGCTATATTTGCCACTTTACCCCAAGAATAGTGAAGTGCATAAGGGAGGGATTGAATGTTAGTAGTGCAGTGTTTTCCCACAGTTAAAATTTAGGTACCATGACATCGCCTCTTACTAAGTTTTGACCTGCCTTGTAAAGACCTACGTATCTGTCTACGGGAGAATCTCCTCAATGGCAGATTAAAGATGGAAGGAAAGTGTTGGATGGAAGTTGTGCATATGTGGAAAAGAAGCCAGCCTACATTTGACTGTACCCCAGAAGGAGCTGCTACATGGGACTGAGGGTAAGGCCATTCCAGAATCATTGCGAGTGGCTGACAACTGAAGATTGGCACTGACATTGGGGGTGGCTGGCGTCTAAAGATTGGCATTAATGTTAGGGGAAGCTGACCCCCAAAAAGTGTCACTGACTGAAAGTGACATTGGGGGTGGTTGACACCTGAAGATTAACAGTGAAGAAAGTTCATGATCAAAGGAAAAGGTGTATTCTGTGGATGGAGATGTCTGGTTACGGAGAAGGGCAGGTCGTAGTAGTCGGTCGCAATGGGTGATGTCTAGGTACCTAAGGACCAGATTATAGTTCAGTCCTTCCTGAACGGTCACCAACAGTGAGTGGGGTGAGGAGGCAAATACATCCCAGCCCTTTCCCCAAAGTTTAGATATATATGTGTGTATGTAGATATATATATATATATATATATATATTGTGGTAAGGTGCAGGGTGCCGTCCTAGATGGCAGGTACGTGTCACCGAGGTTCATAGCCTCGGTGAGGTAAGAGCCGTTTGTTGATGTCAGTAGCAGGTAGTGCTACTGACACATTTGCTAAATAGCATGGCTGCAAAGTTGATCCAGGCCGACTCTTACCGGGAGCAGCTAAAGTGTAGGGTGGGTGGCTGCTCCCCACGACCCAGTCCTGGTTTTGGGCTGGGTTTAAAAACTCAGCCAGCTCCAGCAGCTGTGAGAGTTTTTGTCCTGGAGCTGATCACAGTGCTGTGGAGCTCTCTGACCTGGAGGAAGGAGCTCAGCCAAGTGGGGTTATTCCTGGAAGCCTGATGGTGGATTGTCCTGCGGCTGGGCTGACAGCCAGGTGCGAACCCGCACCTCAAACCTCCCAGGTGATTGGAACCTGTGTTTGGACTTTTGTTTTTCCACTCGTTTTCTGATGTGTGTGTGATTTAACACCAAGTGACTGTCTGCTGTTAATTTGATGCAAGTGTGAATAAAACACTGTTTTCCGCACCTTCTGGACTCCCTTGTGCCTCTATACTGCACCCGCACCGCTGTCTACCAGAGCGACTCCTCCACATTTGCTGTCGGATGCGGGCATGCGCAGTGAGGCTGGCGTGAACGCCGAAGTTTGTTTTTCTGGGAACGACTGGATGTCCTATATTCGGCCGGCAAAGTTGCAGCCTGTGTTCCCTGACAAAATGGAGGCGGCGGTGAAAGCTCTCATAGAGGCTAACGTGCAGCAGCGGGAGACCAACCAGCTACTGCTACAGCATGTGATGGCGTTACAAGCCGCAGGAGCGTCCCACCACGTCCATGATGCCCGGAAGCGGTCCGTGCGGCGGTCCCAAAATGACCCCCTCAGACGACGTTGAGACATACCTGGCGGTCTTTGAGAAGGTCGCCGTGAGGGAAAAGTTACCCCGTGACCAGTGGGCCGAGGTGGTTGCTCCGTTCCTGGCATCCGGACCCCAGCAAGTTTTTTTGATTTAGCAGATGACCAGGCTGCTGATTATCCCACGGTGAAGGGGAGATCCTGGCCAGACTGGGGGTAAATGTGTTGGTCCGGGCTCAGCGGGTCCACCAGTGGGACTTTAAAGCGGCTGAACCCGCCAGGCCGCAGTACTATGAGTTGCTGCACAGGTTGCAAAAATGGCTGCAACCTGACATTTTAAGTCCGACTGCTATGCTGGACCGTCTGCTGGCTGACATGTTCTGGAGGGCCTTGCCTTACCCCCTTCAGCACTGGATCGGCCAGGTATCACCCACCAATGCCCTAGAAATGGTCGACCTGGTGGAGCGCTATGAGGCCACCCAAAACTTGAAAGGGGGTGTTGTTGGGAGGGGGCCGGTCAAACCCCGGAGGACTCCCATCCAGTCCCGGCGACTGGTACCCGAGAAACCGGCTCGGCGTGTACCCCCTGTAGACCCGGCCCTGATAGTCTGCTGGCGGTGTCACGAGCCTGGCCACGTAAGGGCCGACTGTCCACAGTGGGGAGAACCCATGGAGGTTAATTATGGGTACCGGGCTTCCATGTATGCCCGGAGACTGTGTGCGACCGGCACCCCCGAGACAATAGACAGTCGTCATCTGTGCCAGGTGCAAGTCGGGGATAACCTGGCAGTGGCGCTGTTGGACTCAGGGAGCCTAGTAACCTTGGTAAGTGCTGCCCTGGTACAGCCCACCCAGTATACGGGCCGGAAAGTTGGTGTGGTGTGCATACACGGAGACTTAAAGGACTATCCCACTGCGGTAATGTCTCTGTCCACGGCGGCCGGCACATGGACTTGTGAAGTGGCGATCTCCTCAAAGCTACCCTATGAACTAATAATTGGGAGAGACTTCCCTGGTTTTCCGTCACTATGGCCTGAGGTGAAAGTGACTAATAGCCCTGAGACAGGGGTAACCCTAGCTGAGTGGCCTGGTTCCAGTGGGAGGCCAGAGCCCTGGGAGCCCGAGTCCGAAGGGCCTGCGGTAGGGGTGACCACCACTTCTGTGATAGAGGGAGGCACCCCCACTGAGTGTAATGGTGGGAGACATGGAGGACTTGCCACCAGGACCTGAGTTGGCAGACGTCCACGTCTCCGGAGATAATTTTGGGACTGCCCAACACCGGGACCAAACCCTAACCAGGGCCTGGGAGAATGTGCTGGAAATTGATGGTAAACCCCAGAGACCAGGGGCTGAGGTAATATTTCCCCGCTTTGTTGTTCACCAAGAAATGTTATATCGGGTGAACCAAATCCGGGGTGAACCTGTTGAACAGTTGGTGGTGCCCACAGCGTACCGCAAGCTTGTCATGGAGCTTGCCCACCAACATGTTCTTGGGGGACACTTGGGGTGGCAGAAAACCCAGGACCGCATACTGCAGCGGTTTTATTGGCCCAGTGTGTTCAAGGAGGTAGAGAATTATTGTAAGTCCTGTCCCACCTGTCAGATAAATAGCCCCCAGCCACATTTCCGTAGTCCTCTGGTACCTCTTCCAATTATTGAGGTCCCGTTTGAGCGAATCGCTATGGATCTAATTGGGCCTGTACCAAAGTCTGTACCAGGGGCCACCAACACATTCTGGTAGTTCTCGACTATGCCACTCGGTATCCGGAGGCGGTGCCTCTGCGACATACCTCAGCTAAGCTCATTGCCAAAGAGTTAATGGAAATGTTTTCCCGTGTGGGCCTGCCAAAAGAGGTTCTGACAGACCAAGGGACCCCTTTTATGTCCAAAGTTATGAGGGAACTGTGTAAATTATTGCGTATAAAGCAATTGCGGACGTCCGTTTACCATCCGCAAACGGACGGTCTTGTCGAGAGGTTTAACCAAACTTTAAAAAATATGTTAAAAAGGGTGGTGTCTAGAGATGGGAAGGACTGGGACCTGCTTCTGCCCTATCTCATGTTCGCAGTGCGAGAGGTACCCCAGGCCTCTACTGGGTTCTCGCCCTTCGAACTGCTTTATGGCAGACACCCTCGGGGCCTGTTGGATATCTCCAAGGAAGCATGGGAACAACAGCCTGTCCCCCACAAAAGTGTCATTGAGCATGTCACCCAGATGCAGGACCGGATGGAAAGGGTGTTGCCGCTGGTCCGGGAGCTTATGGAGGCAGCGCAACAAGCCCAGAGTAGTGTGTACAATCGTCAGGCTCGGGTACGGGGCTTCAATCCGGGAGATCGGGTTTTGGTTCTGGTACCCACCCTTGACAGCAAATTCTTAGCTAGGTGGCAGGGCCCCTATGAGGTGATCGAGAAGGTAGGGGAAGTAAATTACAAAGTACACCAGCCAGGGCGGCGCAAGCCGGAGCAGGTGTACCACGTGAATTTACTAAAGCCGTGGAAAGATAGGGACACGGCCGACGACCACAGCCCCCGGCCAGGGCTTCTAGGTGAAAAGGGTCCAGCCCCACAGTTCGAGGCCTGTGAAGCCGTAACCACGGTAAAAATTGCAGACAGCCTGTCTTCCAAACAAGTTCAGGAAGTCAGGAGTTCATCAGTCGGAACACGGATGTGTTCTCGGACCTCCCTGGCCGCACGTCTCTCATCCGACATGACATCGTCACTGAGCCTCAGGCCAAGATCCGGTTAAAACCATACCGGGTACCCGAGGCTCGGCGACGGGCCATCGCGGAGGAAGTGCAATTAATGTTGAAGCTCGATGTCATTGAGGAGTCAAAAGTGAGTGGGCCAGTCCCATAGTCCTAATACCCAAGCCGGATGGGACGTTGCGGTTCTGCAACGACTTTCGCAAGTTAAATGAAGTGTCCAAGTTTGACGCGTATCCCATGCCCCGGGTAGACGAGCTTGTTGAGAATTTAGGACAAGCCCGTTATTTTTCTGTGCTGGACCTCACTAAAGGGTACTGGCAGGTACCCTTAACGGAGTCGGCCAAGGAAAAAAACGCTTTTGTTACCCCGCAGGGCCTGTATCACTACAAGGTGTTACCCTTTGGCCTGCATGGCGCCCCCGCCACCTTTCAAAGGTTAATGGACATAGTGCTGCGACCACATCTTCGGTACGCCTCGGCCTACTTAGATGATGTAGTCATCCACAGCACCGACTGGGAAAGCCATTTGCCCAAAGTGCAAGCGGTAGTGGATGCCCTGAGGAAAGCTGGTCTAACCGCCAATCCAAAGAAGTGTGCGATTGGGTTGGAAGAAACGGGTGTCACCCAAACGAGTTTTGGTGACACCCGTTTTCAGGAAAGAGTTCGTTGTCCAGACCGACGCCTCTGAGGTTGGCCTTGGTGCGGTACTATCGCAGGAAATCAACGGGGAGGAGCATCCCGTTGTCTTCCTCAGCCGCAAGCTCACCCCAGCCGAGACCAGGTACAGCATAGTCGAGAGAGAGTGCCTGGCCATCAAGTGGGCACTCGAGGCCCTCCGTTATTACCTGTTGGGCAGAAGCTTCCGCCTGGTGACCGACCACTCCCCACTCAAGTGGATGTGCCAAGCCAAAGAGAGGAATGCCCGGGTCACCAGGTGGTTTCTGTCCCTACAGAATTTTAAATTCACGGTGGAGCACAAAGCGGGCCGGTTGTTAAAAATGCAGACGCACTCTCCCGGGTACACTGTTTGTCGTGTGTCCACCCCTCAGGGTTGAACAAAGGGGGGTATGTGGTAAGGTGCAGGGTGCCGTCCTAGATGGCAGGTACGTGTCACCGAGGTTCATAGCCTCGGTGAGGTAAGAGCCGTTTGTTGATGTCAGTAGCAGGTAGTGCTACTGACACATTTGCTAAATAGCATGGCTGCAAAGCCGATCCGGGCCGGCTCTTACCGGGAGCAGCTAAAGTGTAGGGTGGGTGGCTGCTCCCCACGACCCAGTCCTGGTTTTGGGCTGGGTTTAAAAACTCAGCCAGCTCCAGCAGCTGTGAGAGTTTTTGTCCTGGAGCTGATCACAGTGCTGTGGAGCTCTCTGACCTGGAGGAAGGAGCTCAGCCAAGTGGGGTTATTCCTGGAAGCCTGATGGTGGATTGTCCTGCGGCTGGGCTGACAGCCAGGTGCGAACCCGCACCTCAAACCTCCCAGGTGATTGGAACCTGTGTTTGGACTTTTGTTTTTCCACTCGTTTTCTAATGTGTGTGTGTTTTAACACCAAGTGACTGTCTGCTGTTAATTTGATGCAAGTGTGAATAAAACACTGTTTTCCGCACCTTCTGGACTCCCTTGTGCCTCTATACTGCACCCGCACCGCTGTCTACCAGAGCGACTCCTCCACAATATATATATAATAGGTGTCTGTGGGCTTATATTTGCTCATTTATGCCGCAGGTTTAATTATATATCTACATCGATGTGCCCCAAGCATCTATGTGGATCTATGTTGCCAAAAAAAGTTCCCCAATCACGGTGCCCCCCGCTAAGTCTCCCCGTGAATTCCTGCAGAAGATGACACCAGATGGCCTAACATAATTGTCCGGCTTCTGGTGACTTGAAAAGGCAAAGGATCAATAGATCCTTTTGTCTTTTGTTAAACATCCCCAGCAGGGCTGGAGATGGTTAACATAATAGAGATAGGGGAACAAAAAGTTCCCCTCCGTCTGTTTGTTGCATTTACCCGGTGCGATAATTACTGCACCTGGGATATGCGGAAGTTTCACAGGCAGGCAGTTTTCACGTCATATCACCGCACCGGCCCTAAGTCTCCTTGCCTAAATAGTCCGGTGGCACTACGCTCATCAGTTGAGCCAGCAGCCCGAAGCAAGCGAGAATTAACCCCTGTAAGAAATAAGCAAACAAGCGTGAATCATCCCCTACAACGAGCAAATACCCCTGGAAACTAGCATTAACTCCCTGGAGGGCGATTATTATTATTAGCCCTATACCACAAATGCTTTTTCGTCTGCATTAACCCTTACTGTCCAGCTTAACCCCGTACACCTGATAAACCTCCCCTGCCCTATACCACCAATGACCTCTGTAACCCCCTGTATATTCCTGCCTCCCTGTTGAGCCCCTACATTCCACAACATTTAACCCTTGCAGGTCCCTGTAACCCCTTGCTGGACTGCCCTGCCCAGCAGAACAATCCTATTTACCCCAGTCTTACCCCTGCCGACTCATGCATCCCCTGTATTTAACCCCTTATTCCCTGCATCCTGCATAAACCCACAGTCCCCTGCACTCTGTGTTAACCCCTTCACTGCTGCCCTGCATTCTGTACCCCAGCAGCAGTTGATTGTGTTTTAACCCTTTTTAACCCTTTGAGTATTACCAGGCTGGGTGGGCTGCTATTAAAGAGAGAGAGAGTGTGTGTGTGTGTATGTATTTATAGTAAGATTTTGGTGAGGACTTGGGATTGTGGTAGCGTAGTTTAAGCGTATTGTAATATTGTAGTATATTGCTCTGTTATAGTGTTGAATTGACTGTATTACTGTGCACGGCTATAAATATATATACCTATTCCCATTGATATAGGTAAATATAATTATAGCAATAACTAGACTATAGACGTGTAGTGTGCTAATAAATATTTCTTTATTATTCAACCTATAGCGTGTAGTCTTTTTGTTGTATTAGGTGTCGCAGTAATAGGTAAGTTGCAGATAGTTCAGTGCAGCCTTGGGGCAAATAGAGGTTACTTTTTATTTAAGGTATAAATAGGTGGAGTCATCAATAGACGACTCATGCATATTTATGAATATTAATTATTAGTATTATCCATAATGTTAATAATTAATATTTCCCTTAACAATAATGATATGCCTTTATCATGGGGTATAAGAATCTATTATTTGAGAAAAACTACAATTGTCGTTACTAGTGTTGAGCGAAGCAAATTTTGTCCGAAGCTTACAAAACTTTGATTCGCAACGAATTTCGTCATGCTACGTGGTAACTAATCATTTTTACCTAAAATAAAGGCTGCACGTGTTACAAAGTGAAAGTAAGAAGCCCGGGGACATGAGATCACCCATGATGCTGTGCAGCCAGCCAATCCAAAGATAGCCATCCAATGTGATATCACAGCCCTATAAAACCCTTATCCCCCGCAGTCTCCTCCATTGTCCTATGAGCTGAGCATAAGGAGAGACGTTGCAAGCGCTCATGCATTAGGGACAGTGTTGCTGAAAATTATTAATAGAAGAACATTGGAGAGGGAGAGTGTAGGGAGAGTGCTGAGAGAGTGCTGAGAGAGTGCAGGGAGACGTATGCAGCATCAGTTTTATTTATTTATTCCTATGTTTACTTATTCCTACATCAGCCGTAAACTAAGACATGTAATTCAATACCAGTAAGATAAAATGGCTTTACTTTTTCCAAATCATCCTTCAAAGTTTCCATGTCAGCAAGATGCAGAGAGAGGAGAAGTTGGATGTTCCTTATGACATATTCTCGTCGATATTAGATGATGCGGAAAAGGAGGAAAAGCAGATGACAGAAAAAGGGCTCCCACCTGTAGGGCAGGAGAGCACTGGGGTTGGAGAACTGGGTATGCCAGAGCTGATTAATATTCTGTGTTTACTGTCAAATATCCTGCAAGAGATTGCAGGCAAGAACAGCAATAATATGCATATTGTCCCCAACCTAACCAGCCCAAACCCCTACCAGCAGTATACAGTGCGGTCTTCATTATTAAATGAAAGGCAGTGGCGGGCTAATTGGCCATCCGATTCTTCATCACAGCATGGCCTCAAACCACCCGCAGTGCGGCCGCTCCATGTGACCATACCCTAAGTCAGAGTGGCCTGGGTTTATTGGAATTAATTCATCATGGAACTAATTTCTTGGATAACTTCGGCAAAGTTGCTGAATTGAATTTTTCATCTCTAGCCAACCATTTACCATTCAGCTTGTAACCATCCAAGACCACCAAACTTTCCACAGTCTGTTTGAATTCTCAATCAACTCTGTATCCTGCTCTATCATTTTTATTTCAGACATATACATAATTGCTTTTCCAAGAAAGAATATCATTAAAAATGTATTTCAGAATTTCCCATGTGCAATTCCCAGAATCGGCCCCAGTCATATGTATCCTTACATAGCTAAGCTCTGTCTAATTGCACTGCAATTAAAAGAAATAGGAGACAAACATAAAAGTGCACAGAACAGTTATAAAAAATAAAAAGGTAAAAACAAAAAGTTTCTCACTACTTAACAAATTGTGTCATAGGAGTCCATTCTGGTTCTGAAGACAGGAGGATGTGAAACACCACCCAATGTTGATCGCATCCCCAAATTGTGTCAATGAAAGGTTTAATATCGCACATTTTTATCCCTATACAACAGAGGGTGGAGCTTAGAGAGGTCTCTCTCCCATTCTCAACCCAGCCTTTTGGGAAGGTCTTCATTATAGATGCATGCTCCACCTCTATCCCTCGGCTGGCAAGCATAAAATATTAATAAAACAATCATGATCAAGACTAATAATTATTAATAATAATAAAATTACAAAATTACAAAAGTTATATTAATCATGTAAAATAGGCTGCAAGAATCACCGTGAGAAGGTCCAAATAATTAATTTGAGAAGATTATCAATGAAGGACAGTATTAACAATGAGATTCATTTACACATAATAATCAAGTGCGAAAGAAAACATGATCATCCTAATAACTCAAATCATTTATGAACATGATGCAACATTCATAATAAATGCTATCAAGAAGAAATGTGGCCACATGCTATTAAACATGATGAAATAATGTTATAGATTAAATTAAGAAACCATGATCCTGTATATTCTTGTATAACTATATTTATTTATTTATTTATTTATTCACTTAGTAAATTAATATGCCATGATTAAATAAGGGGATATCTAGTAGCTAAAATAATTAATGGACCTTAAATAAAATAGAGAGGAAAATAGATCCAAGTAATCCCTCTTCTCCTTAAAAGAGAGTAGTAGGAATTGAAGCACTGGGGCATGCACAAAGAACACAGTTGAGAGACGGAAAAGAGACTAAGTTCCACAATATGTGATGAGAGAAAACGGTTCTTCAGAGAAAAGAGACTAAAGTCCTGTGTCATGCGCAGTCCGGCCGAACCATGGGGATGAGAAACTAAGTCCTCTGACATGGGCAGAGGACATATGCTGGCAATATAAATACTAAGTCCGCGCTCATGCGCATCAGCGCATAGAAGCAATAGGAGGCGTGCGTAGATCACAGCCAGGTAAAAAGAGGAGGGGATAGGCTGGGCTAGGTCAAATTGGAGCCCGTCTAGCTGAAGTCTAAAGCCCACATGGCAATATTGAGACTAGCGATTCACCATCGATACTAATGATGTCATCAGCGGAGGGTTCATAGAGTCATCCCCGCTCCTTTCAAACATACCCTGCCAAATTCCCCTGAAGACACCAGTGTAACTGGTGAAACTAATATCTGGTGTCGGGAGGCAGTGTTTGAGTGTTTTAACACAGTATGTGCAGATAGGTATTCACTGAGTATGTAAGAATGAGATAAGAAGCGCTACAGCGCAAGAATAGCTAGCAGTGAGCCGTAGATTGGCAGTGAGTAGTAGAAAAGCAACATGTATAAGAGATAAAGAAATATATAAGAACCATGTGACACAGCTGATAAATATTTTTTGTTTTCCTTTGGATACTTTTAGCAATGGATTCATTAAACGTTATGTTTTAGTAATTAACACATGATATAATAGGGCGATTATTGGTCTTATGGACTATTTGTAAATATATAAAGTTAAAAAGAGGCATGCACATGTGCCAAGGGCCAGCACAGAAGTTGGTATTAGAAAACCTCTTTGTGTTACCACCTAAGTCTAACAGTTTGCATCTGGAGAGATTCGCCTTATAGCCTGAGCATATACCAAACTGTTCCAGGGTGACTAATACTTTGTGGATATGTGCAAGGGTGTCTGCCAGGAATCGATCACATCGTTGGCGAACAATGCTTTTTTAACCTCATGCCCTCCCACCTTTATTCCTCTGAAAACGTCTGTCCATGATTAAAAACCTGATAGGGCAAGGATGGTACTGTACCCTATCCAGGACTGCTAGTACGATAAATATATTGGTCACCGCTGCTGAGTAAACTCCACTTGTGCTGGGCTAACCAGTGATGGCATGATGGTTCCTAGCCTGTCAGTTATTATTTTAGAAATAAATCTTGGCATCTACATTGATTAAAGATATGAGTGTGAGAAATGGACAACCTTTCTCATAACTTTTATTATCTGTGTATGTTTTTATATCTGTGTTGTGTGATTCTATACATTTTCATGCCATTCTGTAAGATTGTCTGTACGATGCCATTCAGTCTGGACTGGTAAGAGATAATACACATTCAACTTTGATAACCAGCATTCCGGGACCCCTACATCAGTGATATTTGGTATTGATCGGAATGATGAAATAAAACATATTGGGGTCCGAATACCCATTAGTGTGTATGGAAAGCCATGTTTTATTAATATTTTATGCTTGCCAGCTGAGGGATAGAGGTGGAGCATGTACCCATAATGAAAGCCTTCCCAAAATGCTGGGCCGAGAATTGGAGGGAGATCCCTCTCAGCTCCACCCTCTGTCGTATGGGGATGAAAATGTGCTACTTTGAACCTTTCATTGACACAATTTGGGGATACGATCAACATTGGGTTGTGGCTCACATCCTCCTGTCTCCAGAACCAGAATAGACTCTTATCACACAATTTGTTAAGTAGTGAGAAACTTTCAGTTTTTATGCTTTTATTTTTATAACTGTTATGTGCACTTTTATGTTATGTTTAGAGCTTAGTTATGTAAGGGTGCATGTAACTGGGGCCGATGCTAGGAATTGCACATGGGAAATTCTGAAATACATTTTTAAAGACATTCTTTCTTGGAAAAGAAATTATGTATATTTCTGAGATAAAAGTGATAGAGCAGGATACAGAGTTGATTGAGAATTCAAACAGACTGTGGAAAGTTTGGTGGTCTTGGATGGTTACAAGCTGAATGGTAAATGGTTGGCTAGTGATGAAAAATTCAATTCAGCAACTTTGCCGAAGTTATCCAAGAAATTAGTTCCATGATGAATTAATTCCGGTAAACTCAGGCCACTCTGACTTAGGGTATGGTCACATGGAGCGGCCGCACTGCGGGTGGTTTGGGGCCATGCTGTGATGAAGAATCGGATGGCCAATTAGCCCGCCACTGCCTTTCATTTAATAATAAAGACTGCACTGTATACTGCTGGTAGGGGTTTGGGCTGGTTAGGTTGGGGACAAT
Source organism: Bufotes viridis (assembly GCA_033119425.1). NCBI lineage: Eukaryota > Metazoa > Chordata > Amphibia > Anura > Bufonidae > Bufotes > Bufotes viridis. The sequence continues at coordinate 206,472,160 of CM065594.1, read as the reverse complement.
ATGCATATTATTGCTGTTCTTGCCTGCAATCTCTTGCAGGATATTTGACAGTAAACACAGAATATTAATCAGCTCTGACATACCCACTTCTTCAACCCCAGTGCTCTCCTGTCCTACAGGTGGGAGCTCTTCTTCTGTTATCTGCTTTTCCTCATCAGCTAATATTGATTAGAGTATGTCATATGGAACATCCAACTTCTCCTTTCTCTGCATCTTGCTGACATTGAGACTTTGAAGGTTGATTTGGAAGAAGTAAAGCTAGCAAAAGATGAAGATGGTGATCATTACGACCTGGCCCCACTAAGGGGTGCGGACTGGATGGTATTGGTTGGCATGCTGGCAGTGGAATAATAAAGGCTTCCATCTTACTGGTATTGAATTACATGTCTTAGTTTATGGCTGATGTAGGAATAAGTAAACATAGGAATAAATAAATAAAACTGATGCTGCATACGTCTCCCTGCACTCTCTCAGCACTCTCCCTACACTCTCCCCCTCTGATATTTTTCTATTATTCCTTTTCAGCAACACTGTCCCTAATGCATCAGCGCTTGCAACGTCTCTCCATATGCTCGGCTCATAGGACAATGGAGGAGACTGCGGGGGATGGGGGTTTTATAGTGCTGTGACATCATAGGGGATGGCTATCTGTGGATTGGCTGGCTGCACAGCATTATGGGTGATCTCATGTCCCCGGGCTTCTTACTTTCACTTTGTAACACGTGCAGCCTCGATTTTAGGAAAAACTGATTCTTTACCACGTAGCACGACGAAATTCATTGCGAATCGAAGTTTTCCTAAGCTTCGGACAAAATTTGCTTCGCTCAACAATAATAACGGCAATGGCAATTTCTCTCGAATAATAGATTCTTATAACCCATGATGAAGGCATATCATTATCATACCTCAAAATGCTGCAATCTACTGCAGTGCATATGCATTAATGTTTTTTCATACATGAAATAATTGTTACATTAATATTCCTTCACATTGTGACCTCAGCACATCAGTATGCATAAGGGAAGCTACACCTCTTGTACACCACAATTCTGCTATATGACCACATCCAAACATTAATATGCAGAAGATAAACTTATGTCTCTTTATACTTCGTTATAGTTAATTGGCTAAAGGTTTTCTAGCATGTATGAGCATGAATATCCAATATCCTCTAACCTTTGATCTATCTGATCTGATCGTCTACAAGTGTCCTGTTAGGCATAAAATATTGAAGCTGACAAATACACACAATAATCAAGCACCTAGAGAAATCACCGAATTACATTAATCTGTCTCTAAGACTCCACCACAAGTTTTACAAACCTTAATTTCCTCTAACACTACATATCTAACTCTATTTATAGAAAAATCAGTCGGCACTCTGGAAGAAGGTGGTGGTACTCGTATCCTGGATTGCAGACCCACACATCCAAGTAGAAGAACTGGATCAGCACTCGCCCTTTGATGTTAATAAATCTTTACTTTATTGCCATAAACTGAATACAAATGTAACGCTTACGCAAATGTGACGCGTTTTGGCTGAACAGCCTTTTTCAAACTCCATTGGAAGAGGTCTTATAATTAATTAGCTCACAATAAACTTCACCCCAAGAACACATCATATGAAAATGATTCACTAATAATCAAGCTTTTTCTACACTTTAATTATTTGCTGAAGTTTGAGGTAGAAATACAAAATAGAAATGCAAGATGTTCCACTGAGACCACATGAAGAGTTCCCAATTCTCAGTAAGGCCTTTTATATCTGACTCTGCTCCCTTACTCATGTCCCCATATAGCCTAACACTGTAGCAGCTTATTAGTCCCGACTCCCGGACTGTTTATGGACCCTCCCCCTACATTAAGAAGGGGAATAGTGACACCCATTTGCCAATTTTTTTTATACATTTCCATTATGAACAACAGAGGAAACATACAAGATAGAGTTCTAAGAAAAGATTGTCTACATTCAAGTGACTACAAGGATTGGCTAAAACAAAAACATTAGAAGATTTGTTCAGTCCTCTTTAAGGTTATTGCATTTTTTTTAAATTACAGGTTTTTAAAAAAGACAGAACGTTAAATGAAAACATCAGAGGTCACCTGTATTGTCTTCTAATACAATGTAGAGCAGGTGAAATCACAAAATTTTAATCTCTCCCTCTTACGCCTGTCAGCTATTTATGTCCCCTGCCCATTGTGACTGTGTGAAGGATATTTTCCAACTCCTGCTGGCAGTGGAATAAAGCCTCATTCACATGTCAGTGATTTCACTGTGAGCAAAAACCAGCACTGGAGCCTCCACAGACATAAGGTATAAGGGAAAGATCTACACCTGTTCTGTGTTTAGAGCCGCACCTGGTTTTGGCTGACAATCACTAATGGAAATCACTGACCGAACACTGACTGTGTGAATGAGGCCTAACTCTGTTGAATTTTATTATATTAAAGGGGTTATCCAATCCTATAAAAAATATATAAACTCCCCCATATGCCTCTCCCCCCCCCCCCCCCCCCAGAATATACTTAGCCCGCACTCAATACTAATCCTGGTCCCCGCACCGCCACTGCTGCTTTTCCGAGTGCGCGGATGAAAACATCCAATGTCAGAGGGGGGGGGGGGAGGTTTGAGCAGCCAATGCTGGATGTTTTTTTAATCCGCGCACGGGGAGAAGAAGCAGCGGTGGTGCGGGGACCAGGAGGGGAGCAGGGAGCAGGGACCCAGGTAAGTATATTCAGTGTGGGGGGCCCAGAATATGGGGAGGCTTCTTATAGGATTGTATAGCCCCTTTAAGCCTTGTTCTCAAGTGTTTTGATCAGTGATTTCCATCAACGATTTTGAACCAAAACCAGGAGCGGTTCTAAACACAGAACTAGTGCAGATCTTTCCTTTATACCTCATGTTTGTGGAGGCTCCAATCCTGGTTTTGGCTCACAATCACTGATGGAAATCACTGATCAAACACTGATGTGAAGAATGAGGCTTTACATGTGAATGAGGCTTTACACTAATCAGTTTATGAGCTGGGACATGCTGGGGAAGTGTGTATAGTAGAGCAGAGCTGCCCAGTTATGCACAGGTATAATAGAAGTCATATTAGACAATTAAGATGATTATGTGAATATTCCAAATTCAGAGGTAATAACTGGAAAGATTTAACCTGTTTATTAAGATGGCCATTCACATTAGATCGGCCATCAACCTAATGTTTATGAAAGTCTCCTGGTCCTTTTTTGTTTTCAATTTCTGTTTATTGAACATACTACAGATTAAAGACATGTTCAAGCAAAAGCAATAAAAACTGTATATAATGTCTATGAACACGTGTGTCAATGCATCTTTTCATTTTTGAGTTAATTGTATATCCTTTAGGTTTAGTAAGTGCTATAGATGCTAATCTATGCATAGAGTACCCCCAAATAAACTGTAAGAACTTCTTCTTTATTTTACCCAAGAATGATCAAGGTAGGTGAATTCTCAAGGTGGAGAATATATACATGAATTTGGGTACCACCATCATCTTGAGTAGATTAACACGCCCGAACCATGAAATGTACGGTATCTACCAACTATCTATTATTGTCCAAACCTGTTTCAGCAAAGGAATATAGTTAAGTGAGAACCAGTTTTTAGGCTCGGACGAAATGTTGAGTCCTAGATACTTTATAGAGGAGGTTGCCCAGGGAAAAGGAGCACATGACTTGGTTCGAAGTACCATACTATCAGGACAGGTACTATTAAGAGTAGAGGATTTTGTGGGGTTGATCTTAAAATTAGATAGATCCTGAAAAGAGGAGAAAATATTATGAAGAATTGGAAAGGAAACTTCTGGATTGGATGTAACCACTGTGACAGGGTGTCACAATGTTTGGCAGAGAAGGTGCTGGATGGTGTGTACATTGCACCAAGTATCCGGCACTTCATGTGTTAAAAGGCTCCAGGAAGGTTTGGTTTTCTTTGTTTCTAGAAGCTTCCTGGGAAAAAGAAAGCCAGTTTAGGGTCCTGGAGCCGGTCAGGGAAGAGTTGGGTGGGTTCCCTGACCACCCAGAGCCAGTCCGGGTTTTACCTGCCTGTGGGGACTGCTCACACAGAGGTATTAATCAGGTCAGCAGGCCTGACACAGGGGCTCTCGCTGGGTGTGTGTGCAGTCTGTTTGAGAAGCTGCAAGCCTAGGAGCTCTGAGAGTGGGCGCTTTTTGATCTAACTGCTGAACTGTAAGTTGCTCTGTTTTTCCCCTTGAAAATGCTCTTTGTGTTTTGTGTTATGAGTTTAGCTAGTGCTGCCGAGTGAGATAGGCAGGAGCCAGACGGCTATTGTTTGTTTTGGTTTTGTTTGTTATTTTGAGCAACTTACAAAATAAACTAGCAACAGTCTGACGTACAAGCTACAAAGGTGTCAGTATTCCTGTTTCTACACAAGACAATCCCCGCAAGAGGACGTAACAGTTCACAAATTGGTGGAGGACGCGGGCATACGGATCCCTGCCAGATACCATCCTCCTAGTCACTTTAATTGCATTGCATCTTTTCATCCAATACGATGGAAGATCTGGTATTGAGGTTGGCACAAGCCTGTGCAACCCAGCAAGATGCAAATGCAGTCCAGCGAGAGACTAATGCCAGATATGAAAAGGCTTTGGCTGCCCAGCAGGAGGCGCAGCAGGAAATTGTACGTCTGTTGAGTACTCAGGTGACAGCACTGGCTGAGGCCGCAGAAAGAGACAGGCAAATGCAAGCTGAAGCTGCTCGGAAAGACAGAGAAACTCTTGCAGAGGTTCTGCAGCAGCTGGCGAATACACGTCAGGATCGACCTAGCAATACTGGGTTGGTAAAAGCAAGCCATTTTCTTCAGAAAATGACCCCACACGATGACGTGGAAGCGTTTCTGAATACGTTTGAACGTACTGCAGACCGAGAGGCGTGGCCTAAGACTCAGTGGGCGGGGTTGGTTGCTCCGTTTCTAACGGGTGACTCTCAGAAAGCGTATTTTGATTTGTCTGCCGAGGATGCCCAGGACTATGAGAAGCTAAAGCTAGAAATTCTCCGCCGCTTGGGTGTCACTCCTGCTGTGCGGGCCCAACGAGTGCACCGCTGGAATTACCAACCTAATAATTCTCCCAGGTCACAGATGCATGACTTAATTTATCTGGTACGGAAATGGTTGCAGCCTGAGATACTCACGGCACCCCAGATTGTCGAAAGGGTCACAATGGATCGCTTCCTGACAGCGCTGCCGTATGAGTTAAGAAAATGGGTCAGTCACGCTGATCCAAAGTCCGTCAATGAGTTAGTTGAGATGGTTGAACGCTACCTGGCGGCAGAGGGGTTTTTGGCAGGGGGTCTGACCCCGAGAACTTGCCTGTAAGCGGCGTCTGCCCGCAGTGGCGGGAAGAGGCGCAGCAACCTTAAATGCTGATGCTGGTTCGAAAACATGGATGAAGACCAACGTGGATACTAGGCTGCTGAAAGAGACCCTACCAGGGACCGGTGTCCAGTGCTGGAGGTGCAAAGCCCGGGGGCATGTGGCTGCCAAATGTCCTCTCGTCCCAGAACCTATGGAGTGTGGAGCAGCTCGGCGCCTATCCTTCTTCGCTCATCCGGCGTGTCTGACATCGGCGCTGGCTCACATGGCACGGGTCAAAGTAGGTGGAAGGAGTGTCCAGGCCTTGCTGGATTCTGGGAGCCTCGTTACGCTTGTACATTCAGACCTGGTAGCTCCAGACCAGCTGAAAAAACAGTGCATGGGTGTTTTGTGCATACATGGTGATGCAAAGAGTTATTGTACAGCCGTGGTCCCCATTGAGACTCAGTTTGGTGTGACGTCCCATGAGGTTGGAGTATCTAAATCCCTGATGCATAGTGTCATACTAGGACGGGACTTTCCTTTATTCTGGGACCTGTGGATGGTCGAGTTTCCACCTCGAATCTCCCTAAGTGTGGGGGATGAAAGTCCTGCTAGCCTGCCTGACATTGGGGATTCAGGTTCTGAAGTCTCAGCCGTTGGACTGGCCCCAGTGGAGCCTGACGAGTTCCCCTTCTCTGTGCTAGTTGGGGAGTCTGAGAGACCTCAAGAGACTGTGGAAGAGTTGCCTATGCCAGAAATAAACTGTTCTCAGGATAACTTTGGCACATCCCAATTGAGGGACCCAACGTTAGCTCATGCTTGGGAAAATGTTGCTGTAGTTAATGGCGTTGCCCACAATAAGGGCTTGGAGAATGTGTATCCTCACTTTGCTGTCAACCACGATCTTCTTTATCGTGTTGATAATATAAGGGGTGAAGTTGTAGAGCAACTAGTTGTTCCCAAATCGCACAGGAAAGTGGTACTTGACCTGGCTCATAAAAACCCCATGGGAGGACACCTGGCAGCTGAGAAAACTCAGCAACGGGTACTCCAAAGGTTTTTGGCCTGGGGTATTTGCAGAAGTCAAACGATTCTGTGCGTCTTGCCCAGAATGTCAGTTGACGTCCCCTGCACCTCATTACCGGGGACCCTTGGTACCGTTGCCCATCATTGAGGTACCTTTTCACCGGATTGCGATGGATTTGGTGGGGCCCCTGGTGAAGTCTGCAAAGGGACATCAATACATTCTTGTGGTTTTAGACTATGCCACCAGGTATCCAGAGGCGGTTCCTCTGCGGAACACGTCAGCGAAAACAATTGCCCGGGAACTGTTTCATATGTTTGCTAGAACAGGCATTCCCAAAGAGATCCTGACGGATCAAGGGACACCTTTTATGTCCAACGTAATGAAAGGTTTGTGTAAGCTGCTGGGTATAAAACAGTTAAGGACATCAGTCTATCACCCTCAAACTGATGGGTTGGTGGAGCGCTTCAACAAAACCCTCAAGAGAATGTTAAAAAGGGTGGTTGAGGCAGACGGGAGAGATTGGGATTGCCTGCTCCCCTACTTAATGTTTGCTGTTCGTGAGGTGCCTCAGTCATCTACTGGGTTTTCCCCGTTTGAGCTTTTGTATGGGCGACACCCCGGGGGCTTTTGGATATTGCGAAGGAGTCGTGGGAAGAGGAGCCCTCTCCCCACCGCTCCGTGGTGGAACATGTTCTACAGATGCAGGACCGTATCACAGCTGTAATGCCCATAGTACAAGAGCATATGAGACAGGCTCAAGAGGCCCAAAGTCGCATATACAATCGGGGAGCCAGACTCAGGGTTTTTCAGCCGGGTGACCGGGTCCTGGTTCTGGTTCCCACCGCAGAAAGTAAGTTCCTGGCCAAATGGCAAGGGCCCTATGAGGTTGTAGAGAAAATAGGGGATGTGAATTATAAAGTCCACCAACCCGACAAACGGAAAAAAATGCAAATCTATCATGTCAATTTAATAAAGGCCTGGAAGGAACCTTTAGTTTCTATGGCGGCTGAGCGTCTCAGTCCTGCACTTCAGGGGGAGTTACTGAGGTGAAGGTCTCGGAGACTCTGTCAAGGGCACAAGCCCAAGAGGTGAAGGAATTCCTCCTTAGGAATGCCGATGTGTTTTCAGAGTGGCCAGGTTGCACTCATGTAACTAAGCATGATATTGTTACAGATCCGCAAGCTCGGGTTCGCTTGAAGCCATATCGCATTCCTGAAGCCCGCAGACAGACCGTAGCAGGTGAGATCCAGAGAATGTTGGAGCTAGGTGTTATTGAACCGTCCCATAGTGATTGGAGTAGCCCGGTCGTGTTGGTACCAAAACCGGATGGGTCCTTACGGTTTTGCAATGACTTTCGCAAATTAAACGAGATCTCAAAGTTTGACGCTTATCCCATGCCACGGGTGGATGAGTTAATAGAAAGGTTAGGTCCAGCTAGGTACATCACCACCCTAGATCTAACCAGAGGTTATTGGCAGATTCCACTTACTTCAACGGCTAGAGAAAAGACAGCATTTTCTACTCCACAGGGCCTGTTCCAGTATGTGAGAATGCCATTTGGGCTTCATGGGGCCCCCGCCACCTTTCAAAGGTTGATGGATGAAGTCCTCAGGCCACACCGGCACTTCGCTCGGCATACCTTGACGACGTGGTGATATTCAGCTCGGACTGGGAGAGTCATCTTCCCAAGGTCCAAGCGGTGGTAAACTCAATTCGACAGGCTGGTCTAACGGCCAATCCCAAGAAATGTGCCCTGGGCCTTGAAGAGGCACGTTACCTAGGGTACATTATTGGTAAAGGCCTCATCAAGCCTCAGGCTCAAAAGGTACAGGCAATTAGGAGTGGCCTCAACCTTGTACAAAAAACAGGTGAGGACGTTTCTGGGCATGGTAGGGTATTACCAGAGGTTTATTCCAGATTTTGCCACCATAGCTGCTCCACTTACGGACCTAATCAAAGGCAAAAGCTCAGGGGAATTTCTTGGAACAAAGATGCTGAGGTTGCGTTCTGTAAACTCAAGGAGGTGTTATGCAGTGGGCCAGTTTTGATTGCTCCTGATTTCAAAAAAAAGTTTGTTGTTCAAACAGATGCTTCCAATGTGGGCCTAGGGGCCGTGTTGTCACAGTTGGTGCATGGAGAGGAACACCCAGTGATATATTTGAGTAGGAAGCTAACCCGGCTGAGAAAAACTATAGTATCGTGGAGCGCGAGTGTTTGGCCATCAAATGGGCTGTGGAGACTCTGCGATACTATCTGCTAGGCCGTCGATTTCAGTTGGTGACAGATCACTCCCCTCTTACCTGGATGTCACGGGCCAAAGGTCATAATGCAAGGGTGACTCGCTGGTTCCTGTCACTACAGGATTATAATTTCTCAGTGGAGCACAGGGCAGGAAAGCTGCAGGCCAATGCTGACGCTCTCTCCCGAACTCATTGTATGTTTATGGAAAGTGTCCGTACCCACGGGTTCGAACAGAGAGAGGGGTATGTGACAGGGTGTCACAATGTTTGGCAGAGAAGGTGCTGGATGGTGTGTACATTGCACCAAGTATCCGGCACTTCATGTGTTAAAAGGCTCCAGGAAGGTTTGGTTTTCTTTGTTTCTAGAAGCTTCCTGGGAAAAAGAAAGCCAGTTTAGGGTCCTGGAGCCGGTCAGGGAAGAGTTGGGTGGGTTCCCTGACCACCCAGAGCCAGTCCGGGTTTTACCTGCCTGTGGGGACTGCTCACACAGAGGTATTAATCAGGTCAGCAGGCCTGACACAGGGGCTCTCGCTGGGTGTGTGTGCAGTCTGTTTGAGAAGCTGCAAGCCTAGGAGCTCTGAGAGTGGGCGCTTTTTGATCTAACTGCTGAACTGTAAGTTGCTCTGTTTTTCCCCCTTGAAAATGCTCTTTGTGTTTTGTGTTATGAGTTTAGCTAGTGCTGCCGAGTGAGATAGGCAGGAGCCAGACGGCTATTGTTTGTTTTGGTTTTGTTTGTTATTTTGAGCAACTTACAAAATAAACTAGCAACAGTCTGACGTACAAGCTACAAAGGTGTCAGTATTCCTGTTTCTACACAAGACAATCCCCGCAAGAGGAAGTAACAGTTCACACCACTAACAAATCATCAGCGTAAGCCGCCGTGAGATGTGTTCGGTTACCTACTTTAACTCCCAATATGTCTGGATGCTGGTGGATGTTTTGTATAAATGTCTCGATGGTGAGGACGAAGAGAAGAGGCAACAGGGGACACCCCTGATGAGTCCCGTTTAAGATTTTGAAGGGGGGGATATCGTTCTATTGACTCTAACTGAGGCCGAGGGGGAGGAGTATAGGGCCATTATTCTGTTTATGAATAGCATTGGGAGGCCAAAGCGTGACAGGGTTTGAGACATTTAAGTCAACTCCACCCAGTCAAACGCCTTCTCGGTGTCGCTGGAGAGAAGAGCTAATGAAGTCTTAGTTGACCGGGCGAACTGTATCAATTGAAGGACTCTCAGTGTGTTGTCATTTCCTTCTCTCCCTTTTACAAACCCCACCTGTTCCTCGTTAATTAAGGCAGGAAGTTTAGCTAAACAGTTTAATATCTGCATTGAGGAGAGAAATGGGTCGAAACTGCTGCAGATAGTAGGGTCCTTCCCCACCTTGGGCAAAAACTGTGATGTGTGCCTCTAGGGACTGTGTTGGGAAGTGTGCACCCTCCCCCAAAGAGTTGAAGGTTTTCAACATTTGTGGAAGCAGTACCTCCGCAAATGATTTGTAATATTGAATTGTACCCAATGTAATATTGGGTAACCCATCAGGGCCCGGACTTTTACCCTGCAGGGAGGCAGAAAGGGCCAATCTCAGCTCCTCAATGGTGAAATCTTTGTCCAGACACTGTTGTTGTGACACATTGAGAGAGAGCAAAGACAACGCGTCTAGGAAAGAGGTGATATCTTCCTTCCTTTGGCGGAGTGTGGCATAGGATTCACTTTTTCGGATATTATATAAATCTGTGTAAAACTGCTGAAATTGTGATGCAATGTCTTTAGTGTCAGTGTAATGGGCGCCCGACGAGGAAGATATGTTCTTAATATGAAGTTGTTCTTGTCTCCGCTTAACCATCAATGCCATAATCTTGGACCCTTTATTTCCATGCTGGTACATTTTATGTTGGGCATACAGATATGCTTTATCAGCCTTCAGGTTCAGAAGCTGCTTTAGTTTCTCACTGGAGTTTGATAAGATCTGTTAAAGTCTGAGCGGCCCTGGATTGTTTATGAGACCTCTCTAGCTTTGATATGTCACCCATGAGTGAATCAATATTTCTGTTACGGCACCTTTTGGCGTGCGAGCCTTTAGAGATAAATTCCCCCCGATATGACAGCCTTGTGGGCTTCCCACGTGACAGATGGGGACACGGAACTTGACGTGTTTTCAGCAAAATATGAAGTGAGGGAGTCTAAAATCTTACGTTTATAGGAATCATTATTGAGAAGGAGCTTGTTTAGCCTCCAGGAGTACCTCTGCTTGGGAAGGGATTGTATGAACATCTCAACCAGGGTTGGGGTATGGTCCAATATTGTAATATGTCCTATGCTGGCTCTAGCGACAAAATTTAAATGCGAAGAGGATACCAGTAAGTAGTCCAAATGTTGATATGAGTTATGGAAGTGGAGTAGTACGTATAATCCTTGTGCAAGGGATGGGTAGTCCACTAACCCTGTGGACTGCAATGCTTGTTTTATACACTTCAGTTTTCTGAAAGAAAGCTGAGACCTATCCGAAGATGAGTCCAGTTGGGGCTCTAAACTTACATTTAGGTCCCCCCCCTAGTATGCATACGCCCTCTTTGAAAGAGTCAAACTGGTGAAGAGTTTTAGTTAGCCAGTGAGTCTGATTGGTGTTAGGGGCATATAGCCCCACAATGGTCACCAAGGTGTTTGTAATAGTGCCCTTTAGGAACAGGAACCTGCCTTCAGGATCAGATATACATGCAGAGATAGAGAAGGGTACCATTCTTTTGAAAGCGATGGTGACTCCTCTCTTCTTGGATGTCGGATGACATGAGTGAAACCATTGTGTGAAATGATGGTGTGGTAGAGAAGGAAGTTTAACCTGTTTGAAGTGTGTCTCTTGAAGGATCGCGATGTCATGCAAAGACTTCAGCTGCCAGAGAACTCTGGACCTCTTCCGTGGAGAATTTAAGCCGTGTACAATCCAAGTAACTATTTGAACAGTAGACATAGAAGATTAAAGAGACAGTGTAGGCAAAATTAGCACAATAAGAAAGAAAGATAATTGTATGCTATCTGCGCTGAAAAAACTATCAAATGGTGATAAAGCAATTAACGAAGTGAGGTATATGAAGCCAGGAAGGGGCATGTACCTGTCTATATCATGAGGCATTGGTAATATTTAACACAACAAATGATCTGCTACTCCTCGGGAATGTGTTGCGTTATAGAGTTCACTCCCCTGCAATGCCAGAGCAGCCCTAAAGGGCTGTTACAACACCGAACCCACCACTCCCTATGTAGGCCCCAAACGTCTCTTTAGTGACGAGTAAAAAAAGAGACAGGGTCCCCAAAGATTGCAGACTCATGGTATAAAGGACTCAGAGAAAGAAAATGATGAGTCTCTCAGGGGTTGGGAGATGAAGCTGGCCTCTTCCTGGAAGTGGATCCGGTGGCCACCCGCCAGGCCTGAAGATCCGGAAGACCGGGGATATCCAGGACATCAGAGAACTGGAGCCAAAAAGGAACAGAAGAAGGATCCAGGTCCAACACTGAGCAAACGTCCGGATGGCGAATCAGCTTGAATGCGCCTTCAATAGAGAAGGAAAGCCCAAAAGGGAACAGCCACCTATATGGAATTTTCTTTCTCCTCAGAAGATCTGTAATTGGTTTAAGACATCTGCGCTTATCCAAGGTCGTCAGTGAGAGATCTTGGTAGAAGGTAATGGAAACTCCTTCAAATGTGATATTGTCTAGATCCCTGGAGGATTTAAAAATGAGCTCCTTGTGTTGAAAGTTCAAAAGATTACAGACATTGTCTCTAGGCGGTTCTCCCTCCTTCGGTTTTCTGTGAAGTGCTCTGTGAGCTCGTTCTAGCACCAGCTGCGGAGCATCATCCTCTGGGAGCAAGGGATGCTAAATATCATAGACAGTGTCTATTAGAGAGGAGGGTGGGACTAATTCCGGGACACCACGAATCCTTAAGTTATTCCTTCTATTTCGGTTTTCCTGATCCTCTATATCAGATAAGAGATTATTAAGGTGTGAGTGGCAAGCTCAAAATGCAGAGGTTGTGGCTTCCCCAAAAGCAACGATGGACGATTGCTTTGCTTCTAAACGCTCGACTGTTTGTCCAGTAGTCCGGACGTCCTGCTTAATATCAGTAAGATCCTTTTTTATTGGCGCGAGGGCGCTTTCCAAAATCTGTTGCATAGCTGTATGTGAGATTGAGAGCAGGTCCGCTGACTGCAGGGCATTCCCTTCATTGGGGCCGTCTACATTTGGACAGTCCGCAGTATCCCTCTCCAGGAGAGGGGGTGATTTATCTTTGTGGGAGGCCCCAGAGCTAGCATGCCCCCTCTTCCAGAATTTTTCCATTTCTGTGTGACCCTTTTTCTGGGCAGGTGAGTGCGAAGCTTCCAGTTTGCCCACTTTCACCATAGCTTGACAAAGATGGGTTAATTGAGAGAAGTTAACACTACTCTTCTTGATATAAAGTGTACAGTGTACAAAATTGCCAACCGACTAGTTGCTGCTGAGACAGGTAGGTCCCCTCAAGGCCAGAGTGAGGTCAAGATTGCATCCCAAATTTTGCGAGGGAACTGCTATTTAAAATGTGACCCTTTCTTAACCCAACTCCTACTTGTGCAGGGTGAAGGAGAGGGGGGGGGGGATAATGGCAGGCTGTCCAGTCTGGGGCCTTTATACAACAGGCCAACCGCAGTGTCAATAGGGCTGATAGAAGTGCCCCGCAACTTGTAGAAGGGCCTTTCTGGCCCAGTACTCACTGTGCCTGATATACAGAGTCACTGGTGCGCTGTGGGCTCCTGCAGGGCCTCGGTATGTCACCAGCAGCGGGACCTGGGAATCCAGATGGCGCCTTTGCACACCTGTGGTATTGGTCTAGCGCGGGCTCTCTCTTCCAGCTCCAGCCAACTAGTAGGTCCGCTGGTCCCGAGGCAATCCGGAGCCCTCACGGAGGCCCCACCACCCACTATATTCGTGCCGCAGGTCTGCTCACCCGTCCGGTCAGAGTTCCAGACCGCCGACTAGGCCGCAACTTCAGTACGCATCGGCCGGGCTCCTCAGACACCAGAGTGGGCTCCTTGTGATGCTGATCAAGCGGGGAGGGAAGATGGCAGGGTTCTGAGGGGTTAGGGGTGATGGTTAGGAACAGATGGAGGAGGATATGGTAGATGTCTCAGGAGCTGCGGGGAAGTGCGTCCGCTCCACTCTGCTGCAGACCTCCTGGTCCTTTTTTGGAGTTTTACTGAGTTCTGACCAAGGGCATAGTGTTATCTCTGGTGACTGATACCTCCCTCATAGGTAACTTTAGTTTTCTGCTGTGGAACTGTATCTAATTATTTATTTCGCTCACTTATATAGCGCTGACTTATTCCTCAGCGTTTTACAGACATTATCATTGCTTTCTGTCTCCAATGGAGCTCACAATTTCAGGTCCCTACTGAAGTAAAAAGCAGATTGGCTTTTGACTCCCCCCAAGTTAACCAGCTCCTATCCCACATGCCCTGTTGGCCCCATCTTAGCTCTACCCTGGCACTGGGGCATGTAAGGACTATCTGAAGGGCTCTCTGCTACATGAGAAGGCAACGGTATTATAAATGGCACAGGGTAGGTGGGAGCATCTTACAGATCTATGTTGGGACATAGGCGCTTTATGTTATGCTTAGTGTTGAGCAAACCCGATCTTTAAAGTTCGGTTCGTACCGGACTTTAGAGTCTCCTGAAAAGTTCGGGTTCGCGTTTGGTGTTCGGCCATTTAATAAAGCTTGTTGAAAAGCTGGAGGGCAGCCAATCAACAAGTGTTTAAGATGTGTGCCCTTAGAAGCCATCAAAGCCATGCCTACTAATGGCATGGCTGTGATTGGCCAGTGCAGCATGTGACCCAGCCTCTATATGTAGCGCTGCACATCACGTCAGATCGTGCTAGTGTAAGGATAGCAAAAAAAAAAACACCAAAAGCTTTGCTCTATTGAGCTCAAATCACCACTTTTACCCTTAATATTTAGATCAGTAAAACTTCACTTTTATTAGTTATTCTCTAAAAATGTATGTGAGTTTTGACACACTTGTTAAAACTACTGCTCGAATTTACACACTGCTGTTACACAGGTTGCTAGTGGTAACGGAGGGTGTGCACTACCTTCTTAACCTTCCCACAAGACTGCAATCAATGTATAAACTGCCTGCTTGACTAATCCTGCAGAGTACTCGGTGCTGTGAACATACACCCTAAAGTAAATCACTGTTTCCTAATCAGTGTTTGACAATTCGAGCAGAGCTAAAACCAACGAATTCTGTCCCCCAACATGTTTCACCAGGTAAACTGGCGTCTTCAGGGGAAAGGACAGACTTGAAACGCCGTGCTGAACACTCCTATTTATAATTTGTTATCCTATGAATTGGCCAATAGATCCATTAACATTCAACTGATAGTTTTAAAGGTCAATAACCTGGTCAGATTTGAATCCATTGGCAAGGTCATTGGATGACTGCCAAATGACGTGCTGCGCAGACCCATGCTGCGCTAACACTTATTCTATAATCAAATTGAATGGCTGGTTATTGGATGACTGCCAAATGACGTGCTGCGCAGACCCTTGCTGCGCTAACACTTATTCTATAATCGAATAAAGACTACTTACTGCGCATGAGCTATCTCTTAACTTGTACTAAACCTGCTATACTGCGGCTGTATAGGTGCCGATATTACTTGTTTTTATACACTGTTGATGTGGACCATCTTATATACGCAAGCATATAATCAAAGGCAGAGCATGTAAAGGATATGAGGCTATCCCCGTGCGTAATACTAGATGCACACGGGCTTGGTTGCAAAACATTGTAATGCCTAGGTGCACGATCTTTAATAGGCACAGACTTAGTTACAGAGTGTATCAAGTATAAAGGGCAACATACTATCCAAGTGCGTCTAGATGTATCCAGATGCGCCTGGGTCCCTCAAGTAGTGTACATAAAGGGTACTACATCGCCTCTATATATTCCTGTGCACACATTGGTACCCAGCTCCCAGGGCCAGAGAGAGTCAAGAGACCATACCTTACTGGTACATGCAAAATCATAACTCATTGGGGCACTACAGAAATGGCCCCCAGGTATTATGCAACCACTAGTGCCAAGTGTTAAGCTGGCACGATTAACAGGTGTTAGTACAGTGCTACCTTAGCTATTAAACTTGTTTCACGTTTAGACCCCATTAGTATCGTATTATTTGATGGTTAAGGTCTTACCTAATTTACATAGGACCTATCTGCAAATAGTACTGATGGATTATCTTTACTAGATTATGCGCATAGGTGTTACATTGCATTGTCCTAATGTAATACTGTATATATTGTTAGATAGCAACGATCTGTATCAGATCTATAGGGTCTCAAAGAACAAGTGCTCCACCATATTATTATATTACATTACTTTTGTGCCAAATTGGCACCATATTGTCATATGCCCAAAAGGGAAAATTAAATTGTTGTCCTAAATGGAGAACTAATATATCCAAAAATAGAGACTAGCATGGTTAGCACATTTATAGAGTGTTGTGGTTGTATATTTTCGACTCATGGTGGTTCCACAACTTTCTTGCACGCTCCTGTGACTCACCTCACAGATAGCATGAACATTATTATTGGTGGGAGATGTCACATAAGTAAGCACAGTCATTACTTGTCCAAAACGACACACCAAAGTGATGCACTTATTTTACTAGACAGATACCAAGTTGGCCTTAGTGGTTTGTGAGTATTGTATCATGATCTATAGTTAATGCTGGCTCAAAGGATCCTGGAGTGTTCAGCCTATATTACTCACAATTGAAATAGTATTGGTCATATTTGTTTCAAAATACACCTAGATCGTATTACAAAAACGATGAGAATGTAAATCCCTCATTGAGTCCATGTGGACTCAAACTCTCCAAACGATATATCCATTTGGCTTCTTCTTGGTACAGGATTTTATCCACATCTCCCACCAATAATAATGTTCATGCTATCTGTGAGGTGAGTCACAGGAGCGTGCAAGAAAGTTGTGGAACCATGAGTCGAGAATATACAACCACAACACTCTATAAATGTGCTAACCATGCTAGTCTCTATTTTTGGATATATTAGTTCTCCATTTAGGACAACAATTTAATTTTCCCTTTTGGGCATATGACAATATGGTGCCAATTTGGCACAAAAGTAATGTAATATAATAATATGGTGGAGCACTTGTTCTTTGAGACCCTATAGATCTGATACAGATCGTTGTTATCTAACAACATATACAGTATTACATTAGGACAATGCAATGTAACACCTATGCGCATAATCTAGTAAAGATAATCCATCAGTACTATTTGCAGATAGGTCCTATGTAAATTAGGTAAGACCTTAACCATCAAATAATACGATACTAATGGGGTCTAAACATGAAACAAGTATAATAGCTAAGATAGCACTGTACTAACACCTGTTAATCGTGCCAGCTTAACACTTGGCACTAGTGGTTGCATAATACCTGGGGGCCATTTCTGTAGTGCCCCAATGAGTTATGATTTTGCATGTACCAGTAATGTATGGTCTCTTGACTCTCTCTGGCCCTGGGAGCTGGGTACCAATGTGTGCACAGGAATATATAGAGGCGATGTAGTACCCTTTATGTACACTACTTGAGGGACCCAGGCGCATCTGGATACATCTAGACGCACTTGGTTAGTATGTTGCCCTTTATACTTGATACACTCTGTAACTAAGTCTGTGCCTATTAAAGATCGTGCACCTAGGCATTACAATGTTTTGCAACCAAGCCCGTGTGCATCTAGTATTACGCACGGGGATAGCCTCATATCCTTTACATGCTCTGCCTTTGATTATATGCTTGCGTATATAAGATCGTCCACATCAGCAGTGTATAAAAACAAGTAATATCGGCACCTATACAGCCGCAGTATAGCAGGTTTAGTACAAGTTAAGAGATAGCTCATGCGCAGTAAGTAGTCTTTATTCGATTATAGAATAAGTGTTAGCGCAGCAAGGGTCTGCGCAGCACGTCATTTGGCAGTCATCCAATAACCAGCCATTCAATTTGATTATAGAATAAGTGTTAGCGCAGCATGGGTCTGCGCAGCACGTCATTTGGCAGTCATCCAATGACCTTGCCAATGGATTCAAATCTGACCAGGTTATTGACCTTTAAAACTATCAGTTGAATGTTAATGGATCTATTGGCCAATTCATAGGATAACAAATTATAAATAGGAGTGTTCAGCACGGCGTTTCAAGTCTGTCCTTTCCCCTGAAGACGCCAGTTTACCTGGTGAAACATGTTGGGGGACAGAATTCGTTGGTTTTAGCTCTGCTCGAATTGTCAAACACTGATTAGGAAACAGTGATTTACTTTAGGGTGTATGTTCACAGCACCGAGTACTCTGCAGGATTAGTCAAGCAGGCAGTTTATACATTGATTGCAGTCTTGTGGGAAGGTTAGGAAGGTAGTGCACACCCTCCGTTACCACTAGCAACCTGTGTAACAGCAGTGTGTAAATTCGAGCAGTAGTTTTAACAAGTGTGTCAAAACTCACATACATTTTTAGAGAATAACTAATAAAAGTGAAGTTTTACTGATCTAAATATTAAGGGTAAAAGTGGTGATTTGAGCTCAATTGAGCAAAGCTTTTGTTGTTATGGAACCCTCCCTTAATAGGGTCCCTAGTTTTTTGCATTAGTGTAAGGATAGGATGCTGCTGCTGTGAGGGAGAGATAAGAAATAATCTGATATCAGAGCTTGGTGTTAAGTCTACCATCTACAGCGATTTTTTTTTTGTGGGTACAATGCAACATTTTTGTACCCTGCCGTGAGCCCAGTGACACAGAAAAATAAGTTTTAATCCGTCTGTTAGAAAGGTGGGCATCGGCAGCCATTTTGTGCAAGTGCAGTGCACTTGCACCTGCATATGTGCCAGGGACAATAGTTAATTCCTGTTCTTGTAGTTCAGTGGGCGACATATACCCATTTTTTAAGTGCACCTGCACTGCATGTGCCAGGGGAAGGGAAAATAATATAGGTAATCCGTCTGTGGGTTCAGGGACCCAGGGGGTGACATATTCACATTTTGTTCTGTAAAGTACCCCTGTGGTGCATATGTGACAGTGTAAGCAATTCAGTGAATCCATCTGTTAGATTCTGGGGGGACAAATACATTATAATTTTTTTGCTAAAAAGTAAGTTTGCGGCCTGTGCTGTATATTTGAGAGTGAAATATAACCAGTAAATACAACTGTGACATTATTGGTGAAAAAAAACACTTATTTTTTGCCATAAAGTACATTTGCGGCCTGTACTGCATTTCTGAGAGTGAAATATAACCAGTAAATACAACTGTGACATTGTTGGTAAAAAAAAAAAAACACTTCTTTTTTGCCATAAAGTACATTTGCAGCCTGCATTGCATTTCTGAGAATGCAATAAAACCAGTAAGTACTACTGTGACATTGTTGGTAAAAAAAAAAATCACTTTTTTTGTGCCATAAAGTACATTTGCAGCCTGCACTGCATTTCTGAGAGTGCAATATAACCAGTAAATGCTACTGTGAAATTGTTGGTTAAAAAAATCACTTATTTTTTGCCATAAAGTACATTTGTGGCCTGCACTGTATTTATGACAGTGAAATATAACCAGTAAATACAACTGTGACATTGTTGGTAAAAAAAAATAACACTTCTTTTTTGCCATAAAGTACATTTGCAGCCTGCATTGCATTTCTGAGAATGCAATAAAACCAGTAAGTACTACTGTGACATTGTTGGTAAAAAAAAAATCACTTTTTTTGTGCCATAAAGTACATTTGCAGCCTGCACTGCATTTCTGAGAGTGCAATATAACCAGTAAATGCTACTGTGAAATTGTTGGTTAAAAAAATCACTTATTTTTTGCCATAAAGTACATTTGCGGCCTGCACTGTATTTATGACAGTGAAATATAACCAGTAAATACAACTGTGACATTGTTGGTAAAAAAAAAAAAAACACTTCTTTTTTGCCATAAAGTACATTTGCAACCTGCATTGCATTTCTGAGAGTGCAATATAACCAGTAAATACTACTGTGACATTGTTGGTGAAAAAAATCACTTATTTTGTGCCATAAAGTACATTTGCGGCCTGCACTACTTTTCTGAGAGTGAAATATAATCAGTAAATCCAGCTCTTAGATTGTGGGTGGACATTTCTACGGTTATCAGACCAGTCAATTACAAGTGGCTTGGAGGGTTTGTTCTTGCTGCACTGCATACCTGACAGGGAAATATATTCTGTAAATTCGACGGTGTTTAGATTGTTGGGTGATCTGTACCCCTTTTTTCTTTCCTCTGGATCAACTTGTAGGAAACAGGCCGAACTGGATGGACACATGTCTTAAATACTATGTTACTATGTTACTACCCCGGCCCTGCATACCTGACTGGGAAATATATTCTGTAAATTCAGCGGCGTTTACATTGTTGGGTGCTATAGTTATATGCTGTAAAATCTCCATGATGTCTCCATGATAAATCTTCTGTGTGGGGGCCCCATGTGGCTTCTACACACTTTCAAAATAATCCTTCAGAGGGGCGAATAGATGCTGGATGACAGAGATGCTCCAGGACCCCTTTTTTCTTTCAAACTACCCCTGCACTACATACCTGACTGGAAAATAAATTCTGTAACTTCGGCGGCATTCAGATTGTTGGGTGATCTATACCCCTTTTTTCTTTCAAACTACCCCTGCACTACATACCTGACTGGAAAATATATTATGTAAATTAGGCGGCGTTTACATTGTTGGGTGATCTATACCCCTTTTTTCTCTCAAAGTACCCCTGCACTGCATACCTGACAGCGAAATATATTCAGTAAATTTGGCAGCGTTTAGATTGCTGGGTGATCTGTACCCCTTTTTTCTTTCAAACTACCCCTACCCTGCATACCTAACTGGGAAATATATTCTGTAAATTCGGCGGCGTTTAGATTGTTGGGTGATCTATACTTCTTACTCCTTGGTAGACACGATGCTGATGGCATCCCCACCTGACACCGGGGCCTCAGTGGAAGTACAAGGCGAAGGAAGAGGACCGCCAGCACCTCAGAAGGCAGGGTTAGCATGGTTGAAATTTGAAAAAGCTTTGTCAGCACGCCACAAGAACCAGCCCCACCAGCTGGTATGGAACGTCTTAGCAGGAGGCAGCATTTCAGCAACATGGTCGAACAGTATGTGTGCACAAGCCTACACGTACTGACTGATGGGTCTGCCCCATTCAATTTCTAAGTCTCCAAATTGGGCACATGGTCTGAGCTTGCCCTTTACGCCTTGGAGGTGCTGGCCTGCCCTGCAGCAAGTGTACAGTCTGAACATGTGTTTAGCACAGCAGGGGGCGTTATTACAGACAAGCGCAGCCACCTGTATCCCACAGGACTTATCCGTACCTTGTGCAGAATAGACATGTATACCGGCCTCACCCAGCCTTTGTTATACTCCAGCGCACTTTCTCTTTGTTTTTTTTTTCTATATTTGCCAATGTTTTTGGGTCTACCCAAATAAAAATAAAAAAAAAGTTAAAAAAAAAACAAACCTCCTCCACCACCGCTTCCACCTACACCGCCAGGTCCACCGCCTCCTCAACCTCCTACTACATATGGACCTTCTCCTCCTAGTTCAAGATTATTATTTTTATTTTTTATGTATTTTATGTTATTTTAAGTCATTTCCCTATCCACATTTGTTTGCAGGGCAATTGTCCATATCTTATTCCCATTTTGCTTCCTTTTGCAGCCCTCTATAACTTTCCATTACTTTTTTAGAGCCATTTTAGTGCCCAATGGGGTTCGGGTTCAGTGTCAAGTTCGGGTCCCAAACTCGAAATTTGCGGGTAAGTTTGACCGAACCCGGCAAACCCGAACTTCCAGGTGTTCGCTCAACTCTAGTTATGCTTCTGTACTGAAAGGAAAAAAGTAGGGCGGCACTACTGCAATATTTCCTTAAATTTAAACAGCTCTTCAGTGCTAATACAAACAAACTGTGGCAGTGACTGTGCGGTCAACGGTGTTGCTCAGCTCTTCCTGACAGTGGAAAGACAATATGTTTCTTGAAGAGATCGTAGAAAAATGGAGCGGCACTAACCCAGTCCGTAAATAAAACTTCTTTATTGATCCGTGACACAAATTCAGGATCGGAGTTACTTCGGCATCAGGGGGGAGACACGTAAAGTATTGCGGTAGAACAGCGGCGACGGCCGTTTCGCGCCTCCTTCAGTGCATCGTCAGGCCACTACAAAGCTGAGTCGCGTTCAGCGCACCTTTATGGCGTCATCATGCGCCCCTGCCAGGTAATCACCGATCGCTACAAGCTAACATATTTATAAAAACAAATAGGAATTACAACTAGACAAATAAAGTGATGTGGCTAAAGAATACATAATAAATCCTAGGCTAACAAAGAGGCGATTGATTCAGACTTTTACAATGTATATGCAATTATCACTAATCAGGTTTTAAACACAGTCATTATGCAACGTGGAAGTTACCTAGATATGTAGAAGTAAGAGAACACCTGGTGTCAAAATCATCAAGATTAAATACCCAATTTTTTTTAATTTTAATTCCTGACTTTACAGAAAGACCGACAGGTCATTTCTATCATTGAGTCCATGTGGACCCATCGTGTCTGTATGTATTATCCACCACGCTTCTCTTTGAAGCAAACACTGATGTCTATCGACTCCCCGTGGGGGTTCCGTAACAGTTTCTATACCAGCAAAGGATAAACATCTAGAGTCACCACCATGACGGGACCGCACGTGGTCTATTAAACGGGAGCAACCCTTCCCTGTTCTTATGGAGCCCATATGTTCCCTAATGCGTTCTATTAGGGTTCTTTTAGTTTTCCCTACATAAAAAGCTCCAAATACACATGTAATAGCATACACCACGTACACCACGTAGTTATGCTTCTGCTTCTCAACATTTTACATAACTGCTGGTGTTTACCAGTCTCAGGCATTAGATGAGAACTTGAAAACACAAAACAAACTCCCATGTCTCATGAAAAAATATCAAATTTTATTATATCACAATTTAAATTAATATATAAAAAATTATCTTTAGGTCTATAGAGAAAGACAGAATAGAATACGAGACACCCTGATACAGATGAGATATAACAGTAGAGCAATGGTATGGGGCAATATACATCCAATGTAGGTCCTTTAAATCCAAATAGGACTCAAATTGAGAAAGATATACATGTATATATCCCTAGGGGCTGGTGCATGCAAAGATACAATTGAACCAAAAGTAATGGGATATTAGACACAGGGGTAAAAATCACCACCATATACAAAGCTGTGTCCCCCCAAATATGGCTAATACATGCATCACCCCCGTCCCACTATCTGAGCCTACCGCCAGTCAGTACAACTAGAAGGTAGACCCAAATAAGTGGATCCTTACACTGAAAAGTATGTCATGTGGAAAAATGCAAATAAACCATACACATCAGTCATGCAGGTAGAAATAAAGATAACACATACCCATGTTGCACCCAAACACCGACCGCTCAAACTGCACAGAAAACACCCCTACACGTGTTTCACCGTCCAGGCTTCATCAGGAGGTGAGGATAAAAGCAAAAGACCGGGGTATATATACCATGGGTGGGAGGTGAATAACCAATCATAGTAATGACCGTAATGCTAATCGTCACCTGCTGATATTGCTAATGGTCAGTCACAGCCACATGACGGGATCGGATATCTCGGCGCAACCCAGCCATGATGGCCGACTTCATCCTTCAGCGCGTCTCAATCAATCATCTGCGCATGTCAGCGCAGCATGATGATCATAACGAGCACATCCGGAGGAAGCCGACCAGCGCATGAGCTCGGTCGCGTCACCGCCCGTCACGTGAGCCGCACATGACCAGTCACGTGATCCGACACTCAATGCTAGATGTCAAAAGGATAACACACGTAAGTCCGATATACTTCAAAGAGTGTCAAAAAACGTGATTAATCAAAGATATGCACAGAGAGTATTATACAATAGATCGTGCCCCCAGAATCAAACAAATACTAAGATTATCACATAATAATTATATAAACTGGGAGAGCGATCAACGTTTTAAATCCATTTCAAAATTATGCATAACATGATTGATTGCAATAACTATCGCATAATATAATTGATTATAATAATATAAATAGTATAAGTAATATAAAGGGGGAGAAGAGGAGAGAATCAATGTTTCCAAAAAATTATATAAAAACCGAGAATACTCAAAATTAATAATGATAATGATCAATGCGTCCAGGGACCACATGTATATCTTGAAAGACTACAATAAAATAGACAATCCAGAATGCTATACTTAATCATATCTCCACTCCAAAAGTAATATAGATCACCATAATTATCAATTCAAGAAACATCCCAATTAAATGATCAATACATTGTAAACCATATAAATCTAACCCATAATATTCCCACAAAGAATACAAGTTATACAAATTAATACATATATAAATAATATTCAACTCAACAACCGTAAAATCAAAATCAAAAATGGAATCAAAAACCTACATAATCATATGAAATATTAAATAAAAATACATAAAAAATACATGAAAAATTCATAATCATATACCCTATTCCTCTCTTTTTAAATAAGACTAAAAAACAAAAATCGAGGTGAAAAATACATAAAAATGTGTCAAAAAAACACATGTGTAAAGTACGTTGATATCAATAAAACGATGCATAGGGAATATAAGGATTACTTTGTGCCCCATGTGTAAAGTGTACAAATATCAATATAAGGATAAATTAATTAAAACTATGATTCTGTGTACAAAAATTATTTACTTAAGTGAAAATTAGATAGTACTGTGACAACATATAACACAAAAAGTGAAAATGAAAGAGAGGAAAAAAAAAAAAAGGGGGGATAATACAATATTAAAATATTACATGGGATAACATGACATTTCAAAATGTATTATGAAACAAATCGCAGTCCTTAATTGGTCCCGAACTCATAGGATCCACCTCTTCTCCACCTGAAATTACAGTGTATCTTCTGGCATCTTCACGAAACCACCACACCCACAGATACGAAAATCCAAAGAGACTTAAGTCGAAA
Source organism: Bufotes viridis (assembly GCA_033119425.1). NCBI lineage: Eukaryota > Metazoa > Chordata > Amphibia > Anura > Bufonidae > Bufotes > Bufotes viridis. The sequence goes on along the minus strand of CM065594.1, from coordinate 206,447,398 downwards.
ACTAGAAAAATAACATACAAAAAATTAAAAACTCGATACACCCCGGAAATTAAAATTCACGTCACAAAAAGGGTTTGAAGCTATTGGACTCATTTAGTCCCTCCGGGACTACCGTATTGAGTATTGTAATCCATTTGGTTTCTATACGCAACAAGGCGCGCTTGATATCTCCTCCCCTGATACCCAACCTCACTCTATCGATGCCCTTAACAGACATCAATGACGGATCACAATTGTGGAACCGCCGAAAATGGCGCGGTACTGACTCTAATTGGTCCCACACTTCTACCTCTGCCTCCGCTGCCGCACGAATACGACCGGCATGTTCTAATACACGTACCTTTAAGGCCCTCTTTGTCATGCCCACGTAGATCATCTTGCAGGGGCAGGTCAGCCAATAAATCACTGCTTCAGTATTGCACGTAATATGGTGTACTATTTTAAATTCTTTGTCTCCAAGAGAATTACTAAATGTGGTGGAACGTGACATATAGGTGCACGCAGCACACCTGCCACATGCATAGGATCCCCACATGGGTCCTTTGCTCCCAAAAATACCTCTCGGTACATTGGCCACATAGTGGCTCCTAGTCAGTATGTCTCGTAGTGTGCGGGATCTTTTCCATGTTATCCTCGGATAAGGAGTCAGAATGGTATGTAAATCTCTGTCAGTGTGCAATACTGACCAATGCTTGCATAAGATGTTTTTAATCCATCGCCAAACCCTTTTTGTGACGTGAATTTTAATTTCCGGGGTGTATCGAGTTTTTAATTTTTTGTATGTTATTTTTCTAGTTTTCGACTTAAGTCTCTTTGGATTTTCGTATCTGTGGGTGTGGTGGTTTCGTGAAGATGCCAGAAGAAAAACTGTAATTTCAGGTGGAGAAGAGGTGGATCCTATGAGTTCGGGACCAATTAAGGACTGCGATTTGTTTCATAATACATTTTGAAATGTCATGTTATCCCATGTAATATTTTAATATTGTATTATCCCCTTTTTTTTTTTTCCTTTCTTTCTTTTTCACTTTTTGTGTTATATGTTGTCACAGTACTATCTAATTTTCACTTAAGTAAATAATTTTTGTACACAGAATCATAGTTTTAATTAATTTATCCTTATATTGATATTTGTACACTTTACACATGGGGCACAAAGTAATCCTTATATACCTTATGCATCGTTTTATTGATATCAACGTACTTTACACATGTGTTTTTTTGACACATTTTTATGTATTTTTCACCTCGATTTTTGTTTTTTTAGTCTTATTTAAAAAGAGAGGAATAGGGTATATGATTATGAATTTTCATGTATTTTTATGTATTTTTATTTAATATTTCATATGATTATGTAGGTTTTTGATTCCATTTTTGATTTTGATTTTACGGTTGTTGAGTTGAATATTATTTATATATGTATTAATTTGTATAACTTGTATTCTTTGTGGGAATATTATGGGTTAGATTTATATGGTTTATAATGTATTGATCATTTAATTGGGATGTTTCTTGAATTGATAATTATGGTGATCTATATTACTTTTGAAGTGGAGATATGATTAAGTATAGCATTCTGGATTGTCTATTTTATTGTAGTCTTTCAAGATATACATGTGGTCCCTGGACGCATTGATCATTATCATTATTAATTTTGAGTATTCTCGGTTTTTATATAATTTTTTGGAAACATTGATTCTCTCCTCTTCTTCCCCTTTATATTACTTATACTATTTATATTATTATAATCAATTATATTATGCGATAGTTATTGCAATCAATCATGTTATGCATAATTTTGAAATGGATTTAAAATGTTGATCGCTCTCCCAGTTTATATAATTATTATGTGATAATCTTAGTATTTGTTTGATTCTGGGGGCACGATCTATTGTATAATACTCTCTGTGCATATCTTTCATTAATCACGTTTTTTGACACTCTTTGAAGTATATCGGACTTACGTGTGTTATCCTTTTGACATCTAGCATTGAGTGTCGGATCACGTGATTGGTCATGTGCGGCTCACGTGACGGGCGGTGATGCGACCGAGCTCATGCGCTGGTCGGCTTCCTCCGGATGTGCTCGTTATGATCATCATGCTGCGCTGACATGCGCAGATGATTGAGACGCGCTGAAGGATGAAGTCGGCCATCATGGCTGGGTTGCGCCGAGATATCCGATCCCGTCATGTGGCTGCGACTGACCATTAGCAATATCATCAGGTGACGATTAGCATTACGGTCATTACTATGATTGGTTATTCACCTCCCACCCATGGTATATATACCCCGGTCTTTTGCTTTTATCCTCACCTCCTGATGAAGCCTGGACGGTGAAACACGTGTAGGGGTGTTTTCTGTGCAGTTTGAGCGGTCGGTGTTTGGGTGCAACATGGGTATGTGCTATCTTTATTTCTACCTGCATGACTGATGTGTATGGTTTATTTGCATTTTTCCACATGATATACTTTTCAGTGTAAGGATCCACTTATTTGGGTCTACCTTCTAGTTGTACTGACTGGCGGTAGGCTCAGATAGTGGGACGGGGGTGATGCATGTATTAGCCATACTTGGGGGGACACAGCTTTGTATATGGTGGTGATTTTTACCCCTGTGTCTAATATCCCATTACTTTTGGTTCAATTGTATCTTTGCATGCACCAGCCCCTAGGGATATATACATGTATATCTTTCTCAATTTGAGTCCTATTTGGATTTAAAGGACCTACATTGGATGTATATTGCCCCATACCATTGCTCTACTGTCATCTGTATCAGGGTGTCTCGTATTCTATTCTGTCTTTCTCTATAGACCCAAAGATAATTTTTTATATATTAATTTAAATTGTGATATAATAAAATTTGATATTTTTTCATGAGACATGGGAGTTTGTTTTGTGTTTTCAATGTGGTTAGGTACTGCCATGTTATATATATATTCCTTTGCATGAGGTTTTGTAGGGTTACATTAGATGAGAACTTGGCAGCTTATGTAGATATTTAGAGTACCACAAATTAGTTGGTCCAACATTCCGAGAAACGGTCAAATCACATTAAAGGGGTTATCCAATGAACTGTACACCATTTTTTTAACTATATCAGTGCCAATATGCTACTCTCCAGTGTAATGTTTAGTTTTTTTACTAATGCTGTTGCAGCTCTTGTTTCTTTCTGTGGGTTGGGAGCAGCTCATCCCACGTGACCATCATGTAGCTGCTTTTCTTGCTCATGCAGCCCCCACAGTTTCCAAAATTCTGTTTTCCTGTCTTCCTTCCCTGTATACAAAACATACTTACCAACATTTATAACGCGAGTGGTAATACCATTCCTAAACCAGCTCCTATCTGTGTGTGCTGGTATAGTGTCATTCTGTGTATTTTGTCCAGGCCCTCCACACTGTGCATTTCCTATGTTTGAAATTGTCAATGTTCATGTAGTGTGCCTTGTTCACCAGCAGATGGTGGCACCTATGGCAGAGATAATTTGCAGAGATAGGAACTTCTCTTTCCATTCTAGCCCTCTCTAGTGAGGAAGGAGTTTTAGTTAGTAAAGGTCAGACTAGAGTTGAGCGAACAGTTCGAGCATAGTTCGGGTTCGTACCGAATTTTGGGGTGTTCAGGAAATGGACCGAACCCGAACATTTTCAATAACAGTTCGGGTTCGGGTTCGTTGTTCGGCAATTTCTTCCCGCTTTCTGAAGGGCTGCACAGCAGCCTATCAGCTAGCGTTTTACTTCTTGCCATAAGAGCCCATCACAACCATGCCTACTAATGGCATGGCTGTGATTGGCCAAGTGCAGCATGTGACCCAGCCTCTGTTGAGGCTGGAGTCACGTAGCGCCGCACGTCACACTGCTCTGATTAGTGTAGGGAGAGGATGCAGCTTCTGTGAGGGCGAGATTAGGCAGGAAAAAGTCAGCATTAGCACCTAATGAAGTGATCGATCTACAGCTGTGAATGATTCAACTTCTGCTAGTTAATTGCTCACTGGTTTTTAGGCTGCACAGAGCGTTTTTCTGTCACTTTTTTTCTGGGGTGACCGGTGGACATTTTGTGACTTGTGGTGCACCAGAACAAGCTGCCACCAAGTCCATCAATCCATCAATCCTAGTTTTTTTTTTACTATATCCTACATCAGGGGCTTGGCTGTGCTTATTATCACCCCTAGAAACTCAGGAAAGCAATTTCTATACTTTATTAAGGGGTTAAATACAATTGCCAAAATACCAATCCCCTAAATCTGGTGTTCCAGCTTTGGATAGCCAAGTATAATACTGTCTGCTGTCTGGCAAAGGATAGATTATTTTCAGTGGTGAAATTCAATTGCGAAAATAGCAATCCCCTAAATCTGGAGTCCCAGCACTGGCTGGCAAAGTATAATAGTGTCCGCCAAAACATATATTTTGTTCTGGGGTGAAATTCAATTGCCAAAATAGCAATACCCTGAATCTGGTCTCCCAGCTGTTGCAGGCCAAGTGTTGATCTGTCCGTAAAAGGGTATATTTTGTTCTGGGGTGAAATTCAATTGCCAAAATAGCAATACCCTGAATCTGGTGTTCCAGTAGTGGCTTGCAAAGTATAAGGCCTCTTTCACACGGGCGTCATGTTTGACGCCCGGATAAGAGACAGGTGCGTTGCGGGAATATGCGCGATTTTCCCGCGCGGGTGTAAACATTTGTAATGCGTTTTGCACGCTCGTGAGAAAAATCGCCATGTTTGATACCCAGACCCGAAGCGGGACTTCATCACTGAAGTCCGGTTTCGGGTCTTCTGGAGAATTTATTATTTTCCCTTATAACATGGTTATAAGGGGAAATAATAGCATTCTTAATAAAGAATGCATAGTAAAATGAAGTGGAAGGGGTTAAAAATAATAAAAGTTAACTTACCTTAGCCACTTGATCGCGTAGTTGCGATCTGTCCTCTCTTTCCCAGCATCAGCTAAGAACTAAAGGACCTGTGATGACGTCACATCACATGGTCCAATCACATGGTCCATCACCGTGAAAAACGCACAATATAGAGCATGCTGCGATTTTCACGCAACGCAGAAGTGATGCGTGAAAATCACCGCTCATGTCCACAGCCCCATAGAAATGAATGGGTCTGGATTCAGTGCGGGTGCAATGCGTCCTCCTCACGCATTGCACCCGCGCGGAAAACTCGCCCGTGTGAAAGGGGCCTAATAGTGTATATATATATATATTTTGTTCTGGGGGGAAATTCAATTGCCAAAATAGCAATACCCTGAATCTGCTGTTCCAGTAATGGCTTACAAAGTATAATAGTGTCCGCCAAAACATATATTTCGTTCTGGGGTGAAATTCAATTGCCAAAATAGCAATACCTGAATCTGGTGTTCCAGCAGTTGCAGGCCAAGTGTTAATCTGTCCGTAAAAGGGTATATTTTGTTCAGGGGTGAAATTCTATTGCCAATATAAAAATACCCTGAATCTGGTGTTCCAGTAGTGGCTTGCAAAGTATAATAGTGTCCGCCAAAACATATATTTTGTTCTGGGGTTAAATTCAATTGCCAAAATAGCAATACCTGAATCTGGTGTTCCAGCAGTTGCAGGCCAAGTGTTAATCTGTCCGTAAAAGGGTATATTTTGTTCTGGGGTGAAATTCTATTGCCAATATAGAAATACCCTGAATCTGGTGTTCCAGTAGTGGCTTGCAAAGTATAATAGTGTCCGCCAAAACATATATTTTGTTCTGGGGTTAAATTCAATTGCCAAAATAACAATACCTGAATCTGGTGTTCCAGCAGTTGCAGGCCAAGTGTTAATCTGTCCGTAAAAGAGTAAGTTTTGTTCTGGGGTGAAATTCAATTGCCAAAATAGCAATACCCTAAATCTGGTGTTCCAGTAGTGGCTTGCAAAGTATAATAGTGTCCGCCAAAACATATATTTTGTTCTGGGGTGAAATTCTATCGCCAATATAGCAATACCCTGAATCTGCTGTTCCAGTAGTGGCATGCAAAGTATAATAGTGTCCGCCAAAACATATATTTTGTTCTGGGGTGAAATTCAATTGCAAAATAGCAATACCCTGAATCTGGTGTTCCAGCAGTTGCAGGCCAAGTGTTAATCTGTCCGTAAAAGGGTATATTTTGTTCTGGGGTGAAATTCAATTGCCAAAATAGCAATAACCTGAATCTGGTGTTCCAGTAGTGGCTTGCAATGTATAATAGTGTCTGCCAAAACATATATTTTGTTCTGGGGTGAAATTCAATTGCCAAAATAGCAATACCCTGAATCTGGTGTTCCAGCAGTTGAAGGCCAAGTGTTAATCTGTCTATAAAAGGGTATATTTTGTTCTGGGGTGAAATTCAATTGCCAAAATAACAATACCCTGAATCTGGTGTTCCAGTAGTGGCTGGCAAAGTATAATAGTGTCTGCTAAAACATATATTTTGTTCTGGGGGGAAATTTTATTGCCAAAATAGCAATACCCTGAATCTGGTGTTCAAGCTGTTGCAGGCCAAGTGTTAATCTGTCCATAAAAGGGTACATTTTGTTCTGGGGTGAAATTCAATTGCCAAAATATCAAAACCATGAATCTGGTGTTCCAGTAGTAGCTTGCAAAGTATAATAGTGTCCGCCAAAACATATATTTTGTTCTGGGGTGAAATTCTATTGCCAATATAGTAATACCCTGAATCTGGTGTTCCAGTAGTGGCTTGCAAAGTATAATAGTGTCCGCCAAAACATATATTTTGTTCTGGGGTGAAATTCAATTGCAAAATAGCAATACCCTGAATCTGCTGTTCCAGCAGTTGCAGGCCAAGTGTTAATCTGTCCGTAAAAGGGTATATTTTGTTCTGGGGTGAAATTATATTGCCAATATAGCAATACCCTGAATCTGGTGTTCCAGTAGTGGCTTGCAAAGTATAATAGTGTCCGACAAAACATATATTTTGTTCTGGGGTGAAATTCAATTGCCAAAATAGCAATACCCTGAATCTGGTGTACCAGCTGTTGCAGGCCAAGTGTTAATCTGTCCGTAAAAGGGTATATTACACTCAAGGTGTATATACAAGTGCTAAGAGGGTCATCCTCATTAACTTCACACGCTACCATGCATCTCCCATTGTATGTCTGTCCGCATAGTGTTAAAATACAATTGCTAAAGGCATAATCCTAAATATTTTTTCTCACGCTACTGTGCATCTCCAATTGTAAATCTATCCATAAAAGGATACCTTTCATCCAGGGCCTAAATACTAGCCCTAAAAGAGATATTCCCCTAAATCAGTGGTAACTGCTGTGCCTGGATTAGTGTAATACGCTACATAAATAAATAGGCAGATAGTGTTAGGTGCCTGTAAAAAAAAGGCCTGAATTTGAAATCAATTCCAAATATTTTTCTTCTTATTGTGGTGCTTGGTGAACGGTAACAATGAGGAAAACATCTAGTAAGGGACGCGGACGCGGTCGTGGTGGTGTTAGTGTACCCTCTGGTGCTGGGAGAGGACGTGGCCATTCTGCCACAGCCACACGTGCTACTGAACCAACTACCTCAGGTTCCAGTACCCGCCAGAATTTACAGCGATATTTGGTGGGGCCCAATGCCGTCCTAAGGATGGTAAGGCCTGAGCAGGTACAGGTGCTAGTCAATTGGGTGGCCAACAGTGGATCCAGCATGTTCACAACATTATCTCCCACCCAGTCGTCTGCAGAAAGCGCACAGGTGGCGCCTGAAAACCAAGCCCATCAGTCTGTCACATCACCCCCATGCATATCAGGGAAAATGTCAGAGCCTCAAGTTATGCAGCAGTCTCTTATGCTGTTTGAAGACTCTGCTGGCAGGGTTTCCCAAGGGAATCCACCTAGCCCTTCCCCAGTGGTGGAAGACATAGACTGCACTGATGCACAACCACTGATGTTTCTTGATGATGAGGACATGGGAATACCACGTCATCGGAGTCCGCACGTCTCTGATGATGACGAAACACAGGTGCCAACTGCTGCATCTTTCTGCAGTGTGCAGACCGAACAGGAGGTCAGGGAGGAAGACTGTGTGAAAGACGATGCAGGGGACGATGAGGTCCTACACCCCACATGGAATGAAGGTCATGCCACTGACTTTCATAGATCAGAGGAAGAGGCAGTGGTGAAACCGAGCCAATAGCGTAGCAAAAGAGGGAGCAGGGGGCAAAAGCAGAACAGCCGCCGCCAAGAAAGTTTGCCTGCTACTGGCCACCGCCACCAGGGACCGAGCACCCCAAAGACAGCTTCAAGGAGTTCCCTGGCATGGAACTTCTTTAAACAATGTGCTGACGACAAGACCCGAGTGGTTTGCATGCTGTGCCATCAGAGCCTCAAGCGAGGCATTAACGTTCTGAACCTTAGCACAACCTGCATGACCAGGCATCTACATGCAAAGCATGAACTGCAGTGGAGTAAACACCTTAAAAACAAGGAACTCACTCTGGCTCCCCCTGCTCCCTCTTCTGCTGCTGCCTCGGCCTCTTATTCCGTCTCAGGAGGAATGTTGGCACCTGCCGCCCACCAAACAGAGGATGTGCCACCGACAACACCACCTGCGTCACCAAGCATCTCCACCATGTCACACGGCAGCGTTCAGCTCTCCATCTTACAAACATTGGAGAGAAAGCGTAAATTCCCCCCTACCCACCCTTGAGCCCTGGGCCTGAATGCCAGCATTTCTAAACTACTGGCCTTTGAAATGCTGTCATTCAGGCTGGTGGACACAGACAGCTTCAAACAGTTGATGTCCATGGCTGTGCAACAGTATGTTGTTCCCAGCCGCCACTACTTCTCCAAGAGAGCCGTGCCTTCCCTGCACAACCAAGTATCCGATAAAATCAGGTGTGCACTGAGCAACGCCATCTGTGGCAAGGTCCACCTAACCACAGATAAGTGGACCAGTAAGCACGGCCAGGGACGCTATATCTCCCTAACTGAACACTGGGTAAATGTAGTGGCGGCTGGGCCCCAGGAGGAGAGTTCCTTGGCGCACGTCCTTCCTCCGCTAAAGATTGCAGGGCATCATTCTTTGCCTACTGTAGCCTCCTCCTCCTATTCGGCTTCCTCCTCTTCTGCTTCCACCAGCTCATACAGTCAGCCACACACCTTCACCACCAACTTCAGCACAGCCCGGGGTAAACGTCAGCAGGCCATTCTGAAACTCATATGTTTGGGGGACAGGCCCCACACCGCGCAGGAGTTGTGGCGGGGTATTGAACAACAGACCGACGAGTGGTTTCTGCCAGAGGGCCTCAAGCCCGGCCTGGTGGTGTGCGATAATGGACGAAATCTCGTCGCAGCTCTGGGACTAGCCGGTTTGACGCACATCCCTTGCCTGGCGCATGTGCTGAATTTGGTGGTGCAGAAGTTTATTCACAACACTACGACATGTCAGAGCTGCTACATAAAGTGCGGGCCTTCTGTGCGCGCTTCCGGCGTTCACATCCTGCCGCAGCTCGCCTGTCTGCGCTACAGCGTAATTTCGGCCTTCCCGCTCACCACCTCATATGCGATGTGCCCATCAGGTGGAACTCCACCTTGCACATGCTGGAGAGACTGTGCGAACAGCAGGCCATAGTGGAGTTTCAGCTGCAGCACGCACGCGTCAGTCGCACTGCGGAACAGCACCACTTCACCACCAATGATTGGGCCTCCATGCGAGACCTGTGTGCCCTGTTGCGCTGTTGCGAGTACTCCCCCAACATGGCCAGTGGCGATGACACCGTTATCAGCGTTACAATATCACTTCTATGTCTCCTTGAGAAAACGCTTAGGGCGATGATGGAAAAGGAGGTGGCCCAGGAGGAGGAGGAGGATGATGAGGGGTCATTTTTAGCGCTTTCAGGCCAGTCTGTTAGAAGTGGCTCAGAGGGAGGTTATTTGCAACAGCAGAGGCCAGGTACAAATGGGCCCACTACTGGAGGACGAGGAGGTGGAGGAGGATGAGGATGAAGCAGGTTCACAGCGGGGTGGCACCCGAAACAGCTCATGCCCATCACTGGTGCGTGGCTGGGGGGATACGAAGATTGATGACGATACGCCTCCCACAGAGGACAGCTTGTCCTTACCTCTGGGGAGCCTGGCACACATGAGCGACTACATGCTGCAGTGCCTGCGCAACGACAGCAGAGTTGCCCACATTTTAACGTGTGCGGACTACTGGGTTGCCACCCTGCTGGATCCCCGGTACAAAGACAATGTGCCCACCTTACTTCCTGCACTGGAGCGTGATAGGAAGATGCGCGAGTACAAGCGCACGCTGGTAGACGCGCTCCTGAGAGCATTCCTGTTAGGATTTGGACTTGAACCTGGGACCTCTGCTGTGTCTGGCGGTGCCTCTACTTGCTGAGCCACCTAAAATGCTGGACAGTTCCTTAGACTGTTCCTTAGACAGTTCCTTGAATGATCTTGTCTTGAATCTTGTTTGTCTTGAACCTTGAACTCTTTGCTCCTCCCATGAACTTCCTGATTTAAGCCATGTTTCTGCACTTCCTGGTTGCCAGAATGTTGTGCCTTTACCAGCCAACATCTCGCTCCCGTCTATCCTGCTGCCGACCGTTTCTCTGCTACCATCCGTTACTGACATTTGGCTTGTTCCTCGACTACGCTCCTGCTTAATCCCCGTCTGCTATATCTGCCACTGAACCTCGACTTGCTCACCTCCTGCTGGGGCTATCCTGAGGACCGCGACCTGGTACTAACACGCAGCAAAGTCCATCTCCACCATCTGGAGCTCTGGCGAATACCGGTTAGTACTTAGACCCCGCACCTCAGGTGAACCCGTGTCATCAGCCAGGGTGACCAGTGTGACCATCTGCTCCGCTGCTATTGCTACTGGCCTCCGAGCCTGACTCCAGATCGTGACAGAATATTCTGGCCCAAAACATGGAGGCCGCTGTATCAGCTGCTGTGGCTCCTCTCAGGGTACAAATCTCTGAGTTGCAGGCATTTGGTGTTAACTACCAGGAAAAGTTTGCTGATTTACAAATTGAAATGAAAGGGCTACAAGAGGACATCCTTGATCTGCATAGACAATTGCAGGACTTTCGTTCCCGCGATACTGCTGCCGTAGATACTAACGCACGAATGCCCCTACCACTCAAGTTTAATAGAGACCGTCACCATTACAGAGGTTTCCTTAATCAGTGTCGTATATACTTTCAGATGCAACCAGCTGCATTTACTTCTGACAGGAAAAGGGTGCTGTTTATTATCAATCTCCTGACTGAGGAAGCCTTAGCCTGGGCCTCCCCTTATGTGTAGAAAGATGATGTCATCCTGGATAATTTCAATAATTTTGTGGCTGCTATGAATCAAGTTTTCGATGATCCTAACCGTTGCGCTACTGCTGAGGCAAAATTACACAAATTAAGGCAGGGTAGACGCTCTGTTGCAGAGTACACCACGGAATTCCGACGTTGGATCTCAGATACCAATTGGAATCCAGCAGCACAAAAGAGTCAGTTCCATCAAGAACTCTCTGAACAAGTAAAAGATGAGCTAGCCAGAGTAGAAAGTCCTGAAGACCTTGAGGCTTTTATTAAATTATGTATTCGAATTGATCATAGGCTTACTGAAAGGAGAAAAGAGAGACTGGGAATCCTAGGCAGTAATGGCGACATGCGTTTTTCTACTAGTCAGTTTACTCCTAAGGGTCCAAGAGTTCTTCCGGATTGTGACACTCCTGAACCTATGCAGGTGGATGCTATTAAAAGATCTATTACTACTCAGGAGAAATAAAGACGACGTTCAGAGAACTTATGTCTTTATTGTGGAAACGCTGGACACTACGCAATTAATTGTCCCAATAAATTTAGAAGAACAATTGCGGCAACTGATGTTGTATCTGAACAAATAAACTCAATTTCTCATTGGGCTCCCAATTCCCTGTAAATCACACGGCCGATGGGGAATGGAGACGATGCTCTTCTCTCCCTGCAAAACATACTGCCGCTGGGGATCTGGGCCGACTGCCCAGCATCCCTGTAGGGCCGGTGGAGAGCTCTCGGTCCCATCTCCACTGTTGTCGGGCTTACTGTCTCCCCCTGGTATGTTAAGCTGCCGCTGGGGAGAGCAGGTAACAAGCTTCTCTCCCAGACATACTTCCAGCCGCTGGGGAATGGAGACTGGGCTCTCTATTTCCTGCTGGACACTCTGCCGATGGGGAATGGAGACTGGGCTCCCAATTCCCTGCACTTGACTCTGCCGCTGGGGGACAGGACCGACTGTCTCTGCCCTCTGTAACTTAGCCTGCCGCTGGGGAGAGGGGGTAACAAGCTCCTCTCCCATACATACTTCCAGCCTCTGGGGAGGGAGACCGTCTGTCTCCGCTCCCAATACAGTGTCCTGCTGCTGGGGAAAGGAGACTGGGCTCTCTATTCCCTGCTGGACACTCTGCCGATGGGAAATGGAGCCTGGGCTCTCAATTCCCTGCACTTGACTCTGCCGCTGGGGGACAGGACCGACTGTCTCTGCCCCCTGTAACTCAGCCTGCCGCTGGGGAATGGAGACTGGGCTCCCAATTCCCTGCAGGACCGGTGGAGAGACCTCGGTCCCATCTCCCCGGCCACCTGGGGTTCTTCCCAGTAGACCTCCACAATATCCTCCCAGCTGAAGGGCTCTGGACCTGGGTCTGACACTCTGCTCTCTCGCTGAGCCCTCTCACTGGAGTGGAACAGCGGCTGGTAGTCCTGTTCCAGCTCCATCTCCCGGGTCACCAGGTGGACCAGGTCTTGCTCAATTTTGTGAGTGTCGTCCCAGTCATACCTGCTCTCCCGCCACTCAAAGAGGTCCCTGAACCGGGCTTGTGTAGGGCTCCCAAACTCCAGCTCTGAAAAAGTCTCCCATAACAAGCCAGGACCATCAAACTCCTCTCCCTCTGGCATGTCATGCTCGGCTGTCCGGGTAGGTACCGAGCTTCATACCACCAGAGTGCCTGGTAGGCATCTTCCAGCCACATCTCCCGCCTTAACAGGTGCTTCAGGTCTTCTACCCACTCTTCCAGGGGCTGCTCTCCTAGGAAGGGCATCCGCAGGGCTACTCGCTTCTGCTGTCGCTGCTCGTCCTTGGGGAGCCTCTCGTCCCGCAGATACTCCACAATACCCAGTGCCTGGTACCAGATGCCTTTGCGGACTGCATCTCGGTCATCCATGACACCCTCATCATACTCCACTAGTGGTTCCATACCGGTGCCTTCTGTTGCTGTCCTTCTGGCTGTAGGAACGATCCCGCTGCTTGCCACCAGTTGTTACGGTATAACCCGGTATAGTGAGGGTTAATACCGTTCGGGCGATTCCCCTGGAGAAGAGCACAGCAACCCACAACCGCTGGAATCCACCGAACTGGAACCATATGAAGTCCTCCTTTCCTGGAACAGGCAAGAGAACGTTCTGACGTAGCAATTCCCCCCAAGTACGAGACGAGGCTCCGTATTAATGGTTAAACAGGAATTCTAACTTTATTGAGGGCTACCTGCCCGGTATTTATCCAGGTCTCCCACCTGGTGGACACTCCCCTAGGGGACCAGAAGGAAGACTGCGACACAGGGGATACAGCAGCCAATCACACACAATGGGACAATACAGACACCCCCAGCATATCCCTCCCCTCTGCCTGTGATACAATTACCCTACACGAGTTAATGTAATCATCACAGGCAGGAGAATACACAATGTCTTCTGTCCTGGAGACAACCGAGGAGTCATTCCATTATCACTCAGGACAAAGGGAAATCGCCAATACACACGTGGGGACAATAGGACAGACATCATTATTCAATATACCATGTCCCACCCTTTACAGTACACAGACATTTAACATATCCCCAGATGGCTTGGATCTGAGCGCTCAATATATCCAAACAGCGCTCAGATGCCACAAACACAGTCAAATCACCATGGGGTTTAAGTTTAGCGTGGGCTGATGAGAGGGCCCATAATCCTGGGGCAAGAGGCTGGCAATCTGTCCCCTCCAAAACTCAGTGGCGAGTTTGGTTTCGCCACACTGTTGATATGGAAACTGTGGATGGCTCACCCTTATCCTCAGGACCTGTTACCCATAAGACTGTTTCACTTAAACTCCTAATTGAGACTGACCATCAGGAGACTATCAGCTTTCAGCTGATCACATCACCCAAGTTCCCTATCATCCTGGGCATTCCTTGGTTCTCTATCCATAATCCCTCCATCAACTAGGAAACACGTTCTTTGAGTTTTACCTCTGACCATTGCAAAAAACATTGCAGGGAATCTTATCAAATAAGCCCTCCACCAACCCTGGATTCACAAGCAGTTATGGTAACTACCCAGTCTTATGACAAGCTACCTCCACAATATCTTGAGTTTCGGGACGTTTGTGATAAAGAGAACGCCGATCAGCTGCCTCCTCATCGCTCTTATGATTGCCCCATTGAATTGCTTCCAGGGGCAGAAATACCCTTTGGTCACCTTGCGTCCGTGTATCGACTACAGAAACTTAAACAGGATCACAATTAAAAATCGCTACCCACTTCCATTGATTCCAGAAATGCTCGAGAGACTCCGCTCCGCCAAGCTCTTTACCAAATTAGATTTACGGGGGGCATACAACCTTGTCCGTTTTCGTCCTGGAGACGAATGGGACACTGCTTACAGAACCAGATATGGACATTTTGAGTCTTTGGTCATGCCCTTTGGACTGTGCAATGCTCCCGCAACCTATCAGCATTTTTTTAATGATGTTTTCCGAGATTTGCTGGATCAGTTTGTAATAGCCTATTTGGATGATATTCTAATTTTTTCTAATAATTTGGAAGAACACCACAAGCATGTCTGTATTGTCCTCGAGAGACTAAGGCAGAATCAACTTTACATCAAACTAGAGAAATGCGAGTTTGAACAAAGTCAGATCCAGTTCTTGGGTTACATAATTTCTTCTGAAGGAGTAAGCATGGATCCTGATAAGATCAAAGCAGTGGTGGATTGGCCTGTCCCTAGGAATGTTATTGAGATACAACGATTTGTTGGATTTGCCAACTTTTACAGGAGATTTTGAAGGAATTTCTCCAAGGTAATAGCTCCAATTACACAGATGACAAAGAAAGGAATACCCTTTTTGTGGTCACCCGAGTCACAGGCTGCCTTTAGTAAACTAAAGACTCTCTTCACTACTGCACCAATACTGGTACATCCAGATCCTGAACTACCTTTTATCGTAGAAGTTGATGCTTCAGATTCTGCTGTGGGAGCTATTCTTTCTCAGCGAATTGGAGAAAAAATGCAGCTTCATCCTTGTGTTTATTTTTCTCGACTGATGTCTCCAGCCGAGAAGAATTATGACATTAGAAACAAGGAGCTGCTGGTTTTTAAGCAAGCATTTCTGAGTGGAGGCATCTGCTGGAAGGGGCTAAGCACCCTGTAACCGTTCTCACGGATCACAAAAATTTTGAATTTATTCGTTCTGCCAAGAGGTTGTCATCTAAACAAGCTCGTTGGACCCTATTCTTCTCGAGGTTCAATTTTGTTATCTCGTACCGCCCTGGGTCAAGGAATGGTAAGGCTGATGCCCTGTCACGGATGTTGTCTGGGCCTCTCCAGGAAAGCAACTCTGAATGTATGATCCTGCCTCAAAAGAACTTTCTAGGGGCCATGAGTTCTAAGACCTTTCTTAATCTTCTCAAGAAGGGGTATGAGAATGACCCACTTCTTAATCATCCTCCTGAAGACCTTAACCTCAAGTACAGCAACGGTTTTTGGACTCAAGCGCATTGCCTCTATGTACCTGAATCAGTTCGAGTAGAAACCCTCAGATTGGTTCACGACTCTAAACTTGATGGTCATTTTGGGGTTTCTAAGACAAAGGAACTCTTATCACGTTCCTTTTGGTGGCCTGGGTACAAGAAAGATGTCAAGAGTTATGTGGCTTTGTGTCGAACCTGCGCTCGCAAAAAGACACCCCAATCTTCTCCTCTGGGGTTACTTCAACCACTGCCCGTTCCATCAAGACCATGGGGGTCAATTTCGATGGACTTTGTGGTCGACCTTCCCCTTTCTAAAGGGATGACCACCATTCCGGTAGTTGTGGACCGTCTCACTAAAATGGCTCATTTTAATCCAGTTAAGGGGGTACCCTCTGCCGAACATACTGCAGAAGTAATGGTCCGGGAAGTTTTTAAACTACATGGAATTCCTGATGATGTGGTGTCTGACAGAGGAGTACAGTTTACCTCTAAATTTTGGAGAAGTTTTTGCTCAGCGTTGGGTGTAACAATTAATCTGTCCTCAGCTTTTCATCCACAGTCTAATGGTCAGACCGAAAGAACCATTTAAACATTGGAGCAATACCTTCGATGTTTTGTTAGTCATCTTCAGGATGATTGGGTGGACTACCTTCCTACGGCAGAATTTGCTTATAATAACTCTAAACATAGCTCCACTTCCCAAAGCCCCTTTTTCCTAAACACTGGGTATCATCCAGTTTTTATTCCAGGTCTACCTCCAATTCCTGCTGTTACCGACAGATTAACTTCACTACAGGAGATCCAGGAGAAATTGATAAATACATTGAAGGAGGCTCAGGAATATTACAAGAAGGCTGCTGACAGACATCGGAGGTCAATCCCCACCTTTCAAGTAGGTGACAAAGTTTGGTTATTTACCAAAAATTTGAAGGTTCAGGTTCCATGTGCTAAGTTGGGTCAAAGGTTTGTGGGACCTTTTGAGATTTCTGCTCAAATCAACCCGGTCACTTTTCACCTAAAACTTCCCGACAATATGAGGATTCACCCTGTTTTTCATGTATCGCTACTTAAAATGTTTCATGAAAATATTTTTTCTGGAAGAATTCATCCTCCTCCTCCACCTGTTGAAGTACAGGGTGAAGAAGAATTTGTGGTGGAAAAAATTCTTGACTCCAGGATCTTTCGGAAAAAATTACAATATCTGGTTCAATGGGAAGGATATGGGCCAGAAGAAAACTCTTGGGAGCGGGATGAGAATGTTCATGCCCCTAGATTAACAAAGGAATTCCACCAGAGGTTTCCTCACAAACCTGGCCCTAAGACATCCAGGGGATGTCCTGGGACAGGCATGTCCAAACTCCGGCCCTCCAGATGTTGCAAAACTACAACTCCCATCATTCCTGGACAACCTACAGCTATCAACCTACAGAAGAGCATGATGGGAGTTGTAGTTCTGCAACACCTGGAGGGCCAGAGTTTGGACATGCCTGTCCTGGGAGGACGGGAGTACTGTTAGGATCTGGACTTGAACCTGGGACCTCTGCTGTGTCTGGCGGTGCCTCTACTTGCTGAGCCACCTAAAATGCTGGACAGTTCCTTGGACAGTTCCTTGGACAGTTCCTTGAACAGTTCCTTGGACAGTTCCTTGAATGATCTTGTCTTGAATCTTGTTTGCCTTGAACCTTGAACTCTTTGCTCCTCCCATGAACTTCCTGATTTAAGCCACGTTTCTGCACTTCCTGGTTGCCAGAATATTGTACCTTTACCAGCCAATATCTCGCTCCCGTCTATCCTGCTGCCGACCGCTTCTCTGCTACCATACGTTACTGACATTTGGCTTGTTCCTCGACTATGCTCCTGCTTAATCCCCGTCTGCTATATCTGCTACTGAACCTCGACTTGCTCACCTCCTGCTGGGGCTATCCTGAGGACCACGACCTGGTACGAATACGCAGCAAAGTCCATCTCCACCATCTGGAGCTCTGGAGAATACCGGTTAGTACTTAGACCCCGCACCTCAGGTGAACCTGTGTCATCAGCCAGGGTGACCAGTGTGAATATCTGCTCCGCTGCCATTGCTACTGGCCTCCGAGCCTGACTCCAGATCGTGACAATTCCCAAATGTCACAGGGGAACAGGTGGAAGCCCAAGGCGAAGGCAGAGGAGGAGCAAGAGGTCGCCAACGCAGCTGTGTCACGGACAGCTCCTCTGTGGGCAGGGTTAGCATGGCAGAAATGTGGAAAAGTTTTGTCTCCACGCCAAAGCTAACTGCACCACCACCTGATATGGAACGTGTTAGCAGAAGGCAGCATTTCACTAACATGGTTGAACAGTACGTCTGCACACCCCTCCACGTACTGACTGATAGTTCAGCCCCATTCAACTTCTGGGTCTCCAAATTTTCCACGTGGCCAGAGTTAGCATTTTATACCTTGGAGGTGCTGGCCTGCCCGGCGGCCAGCGTTTTGTCTGAACATATATTCAGCACGGCAGGGGGCGTCATTACTGACAAACGCAGCTGCCTGTCCACAGCCAACGTGGACAAGCTGATGTTCATAAAAATGAAACAGGCATGGATCCCACAGGACCTGTCCTTCCCTTGTGCCGAATAGACATTTATAACTGCCTTCCCCTCAAACATGTATTCTTGTACTCTGGGGCACTTCTTTATTGAATCCTCATTTTTTTAACTTTACCATGATCTTGCGGTGCAACCCAAAGCTGAATGAACCTCTCCTCTGTCTGGCTGCTGGGGCCGAAATAACTGAAAGTGGCCTTCTCCAGTGGTGGGTGATATGACTCATGATTCCTTGCTGTGGGACCTCTCTCCTCTGTCTGGGTGCTGGGGCCGAAATAACTGAAAGTGGCCTTCTCCAGTGGTGGGTGATATGATGCCTTATTCCTTGCTGTGGAACCTCTCTCCTCTGTCTGGGTGCTAGGGCCTAAATAACTGAAATTGCCTTCTCCAATATTGGGAGATATGATGCATGATTCCTTGCTGTGGGACCTCTCTCCTCTGTCTGGGTGCTGGGGCCGAAATAACTGAAAGTGGCCTTCTCCAGTGGTGGTTGATATGAAACATGATTCTCTGCTATGGGACCTCTCTCCAATTGATATTGGTTAATTTTTATTTATTTTATTTTAATTCATTTCCCTATCCACGTTTGTTTGCAGGGCATTTACCTACATTTTGCTGCCTTTTGCAGCCCTCTAGCCCTTTCCTGGACTATTTTACAGCCTTTTTAGTGCCTAAAAGTTCGGGTCCCCATTTACTTTAATGGGGTTCGGGATAAATTTCGGTTTGAGTTTCGGATCCCGAACCCGAACATTTTCGGGAAGTTCGGCCGAACTTCTCGAACCCGAACATCCAGGTGTTTCCCTGGTGAAAGATAGAGTCAGACAAAGAGAGATGTTGCAGCAGAAAGCAAAAGGAAAAGTTCCTATTTAATCCAGCCAGCATAGCAGAGCTGAAAAAGTACAGATGTAGCAGAGCTGAATGTGTTTGCCAGCCAGATTTTATGCCAAAACCCGCTGATGACCAAGATAATGTTGGAAGATTGTTCTCTGATGCAAGTTTATGCGAAGTAAAGCTGTTTCAAAGTTAATACAAGTCTGGACTCAATTTATTCTAGCAATCCCTCAACTGTTAACCCTATTTGCACTGCTTTGGACTACGACTCCTGAAGTTCCGGGATATCCAGGTAGGAGCACCGTGATAAGTGCGAATCCGCACCTAGAGGGACATTTTAGGCCATCCTCATACCACTCTGGCATTCCTACACCTGGGTTCCACCCTCACCTTCTACACAGGGGCACTTAGTCCCTCGTTGCTGAAATGCAACTGGCGTCACAACAAAAAACTCTTTCACTTTAAGGGACCCCAGAGAGTACCCGTCCGTTGCACATTTTAGTTGATTAATTCAAGGAATCTAAGCCTAGCCTCAAGAATGCCCAACCCTCCTGGGAACACCGACTTTTGGACATGGCTTACATTAACCTTGTCCATTTTTGGCCCAGGACAGTCTCCATTTTGCCAGGATAGTCAGAGACAGTCCCTGCAAATTTGGGACAATTGACAACTACTTTGTGATGGAAAATACCCCCCTCCACACACACAGCACTTCCACTAATAAATAGCACTTTAGTATGCAATGCCGCCCCCAAATTTACTTCTCCACTGCCTACAGAAAGATATACAATATCTGTAGATTTCAAAGCTGGGACGAATGAATGAAAGGTGTCTGGGTTTATTTTATATAAGATCATTAAGCTCTTAGGGGAGGAAGAAAGCAAGGAAGCTACTGAGCAAGCCGATCCATCACTGAATGCAGGACAAGGTTCACCAGAAAATCATCTAAAAGAAAACAGCAAGGGGCGCTATCAGAGATTAAAATGTAGTGTACATAAAAAAAACTTTACAATATTTTTATTTTAATGCTCTGTTGATTGCATAATAATAATTTTTGTGGGATAACTCTTCTAGAAAGAGAAATCTACAAACAATGCCAAAGGAAGTAACTATACAAGGTTTAGAGGTAGCAGTTGCATTCAGGTTGGCCTAAAAGCCATATAAAAAGATAGCAGTATAATAAATGGCACAAGGCAGGCGCTACACCTCTGACAAACTGGTTTTACAGGCATGACAGTCAATCATTGTCACTGGATTCTCTCAGTGGGATGTTGAACCTTCATACAATTGAACAATTTAAACCCACCCAACCATTCACTCACCCTGCCCTACTTATTCTTCTTGAGCATACCCTGAATGACCAAAATTGTGTAACTGAGAAACCCTCTACTCCATTCTGCTCATTTGAATGATTTAGTACATAGGATCAGTGAAGTTCCACTATTCCTAATCTTTGTACCACATGGAATTCCATAAAAATGCTGTCCTCCAGAAAAACCTCTACAGGTATCCCATGCCTACAGTAGATTATCAGTGGCAACTCTGACTGCTGCTGTAACCTGGTTTTGAGGTGGTTTAGGTTGACTGAATCCTATCTTGGGAACACTTAGACAGATTTACTATTGAAAATGCAGCAGTTTTTGGTGCAATTTCTGCCAAACTGACGTACAGTACATGCTTTTCATCACTTTTATCATATTAAAGGGGTTGTTCAGCCATGGGGCTCTTTCAGCCAGACCCTACATCATGGCCAGACCTGAAGAGGGAATCATACTCATATGATCCCAGTCGCTGGGTTCCATCTCTTTCGTTCGCCTCTGCACTCCTGCAGCTATCAGGTCACCCAATCACTGGCTACAGTGGCCGCATTACCTGCATTCAAATGGATGTTGGCATGGGGAGACCTAAGATCTGAGGGGGAGTGAAGGAGTCAGAACGTAGCGGCAGGAATCAGGTAAGTACGATTCCCTTGGCAGGTCCAGCCACCCTGGAGGTCTTCCCGAAAAACCTCCAGGGATGAACAACCCTTTTGAGTGTTTTAGATACTTTTCTAAGCTTTTTACACCTCGTCTGACAAGGGACATGGCTTATCAAAAGGAGCATGGTTTCAATGTTCCCACATGTACCAAAAATGTGCCAAATTTTTCCCAGTAAACTAAGCAAAATTTTAGGTGATGTAAACTTGGACTAGACAGTCTAAAGATGCAACAAAAAGTAGCATCAGCCACTGTGATAAATCTGGAGCAGTTTAAGACAGTCTAGTGTAAAGCTGGCCATACATATTAGTCTTTTGTCGTTCGGCGGACAGATATTGAATGAGTATGGGCAGCTTTAGTTTGCCCTGTCTTACTTTTAAGGGCCCTTTCAGACTACCATGTATTTGTGTCCACAACTGTTCCGCAATTTTACGGAATGGATACAGACCCATTCATTCCAATGGGGCCACAAAAGCTGTGTGCTGTCCGCATCTGTACGTCTGTTCCACTGCCCCACAAAAGAGAGAGAACATGTCTTATTCTTGTCCACAATTGTGGACAAGAATGGGCATTTCTATCATAGGGCTGGCCATTCTGTTTTGCAAAATGCGGAACGCATGCGGCTGATATCAGTGTTTTGCAGACCAAAAACAGAAACTGTTGTCTGAATGAACCCTTACACAGTGTTAGTAATCATTAAGCTGACTCCCCCACTGAAAATATCACAGTTCTGAAACTTGGCCTAATTTTTGGCACATAGACAGAATTCTGGTGCACAAATCTGGTGCTGGATTTACAGTATGCCTTATTTATAAAGGTCCATGTGCCTGAATCATACATTTGTCTGATATTAAGACTGAGAATTTCACTCTTAGACACAGTGTTAGTAAATCTGCCCATTGTGTTAGGAAATTGCCTATATACAGTATTTGTACACACCTCTGACTACATTGTTTCCTGGGATATTAGAGAAGAGAAGACATAGCAACCATCAGTGAAAAACGCATTGCATCCACACTTGCTTCCGGATGCAATACTTTTTTCACTGAAGCCCCATTCACTTCTATGGGGCCAGGGCTGCGTGAAAAATGCAGAATACAGAACATGCTGCGTTTTTCACACAACGCAGAATGCGTAAAAAAACCACTCGTGCACAGACACATTGAAATGAATGGGTCAGGATTCCCCAGCGGGTGCTTATGCGCTCACGTCACGCATTGCACCCGCGGAAAACTCGTTCATGTGAAAGGGGCAAAACAAGGAGCAAAATAGAACTAGACAAAAAGTTGCCTCAAAAGTTGTCTAAAAAATCTTGTGCCTAGCTTGTCATAAATGAACACACCTCATTACAACTTTGTTACAACTACACAAACCAAGCAAATTGGAGGCCCCCTGTTGGCCAAAAGCTGTTGGCTGAAAAAAAATTACTAAAAGGGCAGATTTACCATGTGTGTAGCTAGGCCCTACCAAGATGTAGCGCAATAATAAATATATTCACAAATACCTTTCATTACTTAGAATGGCTTGTTTTGCCTAGGGAGCAATCGTTAGTAGAAATAAAATGGCCACCGTCCTATCAGTACACACAAAACCTGTCCTAATCACACAGGAGGAAAAGTTACTTCACCACAATGAGCCATAGTGCTGCCTCATCCTCCTCTCTGCTCTACTTGTCTGGAATTATGATCCTGAATATAGGTGAATATCTGTGGGAATGGAGATGATGAGAAGACATGAGAGGAGGGTGGGGGTGTAGATAATGAACAATAAATAACCTGTGCGTTCGCATATGAGTGATGCAAGTACCCGAGATCACTTGTACTAATCCCTTTGAATTTGAACACTAAATATATGAAAGGGAAAAGAATATAGAACCTAAAACATCACTTTTATTATAGTAATCTAAAATATTGCATACCTTAACACACTGCAAAGAATATATCTATTGGGAACAGTCTTACCGGTGTGGTGCTTATTCAATGGACTCTACAATTCACTTGGTGTCCTGATAGTCGGGTATTGTCCACATATAACAGAGACAAGAACAGATGGAGACAAAGGCCAAAAGGAGGAGGTACTGTATGTACAGTAAGAGGTATCCTATTCCCATTCCTAAGTGGCCCTCTCAGTACTGTTACACCCTGAGTATCCTGACTAATGCATAATCATAGCCCTGAAAAGAGCGGCCCGTCTGGAACCTGTCCCAGTTATTAGTCCCTGCACAACCCTGTCAGTGTGAGGGAAAACAGTATTCTACCTGTCTCCTATCTAGTTGAATATGTCTGACTCAACTCACAAGGAGAGGTAGATGTCTTCAATACCAAGTGTTCCGACGCGTTTCATCTTAAAGATCTCACCCCAGAATCATCAGGAGACTGGGGTTTACCTTCAGCTGTAGAAGGGAGTGTGGCAGCGCCGTTAGCTGATGTGCGTTGGGACACTTGGTATTGAAGACATCTACCTCTTCTCTCCTTCCATTCCGTCCCTTGTACAGTATTTTTTCTGTCTAAAATCCAGGAAGTGTTCCGGAAATTGCTGCATCGCCGGATCAAGTTTTCCGGTCTGCGCATACGCAGACCTTTCTAGCGTTGAAAAAATGAAATACCAGATCCGTTATTCCAAATGATATCGGAAAGACGGATCCGTTATTTCAATGCAAAAGTCTAACGCATCCAGATCTGGAAAAAAAGATATCAGTTTGCATATGGATTTCCGGATCCGGGCAGCAGTTCGGCACTAGTGTGTAAGTACCCTAAGGGCTCATGCATGACCGTATTTTCTTTTCGCTTCCATTCCATCTTTGTGCGGCTTGTATGCGGAACCATTCACTTCAATGGGACCTTAGGAAATACGGAAGTTACTCTGTGTGCATTCCGTTTCCGTTTGTCTGCATGGCTGTTCCGCAAAAAAGTAGTGCGTGTCCTATTTTTGTCTACAAATCACAGTCCGAGGCCCCATTCAAGTTAATGGGTCCACTAAAAATACGGAACGCACACGGAACACATCCGTTTGTCATCCGTATTTCATCGGTATTTTGCGGATCCATACTGTAGAAATGCTATGCCCAGCCCATATTGCTCATGTGTTTGGTGATTAATAAGTTACTGTTTCAGTTTCCGATCTGCAAAAAACGGATCACATACGGAAACCATATGGATTTTTTTGTGGAATAACGGAACGGAAGAGGACTTAAATCACAGGAAAAAAAACTCAGATGCGGAACAAGGAATCCGTGAAAAATAGACCACAAAACAACAACAGTCATGTGCATGAGCCCTTACTTGTTATACAGGTTTTTAAAAAAGGAATGAAAACGTCAGAGGTCACCTGTATTGTCTTCTATCTAAGAAGAGGATTTGAGAAGGGGATTTGATATCGCAAAAAATAAATGTAGAAAAAGTTTACTCAATAAATTGTCCCATCCCCATATTGCACAAAAAAGAGCTGATAAAAATAAAAATGAAAATAAGAACAAAAATATTAAGGGAAATATCGGACATACAGTTAATTATAACACAAAACAATCAAACAAACCTACAATAGTTCTGACTTACAGTAAACAATTCTCTTAAATACAGCAGGCCGTTAAAAAATGCCAACCAAGCAATATTATATGATGATAAAATTTTATATGATGTATTAAAAGAGGGCTGCCGTATAGTACTGAGGAGAACTAAAACCATAGCTAATGTTCTGTCACCATCATTATTCATGAATGTTACTAGTAGATCACAGCACAACTGGCTGAGGTTTAAAAGGTTTTCAAAATGTGGGGGGCACCCCTGCAGGACTTGTGGTTTTGTGATACAAACAACCAATTTTCACAACTCCTCCCACACTGATAATTTTCAAATTCAAACCCATATCAATTGCAACACGTCAGGTGTTATTTATATCATTTAATGTACCAGCTGTGATTGAATGTATGTTGCTAGTACTAGTAGACCTTTCAAAACTAGATTTCGGGAACATTTAAACTACATCACTAATCCTCTAACTACAGGAGTTTCCAATGCTGCTAACCATTTTATCTTGAAACACAAACGCAATGTCAGTAGTTTACGTACTTTTGCTTTTGAACCAGGGGCGGAGACCTAAAAAGAAAAATCCTAACCTGTGAAGCTTACTGGATTTTTAAGTTAAAGACTAGATTTCATGCTGGGCTGAATTTGAAAAAAGAAATAATGTATTTTTATTAATAATAAATACCAGGGTCTCTTAAATATACTGTATCGGGTGTATCTTGGCTTCCATTCAGACGATTGGGATATTAAGAATGCATTAGTATGCTCTTTTCCCCAAATTTGTCTGTTAGCTATTTTATTTTATCTGGAACAAGAGACTGTTGCATACACACTGTGCGGTTTTTGTATGATAATGCCTTATATCTCTATTTTTCCTGCATGGTGTATTCTGGATTCAGGGATTTTATATATTTAGAGAACTATGTCTATGTGGTTTTCTTTTAACATTTTTTATGAATTTATGCACTGTGGAGGTGGAACGCTTACCTGGGGTTAATCTTTTATTTTCCTTCCCCCTCCCTGAGCCATTGATATCCTTCAGCTGGTTTTGGTAGTGGGGAGGGAGGTATTTAAGAGACCTTTGGGTCAAGTACACACTAGGTTATGATTAAGAACCAAGCAGGTTCGAAATATTTGCAGTGTCCCACTAACCACGTGGGTACTGTAAAGTTGTCGTATTATGCTTTGTATGCTTTATATAACCTGTTTTATGCTGCAGTGCATCTTTATGCATAATTCCTGCCTACAGTTGTGTTAGTTTACATTACACTGAGCCTACCACTAGGGGAAGACAACACATCCCATATATAGCCCAGCTCAGGCCTAGCTAGTGGTTGAGTGAGTCTTCAGCCCTAAGCTGAAGTGTCCACATCCTGTTCAGAACGCTGCTAAGAGTTAGTGGTCATGAGCTAGAAGTTTAGCTTAAAAAAGAATATTAATCCAGAAATAACTAAAGGAACATAGACCCAAAGGGTTACAGCCATCCCTACAAGCGCCTTTGGACCTTTGGATTTAACTAGTGAAGGAATTACCAGCCTCCAGCAGCCTCACTAACCTGCACTGGGATAACAGGAACCAGCGTTGAAGTCACCTACCAGTAAGCATAAACCCTATATCATTATTAGCCAAAGAGACAGACATCACACCTGTGAGCAGTGGACCCTTTGTAGCTTTACCTCTGTCCATCTTAAAGAGACTGTATTTCATATCTGGATGTACTAGAGACTGTTTTATACTTGGATATAACTGTTACCAGGAGCGAAATTCAGTAAAAGTTATAAGTTGGATTGCACCATCCTTGTCTCAGTTTCCAATTCCTCAATTACTACTACTATAAATGGTTGTACCACCACAAAAAGTACTGGCGTCACGACACTCAGGAGCCTTGCCATAGGCACATTAATACAGACCACCAAGGGCACCTTGAACCACCATTTGGCCTGTGTCCCTTATCAGAGCATGCCCCAGAGAATCGTTGTGCCATTCTCCTTATCACTTATGCAAGCCTGCCCAGGGACGACAAAACTGTGAGTAACCAGAACTGTATTCACCTCACATTAGGCCTACCTAATGCTCACACCGTGACCTCACATATATTTTCCCTGTTGGTCTGGCATACTGCATAATTTAATTTTGGCGTCACGAACAGGATCCGCAAACCACTGCGCCATATTTGAACAGGATACAAATCCTTTGTGCCTTTAAGAACTGTTTAATTGTTGATAAGCCCCAACTGTTTGAACTGTTATACTGTGCTAAAGAACTGTTTGCCAAACTTAAAAAGTGACTGTGTATGCTGCACTTTATTGCTGCTACAAAATCGCATCTTTAAAATTGCAAAATTGTGGATTTTTCAAAAGTCAATAGCACTGCTTTCTTTATTTGAATGGACTTTTTTGCACTTAAAATGGCCGCCTAAAGGACTTGTAATTGTTTTCTGTGCCATCACTGAGCAGCTTGGCATGAAAAAGTTGGTGCACCACCCCATATGCAAAAGAGACAAGTAAAAGTACCGCCTACCACTCCTGTAGCGATCCGGCAAGGCCGAGCTATACGCAGAGTCGCGCTGAAAAGAAATGCCGCGCACGGGACTTGAGTGTGACGTACTCTCGCGCATCGTGAGAGGAACGGAACTATCGCATTATCAGCCAACCTGAATGGAAATAAGTATAAGTAAAAGCTCTGACCTTCTTCTTAAGCCTCCCAAATCCTCAATAAGTAGCAGGAGGCCATTTAATTTACCACAACTGTATTTCTGGCCTGCACGAGCATCTTAAAAGGCCATATACCCGCAACAGTTGCCCATAGCAACCACATCCAAAAAGTACATAAAGTCTAATTTAAGCTGCAACATCTAAATAAACTTTCATTACCATGTCTGCACAGGAGGAAGCCGTGCAGTCTGATCTCAGCGGAACCCCTGCAGTAGCCGCAGCTGGCCTAAGTACACCACCGGCTGCTGCAGCAGCCAGCATGATGCCACTAACCATGCCCTACTACTTTGGGGCCCCTTGGTTCCCCCAATACTCTGGGGAAGCTCACACCCTAAGAGACTTTAAGGAGAAAATGTGTGCCTTGTTCAGGTAGTACCCTGTCTCCACAGAGCAGCAAATGGAAATACTCCTAGCACAACAAGAGGGAGCTGCACTCTGGGACGTGAAGTCCTAGCCCAACTCTGAAAGGAGAACACTGGGACAGATATTCGAGAGACTCTACACCTTCGAACCCAAGACGGTGTCAGAGGTCAAAATGAGGTTCTTCAGAACAAAACAACAAACCGGTGAGTTACTCAGAGACTTTGCACTGTCTTTACAAGAAGCCATTAGAGCTGTGGTTTAGGTATACCCCGTGAGGTAGAGAACCAAGACAAAACTCAGAAAGAACAATTAATTGAAGGTGTTGTTAACACTGATAACCTAAAAAGCCAGTTGACAATGTTAGCTGCGCAACACCTGAGTGTCACCTTCCTGGATTTTAAAGAGAGAGCCATTAGCATTCTTGGAAAGAGCCCTCAACCAGAGCCTGCTAAATTTGTTGAAACCCCTGTCCATACGCCTGCTACCCCTTCCACGTGTTATCCAGGTTCCTAAGTTATTTTCTTAACAAAAAGCCTGGAGAAGGTGTGTCAAAAATTAGAACAGTGGGAAAAGCCCTTATTGTTGGAGGATGAAACATCGTTATCAAGAAGACGTTCCCCTCCTGACTACAAAGATATATATCCTAGAGGTCCTGGTGGGCGCTCAAATGACCACTCCAACACCTGCATGCGACCTATTTGCACCTACTGTCATAAGTCAGGGAATACAGAAACAATGTGCTGGCGGTTAAAAGAGCAACCCTCAAGGCCAAGGACCGCCCCTCAGGATGTAAGCCAGTAGGTCCACAAGAACCCAACTGGATGCCCAGATATGTAGGATCCCGTCCAGAAGTAACAATCCGAATTAACGGAGTCCCCTTTGTCGCCTTACTGGACACCGGATCTCAGGTCACTACCATCCAACAGCCTGCATTTGATAAATACTGGGACCAGAGCCAACTTACGCAACCGCCAGAATCCTGGTTGGATCTTACAGCCAGCAACGGGAAATACGTGTCAATACATGGTTATTGGGAGCCAACTCTGCAAGTAGGAAAAACTACTCTACCCCAACAAGGTATTATTGTTGTACAAGATGGAGACAAAGGGGGCTCTTCAGTAATCCTAGGAATAAATGTCCTTAGGAATTGTTACACCAAAATGCTTGAGGCATTACACCAATCTATGCCTACTGCTTCACCTGCCTCCAAAAAGGTCATACAACAGACCATCCGTGTGTTGAAATCTGCTGTGTCCGCATCAGAGGTAACCAACATTTGATCCTTAAACCAAATACCGAGACATTAATATGGTGCTGTGCTGCCCTGGAAATTCAAGGTCAAGACTACCAAGCCATGGTAGAGCTCTTCGCGCTGGACGATCATCCTCTAGTCAGAGCTGCAAGGAGCTTAGTGACTGTTTCCCAAGGTAAAGTGCCTGTCCGTCTCCTAAACTTGAATGATCACCACATTACTCTCACTAAACACTATCCTGTTGCTCCTTTATTGCAAATCTCTTTCCAGGATGTCATCAGCGTGCCTACAATTAAACTACAACAATCTGTGCAGAGCTCCAGTACTCCTGAACATGTTCCACCTACATCATGGTGGGAAGAACTCAACGTGGTAGACAGCTCTACGCCCAAAAGCCAAATTGATGGAGTTTTGAACATCGTGAGGGAGCATCATCAAGAAAAAGAAGTGGTGATCCTTCTTAAAACGTAACTTTTAATTCATTCGATAGAAAGAAAGTCCCTATATAAATATTAGTGTTAACAAAAAAGAGTGCACAATAACACAAAAATAATATGTTGCAAGGCGGAACCTAAAATAACCTGTAGTCCTACCGTTTCCTCAGAGTCTTCCGGTGTTTGTAGAAAATCAGTAGATGTAGTTTCACTGAAAGTAAATAGAGCAACAGGCACCAGACGGGAATAGTAATGGGCTCTAGATCCCTAGACAGCCCTAAGATATGGGTGCTAGCTTGACCCTAGTATCCTAGTCTTGGAGCACCCGTTCTGACAAGAATGACCCCATCCAGAACCTTGCCCTTATGCTACTGTGGCTCATCAGGGGAATATTGAGCACATACAAAAGGGCAAATATGACATATGATGTTAGTATAGGTAAATAGATAACCAACACCAAAGAGTATCGGATGTGAGAAAGAAGACACATAAGTTCAATACAGGTGGTAGCCCCTATTCTAGGCTCCACTCAGTATCGGGGCTCAGTACATACCTAAAGACATAAGGCAGTGTTGGATGGGCAGCATAGTGATAGCCGGCTCCTTATCTAGGAGCGCCACGATATGTCCTGAGGAAGTGGTGTAGCCTGCCCGAGTATGATCGCCCGCTCTATTTTAAACGTAACTTCGCTTCAAATCGAGGCTTGAAGCGCAGTGACGTCAACAGGGTGGTCGATGCGACCGCACAAGCGCCGTCCGCGCTAAAGATAGACAGCGTTTCTGGGACTAGGAGAAGCGGAAATGACGCGATTAATTGCAAGTACGTCATCGCTAGTGGCCATGAGTTGTGTCATTAGCCCAAAACACATTCCATCCAATGGCCATAGTTGAATATGTTGCCCGGCAACCAGGACTGTTTGTGGCAACCATCAATGTTACAGCACAATCTATAGCAAATGATGCCATATTATAGTGGTATTTTTGGCGATCAATTAAAAAAAAAGGGGTACTCTGGTCAGTGAAGCACACGCTCAGAATAATGATTTATCATTGGTATAAATAAAATGTGGCCTTGATATAGGGATAAAAAACCCTATCCAATGTTACAACGGGGGATGGGGGGGTTATAGCGATTATTAACTTTCACACATAGTTGTCAAATAAAACAACTAAAGCAAAGTTGTTCATTTAGACCATGGGGGGCTACGGTACGCAGGGTATGAATCCAACGGGCTTTATGCTGTAAAAGTATACGGTCCCAGTCACCTCCCCGCATAGGGGGAGGGATAACCTCAATACCCATGATCTTAATGCTTTGGGGATCCCCATGATGATGATCCTGTATGTGACGAGATATAGCTGTATCTCTTTTATTGGTGATATCTGCCAAATGTTCACCAATGCGTCTACGCAGTTCTCTCTTTGTTTTTCCCATGTATTCCATAGGGCACTCAAATGTAATTTTATAAATGACACCCCTAGTCCGACAATTGTAAAGGATCTTTGAAGGTTGACACTGGTAAATTACTTTCCTGTTTGTATAGTGCTACATACGATACAGCCTCTACATCTGAAACAGCCCAAGGGTTATCGATCAAGCCAGGAGCAGCCCTTCGGAGCTGGATTGTGGTGGCTGTGTACCAGCGGATCCTTGAGGCTGTTTCCCTTCCTGAAGGTAATCTGTGGGTAGGCAAAGATTCTATCCTTGATAACTGGATCCATTAATAGGATGGACCAATATTTCTGTTAGATGTTTCTTACTTGACCAGCTGCCTCGTCAAAGGTACCAAGTACCCGAATTTTCTGCTCAGGGGGTTTGGTTCTGGGTACCAACAGTTTGGTGCGTGTTGATGAGAGGGCTATTTGATATGCTGGCCTTAGTATTGAGTCGGGATATCCCCTGGAGAGAAATCTTCTCCTGAGGATCCCAGCCTGCTTCACAAACTCGGATTTTTCAGAGCAATTGCGTCTTAGATGCAAATACTGGTCATGTGGTATTCCTCTCTTCAGAGGAAAGGGGTGGCTACTGCTCCAATGTAAAACAGAGTTTGTGGATGTAGGTTTTCGATATATACTAGTAGCCAGTTCGTCAGAGCCCTTTCTCCAGATCAGAATGTCTAGAAAGAGTAGAGTGCTTTTGTTCGTCTCATATGTGAAACGTAATCCCAGGTCATTATTATTCAGTTTTTCAACAAAGGTTGAAAAGGCCGGTACAGACGCATTCCATATGATGCATATGTCATCAATGTACCGGGCCCACAGCACAATGGGCCCAGCACATGACGACATTGTGTCACTGAACACATTATTGGCCTCCAATCAGCCCAGGGCATCATCAAGCCTTCAGTAAGCACTCTACGGATTATGGGGGAGTCTGTGGAATCAAACACACTATCCCTACCGGCTCTCACGCTCCCATAAAAGAAAGGTACCGGCCTATACCACCAACAATGTACCAATCCGTGAAACAAATGATTCGAGAGATGAAGGATTCCAACATTATCCAAGACAGCCATAGTCAATGGGCTGCACCACTAGTTCTTGTCCGGAAAAAGGATGGTAACATCAGATTCTGTGTGGACTACAGAAAAATTAATCAAATCACCCACAAGGATGCCTATTCCTTATCCAGAACTGAAGAATCCCTGACAGCATTGGGGTCATTACCTATTTCTTTACCCTTGATCTTACAAGTGGATACTGGCAAGTACCTATAGCTCCTGAAGACCGAGAGAAAACAGCTTTTACTACCCCCATGGGCATTGCACCAGGAACATTTCAAAGACTAATGGAACGCTGTTTAGGCCATAGAAACCTCGAGACTGTCCTGCTCTATCTGGACAATGTCATTATTTATTCAAAATCCTACGAAGACCACTTAAAAACATCTTGCAGAAGTCTTCCAAGTCCTCACTAAACATGGACTCAAGATAAAACCATCTAAGTGCTACCTGCTGAAGCCAGAAGTCAAGTACCTGGGACATGTCAGCGCAGAAGGTGTTGAACCAGATCCGGAAAAGTTAGCTGCAGTCCGGAATTGGCCTACTCCTACTACAGTAAAGGAGGTGAGAAGTTTCCTTAGCTTTGCAGGATACTACAGACGCTTTATCCCTCACTTCACCCAGATTGCTGAGCCAATTCAGGAACTCCTAAGAGGACATCCAAAGAAGTATCAGCAGACTCAGATACCTGTGGAGTGAAATGAAGACAAGGAAATTGCCTTCCAACTCCTGAAAAAGAAGCTGACCGGACCACCTGTCTTGGGATATTCTGATTACCAACAGCCATTCCATCTCTACACTGATGCCAGCAAAAAAATTGCTTACGCTAGTAGATCCCTGAGAGGAGCTGAAAAGAATGACCAGAACTAATCTTTCAAGTTAGAGTTCCTCACACTCGTGTAGGCTGTCACCGAAAAATTCAAGGACTACCTTGCAGCAACTCCCTTCCCTTCATAGCTTTCACCGATAACAACCCACTGGCACATCTCAATACAGCCAAGCTAGGTGCCTTAGAACAAAAATGGGCCCCACCTTGCGAACTACAACTTCATTGTAAAAAACAGAACGGAAAAGTCCAACAAGAACACGGATGCCTTATCTCGCCTGCCTACCAAGGAAGATCATAATGCACACATAGATGTCTGGGAAGAAGTAGAGATGCTTGATTTCTGCAAAAACTTTTCCCGACAAGGCACCTTCTCCATCAAAAAGTCCTAAATACTCATCCACAGAACAATCCAGAATCTCAAATAGAAAAAAAGATGTATCGAACTTCAGTCAGAAAGTAGAGTAATCGGAGAACTACATGACTTCCTCACCAGTGAAAGAACACCTGAGAGAATCCGCAGAAGAAATGCAGACCCAGAACTGTTGAAGCTGTGGAGACACCGAAAACAACTCTTTCAGATGGGCCTACTATTTAGAAGAAGAAGCCTAGATCCAGTTGCCCTGACAGGGTATACCAAATCCTAATACCCCGCCGGGATGCAAACATCATTCTCGAGATGTACCATGACAAATCAGGACACTTTGGCGTATAGAAGACAGAAGCTACCATCCGTAGATGATTCTATTGGATTGGAATGCGAGGAGACATTGAGAAATGGTGTCGAGAGTGTTCCGCCTGTGCTGCTGGACAAGGTAAAAGGCATGACCAAAGCGTACCCTTACATCCTATTGTAAGCCAGACACCATTAGAGATTGTTGCAATTGACCATGTAAAGCAGGAACAAAGTCGCTCAGGCTATACATATGCTATTACCATCATTGACCAATGACCATTATACCAAATTCGTTGTATTCGGAATCGTACCTGTTAAGGACTTGACCGCTAAAACAACTGCAGATGCAGACCATACTACTTGCTGACCATACTTTGAATGTACAAGGGCCTGATGCCATCAATCCATTGCCAAAAACTGATTGGGTAAGTGAACACCAAAGACGTCTAGCTGATGCACAAGAAATTGTCCACCACCGCATGGAAAATGCCAACAAGAAGCAGCAAAAAGATTATGACCAATCTGCTAAAGCAGAGCCTCTTGAAATTGGTGATTATGTGTGGCTAAAGAACAATCATCAAACCAGCAAGTTGGACAGTAAGTGGAAAGAGACACATACATCATTTCAGCTCCCCCACTCCAGCAACTGACACCTATGAGATCACCAGAGAAAATAAATCACCTCAAATAGTACATTGTGATCGCCTGAAACTGTGTAACAAGGAGAAAGATACTCCAGGAGGAAAATTAGCCTCCAACTCAAGTGTCTGAACTACCAATTAAGCCTGCAGAGCCTATGCAGACCGTTGAAAACCTAATGACGGAAACAGATCCTCTAAAATGGTTCCTTACACCATGGCTAAATATTGCTGTGCCTGCTCCAGTCAGTACAGTGTTACATCAGCCAGAGGAACCACCTCAGGAAGAAGTTTCAGTAGTGCAAGAAGCTCCAGATGTACCCTTAAGCCAAGGTCAGAAAATGGATCACCACTTCGCAGATCCAGCCTAATTACAAAGCGACAACCACCTGCCCGTTATAGGGAGTCTCTACGGCAAACCCAGAGGAGAATTAGGGAGTGTTCACTTCAAAACCAGGGGCGAATGCTTCCAGCTATCCCAGATTAATGTGGTTTACAATTTTGCTTCTTAGTGGAACTACAGAGTCCGGGTAAGAGACTTACTGACTTGTTTGCCTTGCTCTAAGAACTCTCTCATGGCTCCACATTTCCTTATGTTTGCAAAGTTCAAGCCTGTGCCCAGAGAAAGACTCAAACGCACCTGAGCCTCTGTGTTGTTCATCGTTCTACAATCCCCTATGCTCAGGGAACTGACTCATTCCCTGTGAGCCTCTTGACTTGCATTCATGTTTATTATATCCTCATTATGGACTACCTTGGTTTGTTACTACTCCGCTATGCAAGGTTAGTGCCCCTGTCATCAGTCTTCAGATGAAAGAAACGATGCCCCATTTCACTTGTTTATTACCATTCTTGATGTTTGCCTGATATTTACATTTGTGCCTAACCAATTGATTTTTTAGCCTCAAGAAAAAGTATTGTTATGGGTTATGGTACTGTTCTTCATGCCTGCAAGATTGTTCTCTCATTGTATCTTTCAGTAGACCTTCATCTTCGTGTCGAGGGCGACAAAGGTTAAACAAGGGGGTATGCAGTGTCCCACTACTCATGTGGGTACTGCAAAGTTGTTGTATTGTGCTTTGTATGCTTTATATAACCTGTGTTATGCTGCAGTTCATCTTTATGCATAATCCCTGCCTACAGGTGTGTTAGTTTACATTACACTGAGCCTATCACTAGGGGGAGACAACACATCCCATATATAGCCCAGCTCAGGCCTAGCTAGTGGTTTAGTCAGTCGTCAGCCCTGAACTGAAGTGTCCACATCCTGTTCAGAACTTTGCTAAGAGTTAGTCGACATGAGCTAGAAGTTTAGCTTCAACAGGAGTATTAATCCAGAAAGAACTAAAACAACATAGACCCAAAGGGTTACAGCCATCTCTACAAGCGCCTTTGGACCTTTGGAGTTAACTAGGGAATTACTAATGAAGGAATTACCAGCCTCCAGCAGCCTCACTAACCCGCACTGGGATAACAGGGAGCCGGCGTTGAAGTCACCTACTAGTAAGCATAAAAACCTATATCATTAATAGCCAAATAGACAGACATCACACCTGTGAGCAGTGGACCCTTTGCAGCTTTACCTCTGTCCATTTTAAAGAGACTGTATTTCATATCTGGATGTACTAGAGACGATTTTATACTTGGATATTACTGTTACCAGGAGCAATGTTCAGTAAAAGTTGTAAGTTGTATTGCACCATCCTTGTCTCAGTTTCAAATTCCTCAATTACTACTACTATAAATGGTTGTACCACCACAAAAGGTACTGGCGTCACGACAATCAGGAGCCTTGCCACAGGCACATTAATACAGACCACCAAGGGCACCTCGAACCACCATCTGACCTCGGTCCCTTATCAGAGCGTGCCCCAGAGAATCATTGTGCTGTTCTCGTCATCATTTATGCAAGCCTGCCCAGGGACGACATAACCATGAGTAACCAGAACTGTATTCACCTCGGCCTACCTAATGCTTACACCGTGACCTCACATATGCAGTAATTCCCCTGTCGGTCTGGCATACTGCACATGTAAACCAGTTTGGAGGTGTGGGGAGGGGATATCCACGTTTGGAGTTATTTACTGATGGATGTGTAATAAAGACAGACTACGCAAGAATATCCAGTGCCTTAGATCTTTATTTTGTGTATCTACGTAGGAGTCGACCTTGACTTGTTCTGTCCACGAGTTTAACTGGGTGAGCTGGATTTACTCCTTTTGTGTGAACGTAAGTGTGGCCTCGTTGTAATTGTACTGACCCGGAGAATGAAGGTAACAGGTAAATTTTACCTCATAGTGAATGCTGGAAAAAAAAACTGTGGCAGAATTTTTTTTTCCAATTCCACCCCATTTGGAATTTTTTTCCCACTACACTGTATGCAATATTAAATGGTGCCAATAGAAAGTACAACTTGTCCTGCAAAAAACAAGCCCTCATTCGGCTATGTGAATGGGAAAATAAAACAGTTATGGCTCAGGGAAGCAGAATTTGGGTTCGGTTTAATGCTGAATTGCGTTATGGATTCCGTTACCATGAAACATAACACAAATCAATGATGAAATGCATAGCGGAATGCCTTTAGAGGGATTATTTTTTGCATTCCGTCATAATAGAAGTCTACGGACAGCATACCAGATCCGTCCGGTTTTAATTATGCAGGAGAGGTTCGCTCATCTCTACTGATGACCAATCCTCAGGATAAGGCTTCATGCACACGAACGTACGTTCTTTCCATGTCCGTTACTTTTTTTTGTGGACCATATACGGAACCTTTCTTTTCAATGGGTCAGCAAAAATTAACAGAAGGTACTCCGTGTGCATTCCGTTTACGTATGTCCGTATTTCCGTTATGCAAAAAAATAGAACATATCCTATTTTTGTCCACATTACGGACAAGGATGGTACTGTTCTATCAGGGGCCAGCTGTTCCGTTCTGCAAAATACGGAATGCACACGGACGTAATCCATATTTTTTGAGGATCGGTTTTTGCAGACCACAAAAGACATATGGTGGTGTGCATGAGGCCTAAGTCATCAGTATTTGATCTGGGAGTCCAACACCCGGGATCCCTGCTGATCAGCTGTTTGAGAAGGCATCGGCGCTCCTGTGAGTGTTGCAGCCTTCTTGCAGCTTACCAAGCACAGTGCTGTACATTGTATAGCGGCTGTGCTTGGTATTGCACTCAGCCCCATTGAAGTGAATGGGGTTGTGCGGTGCCTTCTTAAATCAGCTGATAGGCTGGGGTCCCAGATTTCAGATACTGATGACCTATACTGATAGGTCATTAGTTTTAAAATCTTGGAAAACCCCTTAATGACCCAGCTAATTTATTTTATTTTTTTTATTTTTTCCTCTGCGCCTTCCAAGAGTGGCTTGTATTGAAAGATGGGGAAAAAAAATTTGGGGGTGAAATTGAAAAAAAAAACACAATTCTGTTATGGCTTTTTGGGTTTTGCTTTTACTGCATTCACTGTGTGCTAAAAAGACATGACGACCTTATTTTGCAGGTCAGTATGATTACGGCGATACTAAATTCATATAGTTTTTATTATGTTTTACTGCTCAAGAATAAAAGCCTTTCAAAAAATATCACCATAACATTTTAATCTTTTCTTCTACAGAGCTGAGTTAGGGCTCTAAGTCACATATCAGTACACTGCTGTATATACTATATATCTGTACACTGCACAGCA
Organism: Bufotes viridis; assembly: GCA_033119425.1. Taxonomy (NCBI): domain Eukaryota; kingdom Metazoa; phylum Chordata; class Amphibia; order Anura; family Bufonidae; genus Bufotes; species Bufotes viridis. The sequence goes on along the minus strand of CM065594.1, from coordinate 206,409,684 downwards.
TGGTGTAGGGGTTATACTGTATTGTACGGCATGGTGAAGGGGTTATACTGTATTGTATGGCATGGTGTAGGGGTTATACTGTACGGCATGGTGAAGGGATTATACAGTATTGTAGGGGTTATACTGTATACTGTATGGCATGGAGTAGAGATTATACTGTATTGTATGGCATGGTGTAGGTGTGAAAGTGAGGGAAATGGAGTATGAGATCCCAAAGGGCCCAAGTGAATTGTTTGTAAGTTCTCATGTGGTTCAGAATGTGTTTATATTATAAAATTATAGCATAACATATTGCATGGTGCACAAAAACACAGGGGGTCAGTCAGCACGTCCCTGTATGCAGGTGCACGTAGCCATGGCAAAATATACATACAAACACAGAAATGCAACAGCACTGTGCAACCAGCACTCTGCCCTGCCTCTATGCTAGAAGTTATCAGAGGCGTTAGTGTACATTTTGATCAAAAAGTAATAAGCCACTCGCCGCGCCAAGGCCGCCTCTATGAGTGGTCCTAATGCTAAATCCTAAATCCTACCTGTTATGGGCCATGACAGCCACATAAAATCCATGGAGTGCGGGCCCAGCATGCACACTAGGATACACCGTATGTTGTGCTGTTCCTTTATTATTCCTGCTAGAAGTTATAATAGAATTGCTATTAGCCTACAATAAGGGTACAGAGGGGTTGTACTATTTGGCTAGAGCCCGGCAGGAGGACCATTTGGATTTATATGCCAGAAGTCTGGCCCATCATTTGCGGAGGGTGCCTCCAGAACGATTGCTGAGAATCAAAGTGGCTTTCGGAATCATTCTGGATCAGATGCCAGCCGTTTAACCCCTTCCGTACCGCGGTCCATACGGACCGCGGTATGGAAGGGTTAACAGGGAGGGAGCTCCCTCCCTCTCCCATCGGGGGGCTGCTGTGCCTTTGCAGCCCCCCAACAGGATGGGATCGCAGAGGGAGGGGGCTCCACTCCTTCTGCTTAAATCACCCGCTGCCCTCTTATGGCAGCGGGTGATGGTTGCCATGGAGACAGGACGCTTTCAGAAGCGTCCTGTCTCCATGGTGCTGAAAGTCTGAATAGACCTGCTAAAGGTCTATTCAGACTTTGTAAAGTACAAAATACAGTACAGTGCACTATATAGTGTACTGTACTGTATTACTCTGAACACCAGATCCACTGGATCTTTCAGAACCAAGTGGGTCTGGGTCAAAAAATGTAAAAAAGGGAACAAAAAAGTAAAAATGAAAAAAACACATATCACTGAATAAAAAAAAATAATAAAAAATACACTACACATATTAGGTATCGCCGCGTCCGTAAAAATCTGCTCTATAAAAATATCACATGACTGAACTCGTCAGGTTAACGCCATAAAAAAAAATGGTGTAAATAAGCCATTTTTGGGCAACTTACATCACTAAAAGTGTAATACAAAGCGATCAAAAAAGCGTATGCCTCCCAAAATAGTACCAATCAAACCGCCATCTCATCCCACAAAAAATGAGCCCCTACCTAAAACAATTGGCCAAAAAATAAAAAAAACTATGCTTCTCAGACTAAAACATGATTTTTTTTGTTTCAAAAATGCTTTTTAGTGTTAAATGTATAAAAAAAACTAAAAAGTAGACATATTGGGTATCTCCACGTCCGTAAGAATCTGCTCTATAAATATATCACCTGACCTAACCCCTCAAGTAAAAACTGTAAAAAAAGTGTAACCCAAATGGTCCATTGTAAGTGTAACCCAAATGGTCCATTTTTTGTCACCTTACATCACAAAAAGTGTAATAACAAGCGATCAAAAATTCATATGACCCCCAAAATAGTGTCAATCTAACCGCCACCTCATCCCGCAAAAAATGAGCCCCTACATAGGACAATCGCCCAAAAAAAAAAAAATATGGCTCTCAAACTATGGAGACACTAAAACATGATTTATTTTTGTTTTAAAAAATGATATTATTGTGTAAAACTTATATAAATAAATAAAAAGTATACATATTAGGTATTGCCGCGTCCATCACAACCTTCTCTATAAAAATAACACATGACCTAACCCCTCAACTGAACACATCAAAAAAATAATAATCAATACGGTGTCAAAAGCCATTTTTGTCACCTTACATCACAAAAAGTGTAATAGCAAGCGACCAAAATGTCATATGCACCCCAAGATAGTGCCAATCAAACCGCCATCTCATCCCGCAAAAAATGAGCCCCTACATAAGACAGTCGCCCAAAAATAAAAATAAACTATGGCTTTCAGAATGTGGAGACACTAAAAAATAATTTTGTTCAAAAATGCTTTATTATGTAAAACTGAAACAAAAACCCCTAAAAAGTAGTCATATTTGGTATTGTCGCGTCCGTTACAACCTGCTCTATAGAAATAGCACATAATCTAACCTGTCACTTCAACAATGTAAATAGCAAAAAATAAAAACGGTCCCAAAACAGCAATTTTTTTGCAAATTTTCCATTTTAATCAATTTTTCCAGTAACAAAGCAAGGGTTAACAGCCAAACAAAACTCAATATTTATTGCCCTGATTCTCTTGTTTGCACAAACACCCCATATGTGGTCATAGACTGCTGTACGGGCACACGGCAGGGCGTAGAAGGAAGGGAACGCCATATGGTTTTTGGAAGGCAGATTTTGCTGAACTGTTTTTTTGACACTATGTCCCATTTGAAGCCCCCCTGATGCACCCCTACAGTAGAAACTCCAAAAAAGTGACCCCATTTTGGAAACTACGGGATAAGGTGTCAGTTTTGTTGCTACTATTTTAGGGTAAATATGATTTTTGGTTGCTCTATATTACACTTTTTTTGAGACAAGGTAACAAAAAATAGAAATTCTGAAATTTCATCTCCATTTGCCAATAACTCTTGTGGAACACCTAAAGGGTTAAGAAAGTTTGCAAAACTGGTTTTGAATACCTTGAAGGGTTTAGTTTCTTAGATGGAGTCACTTTTATGGAGTTTCTACTCTAGGGGTGCATCGGGGGGCTTCAAATGGGACATGGTGTCAAAAAACAGTCCAGCAAAATCCACCTTCCAAAACCATATGGCGCTCCTTTCCTTCTGCGCCCTGCAGTTTGGCTATACAGCAGTTTACGACCACATATTGGGTGTTCGTGCAAACTACAGAATCGGGGGAATAAATATTAAGATTTGTTTGGCTGCTAACCCTTGCTTTGTTACTGGAAAAAATGGATTGAAATGGAAAATTTTTCAAAAAATCGAAATTCTGAAATTTTATCTCCATTTGCCATTAACTTTTGTGGGAAACCTAAAGGGTTAATTACGTTTGTAAAATCAGTTTTGAATACCTTGAGGGGTGTAGTTTCTAGAATGGGGTAATTTTTGGGTGGTTTCTATTATGTAAGCCTCACAAAGTGACTTCAGACCTCAACTGGTCCCTAAAAAGTGGGTTTTTGAAAATTTCTGAAAAATTTCAAGATTTGCTTCTAAACTTCTAAACCTTGTAACGTCCCCAAAAAATGAAATAGCATTCCCAAAATGATCGACACATAAAGTAGACATATGGGGAATGTAAATTAATAACTTTTTTTGGTGGTATTACTATGTATTATAGAAGTAGAGAAATTGAAACTTGGAAAATTGCTAATTTTTCAAAATTTTTGGTAAATTTTGTATTTTTTTATAAATAAAAATGAAATTTTTCGACTTTATTTTACCACTGTTATGAAGTACAATATGTGACGAAAAAACAATCTCAGAATGGCCTGGATAAGAAAAAGTGTTTTAAAGTTATCACCACATAAAGTGACACTGGTCAGATTTGCAAAAAATGGCCAGGTCCTTAGGGTGAAATAGGGCTGAGTCCTTAAGGGGTTAAATAAACAGAGTTTTATTTTCATGAATTTTATTGTTTGTTCTCTTTATTACATACAGACAGTGCATCATGATATTTATGTAGCACAAACACATAGACCATATTAATAATTGTAAACGTTTAATATAAATTAATATAACCCAAATACACTATATAAACATGATTTCTCAACATTTGGACATACTAATATTATTTTGGTTATAAACAATATCAACAAATGTATGCACTTTATTCAACATATTTTTTATTTATAATACATATCTTCAAAAAATGTTTTAATAAATATAATGTCCATTAGGAACATGATAGTAAACACAATACAGATGGAGTTTAGGGACAGGAAACATGCAATGATATTTTGACTTAATAAAAACTGATGCCAACTACAAGTTTATTAAGGATGATGGTGAAACATGCATACATTTAGTGCTAAAAAATTACCTTTATATTAATGAGGTATTAGTACTAGAGATGAGCGAATTTTTCAAAAATTCGCTTCGGACATTTCACCGAATTTTTTTGCAAAAACTCGATTTGATACGAATTTATTCGTGGTGAATAGCTTTAAAAAATGGCTATTTCTGGGCTGCAGAGAGCCTTTATAGCGGTGTAGAACACTCTGCCTTGCAGTAACACGCATAGGGAGTCTGCTGTGGTAGTGAAATAATACTGTGAGTCAGTATGACATGCAGATGACAGGCATCACGCTTCACTTAGTTGGGCAGTCATGTGGCCAAAACTGACCAAATAACTCAAGTATGAACTCAGCCTTACAGGTAGATGTTAGCGTCAAGAAGAAGTGCACTCCTTTTACACACTCGTCAGCCTATTCCACATAGACTTCTACAGAACCTGTTCTATTAAACACTTATACAAGTAGAGCACCCCTGACAGAGTGGAGAGGGTGTCAGCAGTAAGTTTGTGCTGACATCACTGATTAATTTGCCCTTCCTCTGATCCGTCAGAACAATAACCCACAAAAAATGGTTCCTGTCTGTGGAGCATACACCTTCACTTGGTCAGCATTTGCCCAATAATCCACCAGTATTGCTAATGCCAAAAAAAAACAGGAGTGGATCTATAACAGAGATGACACGTGAATGGAATATTTGCATGTCTTCTTTGTTTTGTACCCACTCCTGCTTTTGGCTACCAAATCATAAGCCAATTCTGATGGGACCATACAGGCCTTACAGCTGCTACACAGACAGAATCCGTTGTGCATCTCATTTTTACTTGCTTCTGACAGATCAGAAGAAAGGTCAAAAAAATGATGATGTCAGCCAGGCCAAAAGCCAAAATATTGGACCAGTCATGAAGTGGGGAGGGTTGGAACAGCATGAAAAGTCCACAGAGTGGACCTATGACATAGTAGCATTTTGACATTCTATTGTCAAAATACCAATCCCCTAAATCTGTGGTTTCAGCTGTTGCTGGCTAAGTGTAATACTGTCCGTAAAAGGATAGATTTTTTTTTGGGGTGAAATTCAATTGCCAAAATACCAATCTCCTAAATCTGGAGTTCCAGCTGTGGCTGGCTAAGTGCAATACTGTCCGTCAAAGGATGGATTTTTTTCTGGGGTGAAATTCAATTGCCAAAATACCAATCCCCTAAATCTGGGGTTCCAGCTGTGGCTGGCCAAGTGTAATACTGTCCATCAAAGGATACATTTTTTTCTGTGGTTAAATAAAATCCCTGAAATAGAAATCCTAAACATCTGCTTTCTACTGTTCCTCTCCAAGTGTAATTCTGTACGTAATAGGGTATATTACATTCAGAATGTCAGCGTCTAAATACAAGGCCTGAAAAATAAATCCTCTATATTTGCGCATGCTGCTGTGCATCTCCAAGTGTATTTCTGTTCGTAAAAGGGGAATTACACTAAGTGTCTAAATACAAGGGCTGAAAGCTAAATCCTCTATATTTGCACATGCTACTGTGCATCTCCAAGTGTATTTCTGTCCGTAAAAGGGTATATTACACTCAAGGTCTAAATGTAAGTGCTGAAAGGTTAATCCTCTATATTTTCACACGCTATTGTGCATCTCCAAATGTAATTCTGTCCGTAAAAAGGGTATATTACTCTAAGTGTCTAAATACAAGGGCCAAAAGCTAAATCCTCTATATTTGCACACGCTACTGTGCATCTCCAAGTGTATTTCTGTCCGTAAAAGGGCATATTACACTTAAGGTCTAAATACAAGTGCTGAAAGCTTAATTCTCTATATTTGCACACGCTATTGTGCATCTCCAAGTGTATTTCTGTCCGTAAGAAGGGTATTTTACACTAAGTGTCTAAATAAAAGGGCCGAAAGCTAAATCCTCTATATTTGCACACGCTATTTTGCATCTCCAAGTGTATTTCTGTCCGTAAAAAGGGTATATTACTCTAAGTGTCTAAATACAAGGGCCGAAAGCTAAATCCTCTATATTTGCACACGCTACTGTGCATCTCCAAGTGTATTTCTGTCCGTAAAAGGGTATATTACACTCAAGGTCTAAGTACAAGTGCTGAAAGATTAATCCTCTATATTTGCACATTCTATTGTGCATCTCCAAGTGTATTTCTGTCCGTAAACGGGTATATGACACTCAAGGTCTAAATACAAGTGCTGAAAGCTTAATCCTCTATATTTGCACACGCTATTGTGCATCTCCAAGTGTATTTGTGTCCGTAAAAGGGTATATTACACTAGGTGTCTAAATACAAGGGCCGAAAGCTAAATCCTCTATATTTGCACATGCTATTGTGCATTTCTAAGTGTACTTCTGTCCGTAAAAGGGTATATTACACTCAAGGTCTAAGTACAAGTGCTGAAAGATTAATCCTCTATATTTGCACACGCTATTGTGCATCTCCAAGTGTATTTCTGTCCGTAAAAGGGTATATTACACTAGGTGTCTAAGTGCAAGGGCTGAAAGCTAAATCCTCAATATTTGCACACACTACTGTGCATCTCCAAGTGTATTTCTGTCTGTAAAAGGGTATATTACACTAAGTGTCTAAATACAAGGGCTGAAAGCTAAATCCTCTATATTTGCACGTGCTACTGTGCATCGCCAAGTGTATTTCTGTCCGTAAAAGGTTATATTACACTAAGTGTCTAAATACAAGGGCTGAAAGCTAAATCCTCCATATTTGCACATGCTATTGTGCATCTCTAAGTGTATTTCTGTCCGTAAAAGGGTATATTACACTCAAGGTCTAAGTACAAGTGCTGAAAGATTAATCCTCTATATTTGCACACGCTATTGTGCATCTCCAAGTGTATTTGTGTCCGTAAAAGGGTATATTACAATCAGTGTCTAAATACAAGTGGTGAAAGCGTAATCCACTATATTTGCACACGCTACTGTGCATCTCCCAGTGTATTTCTGTCTGTAAAAGGGTATATTACACTAAGTGTCTGAATACAAGGGCTGAAAGCTAAATCCTCCATATTTGCACACACTACTTTGCATCTCCCAGTGTATTTCTGTCTGTAAAAGGGTATATTACGCTAAGTGTCTAAATACAAGGGCTGAAAGCTAAATCCTCTATATTTGCACACACTACTGTGCATCTCCAAGTGTATTTCTGTCCGTAAAAGGGTATATTACGCTAAGTGTCTAAATACAAGGGCTAAAAGCTAAATCCTCTATATTTGCACGTGCTTCTGTGCATTGCCAAGTGTATTTCTGTCCGTAAGAGGGTATGTTACACTAAGTGTCTAAATAAAAGGGCCGAAAGCTAAATCCTCTATATTTGCACACGCTATTTTGCATCTCCAAGTGTATTTCTGTCCGTAAAAGGGTATATTACACTAAGTGTCTAAATACAAGGGCCGAAAGCTAAATCCTCTATATTTGCACACGTTCCTGTGCATCTCTAAGTGTATTTCTGTCCGTAAAAGGGTATATTACACTCAAGGTCTAAGTAAAAGTGCTGAAAGATTAATCCTCTATATTTGCACACGCTATTGTGCATCTCCAAGTGTATTTCTGTCCGTAAAAGGGTATATTACACTAAGTGTCTAAATACAAGGGCTGAAAGCTAAATCCTCAATATTTGCACACACTACTGTGCATCGCCAAGTGTATTTCTGTCCGTAAAAGGTTATATTACACTAAGTGTCTAAATACAAGGGCTGAAAGCTAAATCCTCCATATTTGCACATGCTATTGTGCATCTCTAAGTGTATTTCTGTCCGTAAAAGGGTATATTACACTCAAGGTCTAAGTACAAGTGCTGAAAGATTAATCCTCTATATTTGCACACACTATTGTGCATCTCCAAGTGTATTTCTGTCCGTAAAAAGGTATATTACACTAGGTGTTTAAGTACAAGGGCTGAAAGCTAAATCCTCAATATTTGCACACACTACTGTGCATCTCCAAGTGTATTTCTGTCTGTAAAAGGGTATATTACACTAAGTGTCTAAATACAAGGGCCGAAAGCTAAATCCTCTATATTTGCACACGCTATTGTGCATTTCTAAGTGTACTTCTGTCCGTAAAAGGGTATATTACACTCAAGGTCTAAGTACAAGTGCTGAAAGATTAATCCTCTATATTTGCACACGCTATTGTGCATCTCCAAGTGTATTTCTGTCCGTAAAAGGGTATATTACACTAGGTGTCTAAGTGCAAGGGCTGAAAGCTAAATCCTCAATATTTGCACACACTACTGTGCATCTCCAAGTGTATTTCTGTCTGTAAAAGGGTATATTACACTAAGTGTCTAAATACAAGGGCTGAAAGCTAAATCCTCTATATTTGCACGTGCTACTGTGCATCGCCAAGTGTATTTCTGTCCGTAAAAGGTTATATTACACTAAGTGTCTAAATACAAGGGCCGAAAGATTAATCCTCTATATTTGCACATGCTATTGTGCATCTCTAAGTGTATTTCTGTCCGTAAAAGGGTATATTACACTCAAGGTCTATATTTGCACACACTATTGTGCATCTCCAAGTGTATTTCTGTCCGTAAAAAGGTATATTACACTAGGTGTCTAAGTACAAGGGCTGAAAGCTAAATCCTCAATATTTGCACACACTACTGTGCATCTCCAAGTGTATTTCTGTCTGTAAAAGGGTATATTACACTATGTGTCTAAATACAAGGGCTGAAAGCTAAATCCTCTATATTTGCACGTGCTACTGTGCATCGCCAAGTGTATTTCTGTCCGTAAAAGGGTATATTACACTCAAGGTCTAAGTTCAAGTGCTGAAAGATTAATCCTCTATATTTGCACACGCTATTGTGCATCTCCAAGTGTATTTCTGTCCGTAAAAGGGTATATTACACTAAGTGTCTAAATACAAGGGCTGAAAGCTAAATCCTCTATATTTGCACACGCTATTGTGCATCTCTAAGTGTATTTCTGTCCGTAAAAGGGTGTATTACACTCAAGGTGTAAGTACAAGTGCTGAAAGATTAATCCTCTATATTTGCACACACTATTGTGCATCTCCAAGTGTATTTGTGTCCGTAAAAGGTTATATTACACTAAGTTTTTAAATACAAGGGCTAAAAGCTAAATCCTCTATTTTTGCACACGCTATTGTGCATCTCCAAGTGTATTTCTGTCCGTAAAAGGGTATATTACACTAAGTGTCTAAATACAAGGGCTGAAAGCAAAATCCGATATTTTTGCACACGCTATTGTGCATCTCCAAATGTAATTCTGTCCGTAAAAAGGGTATATTACTCTAAGTGTCTAAATACAAGGGCCAAAAGCTAAATCCTCTATATTTGCACACGCTACTGTGCATCTCCAAGTGTATTTCTGTCGGTAAAAGGGTATATTACACTTAAGGTCTAAATACAAGTGCTGAAAGCTTAATCCTCTATATTTGCAAATTCTATTGTGCATCTCCAAGTGTATTTCTGTCCGTAAATGGGTATATGACACTCAAGGTCTAAATACAAGTGCTGAAAGCTTAATCCTCTATATTTGCACACGCTATTGTGCATCTCCAAGTGTATTTGTGTCCGTAAAAGGGTATAATACTCTAAGTGTTTAAATAAAAGTGCTGGAAGCTAAATCCTCTATTTTTGCACACCCTATTGTGCATCTCCAAGTGTATTTCTGTCCGTAAAAGGGTATATTACACTCAGTGTCAAAATACAAGTGCTGAAAGCGTAATCCTCTATATTTGCACACGCTACTGTGCATCTCCCTGTGTATTTCTGTCTGTAAAAGGGTATATTACACTCAGTGTCTAAATACAAGTGCTGTCCGCATCTAATAAGGGATGCGGACATGGTCGTGGTGGTGTTAGTGGACCCTCTGGTGCTGGGAGAGGACGTGGCCGTTCTGCCACAGCTACACGTCCTAGTGAACCATCTACCTGAGGTCCAAGTAGCCGCCAGAATCTACAGTGATATTTGGTCGTGCCTAATGCCGTTCTAAGGATGGTAAGGTCTGAGCAAGTTCAGGCGCTAGTCGATACCACCTCAGCACATCTCTGATGATGACGAAACACAGGTGCCAACTGCTGCGTCTTTCTGCAGTGTGCAGACCGAACAGGAGGTCAGGGAGGAAGACTGGGTTGAAGACGATGCAGGGGACGATGAGGTTCTAGACCTTCAGAGGAAGAGACAGTGGTGAGACCGAGCAAACAGCGTTGCAAAAAATGAAGCAGAGTGCAAAAGCAGAACAACCGTCGCAAAGAGAGTTTGTCTGCTACTGGCCACTGCCACCAGGGACCAAGCACACCAAAGGCAGCTTCAAGGAGTTCCCTGGCATGGCAATTCTTCACACAATGTGCTGATAACAAGACCCGAGTGGTTTGCACGCTGTGCCATCAGAGCCTGAAGCGAGGCATTAACGTTCTGAACCTTAGCACAACCTGCATGACCAGGCATCTACATGCGAGACACAGGCTGCAGTGAAGTAGGCACCTTCAAAACCAAGAAAGGGCTCAGGCCCCTCCTGCTCCCTCGGCCTCTTTCTCTTGCTCTGGAGGAACATTGGCACCTGCCTCCCAGCAAACAGAGGGTGTGCCACCAACACCACCACCTGCGTCATCAAGCATCTCCACCTTATCATACGGCAGCGTTCAGCTCTCCATCTTACAAACCTTGGAGAGAAAGCGTAAAATTCCCACCTAGCCACCATTGATCCCTGGCCCTAAATGTCAGCATTTCTAAACTACTTGCCTTTGAAATGCTGTCATTTAGACTGGTGGACAAGGACAGCTTCAAACAGATGATGGCTGTTCCCAGCCGCCACTACTTCTCCAAGAGCGCCGTGCCTTCCCTGCACAACCAAGTATTGGATAAAATCAAGTGTGCACTGCGCAACGCCATCTGTAGCAAGGTCCACCTAACCACAGATACGTGGACCAGTAAGCAAGGCTAGGGATGCTATATCTCCGTACTGCACACTGGGTAAATGTAGTGGCGGCTGGGCTACAGGCAGAGAGCTGTTTGGCGCACGTCCTTCCGCCACTAAGGATTGCAGGGCATCATTCTTTGCCTCCTGTTGCCTCCTCCTCCTACTCGGCTTCCTCCTCCTCTTCTTCCACCTGCTTATCCGGTCAGACACAGACTTTCACCACCAACTTCAGCACAGCCCGGGGTAAACGTCAGCAGGCCGTCTGAAACTCATGTGTTTGGGGGAAAGGCACCACACTGCGCAGGAGTTGTGGCAGGGTATAGAACAACAATCGACGAGTGGTTGCTGCCGGTGAGCCTCAAGCCTGGCCTGGTGATGTGCGATAATGGGCGAAATCTCGTTGCAGCTCTGGGACTAGCCGGTTTGACGCATATCCCTTGCCTGGCGCATGTGCTGAATTTGGTGGTGCAGAAATTCATTCACAACTACCCCGACATGTCAGAGCTGCTGCATAAAGTGCATTGCTCGCCTGTCTGCGCTACAGCGTAACTTCAGCCTTCCCCCTCACCGCACCATATGCGACGTGTCCACCAGGTGGAACTCCACCTTGCACATGCTGAAGAGACTGTGCGAGCAGCAGCAGGCCATAGTGGAGCTGCAGCATGCACGGGTGAGTCGCATTGCGGTACAGCACCACTTCACCACCAATGACTGGGCCTCCATGCGAGACCTGTGTGCCCTGTTGCGCTGTTTCGAGTACTCCACAAACATGGCCAGTGACGATGACGCCGTATAATACCACTTCTATGTCTCCTTGAGAAAACACTTAGGACGATGATGGAAGAGGATGTGGCCCAGGAGGAGGAGGAGGAGGAGGAAGAGGGGTCATTTCTAACACTTTCAGGCCAGTCTTTTAGAAGTGGCTCAGAGGGAGGTTTTTTGCAACAGAAGAGGCCAGGTACAAATTTGGCCAGCCAGGGCCCACTACTGGAGGACGAGGATAAGGAGGAGGTGGAGGAGGATGAGGATGAAGCATGTTCACAGCGGGGTGGCACCCAACGCAGCTCGGGCCCATCACTGGTGCGTGGCTGGGGGAAAACGGAGGACAATGACGATACGCCTCCCACAGAGAACAGCTTGTCCTTACCTCTGGGCAGCCTGGCACACATGAGCGACTACATGCTGCAGTGCCTGCGCAACGACAGCGGAGTTGCCCACATTTTAACGTGTGCTGACTACTGGGTGGCCACCCTGATGGATCCTAGGTACAAAGACAACGTGGCCACCCTGATTTCCGCTTTGGAGCGTGATAGGAAGATGCGCGAGTACAAGCGCACGCTGATAGACGCGCTCCTAAGAGCATTCCCAATTGACACGTGGGGACAAGTGGAAGCACAAGGCGAAGGCAGAGGAGGAGCAAGAGGTCACCAAAGCAGCTTTGTCACAACCAGCTCCTCTGAAGGCAGGGTTAGCATGGCCGAGATGTGGAAAAGTTTTGTCACCGCGCCACAGCTAACTGCACCACCAGCTGATACGGAGCTTGCAGGAGGCAGCATTTCAACAACATGGTGGAACAGTCCGTGTGCACATGCCTCCACGTACTGACTGATGGTTCGGCCCCATTCAACTTCTGGTCCTCCAAATTGTCCACATGGCCAGAGCTTGCCTTTTATGCCTTGGAGGTGCTGGCCTGCCCTGTGGCCAGTGCATTGTCTGAACGTGTATTTAGCATGGCAGGGGGCGTCATTACAGACAAACGCAGCCACCTGTCCACAGCCATCATGGACAAGCTGACGTTTATAAAAATAAACCAGGCATAGATCCCACAGGACCTGTCCATCCCTTGTGCAGAATAGACATTTATAACTGCCTCGCCCTCAACCATACATTCTTGTACTCCAGGGCACTTCTTTATTGAATCCGAATCCTCTTTTTTTAATTGTACTATTATTTGGGGGACAACACCAAGTTGAATGAACCTCTCCTTTGTCTGGGTGCCAGGGGCCTACATTTCAGCTAATCGCCTGCCGCTTTTGTGCGTGACATTAACCTCGTTTTGCTGTCAAATGACCTCTCCTCTGTTTGAGTGTCAGGGGCCTAAAATTCTGTTAATCGTCTGCTGCTTTGGCGGGTGACATAAAGCCTATCATCTGTCTGGGTGCTGGGGCCTAAATAACTGAAAGTGGCCTGTTCCATTGGTGGGTAACATGATCCCTGTTTTGCTGCTATGGGACCTCTCTCCTCTGTCTGGGTGCTGGGGCTTAAATTACTGAAAGTGGCCTGTTCCATTGGTGGGTAACATGATGCCTGTTTTCTTGCTATGGGACCTCTCTCCTCTGTCTGGGTGCTTGAGCTTAAATTACTGAAACTGGCCTGTTGCAACGGTGGGTAACAAGATGCCTCTTTTGCTGCTATGGGACCTTTCTCCTCTGTCTGGATGTCAGGGGCCTACATTTCAGATAATCGCCTGTTGCTTTGGCGGGTGACATTATCCTCTGTTTGCTGTCGAATGACCTCTTCTCTGTCTGGGTGTCAGGGGCCTATATTTCTTTTAATCGCCTGCTGCATTGGTGGCAGACATGAATCCTTCCTAGCTGTGATGAGAACTTCATCTCCCATGTATGATTGCCATGGGCCCGAGTCTGTGCATGAGGCCTGTGGCCCTGCAGGCGGACACAAAGCCTTCTTGGCTCTGACGAGAACTTCAGATCCCATGTATGATTGCCATGGGTCTGAGTCTGTGCATGAGGCCTGTGGCCCTGCAGGCGGACACAAAGCCTTCTTGGCTCTGACGAGAACTTCAGATCCCATGTATGATTGCCATGGGCCTAAGTCTGTGCATGAGGCCTTTGGCCCAGCAGGCGGAAATGAAGCCTTTTTAGCTATAACGAGCACTTCAGTTTCCATGTATGCCATGATGACAACTTTAGTTTCCATGCATGCCGTAATTAGAACTTCAGATCCCATGTATGCCGTAAATAGAACTTCAGATCTCATGTATGATTGCCATGGGCCTAAATCAGTGAATGTGGCCTGTGGCATTACTGGGTGAAATCAATGTGGTCTTGGCGTGATTTGAACTCTCCGATTTGTGGATGCTATGGGCCTGAATTAGTGATTGTGGCCTGTGGCACTGCTGGGCGAAATCAATACCATCTTGGCATGATTTGTACTCTCCTCTTTGCGGTTGCCATGGAACTAAATTAGTGATTGTAGCCTGTGGCACTGCTGGGTGAAATCAATACTGTTTTGACGTCATTTGAACTCTACTCTGTCTGGGTGTCAGGGGCCTATATTTCATTTAATTGCTTGCTGTCTTGGTGGGAGACATTAAACTCTTTTTACTGTCAAATTACTGCCCCATTGTGTGGGTGTCAGGGGCCTATAGGTTGTTTAGTCATTAATTGTCTTGGTGGGAGATATTAAACTCTTTTTACTGTCAAATGACTGCCCCATTGTGTGGGTGTCAGGGGCCTATATGTTTTTTAATCATTAGTTGTCTTGGTGGGAGATATTAAAATTCTTTTTACTGTCAAATGACCGCCCCATTTTGTGGCTGCCAGGGGCCTATACATAGTTTAATCATTTGTTGTCTTGGTGGGAGATATTAAACTCTTTTTACTGTCAAATGACTGCCCCATTGTGTGGTTGTCAGGGGCCTATATGTTGTTTAATCATTTGTTGTCTTGGTGGGAGATATTAAACTCTTTTTACTGTCAAATGACCGGCCCATTGTGTGGGTGTCAGTGGCCTATATTTCGTTTACTTGCTTGCCGTCTTGGTGGGAGACATTTAACTCTTTTTACTGTCAAATGACTGCCCCATTGTGTGGTTGTCAGGGGCCTATATATCATTTAATCATTTGTTGTCTTGGTGGGAGATATTAAACTCTTTTTACTGTCAAATGACCGCCCCATTGTGTGGGTGTCAAGGGCCTATATTTCGTTTAAACGCTTGCTGTCTTGGTGAGAGATATTAAACTCTTTTTACTGTCAAATTACCTCTAAATTGTCTGCTTGTCAGGGGCCTATATTTCGTTTGAACGCTTGCTGTCTTGGTGAGTGATATTAAACTCTTTTTTACTGTCAAATGACCGCCCCATTGGGTGGGTGTCAGGGCCCTCTATTTCCTTTAATTGCTTGCTGTCTTGGTGGGAGACATTAAACTCCAATGTCCAATGAACTCTCCTCTGTCTGGGTGTCAGGGGCCTAAATAAATGATAATGGCCTGTTCCATTGCAGGTTGACCTAAGGCCTGTGTTGCTGTTACGGGACCGCTCTCCTCTTTGCGGGTGCCATGGTCCTCCTGAATTAGTAAATTAGGCCTGTAGCACTGCGGGATGAAATCAATACTGATTTGGCATGATTGTAACTCTCCTCTTTGTGGGTGCCATGGGTCTAAATCTGTGAATGAGGCCTGTGGCATTTCTGGGTGAAATCAATACTGTCTTGGCGTGATTTTAACTCTCCTCTTTGTGGGTCCCGTGGGCCTGTATGTTTGAATAAGGCCTGTGGCCTTGCAGGAAGACATGATTCCTTCTTGGCTGTGATGACAACTTCAACTCCCATGTATGGTTGCCATTGGCCTGAGTCTGTGAGTGAGGCCTGTGACACTGCTGGCAGACATGAATCCTTCTTGGCTGTGATGTGAACTTTAACTCCCATATATGATTGCCATTGGCCTGAGTCTGTGAATGAGGCCTGTGGCACTGCAGGCAGACATGAATCCTATTTAGCTGTGATGAGAACTTCAACTCCCATAGCATTCCCTCCTGACGCCACCCCAACCTCCTATTCCACCTCCTTCTACAAGTTGCCAATTGATATTTGTTCATTTTTATTTATTTTATTCTATTTGAAGTCATTTCCCTATCCATGTTTGTTTGCAGGGGATTTACTGGGCTATTTTACAGCCTTTTTAGTGCCCAAAAGTTTGGGTCCCTATTGACTTCAATGGGGTTCAGGTTCGGGGTCAAGTTTGGGTCGAGTTCGGATCCCGAACCCGAAAATTTTCGTGAAGTTCGGCCGAACGTCTCAAACCCGAACATCAAGGTGTTTATTCAACTCTACCTTTCTCTGTTCGTATAGTCAGTCCAACATATGGAGGGTGGAATTCCAATGGGTGGAAACGTCGCATATCTGCCTGTGTTGGGGGATGCCGTTCTGCTGCTGCAACTCAAGGAGGGTTTGTTTTGCGGTGTATGAGTGGCTGAAGTGCATGCAAAGTTTAGGGTGTCTTGCAGATGGGTGGAAGACTTCAGGAACCGCTTGACAATTAGATTGAACACAGGTGCCGTACAGGGCGCATGTCTCAGCCTTATTTGAGGACACAATGTTCTTCCCGTTATTGGTTACGATGGTTCCTATTTTCAGTTGTTGCAGAGAAAGTCAGGATTCGATTACTTGATGAATCACACGGAGCAGTTCCCCCCCTGTGTGACTCTGTTCGCCCAGGGAAACGAGGTGCAGAACAGCATGACAACGCCGTGCCCTGCACATGTGGTATGCTGGAGGGGCACTGTGACTTGTCCCTGCAGTAAAAGCTAAGGACATGGTGGAGGATGAGGAGGCAGAGGCAGGCATTGTCGCTGGACCAATGGGGTGAGAACGGAAGCGGCGTAACCTGGCCAAGTTGCTGGTGTGGCTCTGCAGGAACCACATTAACCCAGTGGGCTGTAAAGGACATGTACTGTCCCTGACCATAGTCACAGCTCCACACGTCGGCACTGCCGTGCACTTTGGCAGACACCAACAGGCTCAAGGGCTGGCCCCCCTTCTGTTCTACATATTTGTGCAGGGCTGGTACTGCCTTTTTTGCAAAGAAATGACGGCTTGGGACTCTCCACCTCGGCTCGGCACAGGCCATCAGATCTCTGAAAGGTGCAGAGTCCACCACTTGGAAAGGGAGGGACTGCAGCACCAACAACTTTGACAGGAGCACGTTCGGCTTTTCCGCCGTTGGATGCATACACCCATACTGCTGTCTGTTGGCAATCGCTTCGGTGATCGATTGCTGACGGAATGACTGACGAGGAGTAGGAGGAGCAGAAGCATCTGGACCAGCAGATGATGGGAATGACAGACAGCTCCCTTCGGCTGAGGTGGTGGAGCATTGACTGCCTGAAACCCGGTGCGTGCCACTGGGTGATGCAGCGGTTCCTGCGGCAGGCTGGACCCCCACATCGGAGCCACGGTTCTCCCAGGCCACTGTATGACGAGGCTGCATATGTTGACGCAGAGCCGTAGTGACATTGGCACCCTGGCCACGCTTCACTTTCTGCCCACAGATTCGAAATATGGCCACGTTCACCTCGTCTGTTGCTTTGAAAAAAAAGTGCCACACCGCCGAGTAGGTGATTTTCCCCCCAACAATCCGCACTGACTGACAGCTACCGCCGCTGCTTCCGTGACACCCTGGACCACTATATCCAGGGAAGGTAGGCTTCTGCGAAGCAGGTGGTCTACCCTGGGCACGTTTGGCTCCCGACCTCTCACTGCTGCCACCCTGCTGACTCCCAGCCATGCTACCACCTTGCTGGCTCCGCCACTGCCTCACGGGCAAGCTCCCACCCTCTTCTCCTGATTATGATAAAGACCTTCTGCACCCAGCTCCCAAGTGCGATTGGCTTTATCATCATCGAGTAGTGTCTACACGTCACTGATGTCCTCCTCAATGGCCTCTGGGTCAGGAGCCTGACCCCTCGCAACACCACCACCTACGCCACTCTTCTCATCACTACTTGTCCACCCAGCAGAGGAAGCAGGGGATGTCTCCTTCAGATCTTGGCTGGGCCGTAGCTGCTGACTGTCTTCTTGTAGCTCTGCCTCGCTGAAAAGTGTAGCTGAGCCTACAGCATATACTACTTCTTGTGGTGAGGAAACAGAAAAGGACAGAGGCAGGTTGAGGACAGGTGAGGGCACACCACCTGCCCCTGTGGGGGGCGACATAGTGCAGGGTGCAGCTGTTGCTGTTCCTATGAGTGTCCCTCTGGCAGCTGCTGCAGGGGCTCCTGCCCAACAGCTGAAAACCAACCCCCCAGCTCCCCGGCGGTCACACAGGCGCAGACACATCATCCTCCTCAAACTCATCAACCTCCTCTGCTGAGAGCCGGAGGCGAAGGCGGCATGGATCACATAGGCATCAGTCCCGTCGCCGGTCTGGCGATTCACGGTGGAGTAGACGCTCCAGAGCTAGGTGTCGGTCTCCATCCTCCTCCGAGGGGTCCTCCGCCACTTTGGGAGAGTCTGGTCGGGATTCACACAGGAGACGCAGGAGGCGGATGCCTAGCCATTCTTCCAGGGTCCATAGCCTGGTTCCAGCGACGTTTCCGCAACCTGAAGTTTCTACGCCGGGTCCAGTAGCGGAGCCGATTCCTTCTACGTCCAGTGAGTACCAGTTCACGGGGGCGTGGGGAGCGGGCAGTGGGGGTTCGGATGCAGCATTGTTGCTAAAGGCGTTATTGGAAAGGTTTAGTCAGCCCCCTCAGGTTCAGCCCCCCCCGCCACCTCCTGTTAAACCGGTGCCTGCATTAGCTTGTTGGGGGCCCATTTGGAGGAGGCCGTTAGAGAGAAGGTGTGGGGGAACCAGTATGTAGACATCTGGTCCCTCATATCTATCGACAGGCACACAGTGGATAATGAGAGGCGCTTCCCTGAGAAGCCTTATGAGCGTAAGCCGAAGGTAGCGAAAACCATGAATAATTGGTTGCAAGTCTTTACGGTTTTGGGTTGTATCATGGGACAGCGCCATCCCGAGTGTTGTTCTGAACTTTTTATATACCAGGATGTCATTTACAGCGCCTATAAAAGTCATGGCGGCACTGCTTGGTGGCGTTACGATGAGGAATTTAGGTGCCGCCTGGCATTGCAACCAGATTTGGGCTGGGGGGTTAAGGCCACGGATGTCTGGCTACGGTTGATGGTAGGGCAAAAACCTCCCCCCTTTTCGGGGATGGCCGCTGGTCCGGGGGGTCCTCTTCCCCAGGGTCGGTGGCCATCTGCCAACCAGGGTCATGTTGGCTTTTTAACGAGGGGAGCTGCAGGTTCGCGGGTTTTTGCAGGTTTAGGCACGAGTGCTCAGCATGTGGCGGCCCCCATTCGGCCAATAAGTGCTCCCCCCCCATTACCTCGTTCCCCAACCTGTGGGTTTCTCCGCTTGGGGTGGTCCCTAAGAAGGAGGCAGGCAAGTTCAGGTTAATACACCATCTGTCTTATCCCCAGGGCTCGTCGGTAAACGACTCCATTACCCCGGAAGATTCGTCTGTATCGTATGTTTCATTCGACAGGGCGGTGGAGTTGGTCAGGGAGACCGGTAGAGGGGCTCTCTTGGCGAAATCAGACATAGAATCGGCTTTCCGCCTCCTGTGGTTGCCGGGCCCTGTTGAACAATTTTTTGATGAGGATGTCTCAGTTTGGGGTTCCCATTTCGGTGGAGAAGATGGAGGGTCCAGTGACGCGGCTGTCTTTCCTGGGAATAGAAATTGACACGGTGGCTATGGTCTTTAGGCTGCCCACCGAGAAGCTGCAGAAGCTGATCGGTTTGATCGATGGTTTTCTAGCCATCAGGAAGGTGACTCTCCTCCAGCTTCAGTCCTTGTTAGGCCTGCTGTGTTTTGTGTGCAGAGTGATGCCCATGGGGCGGGTTTTTGCACGACGTTTGTCATTGGCCTCTTGCAGTGCTAAAGACCCGGGTCATCATATTCGACTTACCAGGTCCTTGAAGGACGATTTAAGGGTTTGGAGGTCTTTTTTGCAAGCCTACTACGGGCATAAGTGTTACATGTCCAAAGTGGTTCCTAATTCTGAGTTGTTTTTGTTCTCTAATTCCGCAGGTTCATGTGGTTTTGGTACCATTTTTGGGAACCTGGCCTGCGTCTTGGTATTCCTCCGGGTTGTGCCGTAACCTCACATTGCTTGAACTGTTCCCAATTGCTGAGTCAGTTGAGCTTTGAGGCAGGAGTTTATCTAATAGGCACATTTCTTTTTGGACGGATAACTTGGACAACAGTTGATGTCGCTGATTCAAGCCTTGGTTTCCCCTGCGACCTGGCAGGATTATGGTAAGGCGTGGGGGGAATGGGAAAGCATGGTGGGGGGGCGAGATGTGGTTTCCAGAGATGACCCCTGCCTGGAGGTAACCATTGAATGGTTATTGCGTTCGCGCTCCAGCGGGGTGTCGGCTTCGGTTGCGCAGTGTAGGATGTCCGGGTTAGCCTTCCATTTTCGGTTGCGAGACTGGCCGGATTTCACCAAGTGGCTTGTTATACGCCAGGCGTTGAGGGGGTGGAAGAAGGAGCTTGTGTACTGTGAATGTAGGCGTCCAGTGTCTTTTAATCTTTTAGGCAGAATTATCGCTAAGCTTTCCGAGGTTTGCGGGTCCCAGTTTAAGGTTGCACTGTTTTCTGCGGGCTTTAGTATAGCCTTCTTTGCTGCACTACGCATCAGCGAGCTGGTATCTCCGGCCGGCAGCAATGACTCATTAATAAGATTAGGGTGAGTCGCTCCAAGACGAAACAATTTGGTGGCAGCTCGTGGATTCCCCTTCACCCAGTTCCCGATGGTGCATGCCCGGTTCGACTAACATCTAGCTATGGCTCCTTACGGGGGTCGGGCGATACTTTCTTTGCGCATGCGGATGGCTCTCCTCTGACCAAGTTTCAATTCACTTCAGTTTTTAAGGCCTGTTTAGATCTGGCCGGGGTGAATCCCAAGGAATTTGGTACGCATTCATTTCGCATTGGTGCAGCAACTGAAGCCGCTAGGGCAGGTTTGCCGGAGTCTGAGGTCATGAGGATCGGCAGATGGAAGTCCGCGTGTTTTGCGAGGTATATCAGGCCGGACTTGCTGTAAAAAAAATAAAAAGGAGACGGGAAAAGGAAATAGAAATATGTCTCCGGTTCTTCCCTCATCATGGATCTGCTGATCGCTTTTGTTCAAATTCTGTGTGCGTTTTTTGGTAGTTTTAACAGTTTTTTTTTTTCGCAGGCGCGGTAAGACCGATGGTGTGGTTGGTGGGGCATTCTTACATATTCTGGGCAGCACGGAGAGCCGAATGTCGACCCAGTGGGAGGTCCTTGGGCTTCAGTGATGTTAGGATGTCGTGGAGGGGGATCCGGGGCCTTAGATGGTCCCTGCTGCTATCGCAAGTGGTGGAGATTGGCATGCAGACGGGTGGTCCGATAGTGTTGGTTGTCCACGCGGGTGGCAACGATATCGGGTCCATGCCGTTGTTAGAGCTCTTGACTAGAGATGAGCGAACACCTGGACCCGAACCCCATTGAAGTCAATGGGGACCCGAACGTTTTGGCACTAAAAAGGCTGTAAAATAGTTCAGGAACGGGCTAGAGGGCTGCCAAAGGCAGCAAAATGTAGGTAAACCCCCTGCAAACAAATGTGGATAGGGAAATGAATTAAACTAAAATAAAATAAATAAAATTTAACCAATATAAATTGGAGAGAGGTCCCACTGAAAGGAATCATGCGTCATATCACCCAACACTGGAGAAGGCCACTTTCAGTTATTTTGGCCCAGCACCCAGACAGAGGAGAGAGGTCCCACAGCAAGGAATCATGCGTCATATCACCCACCACTGGAGAAGGCCACTCTCAGTTATTTCAGCCCAGCACCCAGACAGAGGAGAGAGGTCCCACAGCAAGGAATCATGCGTCATATCAACCACCACCGTAGAAGGCCACTCTCAGTTATTTCGGCCCAGCACCAAGACAGAGGAGAGAGGTCCCACAGCAAGGAATCATGCATCATATCAACCACCACCGGAGAAGGCCACTCTCAGTTATTTCGGCCCAGCACCCAGACAGAGGAGAGAGGTCCCACAGCAAGGAATCATGCGTCATATCACCCACCACCGGAGAAGGCCACTTTCAGTTATTTCGGCCCAGCACCCAGACAAAGGAGAGAGGTCCCACTGCAAGGAATCATGCGTCATATCACCCACCACTGAAGAAGGCCACTTTCAGTTATTTCGGCCCAGCACCCAGACCGAGGATACAGGTCCCACTGAAAGGAATCATGCGTCATATCACCCACCACTGGAGAAGGCCACTTTCAGTTATTTCGGCCCAGCACCCAGACCGAGGATACAGGTCCCACTGCAAGGAATCATGCGTCATATCAACCACCACTGGAGAAGGCCACTTTCAGTTATTTCGGCCCAGCACCCAGACCGAGGATACAGGTCCCACTGCAAGGAATCATGCGTCATATCACCCACCACTGGAGAAGGCCACTTTCAGTTATTTCGGCCCAGCACCCAGACCGAGGATACAGGTCCCACTGCAAGGAATCATGCGTCATATCACCCACCACTGGAGAAGGCCACTTTCAGTTATTTCGGCCCAGCACCCAGACCGAGGATACAGGTCCCACTGCAAGGAATTATGAGTCATATCACCCACCACTGGAGAAGGCCACTTTCAGTTATTTCAGCCCAGCACCCAGACCGAGGATACAGGTCCCACTGCAAGGAATCATGCGTCATATCACCCACCACTGGAGAAGGCCACTTTCAGTTATTCCAGCCCAGCACCCAGACCGAGGATACAGGTCCCACTGCAAGGAATCATGCGTCATATCACCCACCACTGGAGAAGGCCACTTTCAGTTATTTCGGCCCAGCACCCAGACAGAGGAGAGAGGTCCCACAGCAAGGAATCATGCGTCATATCACCCACCACTGGAGAAGGCCACTTTCAGTTATTTCGGCACAGCACCCAGACAGAGGAGAGAGGTCCCACAGCAAGGAATCATGCGTTATGTCACCCACCACTGGAGAAGGCCACTTTCAGTTATTTCGGCCCCAGCACCCAGACAGAGGAGAGGTTCATTAAACTTTGGGTTGCACCGCAAGATCATGGTAAAGTTAAAAAAATGAGGATTCAATAAAGAAGTGCCCCGGAGTACAAGAATACATGTTTGAGGGGAAGGCAGTTATAAATGTCTATTCTGCACAAGGGAGGCACAGGTCCTGTGGGATCCATGCCTGGTTCATTTTTATAAACGTCAGCTTGTCCACGTTGGCTGTGGACAGGCGGCTGCGTTTGTCAGTAATGACGCCCCCTGCCGTGCTGAATACATGTTCTGACAAAACGCTGGCCGCCGGACAGGCCAGCACCTCCAAGGCATAAAATGCTAACTCTGGCCACATGGACAATTTGGAGACCCAGAAGTTGAATGGGGCCGAACTATCAGTCAGTACGTGGAGGGGTGGGCAGATGTACTGTTCAACCATGTTAGTGAAATGCTGCCTCCTGCTAACACGTTTCATATCAGGTGGTGGTGCAGTTAGCTGTGGCGTGGAGACAAAACTTTTCCACATTTCTGCTATGCTAACCCTGCCCTCAGAGGAGCTGGCCGTGACACAGCTGCGTTGGCGACCTCTTGCTCCTCCTCTGCCTTCGCCTTGGGCTTCCATCTGTTCCCCTGTGACATTTGGGAATGCTCTCAGGAGCGCGTCTACCAGCGTGCGCTTCTACTCGCGCATCTTCCTATCACGCTCCAGTGCAGGAAGTAAGGTGGGCACATTGTCTTTGTACCGGGGATCCAGCAGGGTGGCAACCCAGTAGTCCGCACACGTTAAAATGTGGGCAACTCTGCTGTCGTTGCGCAGGCACTGCAGCATGTAGTCGCTCATGTGTGCCAGGCTCCCCAGAGGTAAGGACAAGCTGTCTGCTGTGGGAGGCGTATCGTCATCGTCCTCCGTATCCCCCCAGCCACGCACCAGTGATGGGCCTGAGCTGTGTCGGGTGCCACACCGCTGTGAACCTGCTTCATCCTCATCCTCCTCCACCTCCTCCTCATCCTCCTCGTCCTCCAGTAGTGGGCCCTGGCTGGCCACATTTGTACCTGGCCTCTGCTGTTGCATAAAACCTCCCTCTGAGCCACTTCTAACAGACTGGCCTGAAAGTGGTAAAAATGACCCCTCACCCTCCTCCTCCTCCTGGGCCACCTTCTCTTCCATCATCGCCCTAAGCGTTTTCTCAAGGAGACATAGAAGTGGTATTGTAACGCTGATAACAGTGTCATCGCCACTGGCCATGTTGGTGGAGTACTCGAGCGCAACAGGGCACACAGGTCTCGCATGGAGGCCCAATCATTGGTTGTGAAGTGGTGCTGTTCCGCAGTGCGACTGACGCGTGCGTGCTGCAGCTGAAACGCCACTATGGCCTGCTGCTGCTCGCACAGTCTCTCCAGCATGTGCAAGGTGGAGTTCCACCTGGTGGGGACGTCGCATATAAGGCGGTGAGTGGGAAGGCTGAAGTTCCGCTGTAGTGCAGACAGGCGAGCAGCGGCAGGATGTGAACGGCGGAAGCGCGCACAGACGGCCCGCACTTTATGCAGCAGCTCTGACATGTCGGGGTAGTTGTGAATGAACTTCTGCACCACCAAATTCAGCACATGCGCCAGGCAAGGGATGTGCGTCAAACCGGCTAGTCCCAGAGCTGCGACGAGATTTTGCCCATTATTGCACACCACCAGGTCGGGCTTGAGGCCCACCGGCAGAAACCACTCGTCGGTCTGTTGTTCAATACCCCGCCACAACTCCTGCGCGGTGTGGGGCCTGTCCCCCAAACATATGAGTTTCAGAATGGCCTGCTGACGTTTACCCCGGGCTGTGCTGAAGTTGGTGGTGAAGGTGTGTTGCTGACTCGATGAGCTGGTGGAAGCAGAGGAGGAGGAAGCTGAGTAGGAGGAGGAGGCTACAGGAGGCAAAGAATGATGCCCTGCGATCCTTGGCAGCGGAAGGACGTGCGCCATGGAACTCTCCACCTGGGGCCCAGCCACCACTACATTTACCCAGTGTGCAGTTAGGGAGATATAGCGTCCCTGGCCGTGCTTACTGGTCCACGTATCTGTGGTTAGGTGGACCTTGCCACAGATGGCGTTGCGCAGTGCACACTTGATCTTATCGGATACTTGGTTGTGCAGAGAAGGCACGGCTGTCTTGGAGAAGTAGTGGCGGCTGGGAACAACATATTGTGGGACAGCCATGGACATCAGCTGTTTGAAGCTGTCTGTGTCCACCAGCCTGAATGACAGCATTTCAAAGGCCAGTAGTTTAGAAATGCTGGCATTCTGGCCCAGGGCTCGAGGGTGGCTAGGTGGGAATTTACGCTTTCCCTCCAAGGTTTGTGAGATGGAGAGCTGAACGCTGCTGTGTGACATGGTGGAGATGCTTGGTGATGCAGGTGGTGTTGTCGGTGGCACATCCTCTGTTTGGTGGGCGGCAGGTGCCAACATTCCTCCCGAGGCGGAGGAAGAGGCCGAGGCAGCAGCAGAAGAGGGAGCAGGGGGAGCCAGAGTGAGTTCCTTGCTTTTAAGGTGTTTACTCCACTGCAGTTCATGCTTTGCATGTAGATGCCTGGTCATGCAGCTTGTGCTAAGGTTCAGAACGTTAATGCCTCGCTTCAGGCTCTGATGGCACAGCGTGCAAACCACTCGGGTCTTGTCGTCAGCACATTGTTTAAAGAGGTGCCATGCCAGGGAACTCCTTGAAGCTGCCTTTGGGGTGCTCGGTTCCTGGTGGCGGTGGCCAGTAGCAGGCGAACTCTCTTGGAGGCGGCTGTACTGCTTTTGCCCCCTGCTCTCTCTTTTGCTACGCTGTTGGCTCGGTCTCACCACTGCCTCTTCCTCTGAACTATGAAAGTCAGTGGCACGACCTTCATTCCATGTGGGGTCTAGGACCTCATCGTCCCCTGCATCGTCTTCCACACGGTCTTCCTCCCTGACCTCCTGTTCGGTCTGCACACTGCAGAAAGACGCAGCAGTTGGCACCTGTGTTTCCTCATCATCAGAGACGTGAGGTGGTATTCCCATGTCCTCATCATCAGGAAACATCAGTGGTTGTGCATCAGTGCATTCTATGTATTCCACCACTGGGGAAGGGCTAGGTTGATTCCCTTGCGAAACCCTGCCGAGTCTTCAAACAGCATAAGAGACTGCTGCATAACTTGAGGCTCAGACAGTTTCCCTGATATGCATGGGGGTGATGTGACAGACTGATGGGCTTGGTTTTCAGGTGCCACCTGTACGCTTTCTGAAGAAGACTGGGTGGGAGATAACGTTGTGAACATGCTGGATCCACTGTCAGCCACCCAATTGACTAGCGCCTGTACCTGTTCAGGCCTTACCATCCTTAGAACGGCATTGGGCCCCACCAAATTTCGCTGTAAATTCTGGCGGGTACTGGAACCTGAGGTAGTTGGTTCACTAGGACGTGTGGCTGTGGCAGAATGGCCACGTCCTCTCCCAGCACAAGAGGTTACACTAACACCACCACGACCGCGTCCCTTACTAGATGTTTTCCTCATTGTTACCGTTCACCAAGCACCACAATAAGAAAAAAAATATTTGGCCCAATGTATTGATTTCAAATTCAGGCCGTTTTTTACAGGCACCTAACACTATCTCCCTTTTTATTTATGTAGCGTATTACACTAATCCAGGCACAGCAGTAACCACTGATTTAGAGGAATATCTCTTTTAGGGCTAGTATTTAGGCCCTGGATGAAAGGTATCCTTTTAGGCCTCATGCACACGACCGTTTTTTTATGCTGTCCGCAAAAAGGGGTTCCGTTGTTCAGTGATCCGTGTCAGTTTTTGCCTTCCGTTGTGTTTCCGTGTGTCTTCCGTTTTTTTAGCGGACATGACCCAAAAGATTTTACCAAAAGACAGGCTGACAATGTTTCCCAAGTGCCTGCCAAGGGATCCGCAAAAAAAACGGACACGGAACACGGATGACACACGGATGGCCATCCGCATTTTTCACGGACCCATTGACTTGAATGGGTCCGTGAACCGTTTTTCACGGACAAGAATAGGACAGGTTATATTTTTTTGACGGACTGGAATCACGGACCACGGATGCTGAGGACAAATGGTGCATTTGCCGAGGTTTCCACGGACCCATTGAAAACCAATGGGTCTCCAGAAAATCACGAAAAACGGAGCAACGGACACGGAATCAAACAACGGTCGTGTGCATGAGGCCTTATGGACAGATTTACAATTGGCCTGCAACAGCTCGAACACCAGATTCAGGGTATTGCTATTTTGGCAATTGAATTTCACCCCAGAACAAAATATACCCTGTTACGGACAGATTTAAACTAGGCCTGCAACAGCTGGAACACCAGATTCAGGGTATTGCTATTTTGGCACCCCAGAACAAAATATATGTTTTTGCGGACACTATGAAACTTGGCCAGCCACAGCTGAAACCACTGATTTATGGTATTGCTATTTTGGCAATTGAATTTCACCCCAGAACAAAATATATAATTTGCAGGACACTATGAAACTTGGCCAGCCAGAGCTGAAACCACTGATTTATGGTATTGCTGTTTTGGCAATTGAATTTCACCCCAGAACAAAATATATAATTTGCAGGACACTATGAAACTTGGCCAGCCACAGCTAAAACCACTGATTTATGGTATTGCTATTTTGGCAATTGAATTTCACCCCACAACAAAATATATGTTTTTGCGGACACTATGAAACTTGGCCAGCCACAGCTGAAACCACTGATTTATGGTATTGCTATTTTAGCAATTGAATTTCACCCCAGAACAAAATATATGTTTTTACGGACACTATGAAACTTTGCCAGCCATAGCTGAAACCACTGATTTATAGTATTGCTATTTTGGCAATTGAATTTCACCCCAGAACAAAATATATGTTTTGGCAGACACTATTATACTTTGCCATCCACAGCTGTGACACCAGATTTAGGGTATTGCTATTTTGGCAATTGAATTTCACCCCAGAACAAAATATATGTTTTTGCGGATACTATGAAACTTGGCCAGCCACAGCTGAAACCACTGATTTATGGTATTGCTATTTTGGCAATTGAATTTCATCCCAGAACAAAATATATGTTTTTACGGACACTATGAAACTTTGCCAGCCACAGCTGAAACCACTGATTTATGGTATTGCTATTTTGACAATTGAATTTCACCCCAGAACAAAATATATGTTTTGGCAGACACTATTATACTTTGCCATCCACAGCTGTGACACCAGATTTATGGTATTGCTATTTTGGCAATTGAATTTCACCCCAGAACAAAATATATGTTTTTGCGGACACTATGAAACTTGGCCAGCCACAGCTGAAACTACTGATTTATGGTATTGCTATTTTGGCAATTGAATTTCACCACAGAAAATAATCTATCCTTTGCCAGACAGCTGACAGTATTATACTTGGCTAGCCAAAGCTGGAACACCAGATTTATGGGATTGGTATTTGGGCAATTGTATTTAACCCCTTAATAAAATATAGAAATTGCTATCCTGAGTTTCTAGGGGTGACAATTAGCACAGCCAAGCCCCTGATGTAGGATATAGCAAAAAAAAAAAAACTAGTATTGATGGATTGATGGACCTGGTGGCAGCTTGTTCTGGTGCACCACAAGTCACAAAATGGCCACCGATCACCCCAGAAAATAAGTGACAGAAAAACGCTCTGTGCAGCCTAAAAACCAGTGAGCAAGTAACTAGCAGAAGTTCAATCATTCACAGCTGTAGATCGATCAGTTCATTAGGTGCTGTTGCTGACTTTTCCCTGCCTAATCTCGCCCTCACAGAAGCTGCGTCCTCTCCCTACACTAATCAGAGCAGTGTGACGTGCAGCGCTACGTGACTCAAGCTTAAATAGAGGCTGGGTCACATGCTGCACTTGGCCGATCACAGCCATGCCATTAGTAGGCATGGCTGTGATGGGCTCTTAGGGCAAGAAGTAAAACGCTAGCTGACTGGCTGCTGTGCAGCCCTTCAGAAAGCGGGAAGTAATCACCGAACAACGAACCCGAACCCGAACTTTTTTGAAAATGTTCGGGTCCGGGTCCCGAACACCCCAGAATTCGGTACGAACCCGAACTATGCTCGAACTGTTCGCTCAACACTATTCGGGAATAATGTTGGCACCTGCCGCCCACCAAACAGAGGATGTGCTACCAACACCACCACCTCCGTCACCAAGCATCTCCACCATGTCACACGCAGCATTCAGCTCTCCATCTAACAAACATTGGAGAGAAAGCGTAAATTCTCACCTACCCACCCTCGAGCCCTGGGCCTGAATGCCAGAATTTCTAAACTACTGGCCTTTGAAATGCTGTCATTCAGGCTGGTGGACACAGACAGCTTCAAACAGTTGATGTCCATGGCTGTGCAACAGTATGTTGTTCCCAGCCGCCACTACTTCTCCAAGAGAGCCGTGCCTTCCCTGCACAACCAAGTATCTGATAAAATCAAGTGTGCACTGCGCAACGCCATATGTGGCAAGGTCCACCTAACCACAGATATGTGGACCAGTAAGCACAGCCAGGGACGCTATATCTCCCTAACTGCACACTGGCTAAATGTAGTGGCGGCTGGGCCCAGGGTGGAGAGTTCTTTGGCGCACGTCCTTCCGCCGCCAAGGATCGCAGGGCATCATTCTTTGCCTCCTGTAGCCTCCTCCTCCTACTCGGCTTCCTCCTCCTCTTCTTCCACATGCTCATCCAGACAGCCACGCACCTTCACCACCAACTTCAGCACAGCCCGGGATAAACGTCAGCAGGCCGCTCTGAAACTCATATGTTTGGGAGACAGGCCCCACACCGCGCAGGAGTTGTGGTGGGGTATTGAAGAACAGACTGAAGAGTGGTTGCTGCCGGTGGGCCTCAAGCCCGGCCTGGTGGTGTGCGATAATGGGTGAAATCTCGTCGCAGCTCTGGGACTAGCCAATACCGGTTTGACGCACATTCCTTGCCTGGCGCATGTGCTGAATTTGGTGGTGCAGAAGTTCATTCACAACTACCCCGACATGTCAGAGCTGCTGCATAAAGTGCGGGCCGTCTGTGCGCGCTTCCGGCGTTCACATCCTGCCGCTGCTCGCCTGTCTGCGCTACAGCGAGCCTTCCCGCTCACCGCCTCATATGCGACGTGCCCACTAGGTGGAACTTCACCTTGCACATGCTGGAGAGACTGTGCGAGCAGCAGCAGGCCATAGTGGAGTTTCAGCTGCAGCACTCACGGGTCAGTCGCACTGCGGAACAGCACCACTTCACCACCAATGACTGGGCCTCCATGCGAGACCTGTGTGCCCTGTTGCGCTGTTTCGAGTACTCCACCAACATGGCCAGTGACGATGACGCCGTTATCAGCGTTACAATACCACTTCTATGTCTCCTTGAGAAAACACTTAAGGCGATGATGAAAGAGGAGGTGGCCCAGGAGGAGAAGGAGGAAGATGGGTCATTTTTAGTACTTTCAGGCCAATCTCTTAGAAGTGGCTCAGAGGGAGTTTTTTTGCAAAAGCAGATGCTAGGTACAAATGTGGCCAGCCAGGGCCCACTACTGGAGGACGAGGAGGATGAGGAGGAGGTGGAGGAGGATGAGGATGAAGCATGTTCACAGCGGGATGGCACCCAACGCAGCTCGGGCCCATCATTAGCCAGCTGAGTGTCTTTTTGTTGGGACTGCAAGTGTCTGAGTGTGGTGTGAAGCTGCTAACCTAGAAAGTTAAGTACTTGCAGTTTAGTTCTGCCATTTAAAACCGCTTTCTTTCACTCTGTTGTGAAGTGTCATTTAAAGCAGTTTTTTTTTTCTCTGCTTGGTGAGGGGGAGTGGCTTGGCCTAACCGGTGCTATAAATTAGACCACTCAACTTTTCCAGAGCCTGCTCTACCTGAGGCCTGCATTATTAAGTGGCTGCTTTCATAAGTGGAGTTAAAGAAACCGGAGTTTGAGAAAAGGAGCAAGAAACAGAGATTCATTAGATCATCCTTGTATACAGTTGGTTTGATTCTAGCTAGTCTTCCTACTGCTGTAAGGGACCACAGTAAGTAAGAATCTTGATATCACTGCTCTGTATTGTATTTTTATTTATTTTTTTCCCTCTCTTTTCCTATGTAATCCCTATTTAGTATGACTTCCATTATTGACAGCGCTGTCCAGTGCACATCTTGTATGATGTATGCAGTCCTGGAACAGCCGTTTGAGGGTGTATATGTTTTTTCAAAATGTGAGCAAATTACCTGTTTGGAATCGCACATCGAGTCTCTAAACAGGCGAGTTGCAACACTGAAAGCCACTGACAATTTGGAAAAGAGTTTGCTCCTCACTGAGCAAGCACTCTATGGGGTAGATGTGGGGGAGGGTGGTAGCGAGGAGGCTGAGGAGAGTGAGGTAGTTAGCTGGGTAACAGTAAGAAAGCGGGGTAGAGGGAAGAGTGCCAGGGAGGCTAGCCCTGATCTGACACACCCCAACAAGTTTGCACGGTTGGCAGATGAGGGGGATGACAGTTCAGGGACAGCACCGCTGCAGCCAGACACTTCCTCTGCCAGTCAGGGGAATGTCAGCTCCAGTAAGCAGGGGACCAGGAGAGCAGGGCAGGCCAGACAGGTGCTGGTAGTGGGAGACTCAATTATTAGGGGTACAGATAGGGCGATCTGTCACAAAGATCGTGATCGCCGAACAGTGTGCTGTCTTCCTGGCGCTAGAGTTTGACACATCGCGGATCGGTTTGACAGATTACTGGGAGGGGCTGGAGAAGATCCAGCGGTCATGGTCCATATCGGAACCAATGACAAAGTAAGAGGAAGGTGGAGAGTCCTTAAAAATGATTTCAGGGATTTAGGTCAAAAGCTTAGGGAAAGGACCTCAAAAGTAGTATTTTCTGAAATACTGCCAGTACCACGAGCCACACAAGAAAGGCAGCAGGAGATTAGGGAGGTTAACAAGTGGCTCAAGAACTGGTGTAGGTAGGAGGGGTTCGGGTTCCTGGAGAACTGGGCCGACTTCTCTGTTGGCTACAGGCTCTATCGTAGGGACGGGCTGCACCTCAATGGGGAAGGGGCAGCTGTGTTGGGGAGAAAGATGGCTAGAAGGTTGGAGGAGTGTTTAAACTAGGGACTGGGGGGGAGGGTAATTACGTTATAGGAGGGGAAGATAGTGCAGATAGAGACCAGGGGCGAGGTAGTGTGTCTGGGGGATGAATGGAAGGGGGGACTAGAACAGCTCAGAATGAAAGATGTAGGGTAAAAAATACACATAAACCTGTCAAATGTATGTATACTAATGCCAGAAGCCTGACTAACAAGACTGGGGAATTGGAATTAGTGATGTGTGAGGAGGACTATGACGTAGTGGGAATAACTGAGACATGGCTGGATGATAGCTATAACTGGGCAGGTAATATAAAAGGTTACAATCTGTTTAGAAAGGATCGTCAAAACCGGAGAGGTGGAGGGGTCTGCCTCTATGTGAAGTCGTGTCTAAATCCCGTAATTCGAGAATACATCTCTGAGGGACATGAACAGGTGGAGTCACTGTGGGTAGAAATACATGGAGCAAAAAACAATAATAAAATACTAATAGGAGTGTATTATAAACCACCTAATATACCAGAGTCCACAGAAAATCTATTACTAAACGAGATAGACGAGGCGGGAAATCATAATGAAGTCGTTATCATGGGGGACTTCAACTACCCAGATATAGAATGGAAAACTGAAAGCTGTACATCCCAAAAAGGAAACAGGTTCTTGGCAATAGCCAAAGACAATTTCCTTTCCCAACTGGTTCAGGACCCCACTAGAGGGATGGCCATACTGGACTTAGTATTAACCAATAGACCTGATAGAACAACAGATGTGCAGGTTGGGGGACACCTGGGAAATAGTGACCATAAAGTTATAACCTTCCAATTATCCTTCAAACGAGAGTTTCTAAAGGGAGGAACAAAAATACCAAACTTCAAAAAAGCAAAATGTAGCCAACTAAGCGAGGCCATAGGCCTAACTAACTGGGACAAAGTCCTCAAAAATAAAAATACAACCATAAAATGGGAGATTTTTAAAAGCATTGTAACATCTAATTGTGAGAGGTACATACCTTATAGGAATAAAAGGCTAAGGAACAATAAGAAACCAATGTGGATAAATGGAACCGTAAAGAAAGCAATAAATGACAAAAAGAAAGCACATAAATCACTAAAACAGGAGGGGAGTCAGGAAGCACTGATAAACTATAAGGAAAAAAATAGAATATGTAAAAAACGAATAAAATTTGCCAAACTAGAGACCGAGAGATTAATTGCCAAAGAGAGTAAAACTAACCCTAAAATGTTCTTCAATTATATAAATAGTAAAAAATATAAATCTGAAGGAGTCGGCCCTCTACATAGCAATGAGGGGGGTGTTGCAGAGAGCGACGAGGATAAAGCAAAACTATTAAATATTTTTCTCTCCACTATATTCACTGAGGAAAATAAACTGTCAGATGAAATGCAGAATGTAAAAGTAAATCCCCCATTAAAAGTGCCCTGTCTGACCCAGGAAGAAGTACAACAGCGACTTAAAAAGATTAAAATAGACAAATCGCCAGGACCGGATGGCATACACCCCCGTATCCTAAGGGAATTAAGTGATGTCATAGCCAGACCATTATTTCTGATATTTACGGACTATATAATAACAGTGAATGTTCCACAGGATTGGCGCATAGCAAATGTGGTGCCAATATTCAAAAAGGGTCCAAAAACAGAGCCTGGAAATGATAGGCCGGTAAGTTTAACATCTATTGTTGGTAAACTGTTTGAAGGGTTTCTAAGAGATGCTATTTTGGAGTATCTCAATGAAAATAAGCAAATAACGCCATATCAGCATGGCTTCATGAGGGATCAGTCATGCCAAACTAATTTAATCAGCTTCTATGAGGAGGTAAGTTCTAGACTTGACAGCGGCGAATCAATGGATGTCGTATATCTGGACGTCTCCAAAGCATTTGACACCGTACCTCATAAAAGGTTAGTATATAAAATGAGGATGCTCGGACTGGGAGAAAATGTCTGTATGTGGGTAAGTAACTGGCTAAGTGACAGAAAACAGAGGGTGGTTATTAACGGTAGATACTCAGATTGGGTCACTGTAACTAGTGGGGTACCTCAGGGGTCAGTATTGGGCCCTATTCTCTTCAATATATTTATTAATGATCCTGTAGAAGGCCTGCACAGTAAAATATCTATTTTTGCAGATGACACTAAACTGTGTAAAGTAATTAACACTGAAGAGGACAGTTTTCTGCTACAGAGGGATCTGGATAGATTGGAGGCTTGGGCAGAAAAATGGCAGATGAGGTTTAACACTGACAAATGTAAAGTTATGCACATGGAAAGGAATAATGCAAGTCACCCGTACATATTAAATGGTAAAACACTCGGTAACACTGACATGGAAAAGGATCTAGGAATTTTAATAAACAGCAAATTAAGCTGCAAAAACCAGTGTCAAGCAGCTACTGCCAAGGCCAATAAGATAATGGGTTGCATCAAAAGGGGCATAGACGCCCGTGATGAGAACATAGTCCTACCACTTTACAAATCACTAGTCAGACCACACATGGAGTACAGTGTACAGTTCTGGGCTCCTGTGAACAAGACAGAGATAGCAGAGCTGGAGAGGGTTCAGAGGAGGGCAACTAAAGTAATAACTGGAATGAGGGATCTACAGTACCCTGAAAGGTTATCAAAATTAGGGTTATTTACTTTGGAAAAAAGACGACTGAGGGGAGATCTAATAACTATGTACAAATATATCAGGGGTCAGTACAGAGATCTGTCCCATCATCTATTTATCCCCAGGACTGTGACTTTGACAAGGGGACATCCTCTGCGTCTGAAGGAAAGAAGGTTTGTACACAAACATAGAAAAGGATTCTTCACTGTAAGAGCAGTGAGACTATGGAACTCTCTGCCTGAGGAGGTGGTGATGGTGAGTATAATAAAGGAATTCAAGAGGGGACTGGATTTATTTCTGGAGTGTAATAATATTACAGGCTACAGCTACTAGAGAGGGGTCGTTGATCCAGGGAGTTATTCTGATTGCCTGATTGGAGTCGGGAAGGAATTTTTTTCCCCTTAAGTGGGGAAAATTGGCTTCTGCCTCACAGGGGTTTTTTGCCTTCCTCTGGATCAACTTGTAGGAAACAGGCCGAACTGGATGGACAAATGTCTTTTTTCGGTCTTATATACTATTGGTGCGTGGCTGGGGGGAAACGGAGGACGATGACGATACGCTTCAGTGCCTGCGCAACGATAGCTGAGTTGCCCTCATTTCAACGTGTGCGGACTACTGGGTTGCCACCCTGCTGGACCTCTACAAAGACAATGTGCCCACCTTACTTCATGCACTGGAGCGTGATAGGAAGATGCGCGAGTACAAGCGCATGTTGGTAGACGCGCTACTGTGAGCATTCCCAAATGTCACAGGAAGCCCAAGGTGAAGGCAGAGGAGGAGAGAGAGGTCACCAACGCAGCTGTGTCACGGCCAGCTAATCTGAGGGCAGGGTTAGCATGGCAGAGATGTGGAAAAGTTTTGTCACCACGCCACAGCTAACTGCAGCAACACCTGGTACAGAACGTGTTAGCAGGAGGCAGCATTTCACTAACATGGTGAAACAGTACGTGTGCGCACCCCTCAACGTACTGACGGGGTCTCCAAATTGTCCACGTGGCCAGAGCTAGCCTTTTATGTATTGGAGGTGCTGGCCTGCCCGACGGCCAGCGTTTTGTCTGAACGTGTATTCAGCACGGCAGGCGGCGTCTTTACTGACAAACGCAGCCGCCTGTCCACAGCCAACGTGGACAATCTGACATTCATAAAAATGAACCAGACATGGATCCCACAGGACCTGTCCCTCCCTTGTGCAGAATAGACATTTATAACTGCCTCCCCCTCAACCATGTATTCTTGTACTCCGGGGCACTTCTTTATTGAATCCTCATTTTTTTAACTTTACCATGATCTTGCGGTGCAACCCAAATTTGAATGAACCTCTCCTCAATCTGGGCGCCGGGGCCTATATAACTGAAAGTGGCCTTCTCCAGTGGTGGGTGATATGAAGCCTTATTCCTTGCTGTGGGACCTCTCTCTTCAGTCTGGGTGCTGGGGCCTAAATAACTGAAAGTGGCCTTCTCCAGTGGTGGGTGATATGACGCCTTATTTCTTGCTGTGGGACCTCTCTCTTCTGTCTGGGTGCTGGGGCTGAAATAACTGAAAGTGGCCTTCTCCAGTGGTGGATGATATGACGCCTTATTCCTTGCTGTGTGACCTCTCTCCTCTGTCTGGGTGCTGGGGCCGAAATAACTGAAAGTGGCCTTCTCCAATGGTGGGTGATATGACGCCTTATTCCTTGCTGCGGGACCTCTCTCCTCTGTCTGGGTACTGGGGCCAAAATAACTGAAAGTGGCTGTTACGGTATAACCCGGTATATATATATATATATATACCCGAGAAGTCGTTCAATTATCTCTCAGGACAAAGGGAAATCGCCAGACACACGTGGGGACAATAGGACAGACATCACTATTCAAATATACAATGTCCCACCCTTTACAGTACACACAAACATTTAACATATCCCCAGATAGCTTGGATCTGAGCGCTCAATATATCCAA